>CM048845.1:108867032-110067032 GCA_026545225.1 Cornus controversa | reverse complement strand
TGTTCATGACTGGACGAGGTACTGTGATTTTTCCCTGTTTAGGATTTTCCACAAAAAAATCTTGCGTCTCTGATCTCTTTATTTTTTATGTTTTTGTGTGAATTCAAATCACAATAAATGGTAATCTAAAAGTAGTTAATTTCAGATTAATATCTGTAAGACCTATTCACCCCCCAGGTCTAATTTACCAACTTATCATAACCTTGGGTAACAGTCTGATCCCTCATAGAACAAACAAGTTTATTAAGCAAGAGACAAGTTTTCTCCACAAATCACTGAAAATGGCATACTTGATGTGACTTGTTCATTAGCAGAAACATTTATGCCCTTGTTAAAGACAATAACTTGGTATCTTCAGATTCAGAAGGTACTATCTAGAGGTCATTAGCATTGACAAGCATTGCTCCTGATAGAACCCCAACTCTGTTACAAGAAGATGAATACTTCCAATTTCTTCATTCAAGATTTTACCAATCAGTTCTCTTTTATTTTGGTGTTCTTATTTCTTTCTCCTATCAAAAAGTCCAATCACAACAAACTATCAAAAAGTCCGTACACCAAAAGTGTGGCTGTACATCCCAAAAGAATATATGATCTCATTGTCTTTATGGAGTGCAATATGTCAGAAAATGGTCAACTGATGTACAAGCATCACATAAAGAATCTATAAGTCAATTCATTAATTGAAATCCTACGAAGTCTTCTGCTAAACAGTGTAGATGTAGTGTGTCAGTTTAAAAATAAACTACATGAAATGGACTGATTTCCAAAGAACCATATGCTTCCACAACTACATCAACAGCACATAATATAACAAACCAGTAATTCTTATACCAAGAACCGGTGATGCAATTATATACTTGAATTTGAAATTCTTACTGCTAGAAGGCCTCCACTGCCAGGAAAACTCTCAGTCAATGGAAGTTCCTCACTTGTTGGAAGCAAACCCTGCTTCTCAACCCACTGCCGTGCTACATCAACAAGATTGCCACTGCTTCCTCTCATGCCCTCTTTTGCTGCAATATCTGTTTTGTTACCTATCACAATGTAGGGGACAGGAAGTCCACTAGGACCTCCGGACCCTAGAGGGGCCGAAAACGTTCCAGTTGCTGCTATCTCTGCTGCCCACTTTTGCAAGCTTGTCTTTGTCCTTCTCTGAGATAGATCATGAACAAAAATAACACCTGCGCATGAATTCCAGACAGGGTAAAAATAATTGCAAAGTTAGTCTTACAGTTCATCAAGTTGAAAGATAAAAACTGACCGACTTGCTATAGGTACAGAAGTTTCAGTACTTCCTATTTTTTAAAAAAGAAGTGTAAATTGGAAAAGAAGATAGAATTAAACTAATGCCCTCAAGTAAAATCTAGGTCGCAAATTAATTAATAAAAGATTTATATATTGAGATATAGTTTGTGCAACGTAAATTTCTTCTAGCTGAGCCTTATCTCTTCTAAGCTTTTACATATAGGGTTAGTTGTCAAGGAAAAGAAAATTTTAAAAACCAAGGTAGTTAAGTATTCACCATTAATTTGTGAATAGAAAAGAGACCGGCAATCTTTATAACGGTCATGTCCTGAAACATCCCAAAGTTCAATAAAGAAATCCCTCTCACTGTCACCCTTAATGCTATTTGATGAGCTGCCAGAATTTCCATAAGTAATGTGCTGCATATGGGAAACAGGGAGCATTTAGTGAAGATTCAATCTGCAGTCATAGCTCTGTATTGCCTAATGTAAATAAGGAATACTGAGTCTTACCTTCACAGCAACCGTACATCCAATCGTTTGAGGAGGGCGAGCAATGGAAGAACCTTTGGCAATCAAATGAACAAGAGAAGTTTTTCCCACACCTACCAGGAGATAAAAATTGAATATGAAGTTTGATATAAAATATTGAAGTTAATATATCTATAAAAAATGAGATAAGAAATTCAGTCCAGTTGAAGCAAATCACAGGTGCAGTTGAAGCAAATTAGTCATATTCAAATTTGACTCACTAACTACAGTTTCAGTTAGTCACATTCAGCCAGCCAAAGAGTATCCACAACATATTTTTTATTTTTTAGTTTTGGATTACAAGAAAAGGTAATTTAGCGATCAAAAAAATTCAATGATCAACCCTAACCAAATAAGAAAACTCTGGATCAAGCAATTAGAATGACCTTTTTGTCAAAATAAATATCTTGGCATAACACATAAAACAGAAAATTGAGAGACTATTTGGAGGTTTGGCATGAATGAAGAGGATTTGTGGAGGAGGGTAGTTGAAGTGAAATATGGGAGTTCAGTGGGGCTTGCTAGGTTCTGAGAGTGGTGTGAGCATTTCCTATAGGATTGGCTTTTAGAAAAGTGTCATGAATTGCTGGAAGAACTTCTATAGACACATCTTTGTGGTGCGTATGGTTAATTGATTCACTTTTGGGAGGAGCTAATCAAATTGGCAAGCAAGAGAAGCTATGGCAGTGAGGGAGTGTGTGACTGTTTCAGCGAATTGGCTTGTTTTGCATCAGACTCTAGGGTTACCCTCCAGGAGGGATGGTGGGGGTAGTGAGTCTTTTGTTTGAAGTGCTTTAAGGTACCACAGAGTCTATCAGGTGGAAAGGCAACCAGAATGAGAACTTTATAGGGAAATCTTATATATGCTTTGTGTTATGAAAGGTGCCCAGAAATTTTGTTGGAATGAAAATTAGCACATGAAAGTCCCCTTGAAAAATATGCTAACTCCTCGATTTGTCCAATAGCGAAAATCTGACGATTAACATAACATATTGAAAAAGAAAAAAACGACTTTAGGATTTTCTTAGACTGTTTCCATAATTATTTTCTTTTCTTAATTAATGTATATGTATATATATATATTGGTCATCCATAATAAGAAAGTATTGCATAAGGAAACTCAAGTTAGTAGTAACCTTATTTATTAGGGTAAATTACTCCCACCTCCCTGGGGTTTATATATATATATATATATATTGGTCATCCATAATAAGAAAGTATTGCAAAAGGAAACTCAAGTTAGTACTAACCTTATTTATTAGGGTAAATTACTCCCACCTCCCCTAGGGTTTGCCTTAATTATTCTCAGATTAAAATAGTAAAAAATTTTTGGTCAACAACCCCTCAGGTTTGGTTAACTTTACTCTGACCACTCATGTCATTAGTTGACTGTTAGTAAGGTTAAAAGTCAGTTAAATATATAAATTGAAATGTCCAAAATGCCCTTATATGATATACAATGACAAAATTAACCTTATTATTAATCATATGAAATGACCACTTTAACTTACCTTCTTATCACTTTTGATTACAAATAATTAATATTTAATATTAAATATAATAATTTACCATTGAATATGTATAATTAATCAAATTATATAAAATATAGTTAATAAAATTTATATTATTAAAAACATATAGATAATGTCATATATATATATATATATATATATATATATATATATATATATATATATATATATATATATATACAGTTTATTCATATATTAGCATATGATTAAAATTAATCATAAATTTCATACAATTGGTACACATAAACTAATTATATACAGTTTATTCATATATTAGCATATGATTAAAATTAATCATAAATTTCATACAATTGGTACACATTAACTAATTATATATTTATGACATTATCTATATGTTTTTAATAATATAAATTTTATTAACTATATTTTATATAATTTGATTAATTATACATATTCAATGGTAAAGTATTATATTTAATATTAAAATTAAAATATTAATTATTTGTAATCAAAAGTGATAAGAAGGTAATGGTTTTTTTTGGGTCTAAAATGTCATGGTTAAAGTGGTCATTTCATATGATTATAAGGTTAATTTTGTCCTTTTACAGCATATAATGACATTTTTGACATTTCAATTTATATATTTAACTGATTTTAAACCTTAGTAACAGTTAACTGACGGCAGAGATGGTCAGAATTAAATCAACCAAACCTGATGGGAGGTTGACCAAATTTTTTTTACTACTTTAATCTGAGAGTAATTAAGGCAAATTTCAGAAAAGGTTGGAGTAATTTACCCAATTTATTACTACAAAATAAAAGGAAATCAAGTTCTAAATATTGGTCATCCATAATAAGAAAGTATTGCAAAAAGGAAACTCAAGTTAGTAGTAACCTTATTTATTACTACAAAATAAAAGGAAATCAAGTTCTATTGGAACACTATATATACACTGTGTGTGTTGGGGGAAAAAAGAATAAGAGAGATACATCAGAGGGAAAGAGACGTAAGAGAAAGGTGTGAAGAGACAAAAAGAAAAGAGAAGAAAAAGGCAAAACGTTTTCTACTGAAGAACTAAGGTAGGAGTTTGCTGCACTCTTTTTCTATCATATATATATATATATAAACTTGTAAGTTTTATGTAAAATTAGAATAGAACTAGAGAAGAACTCTAATGTCGAAAGCAGTAAGAATTAGAACTTTCGAAGATGAAAGTAAGAATAAGACACCTTATGAGAAAAAAATAAGAAGGATTATAAAAGACAAGAATATATATATATATATATATATATATATATATATATATATATATATATATATATATGTGCGTGCGTGCGTGTGTGTGTGTGTGTGTGTTAGGGAGAGAGGGGGTAAAATTCCATCACTTACTAGTATGCCTTGGTTGTCGTATAACTTCCAATGTAATGGAATCTATCCAAGAAGTGGATGCTTAACCAGCAAGTTAAAGTTTCATATGTATTCCATTATTATGTGCATGGTTTGATATATATATATATATATATATATACATGATAGTGTTTTAGCTTTCAACATCATTGTGTTTCAATCACTTACAATTTCAACCTGTGCCCATGTTTCATATTACTATAATGTGCTTTACATTAAAGAATGTCATCTAAGGCCACAAAATTGGCGTCGAAGAACAAGCAAACCAAGAGCAATGACTGCAATAGCATGACGAAGAAGAAAACCAGCCCAGTGTTTGTGGCAGAGCAGGCAACAATGTCGAAGAGTGAGCCAGAAAAGAGCAGCATTGACACGACTTGGTCACCGGTTATGGATGGCATAATACCTGTCCATCCCTCTTTATCTCCTATTGGTGGCAGTTCTAATGGAACATTGTCAATGGATGAGGAGAAGATGACTGAGTTGGTGAAAACTGTTGATGCAAAGACAAATCATGTTCTGTATGGTCCAAAGAAAACACGAAGGTTACCAGTTTTTGAAGAGATATGCCAAGAATAAATATTACCCACCATGTTTACACTTTGCTTCTTACAGTTTGAAATTAGATTACTGTTGGAATTGTGTGTGTGTGTGTGTGTGTGAGAGAGAGAGAGAGATTGTAATATCCCAAAATTTTTAAAATAGATTTTAAAAATATTTTGAAGGTTAGATGAGTAATTTTGAGTATATATAATTATAATATAATTATATATATATATTTATGTTTAGCAAATAATATTAGGGATTTAAATTTAAATAGAATCCTAATCCTAATGAGATTATAACCACTAAATACACTCTATATAAATTATGTCTAGGGTTTAATATCGTAGAATATAACCTGAAAATTGTAGAAGCCGAGACGAGAGACAACGACGACAAAGAGAGTTACTTGGAATTAAAGATGGAAAATTGGATTGAAGATTGTATATGGTTGTAACTTGCCTATTAATATTACAAAAATATTTTATATGTTTAAGACTTCCATTATACAACAGATTGCAACACTGATTGTTTTATTCCTATTAACATCACATATAATTTGGATTAGTAATGCAGAATGAAATAATTTCAATAGTCGAATATTTTGCTATGTTTGTGTATATAGAGATATGTATAGCCCATTCGTGTATATAGTTGTATTGATAAGCATTCTTGTAGGTGTGTATATATAAATTTGTCAGCTATGTGTAATATATGATATAAATGTACATGGACTAAATTGTATTTATATTTAGGATACTGATATGTAGTAAGGTGATGTGCAGTGATTCTATATGTACAAAATTACATTTAAGTTAAAATGGGGAGATATGTACTTGCGGTATATAATTATATAGGTTACATTTAAATTAAAATGGGGAGATATGTAATTATATAGGTTAAAATGGGGAGATATGTACTTGCGGTATATAATTATATTTTACCATATATTTAGGATATAATTTTTGGGATGCGGTGATGTGTAGCAATTCTATATGTACAGAATTGCATTTAGGTTAAAATGGGGTGATATGTACCTGCGGGATATAATTATAATTTATAACGTGATGATACATAGTGCACTATATATGCCTTATATTTAGGATGCAATGTGTAACATGAGGTGATATGTACTTGCGGGATATAATTATATTTTATAATGTGCCAATCTACCATGAAATGGTATAACTCCCTTGTCCTTCAGAAATACCTGATACGGAGGAATAAAAAAGAATAAAATTTTCTGCTATATCCCCTATTTCCCTGGGATTGTAGTTCAATTGGTCAGAGCACCGCCCTGTCAAGGCGGAAGCTGCGGGTTCGAGCCCCGTCAGTCCCGACGGATCCAATAAATACATTATCCCCTTTCTGTGAAAGGGGGACGGGGAACAGAATTGAATTCCCAACGGTGATCCACCCTATATATACAATGTGTATTTGCTATGTTATACATATGGAATATAACATAGTGGTCCTACAATGTGTAGTTAGAATTATATTTAGGTTAGTGGTCCTACAATGTGTAGTTAAAATTATATTTAGGTTTATAATTTTATATTTAGGATATAACTCTTATATTTAGGATAGAATATAACATAATGGCCTACAATGTGCAGTTGCGGGGTATAGCTACAGAATTATATTTAGGTTACAAGGTGAGTAACTAAATATGCATACAGAACTATATTTAGGATATAAGATACAAGGTGGTGGATGCGCAGTCGAAATAAAAATCACACTCTACCATGATCTGAAATTTAGGGTTCATTGGTACGAGTCAGTCATGACATGCATGGTCACCTTTGCCAGCTGTGAAAGTATAATAATTGAAATTAATTGGTCGTATGATTGAACATTATTAAATTCTTAGTTACATATGCATCGCAAATTAAATTTCTAAATTGTTCTAATAATACTTTGCAAAAATAATTTTCAAAATAAAAAATTTAGTCGACCTATCAATGTGAAAGTAAAAGCATCAATATTTAATAATTAATGGATTTGGATCTCTTTCCGTGGACAGGAATCTGTGTTTGGTTACTAAAACAATTTTATTTTGATGCACATCACAAAACTTAACCCAGTTTGCGTGAACACCTAACACGAGACTTGTGTCAGACTCTGTGCACTGAAACAACGTTGTTTGGTGCATAGATTTTTCCGAGGGGATCGACTTCCTTCGATGATGAGATGACATCACTTGAGAAAAATTATGATTCATATAATTTATAAAATAATGATTCATATCATAAGAACAATTCAAATGACAAAAGTCGCTGAAAAAGAAAAATCATAACCATTAGCTTTGTACCTGAGTAGGATTTAATTAGTTCATGTGGAAATTTATTGCAAAAAAGCAAAAAATTATGCTTTATATATATATATATATATATGTATGTATATGTATATATATATATATATATATATATATATATATGTATGTATGTATATATTGGTCATCCATAATAAGAAAGTATTGCAAAAGGAAACTCAAGTTAGTACTAACCTTATTTATGAGGGTAAATTACTCCCACCTCCCTTGGGATTTGCCTTAATTATTCTTAGATTAAAATAGTAAAAAAAATTTGGTCAACCACCCCTCAGGTTTGGTTAACTTTACTTTGACCACCACTGTCATTAGTTGACTGTTAGTAAGGTTAAAAGTCAATTAAATATATAAATTGAAATGTCAAAAATGCCCTTATATGATGTAAAATGACAAAATTAACCTTATTATTAATCATATGAAATGACCACTTTAACTTACCTTCTTATCACTTTTGATTACAAATAATTAATAATTAATATTTTAATTTTAATATTAAATATAATAATTTACCATTGAATATGTATAATTAATCAAATTATATAAAATATAGTTAATAAAATTTATATTATTAAAAACATATAGATAATGTCATATATATATATATATATATATATATATATATATATATATATATATATATATATATATATACAGTTTATTCATATATTATCATATGATTAAAATTAATCATAAATTTCATACAATTGGTACACATTAACTAATTATATACAGTTTATTCATATATTAGCATATGATTAAAATTAATCATAAATTTCATAGAATTGGTGCACATTAACTATTTCATACAATTGGTACACATTAACTAATTATATATATATATATATATATATGACATTATCTATATGTTTTTAATAATATAAATTTTATTAACTATATTTTATATAATTTGATTAATTATACATATTCAATGGTAAAGTATTATATTTAATATTAAAATTAAAATATTAATTATTTGTAATCAAAAGTGATAAGAAGGTAATGGTTTTTTTTTTTGTCTAAAATGTCATGGTTAAAGTGGTCATTTCATATGATTATAAGGTTAATTTTGTCCTTTTACAACATATAATGACATTTTTTTTTGACATTTTAATTTATATATTTAACTGACTTTAAACCTTAGTAATAGTTAACTAACGGCAGGGGTGGTCAGAGTAAAGTCAACCAAATCTGAGGGGAGGTTGACTAATTTTTTTTTACTACTTTAATCTAAGAGTAATTAAGGCAAACTTCAGAGGAGGTTGGAGTAATTTACCCAATTTATTACTACAAAATAAAAGGAAATCAAGTTCTAAATATTGGTCATCCATAATAAGAAAGTATTGCAAAAAGGAAACTCAAGTTAGTAGTAACCTTATTTATTACTACAAAATAAAAGGAAATCAAGTTCTATTGGAACACTATATATACACCGTGTGTGTTGGGGGGAAAAAGAATAAGAGAGATACATCAGAGGGAAAGAGACGTAAGAGAAAGAAAGTGTGAAGAGACAAGAAGAAAAGTGAAGAAAGAGGCAAAACGTTTTCTACTGAAGAACTAAGGTAGGAGTTTGCTGCACTCTTTTTCTATCATATATATATACATATATAAACTTGTAAGTTTTACGTAAAATTAGAATAGAACTAGAGAAGAACTCTAATGTCGAAAGCAGTAAGAATTAGAACTTTCGAAGATGAAAGTAAGAATAAGACACCTTATGAGAAAAAAATAAGAAGGATTATAAAAGACAAGAATATATATATATATATATATATATATATATATATATGTGCGTGCGTGAGTGTGTGTGTGTGTGTGTTAGGGAGAGAGGGGGTAAAATTCCATCACTTACTAGTATGCCTTGCTTTTCGTATAACTTCCTATGTAATGGAATCTATCCAAGAAGTTGATGCTTAACCAGCAAGTTAAAGTTTCATATGTATTCCATTATTATGTGCATGGTTTGATATATATATGTGTATATATATATATATATATATATACATGATAGTGTTTTAGCTTTCAACATCATTGTGTTTCAATCACTTACAATTTCAACCTGTGCCCATGTTTCATATTACTATAATGTGCTTTAGATTAAAGAATGTCATCTAAGGCCACAAAATTGGCATTGAAGAACAAGCAAACCAAGAGCAATGGCTGCAATAGCATGACGAAGAAGAAAACCAGCCCAGTGTTTGTGGCAGAGCAGGCAACAATGTCGAAGGGTGAGCCAGAAAAGAGCAGCATTGACACGACTTGGTCACCGGTAATGGATGGCATAATACCTGTCCATCCCTCTTTATCTCCTATTGGTAGCAGTTCTAATGGAACATTGTCAATGGATGAAGAGAAGATGACTGAGTTGGTGAAGACTGTTGATGCAAAGACAAATCATGTTCTGTATGGTCCAAAGAAAACACGAAGGTTACCAGTTTTTGAAGAGATATGCCAAGAATAAATATTACACACCATGTTTACACTTTGCTTCTTACAGTTTGAAATTAGATTACTGTTGGAATTGTGTGTGTGTGTGTGTGTGTGAGAGAGAGAGAGAGAGAGAGACCCAAAAGAATTGCATGGAGTTAGTATGTTAAACAATGAATAATGATACATTTAAACACTAAACATCTCAGTGAGTAAAAGAATGAATGAACGTCTGTTTTCCGTTTTAAGGTAGGTAACCAGCTTACAAGTAAAAAACAAAATAGAGACAATTTCAAACAATCAATAAACTGCACTCCTTGGAAGATTGTAATCCTTTTAGAAATAAAAAGGGATTGAGATCATCAAACGTTAATATCTGAGCGCTTTGATCTGGCACTGCTGATTTCTGGGACACCAGTCAAGGCAAATCTTTGGAGGTTATAGTTTTCAGGCGTCGACATTGGCTGCTGAGGATAAAGTGTGGGTGGTGGTGTGAGATTGCGTTGAGCTGGAAGTGGAGGGAGCACATTGTACTTGTAAGGATCGCCACTTAAACTGCAATTGACAGAAAATCATTAAATAAGAATTTGGAAACACCTATCATAGATGAATATGTTAAAACGATGACATCATGATATACAAGAATGTAGTGATATGTTGCTTCTAAAGCACAACTACTTGTTTGATCAGACAATCTCGTTACAAAGAGTACACTTCACAAGAACTCTCTCTCTCTCTCTCTCTCTCTCTCTCTGAGTAAACATTTCGTGATGACTTTCTTAACAACAGACTGCAATAGCATTTACCCAAAAAATAAAAATACAATAGCATATAACAACTTCCAAGTTTTTTTTTTCGGGGAAACTGTCTAACAATTCCAATGAACTACATGTTTCTTTTATCCACGTCACTAGGACGCTGACACAACAGTCTCCAACACAATGGCCTTGTAACTGAACAATATGTGGATGTATGTCATTGTCCGACACGGCAAGAAAAATTAAGACAGCAGGGCCTCCATTACATAGGTTGTACTCCAATAATAGAAAAACATTTCCATCATGAAGCTACAGTAGACAAATTTTGTATATTACACAATAGGATAGTGCAATTTGCAATCCACTTTCTCCTGCAATCCCCTCCCATTTTATTTTAGTTCATCATTTGCAAGGAAATGAAACAAACTTTTCCTTGAATTTTGAACTGAGAGTACAGAAACCCATTTGTCTCATTAAAAAAAAAAAAACTGATAGCATACTCTTCCAAGTTGATGCAAATCTCACATTTAATTTTTGCCTTTTAACAATAATTTTTTGATTGGTAGTTCATTCGACATTCAACATAGAATTGTATAAGCAGAAGAGGAAAGAATCGAAATTGCAGTTAAAGTTTACAGAGGAATCAACTATATTATAATTTCCTATTTCCTTCATAATTATGCAGTTTCCGAAAATACCTATTAAAAGATATGGCACAATTCAACTGCCCAAAGAAAAATAAAAAAAATCGACAAATTGTCTGTGTATTGGCACATTCCATATAAAAATTGGTTGTAGAACTTAAGTCTCAAGTTTGGGTCAGTAAATTGCCTAATGGACTGATCGAAGATCAAAGACTGAATAGATCACATCAACAAATTACTTCAACGGTTTTGGATCAACTTTAATCACACATTAGATAATGGTAGGTCCAACTTAGAGGACATAGTCGAGTCTAGGTTAGTTATCGGATAGCTTACTGGACCCTCCACAGGACTTAATTCACCTCAATAAGAATTTAGATATATTATAAATTGTAAAAAAAACATGTTTTTATCTATTTTGGACTACTTGGTTTGATCTATCTAAAGTTTGGGTTCAATTTATCCAAAACCAGTTGAACATAGTGAGGAAAGCTCCCAATCAAACATACAGAATCCAGAATATTTAGATAAAACGATGTAAGGTACTAAACCGATCAAGCTTAACATATTCTGAAAAATTATGACTGTCCTGTTTCTAAGTCGTCGTCGTCATCATCTTCCTTGTCTTGGTCCCATATGAACGAGGTCAGCCACATGAATTCTCTGTCTCGAATCTTTTCTATTACATGTCACTTCGCCTATAATATATAACTTTTTAAGTCATTTTTAATAACCTCATCCAATGTTATCTTTGGACGCCCTCTAGTCTCTTACCTTCTATGACAACTCGTCTCCCTCGCTTGAGGAGCGCACCTCTAGGTCTCCAATGTATGTGTCCAAACCATCTAAGTGTACTCTCTCTAATTTTTTCTCCAATGGGTGCCACCCCTAGTTTCTAACTGATTCCCATTACTGCTGTAACTTCTTCAAGCTTTTCCAAAGCCTAGAGTGAGAAGTTCCAAATATACACGTGCACTATTGTGAGAAGTTTCCAAATATATATTAATGGCATTGAGTGAAAAATATGTTATGTATATCAAGTTGTTTTTGGAGTTCTGCATGGTTTGCTTGATGAACAACTAGCCCCAAGTGTTATTATCCTATCTTCTAGATTGAAGAGTTAGCTTGCTATCTGCAAAGAGTTAGTAGAAGAGACGAGTGTGGTGTACTTGTGTATATCAAGTTGTTTTTGGAGTTCGGCATGGTTTGCTTGATGAACAACTACCCCCAAGTGTTATTATCCTATCTTCTAGATTGAAGAGTTTGCTTGCTATCTGCAAAGAGTTAGTAGAAGAGACGAGGAGTGAGGTGTACTTACCACCACTCTGAAAATGTGGATCGTGGAGGATGATCAATGAGGAGATAGTTGTTGGGCTTGTGACAAAGTGGAAATCAAAAAAAAATTTGTATATTAGACATAAATCAACTACTGGAGGTAAAATTAAATTCCCTACTATTGGTGGGATCCCTTGTATTGGGAGGGTATGCCTCTTGTTGTGTTGTATAGTTTTCTTTTGTTAATAAAAAGCTCATTAGGAAAAGAAAAAAAATTTAAACTCCCTACTGCCATAGTGGATCTGCTAGCATCTAGA
Organism: Cornus controversa; assembly: GCA_026545225.1. Classification (NCBI taxonomy): domain Eukaryota; kingdom Viridiplantae; phylum Streptophyta; class Magnoliopsida; order Cornales; family Cornaceae; genus Cornus; species Cornus controversa. The sequence goes on along the minus strand of CM048845.1, from coordinate 110,054,063 downwards.
CGAGGTCCATGGTTTTTATCATTTGGGGTTTCCATATAAAAAGATTGTCTCTTTGTTACTTTTTGATTCATTGTTTACTTGATTGACTGGCAACTGATTAATTAATAAACCAAAGAGATAATTGGGAACAAAATTGTGACTAAACAAGAGACCTATTCACCAACCTATGGTATATGATATATTATCTGTAATTCTTTAGTATATTTGGGACCTTTCTAAATTGGTGTCAAAGCTTTTGTGAAAATACTCCAACTTAGTATCAGTGCAGTACTACAGTCGGAGCAGGTTCACTCAAGTCTGAATGAGATATTTTCAACAAAGTGTTGAAATTTTTGTTTTTCAAAACCTCTGGATTCAAAGATGTGAGATGTTATTGAAAACCTTAGTTGAGAGCTTTCTTAAAATACATTGATGAACATGTTTGGGTTATTACAAAAACTGGTTGCAGACCTCTCACTAAGCTAGGAGGAGATGACAGGAGATGGCAAAAATTGCAGGGTCGTAGAGTAACCCAGGTAAGAATGGTCTAACGATAATCTTGAACTGTGTAGTTTCTGCCACATATGATGAATTTAAAGCACCTTTAACTCCTTTAAGTATACACAGCTAAATAAGCATAAGATACTTTAGAAATCACAATTACTAGAAATACTGCAGTTAAGATTTCAGAACTTCAGATGCACGCTAAGAGTTTGAGATGATTAGTATGGAAGACAAAGAAACCTTTAATGAATTTGATACAAAACTTACATTGTCAATGCATGCTTTAACTGAGGTAAGAGAATCCATGAGTCTACAGTGGTTGGAAATGTTTTAAGATTATTGCCTCCCAGATTTCAACCCAAGGTCATTACAATAGAGAAGGGCAAAGACATATTATACTCAATGAAAATAGAACTTGTTGGCTCACTTCAGACATCTAAATTAATCTTCCAAAGTTGAACTTTCTTGTTTGATGAAGATTTATGATATAACTCTTGGTGAAGTGGAACTAGATTTATTGTGTATAAAATTTGGAAAATTCCTTAAGGAATTGAGCTAGTGTGGGAGACTTCTGCTGCTCTTGGTTTTGGCGGTGTCCAATTGCTATAGTGAATCGTATATCATATATAGAAGATGGTCCTTGTAGGTTTCTCCAGATATATTTGGAGGGTAACTGGAGATCATGTTGAGTAGTCAAGCTCTAAGTTGAACACTACTTTTTAGCCCGTTATTTTCTTGGCACTGGGGAGTGCTTACTGCTTATGCTTTTGTTGAGTTTTTACTTTTTAGGCCTGAGAAACCATAATTTGGACATACATGTGTTTTAATTAGATCACCCTCCACATGCCATAACTGTAATAATATCTAATCTAGATATGAGGCAGCAGGAAGTTTTAGATACAAAATATATGATTTAGTTTTCAGTAAGTCATACCTCGTACGCTTATATAACTGATCTTCATCAATCAAATTTTCGTTTGACCGCTGCTGCAGTGGTCTCTGAACAGTAGTAGACCACGGGTTTGATGCAGATAAGTCATCTGAAAAATATCTCCTTCTGATCAACTGAAAATGAGACATCCTACCAAAAATTAGATGGTCGGTCCATGCAAATTAAAATTTACAGGAGAAAGAAAAATACAAGAATACCAACCATACGGAAAAACTTCACTAAAGCTTCCTTGTCATATCTTGCTTCTTTTGCAGCCTGCACATGTTCAACAAATGAAATTTTACAAGGTTACCAACTGTTTGAACCAAAAATAAATATGTTCATTAACAATTAATAAAGAAACAAAATGTTTCTTACAAGGTGCAAAAAAACAAAAAAGATTCACCAGATACCACATACTGCTCTACACGAGTCCCGAGTCCATTAATGCACTATAGTGCTTACTCATGAACTAGGTCTGGTGTGAGTATTAACTAAAAGAGGCCTTGATTCAATTTAGTTGATTCCAAAATTCTTGCTTAGTTATTAGCAGCATATTTCCTAATTAATGTTTGGGTTACTCAACGAGAATGACAAGGGTGCCCTCGAGTATCCCATGGATCAGAATCACTAAATTCTGTTTCCCATGAAAATTGAATTGACAAGCTAGTCGTCTTATTCAACAGAAGATGGGAAAAGAAACTCAAATGAAGTCATTGAAAGAAATTCCTAATACGATTCTGTACATGAAAAATCATATTTCTCCTAAAAATCCATATAAGTTGGGCTCACTTCCAATACAATTCAATATACAATGATATGATAACTTATATCATATGTGCAAATGTCTCAAAGATATGTCCAGTCACTGCACACAATGAGCATGTCAAAATGTTTATGCCAACTATAATTCATTGTTACATGTGGAAAACCAGACACTGGTACATGAATTTTGTTCAAGTTCAGAAAAAGAAGACAATTGGAAAACAAAGAGGAAGAACATGTATGGAACAAGTAAAAATCAGACACAATAACAAGTTATCAGAAAATGATAGGAATATGGGTCATGTGTTGGTATATTCCTACTTAAAACTTGGATTTTAGTGTGTCATGAGTCATTCGTCTACAACCATGGAAGACGATGGACAAAACAGATCTGCAAAAAAACACGGCGCGAATCTCTCAAGACTCAATCGCATATCTAAGGCATAGATAAATGGGACCTTAGTTGACCTAGATTTGATCTTTGTTTGACTCGATATAATCTTCTAATAAGCTTGTTTTTCCAAAAAAAAAAGACTTTTGAATTAAAGTTTGCTCAAAGATTTTCAAAATTGAGATTAATTGAAAAACTCAAAAACAATATCTATAGATTGATCAATTGAGGGGACTCCAAAATGTCTCGATTGATTGGCAAATCGATCAAAGTTTTTCTAAAACATTGTTCTACAAACTAGAATGGCTCTATAGATGTGTCAATTGATTGGAGCTTGACCAGTAAGTGTCGATTGAAGGCTTGATTGATTGAACCCTGCGGAACTTTATTTTTGAAAACTTTCTCAAATTAGTCTTTTAAAAAGATTCAACTCACCATAAGAGAGAATCCTTATTTTAGAGAGAGAGAAGCCTTTGTTTCTCAATATAGGGTGTCACATAAAGATACTTACATGTGATTTAGAGTTCTACAACAAGGAGCTCATCAGAATTATTAACCACAAGAACAAGTCAACCAATCAAACTCAGAGAAGAAGCAGATTGTTTGAGGAGCAGACAACATGCAGATTCGAGTGGAGAGTTTTGGTGTGTCTGTGTCAAAAGATAACTAGAGGATTCTAGTGTGGGAATCTAGTAACCTGGTTGTAAATTATCTTTTTTATAGTAGATTGTTCATGACTGGACGAGGTACTGTGATTTTTCCCTGTTTAGGATTTTCCACAAAAAAATCTTGCGTCTCTGATCTCTTTATTTTTTATGTTTTTGTGTGATTGAGCAGATGCAATTGATCTATAAATCAAACTAAATAACAGAAATTCAAATGACAATAAACGGTAATCTAAAAGTAGTTAATTTCAGATTAATATCTATAAGACCTATTCACCCCCCAGGTCTAATTTACCAACTTATCATAACCTTGGGTAACAGTCTGATCCCTCATAGAACAAACAAGTTTATTAGGCAAGAGACAAGTTTTCTCCACAAATCACCGAAAATGGCATACTTAATGTGACTTGTTCATTAGCAGAAACATTTTTAGTCATTGTTAAAGACAATAACTTGGTATCTTCAGATTCAGAAGGTACTATCTAGAGGTCATCAGCATTGACAAGCATTGCTCCTGATAGAACCCCAACTCTGTTACAAGAAGATGAATACCTCCAATTTCTTCATTCAAGATTTTACCAATCAGTTCTCTTTTATTTTGGTATTCTTATTTCTTCACCAAAAAAAAAAATTTACCAATCAAACATCAAGTGTGGAGAAATCTTGAATGAGGACAGAATACCACTCAACACCTTCTCTTAAAGCGCTTAATCAACTGTTCCTTTTAATTTCTTTTACAAATTTGTAGATCATCGAATATCATAAGATACTGCCTGTCAACAAACTATCAAAAAGTCCGTACACCAAAAGTGTGGCTGTACATCCCAAAAGAATATATGATCTCATTGTCTTTATGGAGTGCAATATGTCAGAAAAAATGGTCAACTGATGTAAAAGCATCACATAAGGAATCTATAAGTCAATTCATTAACGGAAATCCTACGAAGTCTTCTGCTAAACAGTGTAGATGTAGTGTGTCAGTTTAAAAATAAACTAAATGAAATGGACTGATTTCCGAAGAACCATATGCTTCCACAACTACATCAACAGCACATAATATAACAAACCACTAATTCTTATACCAAGAACCGGTGATGCAATTATATACTTGAATTTGAAATTCTTACTGCTAGAAGGCCTCCACTGCCAGGAAAACTCTCAGTCAATGGAAGTTCCTCACTTGTTGGAAGCAAACCCTGCTTCTCAACCCACTGCCGTGCTACATCAACAAGATTGCCACTGCTTCCTCTCATGCCCTCTTTTGCTGCAATATCTGTTTTGTTACCTATCACAATGTAGGGGACAGGAAGTCCACTGGGACCTCCGGACCCTAGAGGGGCCGAAAACGTTCCAGTTGCTGCTATCTCTGCTGCCCACTTTTGCAAGCTTGTCTTTGTCCTTCTCTGAGATAGATCATGAACAAAAACAACACCTGCGCATGAATTCCAGACAGGGTAAAAATAATTGCAAAGTTAGTCTTACAGTTCATCAAGTTGAAAGATAAAAACTGACCGACTTGCTATAGGTACAGAAGTTTCAGTACTTCCTATTTTTTTAAAAAGAAGTGTAAACTGGAAAAGAAGATAGAATTAAACTAATGCCCTCAAGTAAAATCTAGGTCGCAAATTAATTAATAAAAGATTTATATATTGAGATATAGTTTGTGCAACGTAAATTTCTTCTAGCTGAGCCTTATCTCTTCTAAGCTTTTACATATAGGGTTAGTTGTCAAGGAAAAGAAAATTTTAAAAACCAAGGTAGTTAAGTATTCACCATTAATTTGTGAATAGAAAAGAGACCGGCAATCTTTATAACGGTCATGTCCTGAAACATCCCAAAGTTCAATAAAGAAATCCCTCTCACTGTCACCCTTAATGCTATTTGATGAGCTGCCAGAATTTCCATAAGTAATGTGCTGCATATGGGAAACAGGGAGCATTTAGTGAAGATTCAATCTGCAGTCATAGCTCTGTATTGCCTAATGTAAATAAGGAATACTGAGTCTTACCTTCACAGCAACCGTACATCCAATCGTTTGAGGAGGGCGAGCAATGGAAGAACCTTTGGCAATCAAATGAACAAGAGAAGTTTTTCCCACACCTACCAGGAGATAAAAATTGAATATGAAGTTTGATATAAAATATTGAAGTTAATATATCTATAAAAAATGAGATAAGAAATTCAGTCCAGTTGAAGCAAATCACAGGTGCAGTTGAAGCAAATTAGTCATATTCAAATTTGATTCACTAACTACAGTTTCAGTTAGTCACATTCAGCCACCCAAAGAGTATCCACAACATTTCTTAACCATACCATTCACATATTTTTTATTTTTTAGTTTTGGATTACAAGAAAAGGTAATTTAGCAATCAAAAAAATTCAATGATCAACCCTAACCAAATAAGAAAACTCTGGATCAAGCAATTAGAATGACCTTTTTGTCAAAATAAATATCTTGGCATAACACATAAAACAGAAAATTGAGAGACTATTTGGAGGTTTGGCATGAATGAAGAGGATTTGTGGAGGGTAGTTGAAGTGAAATATGGGAGTTCAGTGGGGCTTGCTAGGTTCTGAGAGTGGTGTGAGCATTTCCTATAGGATTGGCTTTTAGAAAAGTGTCATGAATTGCTGGAAGAACTTCTATAGACGCATCTTTGTGGTGCGTATGGTTAATTGATTCACTTTTGGGAGGATATTTGGGTTGTAGAAATTGCTCTAAAGGAGAGATTTCAGGAGCTAATCAAATTGGCAAGCAAGAGAAGCTATGGCAGTGAGGGAGTGTGTGACTGTTTCAACGAATTGGCTTGTTTTGCATCCGACTCTAGGGTAACCCTCCAGGAGGGATGGTGGGGGTAGTGAGTCTTTTGCTTGAAGTGCTTTAAGGTACCACAGAGTCTATCAGGGGGAAAGGCAGCCAGAATGAGAACTTTATAGGGAAATCTTATATATGCTTTGTGTTATGAAGTTGCCCAGAAATTTTGTTGGAATGAAAATTAGCAAATGAAAGCCCCCTTGAAAATGACATCTCTGTTAGATGACAACTTGAGAGGCCATCTTGACCATTGATTAACCACAGGAAAAGGGAACAAATATGTATCAGGTGGTGTTGTATCGGGAAGAACGCGGAAAAGAATGTTAATCATCTTTTTGCGCATCGCTAATGTCTTAGGAAGCTGTGCACTTTTTTTTTTCCTCCTTCTGTGGTGTTACGTGGATTATGCCAAAGTCACTGCAACAAATACATACAAGTCAGATTAGAATTTGAGTGATGCCTGGATTACCCAATTCATATTTAGTTCGGGTTGCCTAACACCTCAATCCAAGCTCAACCTGAGAATAATTGAACCCACACCCAACCCAGGTTGTAAAAAAACACTGCTCTAGCGACTGAAAAATCAGGTCCCGTTCAAGTTGGCCGCCAAAGTTGCACCCCTAGTTCCCTTGTATTTCCTTTGTAAATGTACTGCACCCTCATTTTTGGTGCTCTTCAATGAAATTTTATGAAGAAGAGAAAGAGCATGCCCCATACAGCTGATAATCTTATAATTTTACAATCCCAAAGAACCATATGGATCCAAATCCCACAAAAGTCCAAGAGGATAGAATTCTTGTGGAATTCCAATAAGATCGTTTACAGTAGAACCCAAATTAAGCTACTGTAGGGGAGGAGGATTGTGCTAATGGAAAAGAAAGGATGAGTTTCTTCCCACGTTTCTTTTCACATATGGAATTCAAGCAAATGTAGTTATGAGAAGTTTGAATAGTGAAATTAGAGGAAAGGGTTCTTATCAAGTGAGACAATTCAATCTAGGATGGCTTGATCATATGCCATAAGAAGTTGGGAACCAATGACCATACTATTAGGGTGGCTATGACTTGGGAGCTCGGGTGCCCTTTTTTTTCTCTGTGGGATGTTGCTTAATTCAGATTTTTAGCTACATTATTGGAGAGAAGTGATAGATAATAAAGATGAGGGAATTCATCCAACAAATTTGTTAGTATATCTGCTTCTTGTTCTTCTAACTTTCTTTTTCCTAGTAATTGGTTTATAATTCCCAGCAAATCTGCATATAAATGGGTTTAACCTTGCCCTTTGTTTAGCTTAAAATTTGTAACTTTTACCAGGAAAAAAAAAGATGTAACAATATTCTATAAATAGGGTTTCACCATACAGAATTATTAAACCCCCAAAACCAATACTAAAACCATAGAAATAAAGTAAAGCACAAAACAAATCCAAATTCAAAAGGCAAAAATAGTAAAGCCGAGAGAAAAAGAAGAAAACAATACAGGAAAAATCAAATACCTGAGTCTCCAACAAGAAGCACTCGAACTTGCCCGCAAGGTGGTCCACCATTCTGCTCTTTGCTCTCCCTCTCACGTTCCCTCCAAAACATGTTTTCCTCCAAAACCCTAATTAGAATTCACCACCTAACTAACCTCTATCACATAAACGTGAGATGAATTTAGTTCCATTAAACACACTCAATCTCCAAGAAAAGCAATTAACACTCGATAAAGATCTTCCCGATTTCAACCCAAAATCCATATCAGACGGAAACAAAATCAAGATCCAAGCTGAGATTCAAAAACCCAACACGAAACATCCTAAAAAAAAAATCAACACACTCCTCTGTAATGCTTGATCCACGGCTCGTCAATACAAAAGGTTGATGTAAATTCTGGTGGATCCACAGGATATCTTCAAGTAGGCCTGTGAAATCCAAATCACTCCATAAACCGCAGGAAGGGAAACCAAAAAAAAAGGGTAGATTCAAAAATGAGAACTGGGTCTCTCTCCAATTTTCCTGTAGGTTTACAGTATAAGTAGCAATTAGTATCTATTAATTGTATGTGTATGTATACACATATGTGTATGTAACTATGTAAGTAGTGTAAGATCTATAAAATGATCTTCAGAACAAACTGTATGGTGCGCAAATTGTTTGGAACGATTAATATCTTTGGGTTGGAGGGTATTGAGAAGAACGTAAAGGGACCAGATCTGACCTTGGAACATGTTTGTCACGCGCTATGAAGAATGTGAAGCAGCTAATTAAATACTAATACGTATTTATATGATCGACTCAAATAGCTTACTTTTAGTTGACAGTACGGTTTTTTTTTTTTCATTCAATACTTTTTAGTTACTTATGTGACACAATATGGCGATACCACGCGCCATTGAGAAATTATTAAGTATTTTTGGAGCATGACCAATATTTATATTCAGAATTTTTTTTGGATATCATTGTATTAAACTGTTAAGATCCATGTGTTTGAGTTAGAGAATTTTAATTGCACTGTACCACATAATTTATAACCTAAGATAATATTACCATTATACTATCTTATATTTAGAAGAATTAAATCAGGGCATTGAAATTGGAATCAAATATCTTTGGATTTACATTTTTTTTTTAAACCATTTGGATTTACACTTGTAGGTTCTAGGGAATTGGAGATAAAAAAAAAAAGCAAAGTAAAATAGAAATAATTTATTTTGTTTGTCTTAGAATTTTTGTGTTTGAAAAGAAGAGAGATAAGCTAATTCTTTAAATATTATTTGAGTAATGATAGACATAGTAAAAATTATCATGAAATGAAAAACTGAACCATAAAGTGGAGGATTTAAAAGGAGAATATGCTAGAGTTAATAATTACCATTGTGTTATTGTTTTAAAAAACATGTTAATTATTTTTTTTACTCTTATTACTCCCATAATAATTTAGTCATTTTCTTCCTTTTATATCCACAAGGGTTCCTTTCTTTTCTTATCTATATATTTAAACATGATCAGAGGTTTCAATATCATCTCAATCAATTCCTTGGATCTTCTTTCATAATTAATGTTTGTGCAATTCTACACATCATGAAATTATTTCATGATTTTCTATCTTGAATAATGTATTAGGTAACAATTCTATATTTATTGAAATTCCACCAACAATAAATCTCTATTTTTTATTATTTTAGGAGACAAAATTAAATGGTGAGTTAGTATTAGTGGAATTTTTCACACACACGGAATCCCAATAGTATTATCACTTGCCACATCATTTATGATAAAAATCATGAATTTATGTCATGAAGTTTAGCATTTCTTTAATGCTATCATGTCGTCGTCTCTTTTCTCTCCAAGTTATTCAAATAAAATATTATCAAGTTGAGGAAACAAAGTAAGGAAAAAGAGTGATGATTTAATGATATTTAGTTGAAAAGAAAAGAAGTGAAAGAAATGATCGCTCTAACTCTTAAATTGTGTTGTTATTGTACTTCCAAGAAGAGAGGAGGAAATTGAGAAATATATATATTGTTTTTGAAAGAATTAAGGTTCTCTTTGTTCTCTTGATTATGTTGGTAGATGCCGGTAATGAGTTATATATGTGAATTTAATGGCTAGCTCAAGAAAATAGATCAGTTATTTGACATTTAGACCTTCTTCAAAAGGGTTTAATCACATACTCTGGCAACAAAACAAATAGATTTGCTATGCTTTTCTATAAGTAATTCACACAATAACTATTTTTTGGTTACAACACTAACACAATGCTTAAGCTATTAAGAACTAAGATTAATTGTATGCTTCAAATCCCATCATTAACACACAGGGAAAAAAAAAAAAAAAAGGAAGAAGAAAGAAGCTAATATAATAAACTAGCCTAGGCCTTTGTTTATAAAATCCCAAATGGTCTGAGCTCTGATCCTCAGTAACAGGCTGGGCCAGCCCATGCAGATCCAGTATTGGTCACAAGGACTCTCTCTAAAAAATAGAGCACCATTTTCAATCTGATGATGATAGTACAACAACTACATCAATGATGATATATATAGTAATGATTTCTTGTTCACTGGTGAGCAAGAAATTTTTTACATACCAAACACAGTAATCGTTGGATATGATCTAAGTGTAAAAAATGTAACTTTCTAAAATTATTGTAATCATATCCAATTGTTATCATACATGAAGTAGAAGAATTTATGTATATATATATATATATTACTTGCACAACAAAGTGAGAAAAGCATGGGAATTGATCATGAAAGAGAGGAGTGAGAAGAAGAAGCAGATGCAGAAGCAGCATGCAAAGTCCAGCCATGAGGCATCTGATCGTAATAGACCACACAATTAGGGCTCTCATGATTGTGCACTCCCTCATATGTTGTTTTCACATATCTTGGATCATCCCCGTCCCTTTCTACCCTCTTCTTCACATTGCATCCTCCACTTGAACATTTATAGTAATTCCTGTTTAAAATTGGTTTTAGTTATAAATCAGTATTAATAAGCTAGCATTAAACATGCAAAACTCGAACTCTCAACCTCTCCGTTAATGAGAGGAGCGATCATACCATTCAGACTAAAGACATGATGGTATATAATTTCTAGTTGTGATTGACTAAGACCAAACTTATTTATTCTCGATCTCGTGCATGTTTTCTTCATTCAATGACAATCATATATGCTTAACTTGATGAAAAAGCACTTACAATGTTTATCATAAACTTATAATATCATTATTAGTGATGCATTTTCCCAATTGGAAAAAGATATCATGAAGCTAGGCGTTGTCACATGAGTTTGTGCCCTCATCTATTCGATTGGGAGATTGTGAAAATGATTGGACACTCCATGATACTTGTCAGTAAATTTTTTTTTATAGCCTTTGGATCACAATTAGCAGAGAATTGGTACATATGGTTATAATTTGACCATCAATCTGAGAGGATTATAAACCTATACTGTATATGATTTCGAAGGCCAAAGTAAACAAAAACTCAAACAATTCAAATATTTTTTTTTACATTTGTGTGTGTGTGTGTGAGAGTGAGTGAGAATATGACATTTGCATCTGACTAAAAAAGAGTAAAAATGGGAGAGCTAATTAATATTAAAAAGTGATCGATCAAATGGTTTTGTCTGCCAAGTTGCAGGTTGATAATGGCCCGTGCTCATCCAGGGACCAAGGGGACCAAGAAAGATTGTAGTGGCGCACATACAAGCAGACAGATGGAATGAACTTAGTGAAAATGTATTTATAGCCAACTATTGTAAATAATATTATAATATATAGTTACTTTTAAGATTGTTAATTAAAATCCTGGCTAGCTAGGACAAATTAATGCATGTATAATCAGACAGTGGTACAAAAGTGATTGTCATATTGTTTAGATCTAACGTCTAAGCATAAAAAAAAAGAAAAAAAGAAAACCTTAGTTGAGATCTAAATCCAACAAAAACCCACAATTAGCAATTAATTAATATTCACTATCCAATAAAATATATAAACCTCTCCATCCATAACTGATCTAATGACTATATATATATATATCAACTAAGGTTTTTTTTTTTTTTTATGCTTAGACGTTAGATATATGCATATATATAAACACATGTATTCACACATAATATTGGCATATATATAGTATATATACCTTGGATTTGGGCTGTTTTTAACCATCTTCTTTCCATACTTCCTCCATTTGTATCCGTCATCCATGACCTCCACCTCTGATTTCGTTCTAATTTCAACCCTAGACACTGTGTCCACCTTGTTTCTCTTCTTCACCCTACAATAACCAAATATATATAATAATATTTATATATAATTATGTACTGATCTTCATTTTAATGTAATAAATAACCCAAATATAAATAAAGTAAAAATCCAAGTGGGCATGGTCACATGCATGTTACTATTTCTTGAAGTTGCTTCGACGAATTGAATGGATTCACCGGTGCTAACATTATTGGAGGAGAAATTATTTTGTGACCACAGCTCCTCCTCGGTTCCATCTTCCAGCATGAGATAATTATCCAAGAGATCCAACTCCCACATACCGATGTTTTCACTGAAATTAGAATTAGGGTTTTGTGGGTAGTACTCCATTGACAGGGAGTTGGAGTTGAAGAGAGAGAGAGAGAGAGAGAGAGAAAAGAGTGTGCGCGTGTGTGTAATGACATGAATTGTTAGGGGTGCGACGTCCATTTAACGTGGTATTGATTTTTTTGTTTTTTGTTTTTTTTTGTGTTATTGAGTTGTTGCACCTTCGTAGACGCTTCTGGAGGGATACAATGAAGGTGCTTTGGCATTGCCACGTGTCAGGTTATGGTTGCATAGGCTTACGTCATAGTAGTGACGTGGGATTATCACTTTATGGTACTCGATAGGGATTGGAACCACTTGCAGTAAGGTGATATATATGATCAAATGGCTGTTGTTTTGTATAAAAAGTCCGGTAAATATCATTTGCATTCATTCAGTTTAAGCAATATTTTGATTAGACTTCTTATAATTTTATTATTTTCAGTTATACCTCTTCAATTTTGAGTTTATGTATCAATTTACGTCAGCAAACAAACAGAATTTGTTGACGTCATTAAGAAAGAAAAATTGACGGACGTTATTGACAGAGGGTGTAATCAGAAATATTAAAACTAGAGAGGGTATGGTATGGATATTGTCTAATGTGAGGGAGTGTAAGTAGTATTTACCCAAAAAGTTTTATAAGCTAGGGTTAAGTGCAGAAAAAAAAAATTGTCGCTATATACATAATATGCAATATCGTCAATTTGTTGGTACCGAAATTAAAATATGACAAAAATACCTTTATAGTATTAAAAAAAAAAAAAAAGAAGATGTAAAATGTCCAAAAATGGATAAGGAAATTTTCAAACAATAGGGCACTATTTGCACATTTTTTATATAGCGAGAGGTTTTTTTTGCGTAAAGTGATTTCATATTTTTAAAAAAATAATAAGTCAAACATCACAGTCAATGGTTATTTTTGAACGAAAATTCGCCGGAGAGAGTATTTGCTCATCCGAGACAACTAATAAGAGATTATATGAGCATATTAAACTACAGGGGATGTATTTGCTAGTAGGGGGTATTTGCTCATCGGAGACAAACTAGTGAGTGGTTATATGAACATACTAAATTACAAGGAATATTTTTTGCACATTCTGTATATAGTGATGGTGCTTTTTGCACTTAACCCTATAAGCTATTGTACACACAAATTTCGTGTCCGAAATTTTAGGAACAAAAATTGGTAACAAATAATCAATTTTATTAATTTAAGAAAAATGGATATAATTCTCTGTAAATCTTTACAAAAGAAAGATAAAGTCATCTGATTCGATCTCCTTGGTTATCCGGCTTCAAGGGCTGTAAGAATTGGATTGAAAGTTTGGTGAAGAACGACACGTGAATGATGTGCTTGTTGTTCTTCTCCTTCAGGGTTTAAATGCTTTGAAACTTTTGATTTTGAATGGAGACTTCTGAAGAGTTTCAGCTTTTTCTGAAAGTCTTCCAGTCTCCCTTTCTCCCACCTCTGGACTTTTATTTATAAGCTCACCAAAGGAGTAGATTTGTAACTTTTTTTTTTATTATAATTATTCTATAATTATCTTTTATGATAATTTTGATAATTATCCAATATATACATAATAATTATCTTTGTTGATAATTATATATATATATATATATAATTATTCAGTACACCTATTTTCAAGTGGGCTTTGACTTCTTAGACAATTTAGACCAGCCCATAACTCATTTATTTGTAGTGGACCTAATCTTTAAATTATCTAATTCATTGAGTCATATTTCAAAGTGGACTAAACTGAAGATAAGCCCAAATTATATTTTGGGTCTATCATGTAATTTTTTAATGTCTACAGCTATCATTGAGAATTATATATACATATTTTAATGCTTGATTTACTAAAATATTGATTTACATCGGCATCTCTAATAATATATCACAATGGCATGTGGCAAATTCTTTTTTGTATGAATGATTTTCTTAAAACATTTCATAGTTCATTACCAGATACATGTAGTCTGACTATTACTCTTCCACATGCATTAGACAATTCCTGTAAAAACTTATTGGGAGTGGTCAAAGAAAATTTAAACTTCCATTTAACCTATGGGTCTTTTTGGGATGGGTTTGTATTTTGCATTTTTATTTTTGTATAAAATAAAAAAATTATTTTTGTTATGAGTGTTCTGAATAGTAATAAAAAACACAAACATAACGAAAATGTGTATTAATATTTTTTGATTTTTTTTTTCGCTACAGTGGTCGAAACACAATAAAAACACTAAAATTGTGTTTCTAATTTTGGCCCAAAATTTTGAAACGTTTTAATACTATTCAAAATACAATAGACGATACTAAACATGTTTTATTTCTATAGTGCCAAAACAAAACAAAAAAAACAAAAATGCATGCCAAACATGCCCTATAAGATGTGAGGTGTTGATACCTAATTTTGCACCATCCGGATCTACGTTCTTTCCGGTGTGCTGCCAAACTGTACACTCCGACAATCAAGTCAATGTTTAAAAATATATATCAGAAAAGAAATTTTATATTTAATTTTTCTCATACCTATTTAATTGACTACCCTCTCTCTTACAGAGAATTAATTGATGAGTGCCCTGTACTTATACTACTTTTCTATTGAAGAGATTTTGAAGAAGAACCCGATCATTATTTTTGTTTGACCGGATCGAATTACTTCTTTATCTCCTCAACCTCTTTGTCACCTTCTCAGAATTGTTGACTTACCTCTTCAGCTCAGCTCTCAAAAGGGTTGGATTAATCTATTGTCACAGAGCTCTCTTCATAATTAAGGTAAGAATTATTTTGCCATTAAACTAATCCCTTTCATTTACATTATCATTTTTTTTTCATCAAACTTGATTTTCTAAAGGGATCTTTGATAAATCTTTGATTTGATTTCTAAAGTTAGCTTTTAATATGTTGAGTGGTTGAATTGAACATCAAGTCAAGTTTATGTACCGCAGTCCCTATCTATCTTAATTTTTCCAGCTCTTCGACTTTTGAATTGAACATCAAAGCATCATAAATGAGATGAAAACTATAGCAATCCTTCTCCAATTAAATATCCCATCAAGTTGGACCATTTCAGTCAACCTAAAATATCAACATATATACACTACTCTGACCAACTCAATTTACTAACAAATGTTGCATCTAAGAGGGTTAAACAATGTAGTGATCAAGCATATATATATATATATATATATATATATATATATTTGGTAAACAATAACAAGGAAATTAGGCTTGAGAGAATTAAAAGGGGCCGACCTTGGTTTGTTTGGGGAGTGAAGTGATGTGAGAAAGTGCAGAAAAAAGTCTTGACTGTCAAAAATTCTCTGGACCTACCAAAGCTTTCTCGTCTAGATTCATGCATTTACTCAAGTTTTAGTTTGTGTGCCTTCAAAGAGGACATGGATAATAATTAGTAATAAATAAAGAAGGAAGCCAGGCGGCGGAACATAATTTGAAACGAAAATTATAAAAGGAATATTTTAATATTTAATATATTAATATTAAATAATAATTAATAATACTTATTTAAAAATTATTTTTCTTATTTTTTGAAATGCAAAGCTACTAATTAGATTCTTGTATTCAAGTTTTGTTAAAATATCTTTTTCAATACATAGTATAACGAGTTCATTTAATCTTTCTTGTGCCATAATTGATCTTAGATATGATTTTTATTTTCTCTTAATTTTTTTGTTGTTTGATTATTAGGGTTAACAAATTTATCAAGAGCTCTTTTTTAAAATTGAATTAGTTTATCTATTCTTCTTTTATTTTTAAGTTTTTCATATTCCAACTTTCTAGTAGACATATTATGATATTCTGATATCCAAATTTCAATAATATAAATAACAATAATTACAAACAAAATATATAATTTTATGATAACAAAAAATAATAAGACTAAAAAATAATTTAAAGAACAATATAACTTGATATTAAAAAAATTTACTATAATGCTCCTTTAATTATTTTGTAGCTAATAGTTTGAAATCTTCCAATAATTTTATGGCTGTGATGAGTGGAGAAGAAAAATATGTTGTAATGAGAGACTGAGAGAATACAAAGATGGATATTGGAGAGTTTGTGAAAGAATATAAAATATAAACATTGCTGAGAAAGAAAAAAGTCAAAAACATGCAAAGGGATAACAAAGTTAATAGGAGATGAAAAGTTTTTTAATTTCCTAAAATTCTTTGTTAGTGTAAAGTCAAGTGTTAGTATATATTAAATATAATATTTTGGCTGGTGTAATGAAAGGAGAGAGATATTTTTTTTAAGAAATTGTCATATTAGTTGGGATTTAATAATAAGAGAATTTATTTTAAAATAAGTCTAATAATAATATATTAAATTATTTTTTAAAGTTTTATAATATAATTTTTTTTTTTTGAGCCTTTTATTAGTTGGGGTCTTAGACGATCACCTCAGTTGTCGAAGGCACCGACCGACTTGAAGGAAGCTAGCTTCACTTTACAACAATGACCTCCCACAATTTTATTAGTTGGTGATTGAAAAGCTATGCACCGAGTGAGTTTCTCCGAACTTCGGATCCAAATACAGGGAGACTACTATGTTCGGATTCGGAGTTCGGATTTCGTATCGTTGCTTCTTTAAGAAGATAAAGTAATTTATTACAACCAATTAAGGACACTTTTATCGTGAGCTCAAGCTTTAAGTTGTTAATGATGATAGTATACTTCATCATTAGTACGTTATCCTTATTGTCGTAATGTCTAGTTAGCTATTTCAATCAAAAGCTTAACCCCAATCATAGTACATAGTAAAATAGTGTGAAATAATTCTATTGTTTGATAGTTGAAACACAATAATATATAATATATATATATATATATATATATGAAAGAAAAAAACCTATATAATGCCGGCCAGTTGTAAGTTATTATATAATTATCTTAGTTTGTCCCCTTGCGTGCGTGGATGACCAATTATTAGTTTATACATTGAAAAGTCTTGAAGTGTATCATGTGGGTGGTGGTGTCAATGTGACTTTTAGTAGCTAAAAGGATTGAAAAGAGAAGTCATATATTATGAGATATTAATTCTGAAAATAAGCCAACAAATTTGTCAAACACATGATTTTTATTGAATTTTTGTAATGCTTGGACTGTACTCATTCTCTCCACGAGCACTAAGGATTTAAGTCTTTCTCCAAGTGAAACTTCAAGGACACACAAGTTTTTATTTTGAAAGACGAGTAAGTATCATTTTATTAAGTATTTCATATTCTATAATAAATAATTTTTTATTATTTAAAATTTTATCTTATTTTAAATAACACTTTATTTTATAAAATATATTATCATACACACTTAATTCTTTTAACACCACGTGTTGGGGGTATTTAAAACTATGCACAGTGTCTAGATTGAATATTATTGAATAGATTACACGGAATCACTTGCGTCACTAGAATATAAGTGGGCCAGAGGGGGAGTAAAATAATACATGAGTTCTTATATAAAAATGTTGAATTTAGGATGATGACAATATTTCGTCAACGTTAATTGCATGGAAAGTTCTGATATCATCTCATGGCAGCTTAGAAAAGTCGAAGATTAATTGTTAGGGTTGTAAAAAGTTGTGATATATATCATCTCATGCCACCTTAGAAAAGTCGAAGATTGACTTTAATTGTTAGGTTTGTAATATTTGTCGGATGGGATAATCTCTAACTTTCTTTCTGCATCTCGTCATCTATCTATTTGTGGTTTGATGTCAATTTTCATGCGATTGATTTTGTTTTATGGTAAATTTGATGCTATTTAAATCATGAAAAGGTAATTTCTCACAATTTATTTTTTAAAAAAATTTCATGATAAAAAATATTTTTCTTCCATTCACTTTCAACTATTAATTTTCATCTAACGAAAGGAGCTTTATACTTCGTTTGGTACGAAGGAAGATGGGTGGAGGGAATGAACAATTTTTTTTTGTTTGATAAAGATGATGCAAGGAGAGAAGAGAAAAGAAGATGAATTAATTAACATTTCTCTTTCACAAATCTTTGAATTTAGGTTTACCAAATGACAATACAATTCACCAACCTTAAACTCATTTCGGTTCATTACTTGGTGACTTCAGAAGATATATTTATATTTACAAATATACAATTTAGCACTACAACAGGTCCATTATAGTAACTTCTAGCATCTGTGCAAATGTCCCAAAGACATGTCCTGTCCAGTCACAGTCACTGCTCGCGATGAGCATGTCAATTTATATGCCAACTATAATTCATTATGTGATACACCAGTACGTGTATGGAAACAACTGAGCAGACACTGTGACAAGTTATCACAAAATAATAATATGAATATGAGTCGTGTGTTGGCAAATTTCAACTTAAAACTTTGGATTTTAACGTGTGTCAAGGAGTCATGAGTCGTTCGTCAACAACCACCAAGAAAGAAGATGGATAAAAAGATCTCCAAACAAACACGGCGCGAATCACTCAAAACTCAATCACAAGTCTAAGACACAGGTAAATGAGACCTTAGTTGACCTAGATTTGATCTTTGTTTGATAGGATATAAATATATAATCTTCTAAGCTTGTATTTAAAAAAAGAAAAGAAAAAAAGGCTTTTGAATCAAAGTTTTCTCAAAGATTTTCAAAATTGAGATTAATTGAAAAACTGAAAAACAATATCAATAGTTTGATCAACTAAGGAGACTCAAAATGTCTGGATTGATTGGCGGATCAATAGACAGTTTCTCCAAAAAATTGTTCTTCAAACCAGAATGTCATGCCTCTATCAATGTGTCGATTATGGATCAAAGGCTTGATTGATTGAACCTTGCGGAACTTTATTTTTGAAAATTTTCTCAAATCAGTCTTTTAAAAAGATTCGACTCACCATAGAGTGGTAACCTGACTGTATATTCTCTCTTTATATGGGTCATTACGAATACAACACTATTATTATTCGTGTTAGAGAATATTGACTCGAACACAACACAATTATTATTCGTGTCAAGAAATTTTGACTCGAACACGATAATCCATATTTAATTAAAATATTAGTTAAATGGGTCATTTTTAAACAAACATGACACGTTTAGTTAAATGAATCAATTCTAACACGAACACGACACCTTTAATTAAACAAGACTAATCAGGTTATAAACGGGTTAGCGAGTCACATGCAAACACAACACATTAGTTGACACGATTATGCCAAACCCAAAACCCACATATTTTCATACTGTGTTTGAGTTGTGTTAGTTTGCCATGTCAAGTATTGTCACCCCTACATCAACTGCGAGAGGACTTCTATAGACATATCTTTGTGGTGCGTATGGTTAATTGATTAACTTCTGGAAGGATATTTAGGTTGTAGAAATTGCTCTAAAGGAGAGATTTCAGGAGCTAATAAAATTGGCAAGCCAGTGAAACTATGGCAGTGAGGAATTTTGTGCGACTTTTTCAACGAATTAGTTTGTTTTGCATTCGATTTTAGGGCAACCCTCCAGGTGGGGAAGCGGGGGAAGTGGGTCTCTTGCTTGAAGTGCTTTAAGGTAACACAGTGTTGACACCCAAATATGGCGCCACTTGGCAGCCATCTTAGGGGCTATTTGAGTAAGGCTGAGGAGGAGTCCATCAAGAAGGAAACTTTAGGGGCTGAGGACTTTTAGCAAGTTATTCTAAAATGTAACTACACACACACACACACACACTGGTAATTCGAAGAATGCCTACACTTCGTACAAAAATAATAAAACCTGCAAAAACTTTACTAAAAATTGTATAGCAGTAAGCAGGGTTGAACCACTCTCAAGTGAGAATCAGTAACAAGTCTAAAATTCAAAACCTAAATCTCTTTAAGATGAAAAATGAATATTTAAAAATAAAATTCTGATTTTTTTTTAATAATAAAAACTAATATTAAATGTCTTAGATCAAATGATGGGACAAATCTTAAGAAAAGAGAATTTACCACCATGGATCCATATAAATAAATTTTTTTAATATTCTTATCTAGTTTTTCCTCCAATAATCAATACACTTCACCAATCCAATTAGAACTTGGAAATATGAAAGAAAATATGCAATAAAAAAGAATGACTTGATTATATATGAGAGAGACATTTCTTTACTTAATCTGATGCACATTGGCTAGGTAAACAAAGGTAAGCATTCTTCGAATTACCATTATTTGGCAAACACGAAGAATCCTCCCTCTAATTTTAGAAAATAAAAATTCAGAATAGAAGAGTAGAAGAATGCTCTTAGGAGGAAAAAGTAGAGAAGAAAATAAAACAACTTACTTATACTTCAACCATGGTGGCTTCATCACTCCTTTGAGAAGTATGCTTACGCTTGCATATTAACAGAAAATAAACAAATAGAAATGAAATTACTATTCTTCATTGAATCAATAAAATAATTACACTATTTTTTTCTATAATTTATCTACAATTTTCTAACCCCCTTCACCATCCCTTAAGACCCCCTATTTATAGAGTTAGAGGGGAATGGTTTAGGTGGGAAAATTTAAAAATACAAAATTCAAAATACAAAATTCAAAAACAAAAAATTCAAAATACAAAATTTTGAATTTAAATATCTAAAATTTGATCTCCATTTCTTTAATTTCAATTCTGGACTGCAGAAGTGGCCGTATAAAAAATATTTTGCAAAGTTTTGAGCTTGAGACCTCTTGTAAAGTAGATTGCATAGAATAACATCTCTCCTACAATTCTTCTTATGTTCATCTTTGGCTATATATATCCTATTTAGCCCTCTTTTGCTACTTTTCTTCTTATTTGAAAATCAACCCCTATAAAAGATAAAATGTAAAGATAAAAACATTTAAATAAAATAAAAGATGAATTAAAAACTTATTTTAGGATATAAAATAGCAAGTTTTGTACA
Source organism: Cornus controversa (assembly GCA_026545225.1). Taxonomy (NCBI): domain Eukaryota; kingdom Viridiplantae; phylum Streptophyta; class Magnoliopsida; order Cornales; family Cornaceae; genus Cornus; species Cornus controversa. Next base: position 110,033,055 of record CM048845.1, on the reverse strand, counting down.
CTTATCACACACACACAGACACACACATATATATATGGTTACTTAAATACATGTATATGCATGTCTATATTTGTGTAACTATTTTACAGATTGGAAACATGGAGTACAGGATGATTTGGACTCCAATTAATTTGGTGCAAATTGAAAGACTAAGTTTGCTTGGACTCTATGGAATAGGGATAAAGTTATTTACACTTTGGACTTTAGATTAAGTCTAGTTACTGATGTACTCTTCATAAATAAGGACTTTAATAATCAAGTTAAGATTGTAAAGTTGGTTATAAAAACTACACGAATAAATGTGATCTATGTATATACATAGATTAGTTAGTATTGCACAAGGACTCTTATGAATATGGGTTACTTCAAAAGACTTGGCTGGACATGGACTCTATACAAAGGAGGGCTTCATTGAGAATAAAGTTGAATTAGAATGGGACTCTTGCTAAAAAGAGTTTATGCTAGTACACTACAATCACGGGCTGTTGAAGATACAGTGCATTAGGAATATAGTTTATTTATTTCCTTTTATTATTTTATTTTCTGCATTATCTTGTAATTTAGGATTAAGTGCAAGTGATGTATCTCTTTTATTCTATAAATAAATAAACAGGACTTTGTATTAAGGGTTCTCAACCACCACCACATAACAATTGCATCACATGCAATATATCTCTCTCACAATATTCTCCCAGAATATTACTCTGCTTTTGACTCGATCTACATCTCCCTCAATTTTCTTGCTCTCGGCCTCATTTAATCTATCCATCAGTCTTTTTCTCCTTCTTGCTATCTCCCTCCTTCTACCTCCCTCATTCTACGATTTAGTCTCGCAATTCTTTGCGCACAGTTAAAAGTCCTCTTAATTGAGGCAAGGAAATAACTTAATAGGGAGTTTCGTATTCTCTCTCCCTAGCTAATCGCCTGATTCAATAAGACTTTCAAATGAGATACTTATGTTTGACCAAGCTATTTACATCGAGCCGACACTACGGCTCTGGCACGCCCACAATCAATCGGCCTACTTAGCTGATTCATTTATAGCCGAACATAGTTTGGCATGCCCGATGGGACCCAGAAAGTGCTAAAGAATTGAGAGAACATATATATATATATATATATATATATATATATATATATATCGCCTAAGCTAAGATTCGGATGAAACTCGGCCTATCTAACAGATCTGTCAGCTGTAATAGATGTTATACATGCAACGTGTGGCAAAATTATAACTAGCCTTGGTCAACTAGAAACGAAGATTGCCTAGGTTGGTGTTCATGTTTGTGATTGTCTTGAAAAAATTCGTACTTCAAGAAAACAATCAGCTATTCATAACAGGATGATCGATCAAAGATTTAGTGCACAAGATTCGGCTTATCAGTTGAATACTCAATAGGCTGATAAGAAACAAAAAGGTCCAATACTACCTTTGCCTCAGCCTTCTACACACGTCAGCCTGCCATGGAGTAGCCTTCAGCTAGTTGAAGTAGAAAATCAGCCACTAATTGAGGGTACGAATAGACGGCTACATGATCATTTGAATCCACAGTATCAGGTAATTTCTCTCAATAACCCCTTAGGTGTAATCGACCAGGCGGGGTAATAGTAATATAAGAATAATGTCAGATCTATCGATTGCACCAGTAGTCGAGGGGCAGGCCGACAATTATCAGCCACCAAGGTGGCATGATCATGATCAGCCAAATCAGTCAGCAAGTCTTCCAAAAAACTTACCAATGATTTGATCAGAAGTTCAGCCACAACTGAATACTTCTATATACTAACAACTATCACCGGCGGTACATCAGCCGTCAATAAGAAATCAACCACATCCAACCATTTCAACGAACCATCAGCTATCTAAAGTGTGGCTACCACCAAAGCAGCCACTGTATCAACCATATGGTTCACCTGCTTATAGTCAGCCACCAAAAGCTAATCAGTCGCCAGTGGCAGATCAGCCTTAAGGTTGGTTTGATTATAGTCCACCACCTCTAACAAGCTGGAGGCAGCTGACGGCCAATCAGCTAGAAGATTGGTCTCAGAATTATCAGTTACCAATGGCTAATCAGCAGCTAGTGGTAAATAAAAGAAGAAGAACTAATTTGCCAGCCCTGGACAGAGGCCAGTTGGCTGATTCAGAAAATCAACTAAGTAATTTTCTTCTAATTCTAGAAGAAGACCCAAGTAAGGGTTTTCATGGAGAAATCATGGCCGATCAGCCATGTATTTGCTTGGAAAATGAAAATTTTCGTCCTCCACGTAAACCTCCAGACCTTGGGGGGCAACGAGATTCGTTAGAAACGAAGGCGGCCTCATAGAAGAAAATGAATCGGCTAGTTAATACACAGTTTTATGTGGCCGACTCCATTATTCCTGATGATAATTATATGATAGGAATATCAACATCAGCCAGTACAAAAAAGAGTTTGGTTGATGATAACTCCAAAGACTCACTGAAAGATATTGCTCGGCCACTCATCAAGATGAGTCTAAAGGGGCAAAACATGGCCGATCATCCATGTATTTGCTTAGAAAGTGATGAACTTCGTCCTCCACGTAAGCCTCTTAACCCAGGGGGCGAAAAGGTTGGATAGAGGTAAAATCAGCCTCATGGAAGAAGATGAATCGGCCAGCCAATACAAAATTTTATATGGCCGATTTCATGGTGCATAATGAAAATTATAAGACTAGAATACGAGCATCGGCCAGTGTGGAAAAGAGCTTGGCTGATGTTGACTTGACAAAATTGTCCAAAGATGTATATCGGCTGAGGATTGAACTTCATTGGCCGATAGATGAAAAAATTCAAGTATATTAGGACAATGTCATTCTACAAGTAGCTCGATCGGCCAACATGACATTGCATAATAATTTGATTCCGGCTTATTATAACTATGCTATGATTAATTTGGGTATATGGTTGGCCGATGGCTGTCAGCCAACCTTTTGGTAGGCTGTGCAAGAATCGATATCAGCCAACTTTAAATGGTGGAATAAAGTGATCAGCCAGTGTGATATGGCTAATTCCAAATAAAGATTACCTCAATGGTGATCCAAAATAAAAGAAGTGCACATTATTTTGAAATCCTATTATTTGTCATTCTCGTACAAGTCTTAGCTCAATTAGCCATGGTTATAAAAGGTTCCATTCTAGTATAATTATAAATTTTAAAAATTTTATTGGCCTAATCGGCCATAAGACATTTGAAATTGGGGGGCAGTTATTGACACCCAAATATGGCGCCACTTGGCAGCCACTTTAGGGGTCATTTGAGTAAGGATGAGGAGGAGTCCATTAAGAAGGAAACTTTAGGAGTTGAGGATTTTTAGCAAGTTATCCTAAAATGTAGCTGCACACACATACACACACACACACATATATATATATATATGGTCACCCGTGGGGTGGATTGCTGGGGCATGTCAGGATTGCTCAATCTCACATCGCTTGGATGTGGAGAAGGGGATGTGCTTATATGTAGTGTGTTCTCTTCAAATGGTATGAGGCTTTTTGGGGTAAAACCCAAGAGCAAAATTGTGCGGGCTGAGACCCAAAGTGAACAATATTATACCATGTGTTGAAGTGGGGTATTACAATTGGTATCAGAGCCTGAACCTAGTCGGAAGTGTGCCGACAAGGACGTCGGGCCTTATAGGGGGGTGGATTGTAATCACCCGCGGGGTGGATTGCTGGGGCATGTCAGGATTTCTACCAGGGCATGTCAGGATTGCTCAATCCCACATCGCCTGGGTGTGGAGAAGGGAATGTACTTATATGTAGTGTGTTCTCTTCAAATGGTATAAGGCATTTTTGGGTAAAATCCAAAAGCAAAACCGTGCTGACTGAGGCCCAAAGCGGACAATATCATACCATGTGTTGGAGTGGGGTATTCAATGCCCCTAAAATTATATGAATTAGTGTCTTAGTAATATTTATTTCATATTTTTATTAATAATTTTAATCTTTTTATGATTTCAGGTGATTAAGGGTAATTCTGATTAATAATGGTGCAATCGGGCTATAGATGGTGCTATTTTAGTAGGAGGCTAAAGTTTGACCCATGAGATATGTGTATATTGAAGATCCAAACTAAATGGACTGAAAAAATGGGCTGAAAATGAATGTAAATGAAGGAAAGGAGCATGGAGCCTATTCATATTGAAGATTAGGCCAATTCAGGCCTAAAAAGTTCTGGGCCCGTTTTGGTATTCAGACCAAAACTCCGTACACAATTCTTAAAATGACCCAAACTCTAAATGGGTTAAAGAAAATTTAATTATGTACAATTTGATATTTCACAAAAATTTCCTAAAATGGACATTTACAGTAACTTTCTGCCCTATTTGCGCACCTGCCACTTTTTAAGGCGCATGTGCCATTTTCTTATGCGCATTTTCCAATTTGGGGAGGCCAGGTGCCCCGTTGGTTTTGTTTCACAAAGTAAAACGGTGAAAAGGGAGAAAACTAGGGGATGATTCTAGAGGAGAAACACACAGAGAGATATATAGAAGTGATTCATGACGATACAGGCAAGAAGATGGCAATTTCATCATCATTCAAGCCTGGACCTCCGATCATGAGCGGCTAAACACCATTCCGAGGAAGTGACATAACCCTAACCTGTCTTTCAATGTTTTAATTTGTATATTAATTTGGGAATGATTTAATTTGTGTATTGATTGTATAACCAAGACTTAAACAACAACTGTGCTGTTAGTTTGAATTTTAATGAATTATTTCATTGCATATTGACTCTTGTTCTTGTAGAATGAATGTAAATTTGCATGATTAGGGTTGGTTCTTTTCAAATTTTGTGATTTTGTTAAGACGGGTTATACAATAGTTTTCACAAATCGTTTAACTTAAAGTTTTGATAATTCATACTAAGCAAATATGGGTTATCATATCATTAGTTAGTCAGATGTATAGGCCATGCTAAGCGAAGACGAGTTATGCTTAATTGTATGTTGAACGAATCCTCTTGATAGAACTGAATTGGGCTTGTAGCCATTCTTTTCTGAATGCATAGATTGAACGTCCCAAATTAGTATAATTGTCATTGTCAGAAAGTTAGTGGTGAAGTCAATTCCCAGGACATTCTCTTTATGTTTAAATTTCATAAATTAAATTTACAAATAGCTTTAATTTTCTCAATCAAATTCAAGATCAAACATCAACAATTATTTTTTAATTATTTTATAATTAATTTAAAGATTAAGTAACATAACAATTCAACCTTACAACTCCTTGAGGTTCGACACCCTCTATATAGCCCTGTCCTACGAGAACTCGTTCTATTCGAGTGGTTAAGTAAAATTGACACCACATCAATTTTTGGCGCCGTTGCTGGGGACTTGCTTGAATCATTTTGGTGCCTACTCTTAAAGATTAGTTTTAATTTAATTGTTAAGTTATGATTTTTCTTTATTCTTTTCTGATCCGTTTCAGTTTTTTTTTATTTTTCATGTACAGGTGTTTTTGATTACGAACCGTGAATAGAGGAGTGGAATTCATTGTAACTCTTTGTGAGCTTTTCATATTCAAATTATTTGTGCTTGTTTGTTCTAGTTATTACTTTGCTTTAATTTGATATCATTCTTTATTTTTATTTTATTTTAATTTCTTTCGTTATTATTTTTTTAATTTATTTTTATTTATTTATTATTTATTTAATTCTTAGTCCTTACTTGTGGTATATGTTGGGTCGTCGGTCTCTAGACACACCAATAGTCCCATATAACTTTGAACTTGAAAGAACCTTACATCAACATAGGGGAGAAATTAGGGCCCAAAACTTAGAGGAAGAACATTTATCTGAGATTGAGATTGAGATTGAAATTGAGACTGAAAATATGGCTGAGAACAATCCTCGAGCCTTTAAGGAGCACTTCGCTCCTGGGGCATATACATCCCCATCCTGCATGCAATTGCCTAACGTCACAGCAGTAAACTATGAGATTAAGTCTAGCACTATACAAATGCTTCCATCTTTTTATAGACTTAATAATGAGGATCCATATAAGCATTTTGACGACTTCTTAGAAGTTTGTTCAACTGTCAAAATCCACAATTCTTCTAATGATGCTTTACGGATGCGTCTTTTTCCATTCTCTCTAAAAGATAAGGCTAAAAACTGGTGGAATTCATTAACACCGAATATGATCACCTCTTGGGCACAATTGCAACAAGAGTTCGTAAAGAAATACTTTCCAATAGGGAAAACAAACCAAATGAGGCGACCCATTACCAGTTTCTCTTAAATAGAAGGGGAGCAATTTCATGATACCTGGGAGAGATATGATGATTTGCTTAGGAAGTGTCCCCATCATGATATTCCTAAGTGGCAACTTGTACAATTTTTTTATGATGGGCTAATAGACACTTATATGCAAATGGTATATGCATCTTGTGGGGGTATGTTCATACTTAAGAATGAGGATAAGGCATGAACATTATTTGTGAATCTGAGTGAAAATTCTATACAGCACGTTTCTGCCAGTCGAGTTTGAACAAATAGTTCTCGTAAGACTGTAAGAATTTTTGAAATAGGCAAATCACTTGATGTCTCCACCAAAGTGGATGAATTATCGAGAAAAGTAGATCAACTCATGGCGGCTAGTCCATCCCTAAACAATCCAGTCCCTCAGTCCCAAGGGCCAGTCCCTAGGTCAAGTTTTCAGTCTGGTCATCAAGCTACTCATACTTCTTCCAATTTTGTGCCTCAGAATCAATATTATCATTAAACTTCTCAATCTCTACCTTTGAGTTCAGCGTTTGATGATAAAGTGTTAGAGGCATTAGATAAACTTGACGCTCACACTTAATTACTCGAAGCTAACACTCATTTACTTCATTCCCACTTTCAATCCATATCTAAGTTAGAGGCTCAAATGGGGCAACTAGCTAACACTTTAAACCATAGAGAGAAAAGGAAGTTGCCAAGTCAGCCAGTAGCTAATCCTTGTCCGTTCTGCCTAGCATACGGTTCTGAAGTGATAATTCCAACCGAATTATCAACTCCAACCATTTGAACGGAGGTACTTGAAAGGAGGCAGAATGATCGGTTGCTAGAACGAAACCTGGACCTCCTAGAAGAGAGAGGGAGGCAGCCCAAATAAGACTCATTTCCTACCAAAGAATGGTCAAGAACAGTTATGACAAAAAGGTGAAACATCGAGCGTTCAGCCTTGGGGACTGGGTGCTACGAAGAGTCACCGACAACATAAAGGAATGAAATGCTGAAAAATTCACAGAAAAGTGGGAATGCTCTTACGAAGTCACAGAGGTGATTGAGAAGGGCACATATAGGATTTGCAGAGTTAGCGATGCAGAAGCAATTCACAAACCCTAGAATGCAACCCATTTAAAAAGTTACTATGTGTAAATTTCAGCATGTTTTAATTATGTTTTTCCTTTTCGGCAAACTATCATTTGATTCTAGAGAGATACAGAAGGACTCAATAAAGAATGCATCTTTAAAAAATATATATATACATTGCTGTCAAAAGGAAATAGGACATGGTCCCACATCGAACAAAAGACTCCATACTTCATACTAAGTAAAGTATAGAATGGAAGTCCTATAGTCGTGGCATGGCATGGTCACTGTGTAAGCTTGAAATACACAACGGCAATACCTAGCTCTTTTTTTTTTTGCCTTTATTTCAAAGGCACTTTAGCCTCTAAGCCACCATGACATATTTTTGCAAAGTATGATTCCTAATCTTCTTTAAGGAATGAAAGAAAATTTATCATATAAAGAAAATCTGGAATTTAAATACGGGCAGTTCAACCCCACTACCTTTCCTGGAATGGATTCACCTTCCTTATGATGGCCTCAAATCTAATGAGAGCTATTTTTTGAATTGGTCATTATGAATATATGTACGGACGGAATCCCACATCGAATAAAAGTCCTTGTCTTTTACTGTACAAAAAAGGAAACAAAGCCCTTAAGGGTACGACGTGGATATAGAACGGTGCAAAAGAGCTAAGATGCGTCGCTATATGTCCACGTCTGCTTTTATGCCAACAACAATGACCAACTTTTCAAATCATGCTAAGGTCTTAAATGACCAATTGCTTATTGAAGACAGGCCATAAGACTAAATCAAGCTAAGGTCTTAAACAACCGATCGCTCACTAAAGCTAAGGTCTGAAACGACCGATCGCTTATTGAAGATAGGTCATATGCCCAAATCAAGCTAAGGTCTTAAATGACCGATCACTTATTGTAGATAGGCCATAGGCCCAAATCAAGCTAATGTCTTAAATGTTCGATCGCTTATTAAGACTAAGGTCTTAAACGATCGATTGCTTATTGAAGATAGGCCATTGGCCCAAATCAAGCTAAGGTTTTAAACGACCGATCGCTCACTGAAGCTAAGGTCTTACACAATCGATTGCTTATTGAAGATAGATCATAGACCCAAATCAAGTTAAAGTCTTAAACTACCGATCGCTTACTGAAGCTAAGGTCTTAAATGACCGATCTCTAATTTAAAAAAAAAAAAGAGGCTCTTGGCCCAAATCAAGCTAAGGTCTTAAACGACCGATCGCTTACTTAAGTTAAGGTCTGAATGACTGATTGTTTAAGATAGAAAGAGGCCCATGGCCCAAAAATCAGCTAAGGTCTTAAATGATCTATCAGTTATCACTACTAAGGTCTACATGACCAATCGCACAAAGAAGTCTTCCCAATTCAATGGAAGAAATCAAACCCATCTGGCTAGAGTAGTTATCAACACAAACATTTATCAGAGGTGCCAATCCGTATCTCAAAGAGTGACAACAAGAAAAAAAAAGATTGTATTATTAAAATAAATGTTCATTACAAAACAGGGGGCACAAGTCTGCCCTTAAAGCAAAAGGCTCTTTCTGAGCATTACAAAAAGAAAAAAAATTAAAAAAATCAACCCTGGAGAGCCACCCCATCTTCTTTACTGAATTCTTGATCGAAGGAATTCACAATCAAAGTGCCTTGTTTTAATAGGGGCAGTGCTACCACAGGAGATTGATTGGCATAGGTGAGAGCAGCTGAGCCAGTGACTAGAGAAGTAGAAGGAGCTGCTGAAGGATTGATTGCAAAACGAGGAGCAGAGCTTGAGCTCTTCAAAAAATCCTCTAACTGGCATTCAGCTTCACCAGTAGGAGGAATGTTGTAGTCACCAAATGAGTCAATGACCTATTCGATATCAAACTCATCCGAGCTAGTATAATCTCGTTCAGCTTCAGGCTTCTCTCCTTACTCAAAGCTGTAACGGAAGCCATCAGCAAGCTTCAAAGCTGGGATCTGTAGAAACCTCTGATATATTTCAAGGCCCCCAGCCCTGCAAACTTGAAGCATGGCCTCAAGCCTGACAACCTTCTCCTCAGTTTCCAGCGCCATCCATTCAGAATAACCAAGCACCTTCTGCTTTTCAGCAAGGGACTTGGTCAGGGATTTCACCTTCCCCTCAAGGCTTTTGGTCTTTCATCCGTTCAGATGTTCGACCTCCAGAGCCTTGTAGAGGAAGAGGGTTATATACACACTCTGTACCACAGAAAATAGATCGAATTAAAAACAAATGCATCAAGAAAGATGAACAAATGAAAGAATGGGGTGGAACAAACCTCCATAGCATGAAGAGGTGCATTGGTAAAAATGATAGGCGTTGAATGTTACGCATTCTAGCCTCTTAACTTATGTATTTTATTCTCTTAGTGATAGATTATTTTGTGATTTTACTTTGTTTTAGTGTTTTCTGTATTTTCAGGGCTTTAATGATTATTTCAGTTAAAACCGTGCTTTTGAATTTTTAAAGAAGACATCCAAGATGGTGAGATGAAGCCTACATCAAGGAGATTCACTCAACCATTTATTTCAACTCAAATCAGCCCAAGAAAGAGGTCCAAGAGAAGTACAGCTGCTTAAGAAGGTTTCGGGCCTGAAGCCCAAATCTGCGCATAATGCAGTCTTAATCCCGTTTTGGAAAACGGACCAGAAGTCTTATTTCTGAGCCTCAAATCGACATTTTTTTTGCGTAGGGTTGAACGAAATTTGATTCTGCATACTTTTGTATTTCACGAAAATTCCGTAAAACGGACTTCTAGTGGATCAAAAGTCAGGCCGAAGTCAGCAGGAAAAACCCACCTGATTAGTGCTGCGGGAAACCCTAATTTATTCCTAATTGGATTAGGACTATGGTGTATTCTCTTGGGGAATAAAGTGAGGACTTGGAGGCTGAATTGAGGGAGCTTACACACAGAGATTGGAGAGTCTGAGAGGGCAGAAGAGAACAGAAACATATTGCAGAGTCATTGGAGAACGAAGTCATACGCGTAATTCAAAAAGATGATGTCTTCTTCCTCAACAGTTGAAGCTTCTTCTTCTACCATGAGCGGCTAGTTCATCCACTAGGGTTTTGATGTAGCCCTAACAAAGCATCAATGGTTTGATTATTTTAATTATTGGGGACCTTTATATACATGCATAGATTGTGTAATTGTGAGGATTCTTATTATAGAATTGAGCAATAAAAGTCTTGTAAATTAAGTTTCAATGATTTCTTATCTTGTCTTAGATATTTAGTTGTTGTTATTGAACTCAATCTCTTTTGTTTTCTGTGATCATGAGAGAGATTATTACACAATGGTAATCACTGAATATATTGTTATGAGCTTTGATGGATTATGCCTAGAGAAGATGAACCATACTGCACCCTAGATTAGAGTAGTTAGGCAGATGGCCCATGCCAATCGAAGATAGTCCATGGCTTAGCCTTAATCATATGTTATCTTCTTGACGGATGAAGGTGAGCTTGTAGCCACCGACACCACTTATGCATGATGTAATTCCCCTATAGTTGATTCAATTGACCATTGATTGTGGAGTTAGTGGTGAAGTCAAACACCCTAGGTTTCTCTCCTATTATCTTCACTATCTTGTTTACTTTGATTTATTTTATTTTATCTTTTTAATTAGTTTAAAAATCAGAATTCTTTTCTTATAAATTTAATTAGAATTAGTTCCGTATTCCAACTCATCAGACCATAATCCCTGAGGTACGATACCCCTTTCGATAGCCCTATTCTGCAAGGAATTCGTTCTATTGCGAAATGTGAAATTTTTTAATTGGTATACTTTTTGAGTCACACTCACACACGAATCAAAAAAGCTCATCTCTGTTAGCTCCTTGTTGGCGGAGTTCATCTCGGGGAGGCCAGATCCCATGGGCAAGAGCCCTTATCATTTCACGGTCGAGGGCAGCACAGTCCCCAATCGTTAAAAAATATCAATCAGACTTTTTCAAGTATGGAATCTACTGGTCAGAAGAGCCAATGAACAACTCATCAGCTATGTCGCTAATAGCACCAGGCAAGGTCAGGGCGAAAGAACCCTGGCCCTTCATGGCGCTCACCATCAGCCTCTAGAGCTTAGAAGTCTCTTCTGAGAAGAAGAAGGAACAACGGCTTTGCCTTTGTGCCCCTCAGTGAATTTTGCCTTGGCAGAACCAGAAGAACCCCTCCTAGTCTTGGGCTTTAGCAGGTACATCTCTATGTCCGAGGCTTGATACAGGTGGCAAGACTTAACGTGAGCGGTAGCGGTGTTAACTCGAAGTTGTCCACGAGAAACGTATTTACTCGCTGAATGACGAAGTTTCCACACCTTTTCCTTCAGATAAATAATCTATTCGTATGCATAACAAAGAAGAACACAACAAGATTACAAAATGTGTAAACTCTTAGCAAAAAGAAAAAGAATTCCTGAAAACTTACTAAAAAAAGAAAACTGAGGAATCACAACATGGCCAAAAGCACTAGGAATGGGGAAATTTTGGGCCGTTTTGACACTCCAAAGCCCCTTCACAAGAACTAATTTCTCTTTCCACAACTTGTCAGAAGTGGGAGGGTCATAGCACAGTCTCCTGTCCTTACTGTTAGGGAACAGGTGGTAATGATTATCTTCTGATCTAACCCTATGAAGAGAGTAACAGAACAGAAGATTGTTTAGGTTCAGGTCATGTTTATCGAGGCGGTTCAAAGAAAGCATGCAAGAAATGATTTTTAAAAAGTTAGGATTTAACTGAAGCGGCACAAGCTTCAGTTTGTACAAAACAAAACTAAAAGAAGGATGAAGGAGAAATATAAAGGCTTTCAGATTGGAAACTGAGAAAGGACTTCTCCATCTTTAACTTATTTCCCAGTACTATAGTCAAAATCCAGAGGGTAACCCTCAATGGTGACCTTGCTGAAAACTTTACATTCTTTTTTAACCTTATCAGGGTTAGCCAATAGCCTTGTCACCAGAGCAGCGACCACACCCTGGTTAGATGTAACCACATCTCCAACCACATCGGCAGGATGGGCAGTCTCCGCAACAGGGTGAGAGGAACTAGACATGGCGATCTCTTAGTTGTCAGAAAAGGTACGATCATTGTCACTAGAAGACATTTTTAGAAGAAAAAAAGAGATGAAAGCGAACGGATGAGAACTGACCTGAAGCGACAAATCGACACTAGGAAGGTCAAAGAGGATGAATTTGAAAAACAAGTCAGGCAGTCGCAGAAAATTTGTGGCAAATATGATCACAAAATGTAAAAGAGAAAACGTGAAGAAAGAAACTTACGTGCTCTGCACCGTTTCTAGCAGCTAGTATTAAATGACGAACCTTGATGCAAACAAAGAGATTATGATAGAACCCAAATGAATTCCCTCCATTATAGCAAATTCCATAAACTGAAGGGAATTGGGGCAATCTGTAGGGGAAAAATTAACATTCGGTCTAATAGGAGGAACTGATACATAAAATGGACCAGGCCCGCGTCGGCTTGAGCCCATGTATCTGTAGAAAACCCAAAAGGGCTAGGTCGTTAGTTGTCAAGGGCCTAGTCGCCCCATCTCAAGGTTACAAAGCCCAAATCAAAAGCAGACTTACAACTCAAAAAGAAATTCAAATTCTTTAAGATAAAAGTTAATTGTCAATAAAGGAAATTCAAGTCCTAAAAGGAATTGAATTCCTACTTGTATAAATATTCATGAAACTATCAATGAAAGGGATCCTCGAATCCACCTCTCACAAGATCTTTTCTTTTTTTCTAAAAATATTATGCTTATGATTTTTAGGTGTGTGTATTGAGTTGTTTGGCGATTAGCAGTTGAACAATTTTCTGTACCTACAATGACAATAGATGACAATGAATTTTTTTGTCATTTGTTGGGGGTTGTAGGAGCAGAGTGGGAGCATGTTGGTGTTCCACGACACATACAATATGTATGTGTGTGTATGGCATGTTGGAAACAAGAAAGGGCAAATTTGTTTTTAATTAAAGCCACTCACGTGCCCATCACGTGACCAAATTAACTCGCAAAACTAACGAATGTCTAATAGAATGTATCAACTTGCACAATTTTTTCAAATTTATTGAGATTATCTCACAATTCAAAATAATAAAAAAAAGAGTGCAAAATGAACAAATTATATATAACGAAGGCTGTTTTTTGAAATTAACTTTGGCCATCCCACATCGCATTAGAAATTATTAGATAGTTTATAGTTTAGGCAACTTGGTATTCTTGCCCAGTTTTGATTGACTGTACTACATGGGTTAGATTTATCTAATAATTTTTATCACCTTTAATGGATGGCCACATGGCAAAAGCTTTGATTGGTTTGTACTCAAGTCTTGAAATGGAAGTTAAAACCTAGATTTGCCTTTGGATTTACACTAGGGGTGACCACGGATCGGATCGGATTTTGCATAATCCTAATCCGATCCGCGGATTACGGATTGGAGAAAATCCAATTCGTAGCAATCCACCAATCCGATCCGATCCGATCCGTGATTGAATGGATTGGATCGGATCGGATTGACGGATTGGCCTAGTACTCCTATTTGAATTTTTTTTTCTACTTTAAAATTTCCAAAAAAAAAATTGATCAACAAACACAACACTTTTTAAATGAACACAATTATTAAATAAACAAATATAATATATATTGAGTTTTTAGGTTTACCCATGTAAGTATGTAGCATATTATATTATTATACATATAATTACTAATTATATATATAAATATATTGCCACGGATCGGATTGGATTTCTGACCCTCCAATCCGCAATCCGATCCGTGGCTAACAGATTTTAATTTTTTAATCCGCCACCAATCTATTAGCTAACGGATCGGATTGGATTCGTCCGGATCGGATCGGACCGGATCGAATTTGCGAATTTTTTGTGCACCTCTAATTTACACTGGTTGGGATGGAGGGAATTGGACAGAAAAAGAAAGGAAAGAAAAATAGGAATAATTTATTTTGTTTGTCTTTTGAAGTTGAATTTTAAAATTGTTGTGTTAAAGTAATCACGGGCAACACACGTGAGTTAATTGTTTTGACGAAAATTTTCTTACGCATGCAACTAAACTCTTAACTTCTCATTTGTAAAATCAATTGTAAAGAATAAAATAGATATACGTTAGAGCATTTTTGTCAAAACAATTAATTCATGTCACGTGTCACTTTAATACCGAAATCTCAAAATTTGGTAAATTAAGAATGTGTGTTGTCAAAATAAATTTAAAATAGTAGAAGGGAGTATTTTGCACCTTTTGATAGACATGGGAATATAGAGCAATTTGGCCTGTTTAAAGCGAAGTTAATTCTTTTTTTACTCTTATAACTCGCATAATAAAATAATCATTTTCTTCCTTTTCTATCCCACGAGGTTCCTTTCTTTTCTTTTTCGTTAAAGTAAATTTATTAAAGAGAAAAGAAATTGTACAAAAAAACATGGGCAAAATGGCCACAAGCCTTAAGACTGGAACAAACAATCAACAAACAAGGATCAAGATCAAAGAGCAAAGTGGTCCAGCCCATAAAGGAAGAGGAAAAAACCAGCCCAACCAAAAACAAGCCCTGAACACAAAGGCAACAAAGAAAGAAGGCGAAATCTGAAAGTGATAACAGGGGGAGCGATGAATCTTGAAAGATTCTCAGGGCCTGCTTGGATCTCTTCTCCATTTTCAGTTTTCAAGAAGAGTTTTTTGATAACAAGAATAGAGAACAGTTTTTTTTTTTTTTGAGATTAAAAATTTGCTTGGGAAGGGAAATTACAAAACAATTCTGTAGAAAACAAAAACTCAGAAATTTGTTTGGTACTGTCTATTGAAAAACTGTTTTCTAAATTAGCTTTTTTTACTAACTACATTTAATTATTTTGTCATTATCAATACCATATTTATTCACCAGTTCTGTTCTTATTTTCTTTATGATCAAATCATAGATAACGATTGAAACTTATATATCAATTCCACCCTAACCGTCTATAAAAGTATCCAAACTAAAAACTGTTTGAGGAATGCGTATATAATGTGTTACTGTCATGGAGGGATTGATTTGGAAAGGACAATCACACATGGCTTTAAATGAAATTCAACCTTTTTTCAAAGATTTATCTAAACTCAACAAAAGCGCAGAGAGGCTTGCAATTAGCAAAGCTCAAAAGAAAAGCTCAAAAGAAATTATAATAACCATCATGTGTGTGTTATATATCAATGTATAGATATAATTTGATGGAAGGGGTTGAGAGGAATTGACTTCCAAAACAATCAATTAATGTAGATCAATTAGAAATCATTATAACCCTCATATATATTATACGCAGGTGTATGAATAATTGTATAGATATTCTTTGATGGAAGGGTATTAGAGAAGTTGACTGCGAAAAACAATCAATTATATGGAATAATTAATCAATACCCAGTATATACATTCGAGTCATGAGTGTGTATAGATGTATGTATTTTGATGGATGGGTAGAAGACGAGTGAGAAATCAAAAGGAATTATCATAACCATCGTGTATATATATACATATGAGTCATGAGTGTGTATAGATATATGTATTTTGATGGATGGGTAGAAGACGAGTTGGAGAGGGCCAACGACAACGAAGAACATGCCCATTACGTCTATGTAGCATCGGAAGGTTTGGGGATCGAAAAGTTTGCAGTGTAGCATCGAAAAGTTTCAAGCAGAAAAAGGGGTCGCTCTTGTTCTCTCTCTTTGGGGATTTGTTTCTTACTTCTATGGTGAGATAAAGCATAGTAAGAAAAAGAGTTGAGCTCAATCTCAATATCAGCAAACAGAGATGCATCAAATTGGAACTCCATGAAGATGAATGCAAGCATTATATATATATATATATATATATATATATATATATATATTGCTGTCAAATGGAAGGCCTTAGATTTGGTCTCTACGCATACAAATCAATGTAGTTCAGTCTCCATCTAGAATTATATGTTCAAACTATTTTAATCGTTCTCTTATTTTATCTCCAATTGGTGTACTTCAACCATCTTTCGAATGTGGTCATTTATAGTCTAACTCGCACACTCACTTTATGCAAATGTTATTTTTTATCTGCTTTAACATGTGATACCTTAAAATATAAATGATATAATAGTTGTTCGATAAAACTCTTCTTTGATAAGATTTTATGTTACGTCCACCGTCAAACTCGTAACTCAAGACCAATCCTTTATTTAGACTTGGGACTCACTGTCAAAAGAAAGACAGTAGTAGTTAATTACCAACAAGTTGCAATGACAATACGAGGAATCTTAGCATACACTGCAAGGACTCTTCAGAGAAGACAAGACGTCGGGATCAATCAATTGGGATTTGTCGCGCGCTCTCTCTCTCTTCTCATTGGATTCTTCTCATTCCACTTTGAATGGTATGAAAAAATTGAAAAATGATAGAGATACAGATAGTCGTAATTATAAGAAACTTTACAACAACAAATTTTTTTTTAAAACAATCAATCAATGTAGATCAATTAGAAATCAAAAGAAATCATTATAACCCTCATATATATTATACACACACATACGTATGAATAATTGTATAAATATTCTTTGATGGAAGGGTATTCTCTATTATATCATACGGTGTTCTGGGTGGGTGCATATATGGTAGTGATTGTGAAGCTTTCAACGACAACAAATTTGGTACTCCTTGAATCATGAGAGTAATCTTCTTCTTTAAACCTCGTTGCACTGGCTATGTAGCAGGGGGAGCAATTTCGCTTAAAAGAAAGTGTATTCCTACATATATGTATATGCCCCGAGTCTTTTACATTGATATTTCAGGAATATATATATTCTATTGTTGTCTGTCAGAGGTTGGATTGCAGATTGTGTTTGTTGGTAAGGGACAGGGGTTCAGAATGCTCATTACCATTTTGATAAAAACTGATGTTGGAACAGGCAGGGGAGGTTTGGTATTTTGACAAATGCCATTTTTGTAGAAATTGAAATTCAAAGCAGAAGGAGAAATGGGAGGGAAAATACCTACCTACACGCAGCGCGCGGGATTGGGGGTACGTCGAGATGCAATTGCAAGTGGCATCTTCCTCCTGATTGATTTTTTGCCTTCTTAAGTTCAGCTCCATGATCCAGAAATGGGTTGAGAATCCTAAGCTGTTTCTTGAGGATTTGGTTGAGAACTTCAACAACCTATTTGATGGCTAAGATTTCCCTAGACACTGAGCATTGAAGATGGATCTTTGATGAATAAATTGGGACACGTCATCATCATCTTCATCTTCCTCTTCCTCTTCTTCCTCATGCTCTCTGGCAAGAGGGTTAGGAAGTTCATTGGCAGTGCTATGGGTTGGAATTTGAGCTGGAAGGGAGAGGGTGACATGGGAGAAAAAGGTAGACCCTGTGTTTGCTGAGTTGCATGTGGCTGTAGGTTTGGTTGAGGAAGTGATCGATTAAAAAGTTGAAACTTGAGAGATGGTCTTAGTGGGACTTTGGTTATCTTTAATGGAGTTATCAGATTGACAACCTTGCTTGAGAGATGGGGAAGTCTTAGGCCAGTGCTGGGCTGCAATGGTGGAGCGGGCAGTGGTTGAAGTGGAGGGAAAGGAGGTGGGAGATAGAAGGGGGAGAGGGAGCCATCTTACCCAGAGGGTTTCTTTTCTTATTTATGAGAAGATTTCACTGCATCCGGTATATTTACACCGTATGAATCTAGATCGTACATGTTATACACCCACATTAAAACATACCGCACGTGTTGTACACGCACGGTCTAGAATCATCTGGTGTATTTATACCAGATGTATTATAGACGTACACCTTATTCATCCAAACATGAACATAAGTTTCAATATCCACTTAATTCGTTTTCTTCTTTCATCTTGTGCATTTTTTTTCCCTCCGGTTCAACCACTGCCCACTCAGACCAGGGTCGGCCCTGGGCCTAGGCAGCCCAGGCGGTCGCCTAGGGCCCCAAAAATTTTTAATTTTTTGAGGGCCCCCAGCCCACTAAATGTTATTTAAAAAATATATATAGTAACTAATAGCCCAATATACTAGTCTGGCCAATAACAAAGTGGGCCTCATTTAAAAAAATGATAATGGTCCAATACAATAGTCTGGGCCACATTTAAAAATATAAAAAAACAAATTACTACTAACTATTTATCTTAGGCATTTTTTTTTTAAAACTCCTTCCCAATACACTAGTATGGGCAATAACAAAGTGGGTCTCACTTAAAAAATATTGATAATGGTCAAATACAATGGTCTGGGCCTCATTTTTTTAAAAAAATAAATAAATTACTAATAACTATTTGTCTTAGACATTTTTTTTTTTTTTTAGAACTCCTTTTCTTTTATTTTTCTATTTTCACAACGGCAATGCAACGACTTTCCTTTGAGGATTGTGAGTATTTTAATTGATAATTTTGCAGCTCAAAATGCAAGACGATCACATCACATTTACTTTGATATGAATTTCAATTTTGATTTTTGTGACTAAAGTGCGTTGAATATTTCTTTTAATTTTTTTTATGTGAACTGGATCGTGCTATTTATAAAACACCAAGACCAGGATTTTTTTTCCAACATTAATATATTTTATTTGCTTATTGTCTCATTTTAATAAAAATTTTGCACTCCTATAGAATTTATCCGCACGTGAAAATTTAGGTAGAAAGGGCCCCATTTGAAAGTCCACCTTGGATCTTTCAACATTTTTGGAATCTCAGGCCGGGCCTGACTCAGACTTTAATGAAAATAGATCACTTCTTTGACATTCAGGCTTTCAAAAGGGTTTAGTAACACACTCTACCAACAAAACAAATAGATTTGTATGTTATGCTTTTCTACACGTGATTCACACAAAAGCGATTTTAATATGATAAAAAAAAATTCCCATACGGATATTATATGACCATTAACTTTAACTGTTGATTATAACACTAACACAAATACGCAATGCTTAAGCTAGCTATTAAGAACTCAGATGGTATGCTTCAAAGCCCATCATTAACACGCATACATAGGGAAAAAAAGAAAAAGAAGCTATTACAATGAACTTCATTCAATCTGATCATAATCAACTACATCACTGATGATATAAATGACTTGCACAACAAAATGAGAAAAAGTGCTGTCAACTACATCAGTGATGATATATATGACTTGCACAACAAAATGAGAAAGACCGTGGGAATTGACCACATCATGAAAGCGAGTAATGAGAAGAAGCAGCTGTAGCATGCAAAGTCCAGCCATGAGGTACCGCGTGAGGCATCAGATTGTAATAAACCACACAAAGAGGACTCTCGTGGTTGTGCACTCCCTCATATGTTGTTATCACATAGCTTGGATCATCCCTGTCCCTTTCTACCCTCTTCTTCACGCTGCATCCTCCATTTGAACATTTATAATAATTCCTGCTTAGAATTGGTTTAGTTATGAATTAGCATTAACAAGTTAGTATTAAAAAACAAAAGTTCACAAAACTCGAACCACTATCAATCTCCCGGTTCACTTCAGGAGAAGAGATCGTATCATTTAAACTAGACTTGGTGCTAGTTTCTAGTTGTGACTGACTATGTACGAAACTAATTAATTATCGTATATACGTCCATCTCATGCCTGTTTTCTTCATTTGATGACAATCATGCTCAAGTTTACGAAAGGGCCTAAAGTTTATCATAAACTTAGATAATCATTATTAGTGATGTATTTTCTCTATTGGAAAAAGATATTATGAAGGCGTTGTCATGTGTGTTTGTGGTCTTATTTATTATTGGATTCAGAGAAGCGCGCACTTTCAGTTTATTGCGATTGAAAGTTCAAACTCTTGATGAGAGAGCAGTCATGATATATAGTGTAAAATCCTATTATGTTTATGTCCTCTCTTTTTTAACATGCCTAAAATATAGATCATAATATAAATTAATTAATTTCTTCCACTTTTTCAAACCCCGACCCCACCTCAAAAAAGAAGAAAAAAAGGTAGCATATATCATGAGTTCTAGAGCTTGTTTCTAACTGTTGTTTAATTATTGGTTCTTTCAAGTGGAAATATAATGCTAACGTGCTTTAAATAAATGTGAATGCAACAAAATAACTTCAAACATTCACATTTACTTAAAGCACAATATCCTGTTCAGATGACTAGAACATGACATTTGAACATCACTAAAAAGAGAAATTTTTAGGTAATTGAAAATCATGTGATCTCGACTAATTATAAAATATTTACACAATAAAAAAATTAAGTAAAAATAATTGACACATTTAATTACATGACTTTTACAAATTAGTTTGGACCACATGACTTTGACCACCTAATTTTTTTTCCATAAAATATGAGTGTTTAATGGGAAAGGTAATTAAAAACGTGACAAGGTTCTCTGCCAAGTCGCGTGTTGATAATGGCCTGTGAGCATCCTGGGACAAAGAAAGATTGTAGTGGGCCTAGCGGCGCACATGCAACAAACACATGGATAAACGTGTTTAAATTTATATATATATATATATATATACACAGAGAGAGAGAGAGAGAGAGAGAGAGAGGAATGAACTAATTAATGAAATTGTATTTATAGCCAATTAATGTAAAGAATATTACCAATGGAGTCTAGCGTAAGATGGTATAAGCTCTAATGCAGTGTAGTGGGTGTGTCCGTTTGTTTAAATTTTTAAAGAAAGAAAAAAAAGTAAAGAATATTACTCTCTCAGTCTCATAATTTTAGTGCACTATTTCTTTTTGGGATGTCCCAAAATATATGTCAATTTCCTAAAATAAATTATATGATTCCTAAACTACCCTTTTTAAACTCTAATATCCTAAAAGTTGGGTCCACCATATAATAATAATACTAATTTTTAAATAAGGATTAATATGTATATTCATTCATTATTACAATAAAAAATAAATCTCACCACAAAAAATTGAATTTCTCAAATATTTCAAAAATTATGAAACGGATGGAGTATATTCTATATATATTAGTTGCTTTAAGATTATTAAAACCCTGGCTAGGACAAATGCTTGTGTAATCAGACAGTGGTAACAAAACTACAAAAGTGATTGTCATATTGATCTAAATCCAACAAAAAAAAAAAAAAAAAAAAACTACAAATAGCAATTAATTAAAATTCACTATCCAATAAAATATATTAAACCTCTTCATCCATAACTGATCTCATGTAATGAATATACACACACACATAGGGGTGACAATTCGTGTTTTTATGTCGTGTCGATTTATAAGTATTTTACTAAACAGCTTAATTTTAATTCGATCTATTTAATAATCGTGTCAGAGACTCTCAACATTAATCCAACTCATTTATTAAACGTGTTACTCGTGTCAATCCGTGTAACCCGTTTAATCAACATATCCTATAATAACCCGACTTGTTTAATAACCTTTTTAATCCGTTTAATTAATATCATATGAGTTTCTCTACTCCTAAATATCTCTCTAAAAATCATATAAAAAATAAAGTACATATCAATACATAAATCATAAAATCAAATTATATTATAAATTTTGTATTTATATATAAACTCAAAAACATATTAAGATGATTCAACAACTGGGAATACACTATAACAATCTCATCCTTGCATTTTATGGCTACATCAGTCCTATAAACAAACAAATAGATTACAAACAATTGCAATATATATAACTATGTATATATAAGTTTGTATAAAATCATAATATATGAATAACTCATGTCGTAATTGTATTACGGGTTAAACAGCTTAAATCCAAATCCAACTCAATTTTTGCGTGTCATGTTCGTGTCGACCCATTTATTAAACGTGTCGGCTTACCTCAAACCCAAACCCGCTTAATTCGTGTCGTGTTCGAGTCGTGTTGTCGTGTCATCGTGTCATGTCTAATTTTGTCACCCCTACACACACACACGGGTAGCTACATGGTCACTAGTGGGTACTAATGTACTCACTTAATTCTATAATATTTTTTTTTTACATACAATAAATATAATTTTTGGGAATTTAGAACTAGAATGACGTATTAAATCCCGAATGATGTACCCACTTAATTCTATAAAAAACAAATTATGGTTCCATCTTTTGTGTTCGTACCCACTTGTTTAAATTTCTGGCTATGCCTTATATATATATATATATATATATATATATTCACGCATAATATATATTGACATATATACCTTGGAAATGGGCTGTTTTTAACCCTCTTCTTGCCGTACTTCCTCCATTTATATCCGTCATCCATGACCTCCACCTCTGATTTCGTTCTAATAGCAACACTAGACTCAGTGTCCACCTTGTTTCTCGCCACCCTACAAAAACATAACACAAAAACCAATTATATATAATAATAATAATAATAATTTACTGTTCAGCATGCATGCCATCAATAATTTATGTAATAACTTTAGAACCCAAATATAAATAAAGTAAAAATCCAAGTGTGCATGGTCACGTGCATGTTAGTATTTCTTGAAGTTGCACCCGCGAATTGAATGGATTCGCCAGTGCTAACATTATCAGAGGAAAAATTATTATGTGACCACAGCTCCTCCTCGATTCCATCTTCCAGCATGAGATAATTATGCAAGAGCTCCAACTCGGAGGAATTGGCGTTTCCAAAAACATGATTCTCAGTGAAATTAGAATTAGGGTTTTGTGGGTAGTACTCCATTGAGAGGGAGTTGTCTCCAAAAACATGATTGTCAGTGAAATTAGAATTAGGGTTTTGTGGGTAGTACTCCATCGACAGGGAGTTGGAGTTGAACAGAGTGAGTGAGCACAAGAGAGAGAGAGAGAGAGAGAGAGAGAGAGAGAGAGAGAGAGAGTTATGGCATGAATTTAAATGCGTTATTGAGGAGTTGCACCTTCGTAGACGCGTTCCTGGAGGGATACAACGAAGGTTCTTTGGGGTGTGGATTGAAACCTTATATAAAAACAACAGACATGTGGATATGTATATTTTAATGCTGGATTTACTAATTACGGAAAGTATTGTTTATACTTATATATTGATTTTCAACTGCATTTCTAATAATACTAGGGTGGACTTGGCAAATCTAAACAAAATCATTGCATATCAACCCGTGTTATACATTATGAAAAATTACACTCAAGTCTTATTTTTTCTTCAAAAGATATGTAAGTCTTACTTTTGAAATTCCTTTACATTTAAGTTATAAATCATTCAATATTTCATTTATACCATTACCAAATTAGATTTAAAATTAATATAATTAAAATTCAATTCCAATTTTTTTTTATATATTTTACTACAATAAATTTTCATATACAAATATTAAAAATTGATAAAATATTATAATTTCTTTTTATTGAAATAATTTGAATAATCTTTTATCTTTTTGAAAAAAAGACCAATTATTTTGATAATTTAATTAAATTTAATTCCAAAAATCTTTTGTAGATTTTACGACAATAAATTTTTCATATACAAAAATAAAAATTTTATTTAAAAATTAATAAAATATTATAATTTCCTTTCAAAATTAATAAAATATTATAATTTATTTTTATGGAAAAATTTTGAATAAACTTTTATCCTTTTGGAAAAAAAAACTATTTTTTTGAAAATAAAAAATATATTAATGAAAAAAAATCTAATTGTTAATAGAAAAAATTAAGACATATTTAAATATTCAAATACAAAATTTTGGCTTACGAAATTATAATTGCAAAATTTTAGTCTAATTTTGTAAGAGTATAAATGGAATGTTAAGTGGTTTAAAACTTAAATGTAAAAGAGTTTCAAAAGTAGGGGTCCTAAAAACAAAATTATAGGACTTGTCTTTCGAAGGGAAAAGTATGACTTATGTGTAATTTTCCCTGTCAACTTGTGCCATACGTTATGAAATTTTCTAGTTACATTGTTCAAAATTTTAATATCCTACAAGTAAAAAAAAAAATTGCTAATTGCTACTATAGATTTTATTATTTAATTTATAACTTCGACTTAATATAACTTCAAACTTTTAAAGCAAATGTGTCACAAGTTAGATTAGTAACTACTAATAATTATGCCACCGAAGAATAAATTATCCAATTCCAACCCTCATTTTATTTTATATGAATAACATGTTGTCATAAAATTATAAAACTTATAAACTTTTCTTGTATTTTACATAAATTCTCTTGCCATTTTTAAAATTTTTTTATTTATTATTTTTGTCAAAGATGGTGATGCGGCGGCTTCTTATAGCACTCCATCATGCATCACGACACATTTGGTTTATATTGTGTCCTTTCCTTGTTATAGGCCCCATATGTATGTATGCAAGTCTTTGGATTCACACGGCATGGGTTTTGTTGTTAATTTTCAATAATTGTTTCTCTTTTTGGAAATGGGCTTCATGGGCTCCGATTAACCCATTCTACAATGTAAATATATATATATATATATATATATTAAAATGTACTAAGTCATAGAAGAAGGCTTATAAATATATGCACTGGTGAATGTTCTTTTGCATACTTGAGTGATGTGAGAAACTGCAGAGGAATGAAAGTTCTGGACCTACTAAAACTTTCAATTCTAGATTCATTCACTCACGTTTTCGTTTGTATGCATCCTTTTTCAAAGTAGGTGGATAGTTTCACATTGAAACAAAGTTTTGTCAATATTCCATCGCAATTTTATTATTTGATGATTTGAAAAGCACCAAGTCATAGAAGGCTTATAAATATATGCACCAGTGAATGTTATTTTGCATAGAGGATAAAAAGGTTGAAAGAGGGTTCGAAATCAACATGAAAGAAATTATTTTAATAAGTTAAATATTAGAAAATACATGGTGTGTAATAAAAATAAAAATAAAAAAAGAGAATTCATGTGACCCCGACTTCATTCATATCAAATGAAAATTAAGACAAAAATAATGATAAAAAAGAAAAAGCACCACCAAGTGAAATGCGTAAATCTCAATTTAAAAAATCATTTTCTCTGAATCGAGTAAATACTCGAATGCACCGTGAAACAAATCAATCACTGTGGGAGACTATCTAAAAATCCAAAGAGTGGGAGGCTCGGTGAGAATTTGAAGTTTATTATTAATGCTCAAATTAATGCTATTTCAATATTTAGAGTTTTTTCAAAGATGCTCATGACGCCCAGTGGTAAGTTCATAGTTATCTTAGTTTAGCCGGTAAGAGTAATTTTCGTGGCTTATCTAAATTTGGTTCTCGAGATTTACTCACGTTATAATTTTAACTAACCGCATGATCTCTAAAATTTGACTCCATAACAACTTCTTTAAATTTCTGCTTATCAAAAATAATAATATTTTAATAATTTTTATTTTTTTAAAATTAAGTCAGGGAATAATATATGTGGTACTCAAATTAAAACTCTCAAAATTTGATTTTTAACGTATATAGTTTCAATAAAAAAATTCAATTTATAATAAAAGTTATAAAACTTTAAGCTAATAAAACTATATATATATATATATGAGCGCACAACAAATGAGAGACTTTTGATTAAATTTTTTTTTTTAATTGACCAAACGAATCTCTTAATTTCCTCTTTGCATCCTCAAAACACTACTTCGGTTAAGCTGTCGGAGATGCTATAAAGGTATGATGCATGTCGAATATATATATATATATGATTGTTTATTGAATTTTGTAAAACTTTGGGATGCACTCGTTCTCACCTCGTTCACTTTCTCCAAGTCCGACTTTTGTTGACTCTTCAAATAAGTATTAATTTATTAAGGCAAGCGCTATAGTTACCGTTTTTGCCGGTGGCTCAGAAATTCAGAATGTAGCCATAATTTGGTCTGGTGTAGGGCCACAAGTGGGTCAGCCCCAACTAGCTGGCGAGGGGGCTGGTATGCAGAGCCAGCCAAAAGCATTGCTTTTACATTTTTTTTTTTATTGTTTTCCCTTTTCCTTTAGTTTTCTTATTTCTTTTCTTCTTCTTCTTCTAGTTTTTTTTTTCTTTCCTTTTACTTTATTTTTTTTATTCTAATTATATATAAATATTATTGTTCACTTGTTTTTTTGTTATTATTATTATTTTTTATTTCTTTCTTTTTTTGGGTCTAAGTGTCTTTGTATATTGGCTAACAAAAAAATATTATTTCTTTACTTATGATTTTGTTTCTTTTTGTTTTTTATAAAAAAATAATTCTTTACCTATTGAATTTTTTTTTAAAAAAATTGTGAATATATTAATGAAAAGAAAAGTAAAACAAATAATTTTTATTCATCACAAATAATATGAAAAATTACATTGAAGAGAATATTTTCTTTCAAGACGATGGCTCATTACTAAACAAAATGAAATTGTCAAGAATTTATCTCAAGTTGATGGTCAAATATAATGTATTTTTATTTTTGAAAAAAATATGTAATTTTTTTTGCAAGTTATTTATTTTTTTCCGCAATGTAATGTCTTTTTATTTTATTTACTTATTTGTGAGAAAAAATGTAATATCCTTTTATTTTATTTAGTTATTTGTGAGAAAATATGTAATGTCTTTATATTAATTTTCTTTCATGTTTATGTTAAAAAAAATGTTAATGAAAAAAAAAATCAAAACATGAGTGGTTGAAAAATAACCGTTGAAAAAAATACAAACAAACAATCAAATAAATAAATTTTTAAATAATTTTATAAAATAAAAAAATTATAAATATACTAAAATGTAGCTAGTCCAACCAACACTATACCGTGCAGCTGGGCTGGTCACAAATTGTGACTAACCACATCATTACATGGCTAGCCCTAATTTGTATATGTAAATTGTTAATTATACATAGATGTTAAAGGGGCAATTTTAGAATTTCTGGGAGAAATTTTGTCACCTGAGGGGCACATAGTTCTTTTAACTGCTCCTTTTTAAAGACACAAACACCCTCTTAACTCACAAATTGGTGCAATTTGCTCCTATTTGGATTAAAAATTGACTTAAAATGTGACGTCGGACAGAATAGTGATTATTCTGTAAACTAGTGTCAAGAGGCAATTCACAAAAACACAATCCTTATGCTATTAAGAACTTAGATGGTATGCTTCAAAACCCATCATTAACACGCATACACCGGAAAAAAAAAAAAAAAAAGAAGCTATTACAATGAACTAGGCTAGGCTTTTGGTTATAAAATCCCGAATGGTCTGAGTTCTGATCCTCAGCTACAGGCCTCGACTAGCCCATGCATATCCAATTAATATTGGTGAAAATGACTCTCTCTTAGAGATACTACACTAGTCACCATTTTGAATCTGATCATAGTCAACTATATCAATGACGATATATATGACTTGCACAACAAAATGAGAAAGACCGTGGGAATTGACCATCATGAAAGCGAGTAATGAGAAGCAGCAGCTGTGGCATGCAAAGTCCAGCCATGAGGTACCGCGTGAGGCATCGGATTGTAATAAACCACACAAAGAGGACTCTCATGGTTGTGCACTCCTTCGTATGTTGTTATCACATAGCTTGGATCATCGCTGTCCCTTTCTACCCTCTTCTTCACGTTGCATCCTCCGTTTGAACATTTATAATAATTCCTGCTTAGAATTGGTTTAGTTATGAATTAGCATTAACAAGCTAGCTAGCATTAAAAAACAAAAGTTCACAAAATTCGAACCACTATCAACCTCCCGGTTTAGTTCAAGGGGAAAGATCATACCATCTAAGCTAGACCTGGTGGTAATTTTTAGTTGTGATTTAGTTCAAGATGAGAGATCATATCATTTAGGCTAGACCTAGTGATAGTTTTTAGTTGTGATTGACCATGCACGAAACTTATTAATTATTGTATATACGAGTCCACCTCATATATGCCTGTTTTCTTCATTTGATGAGAATCATGCTCTAGTTTACGAAAAGGCCTAAAGTTTATTATAAACGTTTAGATAATCATTATTAGTGATGCATTTTCTCTATTGGAAAAAGATATTATGAAGGCGTTGTCATGTGTGTTTGTGCCCTTATTTATTATTGGATTGAGAGAAGCGCACACTTTCAGTTTATAGCGATTGAAAGTTCAAACTCTTGATGAGAGCAGTCATGATATATAGTGTAAAATCCTATTATGTTTATGTCCTATCTTTTTTAACATGCCTAAAATATAGAGCATAATATAAATTAATTAATATCTCCCACTTTTCTTAAAGTACGTGATAGAAACTTTAAATGCTGTGGTTAAAGATCAATTTAGTGCTTATACTAAGTACTCTTCAAATTCAGAATATAATTAGTTTTTGGCTCTTTCTTTTAAATTAATAAAAGTAGACACCAAGTATACTCCATGTAATGATTGTCTGTACATTATTGATGATGTGGTTGTAAATCTTAATTACTAGAAACTTTTTGCTTTTTTTTTTTTTTTTTTGGATAGAAATCATTCTTACCATCAATCTGAGAGGATTAACGTATGATTTGAAGGCCAAAATAAACAAAAAGAAAATAAAAAATCAAACAATATATCCAAACATTCCTGAAAATTTCTCATGTCTTGTAAATTTGTGGTGAGTGAGTGATGAATGGTGAGTCAAGAAAAACACAATATTCTGCTCAGATGAGCCGGCTGAAGCCCTTTGTTCAAGAACTACTCTGTAACTGCATGCACCTTTATTCCGCTATTACATGCGCAGCCCTTCTCATAAGTAAGAGAGTTTGAAGGAGAGAACATGACATTTCAACATCACTAAAAGCGAGAAATTTTTAGGTGATTGAAGACCGTGTGATATCGACTAATAAAAAATATCCATACAATTAAAAAGTTAAATAAAAATAATCGACTAATTGCATGACTTTTACAAATTGGTTGGGAGCTGACCACCTAATTTTTTTTCACATAAAATATGAGTGTTTAATGGGAAAGGTAAATAAAAACGTGATATGGTTGTCTGCCAAGTAGCATGTTGATAATGGCCTGTGAGCATCCTCGGACAAAGAAAGTGCGCACATGCAACAAACGCATGGATAAACGTGTCTAAATTTATATAGATATAGAGAAAGAGAGAGAGAGGGGAATGAACTAATTAATGAAATTGTATTTATAGCCAATTAATGTAAAGAATATTACCAATGGACTCTAGCGTAAGATGGTATAAGCTCTAATGCTGTGCGTTTGCTTAAATTTTCAAAGAAATAAATATAAAATGTAAAGAATATTATAATCTATATATATCAGTTGCTTTAAGATTATTAAAACCCTGGCTAGGACAAATGCATGTGTAATCAGACAGTGGCAACAAAACTACAAAAGTGATTGTCATATTGATCTAAATCCAACAAAAAAAACCTACAAATAGCAATTAATTAAAATTCACTATTCAATAAATAGTATTAAATCTCTTCATCCATAAAAAAAGTCAACATGGTATACATGGTATGATCTAGGTTAGTATTAAAAAAGATATGCGGCAAGTAATTGTGCTAACGTGGACATCACATGTGATAGTTACAATCAACCGGTTAAAGAGACATCATCAAATCAGGTTCAAATTAGAAAATATTAGATTTTTTACTTGAGAGAAGGGATTGATACAAATCAGTCACAAATCAAAGGAAAATCACGAAATAATTGGTACCAAATCAACACTAAAATGGAAACACTCCTTGTATAAATATGTAAAGAAAATTCCATATGAAAGGAGGAAGATGAAGAAATATGGATTCTTGTATCCGGTTATGGCTAGGCCTAACCAGTGTGATTATAAGCGCGTACCCTGATTAAATATAAAAGAAAGTCTCCTTTTATCGTTAGACGTATGCCGAGTTGTGCCGAACCATGTAAATCTTGTGTCTATTATTCTCACATTTATTTTCTTTAGTGTTTTTTGTGCATCAATTGTATGACTTTTCGTCTTTGTACTTACATATATATAATACATGTATTCACACATAATATATTATTGGCATATATACCTTGGATATGGGCTGTTTTTAACCCTCTTCCTGCCGTACTTCCTCCATTTAAATCCGTCATCCATGACCTCCACCTCTGATTTGGTTCTAAGAGCAACAATAGACTGAGTGTCCACCTTGTTTCTCTCCACCCTACAAAAACATGACACAAAAACCAATTATATATATATAATAATAATAATTTACTCTTCAGCATGCACGCCATCAATAATTTGTGTAATAACTTTAGAACCCAAATATAAATAAAGTAAAAATCCAAGTGTGCATGGTCACGTGCATGTTGCTATTTCTTGAAGTTGCACCGGCGAATTGAATGGATTGGCCGGTGCTAACATTATCAGAGGAGAAATTATTTTGTGACCACAGCTCCTCCTCGATTCCATCTTCCAGCATGAGATAACTATGCAAGAGCTCCAACTCCGAGGCATTGTTGTTTCCAAAAACGGGATTGTCAGCGAAATTAGAATTAGGGTTTTGTGGGTAGTACTCCATTGAGAGGGAGTTGTTTCCAAAAACATGATTGTCAGTGAAATTAGAATTCGGGTTTTGTGGGTAGTACTCCATCGACAGGGAGTTGGAGTCGAACAGAGTGAGTGAGCACGAGAGAGAGAGAGAGAGAGAGTGAGTTATGGCATGAATTGTTAGGGGTACTGCGACGTCTTGTGTTGATTATATGCGTTATTGAGGAGTTGCACCTTCGTAGATGCTTTCCTGGAGGGATACAACGAAGGTTCTTTTGTGTGTGGGGCATTGCAACGTGTCAGGTTCTGGTTGCAATGCTTACGTCATAGTGATGACGTGGCATTATCACTTTATTGTAATAAGGATTGAAACCTTATATGTATACATATATATCCATATTTCAATATGAATCATATATATATATATCCACATGTCTGTTTTTTATAGTTAAATACAGCTACAGTGAAAGGAAGTATTGTATATTATACATCCATATTGATTTCCATCTCTATTTCTAATAATTTCAGCATTATATATGCATATTTTATTTAATGCTGGATTTACTTATTGCGGAAAGTATTGTTGATACTTATATATTGATTTACATCTGCATTTCTAATTATACTAGGGTGGGACTCCGCAAATCTAAACAAAACCATTGCATATCAACTCCCGCCATACGTTATGAAAAATTAATAAAATATTATAATTTTTTTTTATTAAAATAATTTGAATAATCTTTTATTCTTTTGGAAAAAAAAGACCAATTATTTTGATAATTTAATTAAATTTAATTCCAAAAATCTTTTGTAGATCTTACGACAATAATTTTTCATATACAAAAATAAAAATTTTATTTAAAAATTAATAAAATATTATAATTTCTTTTCAAAATTAATAAAATATTATAATTTATTTTTATGGAAACAATATGAATAAAATTTTATCCTTTTGAAAAAAAAAACTATTTTTTTTAAAAATATATATATTAATGAAAAAAATATAATTGTTAATAAAAAAATTTAGACATATTTAAATATTCAAATATAAAATTTTGGCTTACAAAATTATAATTGCAAAATTTTAGTCTAATTTTGTAAGGGTATAAATGGAATGTTGAGTGGTTTAGAACTTAATTATAAAAGAGTTTCAAAAATAGGACTTATTGGTCATATTAACAAAATTATAGGACTTACTTGTCTTTTGGAGGAAAAAGTAGGACTTATGTGTAATTTTTCCAATCAACTTGTGCCATGTGTTATGAAATTTTCTAGTTACATTGTTCAAAATTTTAATAATCTAATTGTAAAAAAAAATTGCTAAAGTATATGCATTCCATGGTGAAACTATAAACACTAACTTTTAAAAAAAATAAAAAACTACTCAAACCTGTAAGTAGCTACTATAGATTTTATTTTTTTATTTATAACTTTGACTTAATATAATTTCAAACTTTTAAAGCACATGTGTCACAAGTTAGGTTAAGAGCTACTAATAATTATGCCACGGAAGAAAAAATTATCCAATTTCAATCTTAGTCATAAAATTATAAAACTTATAAACTTTTCTTATTATTCGCGGGGTTAATAGAATTTTTTGTCCAATTTTCAATCAAAATAAATTTAAAATCTAAAATTTAAACTCAATCTAAAATTCATCATCTCAACTATCTTTGTGAATACTCAATAAAAATTTTGAGTTGACACTCAATAAAATCTTGTGAGGCCCACCCAAGTCCCATCAAAATGGCGTGCGGCCATCTTTTAAATTTTTTCTTTTATTATTTCTGTCGACGATGGTGATGGGCCATCATAAATCACGACACATACTGTCACTCATCTCGCATTGCACGAGGTCATTACCCAAACTTTATTGGGGTTCACACACGGCTTGGGTTTTGTTGGTATCTTTGAAGTAAATTTTGTTTCACATGTTCATGTTCAGTAAACTTCCTAATTTTTTTATTTTATTTTAAATTGTATATTTTCGCTTGTCTGATATGTTACATCTATTGACATTCTTGTTCACCATTAGACCACAAGAGGATCGACAGTTGTGAAGTCGTTGTCAAAAGGAGGCACCAAGTGACCCAAACAAGCGACCAATGACTAGGAAAGTGCCGAGAATTAATTAAGACGGCCAAAACTTTCAATTCTAGATTCATTCATTCGAGCTTTTGTTTGTATGCCATCCTTTTTCAAAGTAGGTTAGATAGTTTCACATTGAAACAAAGTTTTCTCAATATTCCACCACAATTTTATCATTTGATGATTTGAAATAATTTGGCTAAAGGATTAAAGGTTGAAAGAGCGTTCGAAATCTACATGAAAAAATTTTATTTTAATAAGTTAAATATTAGAAAATATATGATGTGTAATAAAAAATAAATAAATTTATGATGTCGACTTCATTTATATGAAAATTAAGACAAAAATAATTATTAAAAAAAAAAGCAAGTGAAATGCGTAAATCACAACTTAAAAATTATTTATTGAGTAAATATCTTAATGCACCATAGATCAAATCAATCACTGTAGGAAGACTATCTCCGAATCAAGGAGGCTTTGTGAAAATTTGAATTTTATTATTAATGCTCAAATTAATGCTATTTCAATATTTAGATTTTTTTTAAAAAAAAGAAATATTTAAATTTTTTTCAAACATGTTCATGATTGCTAGCGGTAAGTTATCATAGTAGAGTGTTACACCTATGATATCCTCTCAGGGCTTAAGTTGTACAGCACAGCCTTGCCAAAGCTGACACACAAATGAAAAGTATGCAGGCCAACATGGACGGCCCTTGAAATTTTCAGTTGGTGACATATAGCAAGCACGGTACAATGGACCATGTTTATACATACGACCATAGGGAAAAGTCTTGTCGTGTAATGCATGATAGTGCAGAATAATGTTCCAAATTTGTCAAACATACGTATATATATGTAGTATGAGCCCACCCAGGAGCCAAAGTGTTCCAAAATTGTCAAACATATATATATATATATATATGATTGTTTATTGAATTTTGTAAAACTCTGGATTGCACTCATTCTCACCTCGTTCACTTTCTCGAAGTCCGACTTTTGTTGACTCTTCAAATTAAGTATTACTTTGGGCATGTTCGGTAACCGTTTATGTTTAGCGTTTATTGTTTAAGTGTTTATATAAACAATGTTTATGTTATGATTTTGTTTATCCATAAACATGAGTATTATTTGATAACGAAAAAACGTTTGTGGCTTATTTTAAAAATCATAAACATAAAAATATGTTTGTTAATCTTAAACTTTTTTTTTTTATCAAAAATATCAACACAATAAACTGAATAAAAAGTTAAGTTTATGCTACAACAAATTTATACAGCAATAATAGAGCAAAAAATATGCATAAAAAAAAAATAAATAATATTGGGTTACATATATATCTACACACTGCAAATGATATTGTAAATCTAGAATGACCCACAACCCATAAGGCCCTAACAAGTAGGGGGATGCACACGATTGGGTTCTTTTCAATTATTGGGAGAACCGGAACCAGAACCAATGCCAACGGTTCTTTAATTTTGAAACCGGAATAAATAAGTTCGGTTCAATTCGGTTATTATATGAGTTGTATTTAACCTTATAATAGTTATAATAACTTCATTGTTTAAAATTTTTTACATAACAAAATGTTATTATATATATATATATATATATATTCAATGGTTTCAGTTCCTATTCCAAGGCTTGGAACCGGAATTGTAGTGAACGGTTCTTAAAATTTAGAGCCGGATCCGGAACCGTAATGAACAGTTTGGTTCGGTCCAATTTGTATGGATTGAGAAGAGGGATTTGGAGGGCATACTCTCTCTTAAACTTCTTATGCTACTACTTTCTTTTTCATTTTTTTTATTTCTATTTTTCTTTCAACACTGAAAATGAATGAATAGTACAAAATGATTTCTATTAGTACAAAATGTCATTCTTGTTTCTTTGATAAGGAGATGGTTGAGACTTCTTTATTTTTTTTCATCAAATAATTTTTTTTAGCATAGGTGTCCCTAAGTAACTATCTCTTTAATTCTGTCCACACTTGATAATTCTAATATTTTTATCGTTGTATCAAACAATAGCCTTTTATAATTTTCTTTTCTTTTCATTTTCTCACTTTTAGTTTTAATTTTTAATTAAAATAATATAACCACCATTTTAGATAAAAAAAGAAAAGAAAAAGTTTTTTTTTAATAAACATAAACAATAAACATCATTTTGGTGTTTAGGATTTGAAAGCTTATGAACAGTGTTGTTTTAAAAGCGTTTTGACAATTTATAAACAAAACAAAAATTATCAAACATGTTTATCGTAAAAATTTATTTTTATAAATAATAAACACTAAACATAAATGGTTACCAAACAGGCCCTTTATTAGAATCACATTTTACTTAAAAGGTCTTGTCGGAAATTTTTTTATTTATTTTTTAATATTTTTATAACACATTAACAAAAAAAATGTTAAAATTCATGATTTTATTTTACGTATTTTAACTCAAATTTATGTGGCTGGTGATAATATTATCGAAACTCCGTGTATGAAAGAAATTCTACCAATACTACCTCACCATTTAATTTTATCTCCTAAAATAATGAGAAATAATAATAAAAAATAGAGATTTATTGTAAGTGGAATTCCTATAAATGTAGAATTGTTATTGTTAGATCATTCATGATACAAAATCATGAAATAATTTTATGACGTGTAGCATTGCTCTAAAAAAAAGATAAAGTACTTAAAACCGTCCTATAATTTGAAAAATATGCAAAAAAAATCCTTTATGATTACTTTGTCCCCTGTAGTTTGTCTTTTATGCAAATAAACTCATTTGATCGGTAAAATTATCACTATAGCCCCAAATTTCTAGGACAAAAAATACCAATTTTTTTTTAAATGTGAAAAGACCAAAATGTCCAAATTACTTTTTATTTATTTTTTCTTTCCTTTTCTCTCCCTCCCTTTCTCTCTCTAACCGAAAGCCCCCTCTCTCTTCAACCTCACACACATGTATATATATAAATTATTTGTTATACTTTTCTTCTTTTCTTTTTTTTTCCTCACTTTCTCTCTCTTCAATTCCAATCATTATCCATATACATATATATATATATATATACATACTAGCACAAAGAAGACCCACAAGTGTTTCACGGCCACTGCCACTGCCACCACCAAACCGAAATCACCACCCAACCATCTGCACAATTTTCAACCTTCCTCGCTACCATGCCAGACCACTGCCCCCATATGCCATCCACCATTGTAGAAAGAGAAGAAAAAAAAAGAAGTAAAGAAGAGAGAGATAGTGCATCGGTGGGTGAGGAAAGAGACATGGGCATTTTAGTCTTTTCACAATTTGTGCTGAAAATTTGGTGGTATAGTGGTAATTTTACAGGTGAAAGGGGTTTATTTGTACAAAAGACAAACTGTAGGTGGCAAAGTGAACATGAGGGGTGTTTTTAGCACATTTTTTAAACTATAAAGGGGTCTTATGCACTTTACCCATTAAAAAAGTAAAGTGCAAAAAACACTCCCTTTAAATTTTGATATAGTGCATATAATACACCCTTGTAATATGAAATGAATATATAACAATCTTATACTTTAAAAAAATGTTAGCATGTTACACCCTTCTATGAATGTGTCATTAAAAATGAGCAATTAAAAAGACCATGTATCACGTCTCAATTTTCGACACCCGACTAAGAGCGATGGAAATGGGGTGTGAGCGGTGTAATCAATTATGAATTCTATTCATCACTAATTGTACTCTAATACATTTCACATCTTTAATCTCAATGTGGAAGCGTAATCACCTACACACGTTTACCTACGTATTTCTCAACCTCAATAACCTATTATGAGCCCCATACATGGGACCAGGGGTGATGTTGTCCATTAACTCTAATGAAACGTCTATCCATGTATATCATCGCAAAAGCTTAAATTGCATGCACATCTGTACACATTTGCATTGCAGACCCAACTAACCTTAATGGTTCCGTTACATGACGTCCCAAATTATCTAAATTTTATCTCAATTGTTACACCAATCACACATTATGATGTATTGTAATGTGGGTTATGATGCATCCCATAAGGTGAGTAACATCTTGCGAAACCCACTGGAATCTCACTCAAAACACTCAACCATTTACGATGTGTCGATGCATCGTAATTACTCACCTGCTACAACTACAAATCCACTAAGTGATTACAATTGTCATTCTTATCTCACTTCTCAATCCACAACATACATACATTCTTTATACTATGCAAAACATTGAAATATCTCACATATACATCATATGGTTCCAAACATGCAAATTGAATCTAATAATTAATCAAATCCATAACACATAAACATTGAGATTCAACTCTTCACCATACATTGTATTTCTCAAAAGTTATACATAAATTATGTGGCAATTATATTTGAAATCTAAATACACCAACATAATTCAAATGTAAATATGATATTTCCATCATAGTCCACATGCCACAAATCAGCATGGACATGTATCTACATTTATCTCAAAAATCCTTCCATGCTCTTTAAGCCTCTCCCTCCATGGGAGCTTTATCTGAAAAGAGTTTGGGGTGGGATGAGAATACAACTACTCCCAGTAGGAATGATCAGTCAACTCTACCTTAACTCAAGCAACCATGCATAAATGCACATGAAATTCTTTAAGTGACTACATGTCATGCCTCAATGATTTTCATACTCAAACAATCATGTTTTCAAAATCATGTATGATTTCTCACATTTAAACAATAAGCAATTTATAAGGAAATACAATTCACAAATAAACTCACACCACGTATACCCGAAAATCAATTCAACTGAGGACTTCCCTTTTCACAATCCATAGTAAGGGTTGCTTTGGGACCACAAACTCTGCTTACGCTTTTTGGACTACTAACTGGACGGAAGTGACACACGCTTGGCCAAGTTTTGGGTCTTGCATTCTAGGGCTCCTGTCCCTTCTTAATTCTCACACATGCCCCAAAAACTTGCTTTTCACATAATGTACACTTATCATATAAATGCACAAAATTCACAATTCTCACATATTGCATCTTATCACATAATGCACCACAACTCAAGATTATCACAATTCCATCAAATGCAAAATCTATATCAAGTTTATGCACATCAACCAAGCTTGTCACAATGAAAACTATCCATTTCATGAAGAAGTACAACCAATGCATTTTTA
The DNA here is from genome assembly GCA_026545225.1 of Cornus controversa. Classification (NCBI taxonomy): domain Eukaryota; kingdom Viridiplantae; phylum Streptophyta; class Magnoliopsida; order Cornales; family Cornaceae; genus Cornus; species Cornus controversa. Next base: position 109,995,101 of record CM048845.1, on the reverse strand, counting down.
TAGAAAACTCATTTCATGCATTTTTCTTCAACTCATGGAATCAAACTCACCCACTACTTAAATGAACACAATTTAAAGCATGTATTCATCATCACCACCAAGTCATGCATACAATATATTTTCAATACATACATATATATATATATACATATATATATATATATATATATATATGCACAAAACCCTAATCTCACAAAATGTCTAATATATCTTTCATGTCACAAGTAAAGGACCTATAGAATTAAAATAAAGAGGAGATTCACACCCTTACCTCAAATCTCAATCTTGGAAGCTAAGTTCCAAAATCTCAGCCCTGTCTACCTTACCGAAATTAATTTTGTTCAGTTCAAACCGAAACCCTTAGTCTAAGGAATAATCTACCCTTCTTTGGGAACTTCTAAATCACAACCTAGCACATCTAAAATGTAGAGAGAATGGATAGAAATGAAGTGAGAGAGTTAGAGAAAGAAGGAGATCTATAAAAATGAAATATCCCAGCCCTCTATATATTTATCTCCTCACTTGGGGTGCGAAATGACCGAAACACCCCTGAGTCACTTAACATACTATTTCGACCTCTATTTTTGATTTTGAAAGTTCTGACAGTCTCAAAATCACTTACTTAACACTCTAAATATTTCATTTGGTTCATAATAAAAAATAATATTTTTTAAAAAAAATTTTAAATTTTCGGGCCCACTGAACCTCATCCCGGGGCCCCTTTGACCCTAAAAGTCAAACTTCTCCAAACATTTCAAAAACTTATAAAAATCCTTAAATAAATTTTCAAATATATTTTTCACCCTCGAAACATTCATAACATCATTTAAAACGCATTTGTGGCGAAAATGCTGAAAAATTCAAAAATCGGTCAAATTTGGTTCCGATCTCTATACCCCTCACGTGACAAAATTTCTCTCATAAATTCTAAAATTTCCCATCTAAAATTTATGTATAATTAATAATTTTCATATGCAAATTACTACTTGCGTCTCTCTCTCTCTCTAAAATTGTTTTCTCTCCCCCTCTAAAATTGCGCTCTCTCTCTCTCACACATAAGTCTCTATCTAATATTGAGAGATTATTATTAGAAAAAAAAGAAATTTTTATAGAGATCATGTTATAAAGCTTCAAATAAAGACACTATCAATCAACGAATCAAACCTAATCGAATTAAATAACATAAACAAATCACACTAAACACTCCCAATCAACGTGTTCGATTCAAATCCAAACTTCATACCCTTCCCATAAATCACAACAACCAACATTAGCTCAAAAAAGCCTAGTACAGGCCTTGAGTACGAATAGGAAGGTATAATTCTCAGGCTGAGCACACCATCTTTCTGATGGGTTAGTGCTCTTAGCTGAGACTCTGATCATAGTGTTCCACAAGAAGTGGTTTGGTTCACTAATTTGAGGAACAGTTGGTGGGCATAGTTTATAGTGGATGACATAGCAAGGGTTGAAACATGAATAAGTTCTTTGTGAGCAGATAGGTTGAAGTTGAAGCCATTGATGATCATGGAAGCATGGATGAGGATTTAGAGGTTTGTGCATTATCGCCTTTGAAAATATCATTGGTGGCGGTTGGAGCTTCTATATCGTAGCTAGCTTGTTGTTTGTATGGGTGAGAATTGTTAATCGTTAGACTGAGAGATGAGAGGGAGTGTGTTTTTGAAAAATGGGAAAATGGATGAGCTTATAAGGCAAGCCAAAATGACGACATTGATTTGTAGATGGGCAGTGTCATGTAAATCTTCTGATCTCCTTTGGGTTTGTTGGCCTTCTTGGTTATCCCAAGCTTTGAAGAAGGAGTGTGTCGGATGCTCTTTTGATTTCAGATAAAAATAATAAAAACAACAACATTTTGGCTTGTATTTTTTTGAAATTAAATTTCAGCAAAAAGTTAGGGTATTTTTGTCATTTTATTTTTGCATTAACATTAGACTAACGAAAAACCCTTAAATGCATTTTTTTTTATACTAGAAGGGTATTTGTTGGACATAAAAGGTGTTATATGCATTAAATCTATAGTATTTGGGGTGTTTTCTGCACTTCACCCCATATTAAGGTATCTATCAAAACTATATTTTAAAATTTTTTTCTATCAACTACAAGGATGGTACGTACTATATATGTGTCGTTACTGAAATGAATTTTTAGTTCTATTTCTCATTTCTTCTTTCTTCATTGTTGTTTTGTAGGGTCGTACCCAATCACTCGCCTAGGACTTCAAGTCCCCCCCCCCCCGTGATATAAAGAAACTTCTATTGACGGGTTGGTGGTCTGAGCTGAGGCTCTGATCATAGTGTTCCACATGAAGTGGTTTGGTTCAGTAATTTGAGTGAATAGTTGGTGGGCATAGTTTATAGTGGATGACATAGTAAGAAACATGAATAAGTTTTTTGTGAGCATATCGATTGGAGTTGAAGCCATTGATGATCATGGAAGCATGGATTTGTTTGAGGATTTAGAGGTTTGTGGATTTTTGCATTTGAGAGAATCGTTGGGGGTTGTAGGAGCTTCTAAATTGTAGCTAACTTCTTATTTTTGTGACGTATTTTTTTGAATTGACAATCTTTGGTGTCATAACTAAACATGATCGAGTTGTAATATTTGATTTAGAACCTTATCATTAATCATGTAATTGAAGTCTCAGACTGAGCATGAAGTTCTACACTGATCATGCAAGTGTTTTTCAAATGATAAAGTTTGAATATTTGGAAGAAGACGTCAATGGTCTGAATAAGTTTTTGATTGATTGAAGTTTTTTGATGGTTCTGATTGTATGAGGATATCGTTGACCACGTATGAGAGTCACGTAGGCCAGGTAAGTGGTGAGAAAACATATATTTCAAACCAGGAGGTTCCGACCTTGAAAAAAGGGATTTTGAAGTAATTTTTGCAAACTTTTAAGGTTGGACCAGTCCAGCGTTTATGCTATATCAGTCCAAGAGGTCTCAGCATCTCATATGAGATTGCTATAGTAGCTGGACCGGTCCAAGGAATAGGGTGGACTGGTCCAAGGTCTTTGCTTTGCAGATTTTGCCTTTTAGTGTCGTGTTTTAACCTGGATTTGACTCTAAAATTTTCTTAAAATTTGGGACTTGTTTCCTATTATTTTTTAACTTGTTTTCCAAGAAAAATTAAGGTTTTTAATCTTTATAAAAATCTTATATGATTTTTCTCTCATTACGCTTTCCACAGACAATAAATTCATATTCTAGAGAGAGAAAATATTGAGATATTTTTCTAGCAAAGAATTCATCCCTCTTATTCTTTGTTTATATATCTGAGAGCACATACATATTTACCGAGTGTTTTAGGGTGTCTCTATTTGCTTGATCAACTGTGCTACGAATGGGACATAATATTTGCTGAGTGTTCATGTTCTTTCAGTTACGCTTCTATAAGGATATTGACGTTAATCGAGAATCTGCAGCAATTGGACGAGATAGTCATAATAGTAAGTCTGAGGTGTTCCACATCAAGTTCTTGTCAGAGTGAAGTGGGTGTGAGTTTGGGACAGAATCTATTGTACTTTGCTTCGACGATAGTGGATTTATTTCTCAGGGGCTACAAAGCCTCACCTGTGATTTTTTTCTGATCTGAGTTTTTCACGTATATTTGGTGCATTCGTTTACTTTACTGCATTTTATTTATGTACTTGCTTTGTGGGATTGCTTAACTTTTAATTGTACTTAAAATTGGATAATTTGAAAGATTAACCAAAAAACGAGTAAACTTAATCACACCCTTCTAGGTTTTAAATCTAACTTTCGCAACCGCTTTCGCACCACGCAACTTACAATTGGTATCAGAGTAGTATTCTCTAATTTGTGAGTAGTTCATTGCGAAGTATTTTTAAAATCAAAATTTATTTTTGTTTTTAAAAATCATCATGGAATATATTATGAAAGATGTTGGATCAGTTCAACGGAACTCCTTTATGTTTGATGGTTCAAATTATACTTTTTGGAAGTCTCGCATGAAAGCTTTTCTTAAATATTAAGGTGAAAGAGTATGGATGGTTGTTGAGAATGACTATATAATTCCTACCACTACCACTGGTACTGGTGATGCAACTATGACTGTAGCTAAAGATAAAACAACATGGTCGAATACCGAACATGATGATGCTAACCATAACAACAGGGGTTTTTATGCTATATTTAATTCTGTTGTTTCTTCTAAATTTGCTAGAATCTTTGCATGTTCTGATTCGAAAGAAGCATGAGATATTTTACAGGTAACTCATAAGGGTTCCACCAAGGTAAGGAAATCAAAGTTACAAATGATAGCAACTAAATTTGAAACAATTAGAATGGATGAAGATGAGATATTTTTTTTAATTCTAGACTTAATAATATTGTTGAAAGTAGTGCTAACCTTGGTAAGAGAATTCCATCTTTTCAGGTTTTTAGAAAAATCTTAAGGTCACTACCTGATAGGTTCCAAGCCAAGTTGGAAGCCTTAGATAAGAGCAAAGATGTTGATTCAATGGAGGTAGCAAAATTGATTAGATCAATTCAAACTTTTGAAATGAAATATCCAAAACTTCAGAAAACAAAAAATTTGGCTTAAAAAACCTCAAAGATTTTCAAGTTTTGAAGTTTGTCAAATATTTCAAATTCTTCAAAATCTGAAGTTAAAAAGGTTAAAAGTTTTGAATATGATTCAGATAATGATGTTGCACTCCTATCTTGGAAATTTAGAAAGATTCTTAAATATTAGAAGGATAGAAATCTTAGGAAAGAAAATTATTCTAAATTTCATAGTCAAGGCTCATCATCTAAGGGTAAGGATAGGAAGGAAAAAGAAGTTGATGACTCTAAGGATTCTGAAATCACTTGTTGGACATGTGGTAGTAAAGTTCACACATCTTTGGACATGTGGTATTAAAGTTCACACATCTACTCAATGTCCAAGTCCTAATAAGAATACCTTTAGTGTAAAAAAATTTTCAAAAGATAAAAAGAAAGCCATAGAAGCTATTATTTCTGAGTTTGCTTTTTCTAGTTCTAATAATGATTCTTTTGTTTAGAATGGTGCTCTTACTTTTGTTGTCTTACTGAATGATGATACTACTAATGATTCTTCTTCTGATGTAGGTAAAATAGAGAAACTTACAACTCTAAGCCAAGTTGGGTCGGATGATTCTGAAGATGAAGGAAAAGAAGAACCAACCAAGGAAGAACTGTCCAAGGCTTTTGAGGAGTTATTTACAGAAACTATTAAGTCAAGAGAGCCTACAAAAAGCAAACTAAATAATTGGAGATGGTAGAAAGTGGAAATGAATCTCTGATGGAAGAATTTGAGAAGATCCAGAAGAAGATTGAAGAGGATAAAATAAAAATTTTGAATCTTCAAAGTAAAGTCAAGTTTCTCAAAAGCGAGGTAAATCAAGTTATTTCTATTAGGGATACTTTTGTTGCTAGAATTAATTTTCTTGAACCTGAATTGAAAAAGTAACAAGAAAAATTGATTGCATTTACTTTTGAGTAGATTAAGCTTGATAACATAATTAGTGTTGGTAAGCCTGTTGGAGATAAGACTAGACTAGGTTTTGTTAGGTCATCGTCTAAGGGTAAAACTACACCCAATCCTAAGCTTCAAGATGAGTCTTTGCATGGTAATGTTGTGTCCAATGTGCTTCATTGTACTTTTTGTTGTAAGAACGAGTATAGTCAACACTATTTTTATAAGAAGAAAATACATTCTAATTCTGATTTTCACGTGCATAATTCTTCTACTAAGAATAGGGTTCATGCTAAAAAGTTATATTATTAGAACAAACTTAAAAATTTTCAAGCTAAAAAGAATTCAAATAAGAAAAAGAATATTTCTGTTTCTCCACAATATTTTTCTGATAAGTTGCATGTCAAACTAATTTGGATGAAAAATAAAGATTTGGAGAAATCTGTACCTGTTGATACTATGAGATTTTTTCCGAATAGGTCTTTGGGTGCAAAACCCGCTAACTGAGTTCATTAGGACTTTTATGGTCATGGACTGAGCTTATGTTCATTATTTATTTTTCATTGGACCATATCTTTTAGATTATGTTAGGTTTTGGTTATTTTTATTTTGATAATCATGTGAATGTGGAAATTATATTTTTTTATGAAATAATGCGAATTCTTTATATTTCTGTTAAAGTTCACTTTGATTTGTGAATACATGATTGAGACACTTAGTTTATCAATGGATGACGTACTTGAGTTTATGATGTAAGCATTGATAACTGATGTGCTATATTATTTCTTTTTAGAGGTGAATCTTTTGAATCCATACAATTTGTGCACTAGTCCAACTCTAAAAGAATTGATTGAAAGCTAATGTGAAGTTGACTAGAGTATTTTGTATGAGTAGCATTGATGATTTAAATGATCAATGGAAAAAAAATGAAAAGAAAAGATTATATCTTTATTTAGCATGAAAAGGAAAAGAAAAAAAATAAAAAGAATTGCTAAAAATCTAAGACAAAAAGGAAAAACTACCTTTGAAATTTGTTCGAAGCCACCACTATAACATAAATCTTCAATGAAATATCTTTAAAAAATTTATTTTGAGAAAATAGCTGACTGTCCATAAGACTGAGAGCCACCATCTTAGAAATAAAAAAAATAAAATTTAATGAAAAAATATTTGATCATTTGTGATTTTAGCTGCTTATCATCCAATGTGTTTTAAAAGATGAATAAAAGAAATTTGATTAATTTTTGATGTTGTTGGATTGCACACACACACGTGGATTTATAAGATGAATTGTTAAATTTTTATAAGTATTTGTGTATTAAAAATTGTGCCATGATTATAAATTTAATGATGAATTTTGATGGCAAATTTATGGGTTTTAAAATTGTACATTTGTGAATTTTCTTGAATTTTTCTAGAAATTTTATAACTCATTGTTATTTTATGTGAAAAATTGGTTTTAATGATTATATGATTATTATTTTCACATAAACAAAAAACCCAAAAAGATTTTTCTAATTTTTTCTTCTGATTTTTAGGAATTTTTTAAGAATTTTTAGGCATTTTTTTATAAAAAAATTGCAAATCTGGTCAAACTTGGTCAATAGACCAATTTTACCTGGCTGAGCTGGTCCAAGGAACCAGCTAGACCGGTCCAATAAGGCTCGACCAGAATGTTTTAAGTGTGCAAGTGTGCATTGTGTTTATTTTGTGCGAACATTCTCCTTGTGTGCATTTTTCTCCCTTTTTCTGTCACTTTGCCTAAACTCTTACATACCTTGAACTACTTGATCTTCATCAAATTGATTGATATTTGTGGTTAGTTTTGAGTTAAATTAGTGGAAGGGATTGAACTTTGAAGCATTTGAGTTGATTATGAGATATTGAACTAACAAAGTTTCATTGAAGCTTGTGTTTTCAAATGGTGCACTCCAAGTGTTTGTGAAAATTCTTCAATGACATTCACTTTATTATTTTGTATTCCTCTCATCGTGGCAATGGCTGGTGGCTTTAGAAGACAAAGGGTTAATATTTCTCTATCACCGGAAGACAATATAATTTTCACGGAAGATCATTTTGATAAGGAAAGAATCTTTGACAACTATAGGAGAGTGATTGGTTGTATGCTAATGAAGTGCGGACAGAGCTTTGATTTGGATAAAATATGACAAGGTTATCATTTGGAGTTTGTACACTACTTCAGAAATAATGGTTGGGGTTCACTAGTTAATCTAGACAAAAATTGTGTTCCTGACATGGTTCGCTACTTTTATAGCAATGTGCTTGTTAATAGTGAGAGAGAGCTATAATTGACGGTGAAAATTTTTGGGACAAAGGTCAAGGTGACTATCCAATTCATTTATGAGATTATTGGAGTTCCAGAGGCAGAAGATGGTATAATTTTTTCTGATGTAGGTACCAAAGAGAACAATCCAAGTATGAAAAAAATCATTAGGATGTTGTGTGAACCAAATGCTCCATTGCTTGAAAGTAAAATTTCGAGTGCCTACATCACTAACAATGTCTCTGCATTGAACTTGATTGTATCCTGTACTCTTGATCGTCATGATCATAAGGGTGATTTTCCATGGCATCGATGTGAGATCTTATATCACATTGTGAATGGTGATATAATTAATGTGTCGGCAACAATTTTGAGGACTATGATTTAAGAGTCGAATGATTTTAGGCCTACCAATGCTTTACCTTTCCCTTGATTATGATGAAAATTCTTAAGGCAAAAAATGTGTATATTATTTCAAATGCTCTAGCTATGAAGCCCAAAGGAAAGTTCACGGCTTCAAATGTTAAGTTTTTGATTACTAATTAGATGAAAGAAAGAGCCCAAAATAAGGCTGCAAGGCAACAGGTTGTGGATGAGAGTGATGAAGATGCTCCTATTGCTGGACTTTATATATCGGATTTTAATCGTGTCTTAACTGCTGTACAGTACAATCAATCCATAAAGGGGTTGGAGAAGTATTTGAAGAGGAAGTTTTCAAAGCTTGAAGCATTGATTAGGAGAGCCCTACCTGGAAGCTCTGGAGCTCATGATGATAATGAGGAGGTTGAAGATTAGTTCTTGGTGGTTTAGACCTAGCTTGTGTTTTGCTAGACATTGAGTAGTTGGTTATGTCTAGTCTTTGATGGTTGAACTTGTTATGATATATGCTTTATATTTTTTTTAGGTTGTTATGCTTATGTGTAACACTCTATCATTATGATTTTATCTCACTTAATCACATGTGATAGTTTCTCTCTTGTTTCATTGTTCTCACTTTGTCAATTTGTTCCAAAAAGGGGAAGACTTATGTATATGACAAAAGGGGGAGATATAGGAGACATATACAAAGGGGGAGACATATGTTTTCTTTGTGATATGGTTATCTGATTAAGGGTGAGTTTGATTGATTTTTATATCTTATATTTTCTTGATTAAGATTTCACAGGTAGTGTTTGCATGATGTGCAGATTTTACAGGTTTATGGCAGACACTACGTATGAAGTTTGAAAGCTTGCTCGTGATGCTCTGAGATCTTCAAATTATATTTCTTTGTAATTGAGACATATTGTAATCAGATTTTTTTGGTAGTTTGGTTATAATTGTTTAGGTTGATTTTGTCACGAAATTACTAAATGAAGATATTGTGACGTATATTTTTGCAATTGGCAATCTTTGGTGTCAAAACTAAACATGATCGAATTGTAATTGAAGTCTCATAGTAAGCATGAAGTTCCACACCAACCATGCAAGTGTTCTTCAAAGAATGAAATTTGAATCTTTAGAAGAATGCGTTAATGGTCTGAACAAGGTTTTGATCAATTGAAGTTTTTGGATGGTTCCGATTGTATGAGGATATCGTTGATCACATATGAGAGTCACGTAGTCCAGGTAAGTGGTGAAAACACATATTTCAAATCGGAGGTTTTGCCTTTGAAAATAGGGATTTTGAAGCAATTTTTGCAAATTTTCAAGGTTAGACCAGTCCAGGGTTTAAGCTGGACCGGTCCAAGAGGTCTCAGCATCTCATATGAGATTGCTACAATAGTTAGACCGGTCCAAGGAATAGGCTGGATTGGTCCAAGGTTTTTGCTCTGCGAATTTTGCCTTCTAATGTCTTGTTTTGACCTAAATTTGACTCTAAAATTTTCTTAAACTTTGGGATTTGTTTTCTATTAATTTTTAACTTAATTTTCAAGAAAAATTAGGGTTTTTAATCTCTATAAAAATCTCTTATGGGTTCTCTCTCATTATGCTTTCCACGGACAATAAATTCATATTATAGAGAGAGAAAATATTGAGATATTTTTCTAGCAAAGAATTTTTACCTCTGATTCTATGTTTATATTTTTGAGAGCACACACATATTTACTAAGTGATTTAAGGTGTCTCTATTTGCTTGATCAACTGTCTGAAAACTGTATCGAAAATGTCTTTTTGATCAAGTTACTGGATTGGTTTCTTTTACAACTGTTTGTTTGTGAATAAGGAGAAGAAGATCGTGGTACGAAGGGGACATAATACTTGTTGAGTGTTTGTGTTCTTCCAGTTACCCTTCTACAAGGATACTAACGTTAGCCGGGAATCTACAGCAATTGGACGAGGTAGTCGTAATAGTAAGTCTGAGGTGTTCCGCATCAAGTTCTTGTCAGAGTGGAGTGAACGTGAGTCTGGGATATAATCTATTGTACTTTGCTTTGATGGTAGTGTATTTGCTTCTCCAAGGTTACAAAGTTTCACATGTCATTTTTTCTAATTTGAATTTTTCACGTATATTTGGTGCATTCGTTTACTTTATTACACTTTATTTATTTACTTGCTTTGTGGGATTACTTAAATTTTAATTGGACTTAAAATTGGATAATCTGAAAGATTAAGAAAAAAATGAGTAAACCTAATCACCCCCCTCTAGGATTTAAATCTAACTTTCGCACCGTGCAACTCACAATTTTTTTGGGTGAGAATCGTTAATCATTAAACTGAGAGAAAATGAGAGATGAGAGAGAGGGAGTGTTTTTGAAAAATAGGAAAGTGGATGAGCTTATAAGGCAAGCCAAAATGACGACGTTGATTTGTAGATGGACAGTGTCATGCGAATGTTTTGATCTCTTTTGGGCTTGTTGGCCTTCTTGGTTGTCCCAAGCTATGGAGAAGGAGTGTGTTGGAGGCTCTTTTGAGTTCAGATAAAAAAAAAAATGACGATGTTTTGGTTTGTATTTTTTCTTTTTAATTAAATTTCAGTAAAGTGTTAAGGTTTTTTTTTTTTATCATTTTACTTCCCTGTTAACATTAGACTAACGAAAAGCCCTTAAATGCACTGTTTTTTTTAATACTAGAAGGATATTTTTTGGACATGAGAGGTGTTATATGTATTATATTTATGCTATATGGGTGTTTTATGCACTTCACCTCATATTAAGGTATCTATCATAACTCATTTTAAATTATTTTTCTATAAACTACAAGGATGGTACCTATTATATATGTGTTGTTGCTAAAATGACTTTTTATTTCTATTTCTTTTTTTTTCTTTCTTCGTTGTTGTTTCGTAGGGTTGTACCCAATCACTCAGCCAGGAGTACTCCAAGGGTCCTTCTCCCCCCCACATAGAGAAACTTCCATTGATGGGTTGGTGCTTTGAGCTGAGGCTCTGATCATAGTGTTCCACATGAAGTGGTTTGATTCACTAGTGTGAGTAAACAGTTGGTGGGCATAGTCTATAGTGGATGACATAGCAAGGGTTGAAACATGAATAAGTTCTTTGTGAGCAGATCGGTTGGAGTTGATGCCATTGATGATCACCTTTGAGAGCATCGTTGGTGACGGTTGGAGCTTCTAAAATGTAGCTAACTTGTTGTTTTCATGGGTGAGAATCGCGAATCGTTAGATTGAGAGAGAATGAGAGATGAGAGAGATGGAGTGTTTTTTAAAAAATGGGAAAGTGGATGAGCTTATAAGGCAAGCGAAAACGACGACGCTGATTTGTAGATGGGCAGTGTCATGTAAATCTTCTAATCTCCTTTGGGTTTGAAATATCATAAATATCAAATTCAGATCGTCTCTTGTGCACATCATAAAGTATTACGGGTAGGGGTGACCGCCTCATTTAAAACTGTTTTGGTGGCCTATTTATGAAATTTGGATATGAATGAACTTTTAGGGTGAAAACTTGTGCGGGTGTGGAACGGGGACGGAGATAGTTGCCCCACCTCAATATAATTACTTGAATACCCTCTATCTATTACTAACATACCAAAATACCATTTTATAAATCATATTGACACTAAACCGTATGTTCTTTACCATTTTCAGCCGTCTCTCACTTTTCACGTAGCCACCTTCTCTCTCTCTCATTGCCTCTTGCGGCGATGTCGACGAGAGCTCACGACGACGCAAATAGCATGGCTACTCCGTCACACTTTCACTTGAGTCACCTTTTACATCTACCACCTCCTCTCTCTTATCGCCACAAGCGGCTATTCTGGGGAGTCTTCACAATGACACAGACGATATAACTACTCTGCTAGATCTAACCTTCTCCAAAGGCTCTTTTAAATATATTGTAGAAAGACGATATCTGCACTCCACTTTTCCATTGTTACACTCCACTAGTATTCTTTTTTTAAATAAAATGACAAGAAGGTCCCTAAACTTATTAATGCATCATCCCTTATTTTATAATATCATAACTACCTTTTATACAAATAAATTTTAATTCTTTTTATTTCACTTAGTAATTTCTTTTGGGTTCCGACCAAAAAAACTTTTTTCTTGAGTACTTTTTTTTTAGCCAGTCAAAAGTGATAATTTATTCAATAGAAATATCCATTCAAAAGTGATAAAAAAAGATAATGGGTACTCTATTTTTTTGGTATTTTTTTTTGGGTCCGGTCAAAATTAAGAAAATTTATTCAACATGAAGAACTTTTTTTTTGTGTCCTTTTTTTTGGTGCATCATATATATATTTTTTTCAGTGATGTCTTATGAGATAATTTATTCAACAGATAATTTCTTTTAGGACTTTTTCTTTTTTATGTACCATCTTTTTCTCGATCATATCAAATGAAATAGTTTCTTCATCAAATATAAAAAATAAAAAATAAAATTGGGTCTTTTTTTATTTTTGCGTTGTATACTCTTCTTTGGGGTCCTATAGAGAACTTTTTTTTATCCTTCTTTTTAGTTCTTGTCAAAAGAAATACTTTATTCAATAAATATAACATTTTTTTGGTACTTAGATAATTTTTATTTATTTTTAGATTTGTCAAAAGAGAAAGAGATAACTATTTTTTGAATCTTTTTTTGTTTAATTTTTTTGGAACCTATTAAAAGAGATTGAAAATATTAAATATCAGAGACAATGAGGGAATATCAGAAGGGGTAGTTGTGTAATTTTTTGAAAAAATAATCATTTACTAACAAAGTTAAGGTTATAAATGTCATTTTCTTTAAAATAGGAGTGTAAACGTAGAAAAAGGGGGTGCAAAGATCGCCTCCCATATTTTATATATGTATAAATAATATATGCTTCTATAGATGTATATGGCTAAAATTTATAGGTTTTGAATTCGAATCTATATAGACGAGGAAAAAGTAGATAAGTCTGGATTTTGTTTCTATTAATTATCTACCTGATTAAATTGAGTAGATATGTGTAAAAAATAGTAGTGATACAATAATGCAACATGATAGAGTCGTTTAAGTTACTCAATGGCCAGTTTTTGAATCGTAACATAATGGTTATTGTGTTATGAACATTTTGGTTGAAATTTTAAAAATTAAATTTTCAATTGTGTGTTATGGGTCTAATGGATATATATATATATATATTGGATAATTATCAAAATTATCATAAAAGATAATTATAGGATAATTATCAAAAGAAAAGAAAGTTACAAATCTACCCCTCCGGTGAGCTTATAAATAAAGGTCCAGAGGTGGGAGAAGGGGGACCAGAAGATTCTCAGAAAAAAGCTGAAACTCTGCAGAAGTCTTAACTCAAAATCCAAAGCCCCTAAACCCTGAAAAAGAAGAACAACAAGCACATCATCCACGTGCCGTTCTTCACCAAAGTTTTAATCCAATTCAAGATCAGGCTCTAGCAGCCCTTGAAGCCGAATTACCAAGGAGATCGAATCAGAGGACTTTATCTTCATATTTATTTTGTAAAGATTTACAGAGGATTGTACCCATATTTCTTAAATTAATAAAATTGTTTATTTGTCACTGACTTTCGTTCCTAGATTTTCGGACATGAAATATGTGTGTATAAATTTCTGGCACGCCCGGTGGGATAATCTCTGCCTCTTATCTCTGTCTCCTACATCATACCTCCAAACCTCTGTTCATCAAAATCTATGGCTCCTACCAAGGTTCAGACGACAAATAAGAAAAACTCAAAAGAATCGCTACTGCAATGGCTGACACCAAAGTTGCCGCAAGTAGTGACAAGAACACTAGGAACCTGTCAAGTGCCAACAACACCTCAACAGGTCCTATGACGCGTAGCAAGACCAAAGCAATTACTTTGCTCAAGAATCAGCAAGATTTGGTGAAAACCAATCCTGCTAAACCAATGGATGTGAAAACTAAACATGTTAACACCATTGATCCTCAGGGGGCAAAGAACTGTGACATAGTTTCAGAAAAGTCGGCCCCACCACATTCACCTCACTTCGTCTCTAATGCCAACTCTAGTGTCGGTTCGCTTTTAAAGTCGTTACTTGATATTTCAGAACAATCAGTCCCTTCAAATAATTTTGGCCCTCAAGGTCTTTCCTATTCGAATGTTGTCGCAGCTATGATGACTGGAACAACCTCGACGGAAGACCAACTGGCAGTCATGGCGCGCGTAATCGAAAACCTCACAAAGACTGTCAAAGAGAAGGACTTGCAGATCGCCGCGCTAATGAGGAAACTTAAAATCCAAAATCCTGACAAGTTAACACATCTACCTGCGAATACTTCAAATTCCTTAATTCAAGGTGACTAATTAAAAGTGCGTCATCACACATCTGCATCAAGACACATGGCTGACGAAACTAACCCTGCTTCGCGAGTTGCTTTGTTATCTGTCCAACAGTTGCAGGATATAATAACGAACACAATCTGAGCACAGTATGGCGGATCCCCTCAAAGCACTCTTGTGTACTCAAAACCCTACACCGAAAGAATTGACAACTTAAAGACGCCAGTGGGATATCAACCGCCAAAGTTCCAACAATTTGATGGAAGAGGCAATCCCAAACAACATGTTGCACACTTTGTGGAGACCTACAATAACGCTGGTACCGAAAGGGACCTCTTAGTCAAGCAATTTGTTCGTTCCCTCAAAGGGAATGCATTTTATTGGTACACGGACCTCAAAGCTCGAAGTATTAACTATTGGGAGAAGATGGAACGAGAGTTTCTTAACCGCTTCTATAGTACTCGCAGAATAGTGAGCATGCTAGAACTCACTAACGCTAAACAAATGAAGGACGAGTTTGTGGTCAACTATATCAACTGCTGGCGAGTTATAAGTCTTGATTGCAAAGATCGCCTTTCTGAAGTCTCAGCAGTCGAAATGTGTATGCAATGCATGCACTGGGAGCTTTTCTACATTCTACAAGGAATCAGGCCTCATACATTTGAAGAGCTGGTTACTCGTGCCCATGATATGGAGCTCAGTATAACGAGTCGTAGTGCAAAGGCTCTTACCTTTTCCAATATGTCTGATAACTGTCTTAAAGACGAGGAGGTTGAGTTCGAAGAAGAAGACGAAATACTTCCTAACTCGGATGATGAAATCGGTACATCTTATGTTACAAGCGTCGTCTCTAAAAATTTATATCAAGAAATATATCATGTTGTTTCAGTAAATTCATCTGAAAGTTCTCAGTTACATAAGAAATTGAGTCAAAAAAATATTGGAAAAAGACTGGATAGATCGGGGGCAAGCCCTCCAGACAAAGCTCATTTAAGCTCTCCTCAAACAACTTCAAATAAAAGTGATCCGAAAATTGTGTTCACATGGCGGCCAAAAATGAAAGTTCAAAATGAGAATAGTCTTGCAAGGATCTCGCAAGAATCATTGCCCAGAAACACACGAGTGATGTCTCGAGAGTCACTTTCTCGAACTGTCTCTAACAATTAGCAAAACGAAGGTTTCAAAGAAGAAAGCGAGAAACAAGAACAAAATCGTCTACAATCCCAGATGGAACAAGAGGCTCGAAAAATCAAAAGACTAGAGGAAGGAAAAGTGTGGGGACTAAAGCCTGAAGATACTGTTTGGATCGAATCTCGTAATTGAATCAAAGCATATTGGGTGAGGTTTAATCCTCCTCCATGGACCATGATGAATGAAATATCTCTTCCTTCTGGGTAGAGAGATGAGTTCGAAAAAGATGTTTCTTCTCAAGTACGAGAAGGGTATAATGAATAAACAAAGTAAAAAGAAAATCTCCATATTGACGCCAAGCTAATTCACACCTTTCAATACAAGCTTGGACTGTCTCCTGAGTCATGCAAAGTTGAAGACTAATTAAAGCTAAAAGTGCTCCCCGATACGAGCCTAAACTGTCGATGATACTTTATGACACGAATATAAACTGTCTACAAAAAAAAAAAAGGCACTCCTTGACACGAGTATAAACAGTCTACCAAAAAAAAAGATGACACTTTTTAACACGAGTATAAACTGTCTACCAAAAAAAAAGATGACACTCCTTAACACGAGTATAAACTGTCTACAAAAAAAAAACACTCATGACACAAGTATAAACTGTCTGTATGAAAAAAAAAAACTCCTTGATATGAGTATAAACTATCTTTACAAAAAAAAAAAAAAAATTTGAACCTTGCAAGAAAAGAGTTGGGTGACCTGACTTGCCGTCGAGATATTGACGATTTCTGCTGCATCATGGTGAGTTGACCTGACCCCGAAGGGACAAAAAAGTGATACCGAAGTGCACTAAGGGAACCTGAAGGAACAATAAAAGTGACACCGAAGTGCACTAAGGGATCCCGAATGGACGAAAAAGTGACACCAAAGTGCACCAAGGGACCCCGAAGGGACGAAAAAGTGACACCGAAGTGCACTAAGGGACCCCGAAGAGACAATAAAAGTGACACTGAAGTGCACTAAGGGACTCTGATGGGACGAAAAAGTGACACCGAAGTGCACTAAAGGACCCCGAAGGGACAATAAAAGTGACACCAAAGTGCACTAAGGGATCCCGAAGGGACAATATAAGTGTCACCGAAGTGCACTAAAAGACCCCGAAGGGACAATAAAAGTGACACTGAAATGCACTAAGGGACCCCGAAGGGACGAAAAAGTGACACCGAAGTGCACTAAGGGACCCCGAAGGGATAGAAAAAGTGACACCGAAGTGCACTAAGGGACCCCGAAGGGACAGAAAAAGTGACACCGAAGTGCACTAAAGGACCCCGAAGGGACGAAAAAGTGACACAGAAGTGCACTAAGGGATCCCGAAGGGAGAATAAAAGTGACACTGAAGTACACTAAGGGACCCCAAAGGGACGAAAAAGTGACACCGAAGTGCACTAAGGGACCCCGAAGGGACAATAAAAGTGACACCGAACGGCTCTAAGGGACCCCGAAGGGACTAATGAATAGCGTCTGGAACTCCATATTCTGAGAAAGACGATTTGAACTGCAAGAATTGAAAAAAAAAAATTTTTGAAGCTTACAAGAGAAGAGTTGAGTGACTCACGTAAAGTGGTATTCTTCAGTGAGTTCAGTTGATCTATACGATGTTCCAGAGGCAATACAAAATTTGAGCGTAGCCACAAGTAGAAACTGATTTGAAAAAAAAGTTGGTTAATATTGATCAAAGTTGTTAAAAAAAAAGTATGCTTTTTGAAGTTCATGTGTTTGTTATTTTATATTCCAAGGGTTTATAATATAAAAAAGTTATGTAGCAGAAATTGTGTGGTCCTATACTGTCTTCTCATGAGATCTTGTGTTCAAATCTTTCAAGCAACAAAAAAGAAACTTTGTTTTTTTTTTACACATCAAAGGAAAAAAAAAAAACAGGTGCCTGGAAGAGAAGAAGAAAAGAAAGAAGAAAAAAGAAAAAGCAGAAAAAAAAGAAGGAAAAAAAAACAAGCGTTGGAAGAGGAGAAGAAAAGAAAAAAAAAAGGAAAAGAAAAAAACATGTGCTTGGAAGAGAAGAAGAAAAGAAAGAAAGAAGATAAAAAAAAAAGCAGCCGCCTGGAAGAAAAGAAGAAAGAAAAAAAAAGCTGTCGCCTGGAAGAGAAAGAAGAAAGAGAGAAAAGAAAGAAAAAAAAAAGAGAAAAGAAAAGGAAAAAAATGGCGTGAAGAGAAGGAAGAGAGAGAGAAAGAAAGAAAAAAAAAAGAGAGAGAGACTGATTGCAGTTAAAAAAAAAAGAGAGAAAAAAAAGAAAAAAAAATATATAAAAGAAATAAAGAAAACAGAACTTACAGTTGCTGGAATTCATAAAATTTCTCTCAATTATTTTTTGATATGAAGAATCTGAAGTATAGGTTACATATATATAGTAGTGAGTTAATCCTATTTCACATAGGATTTTCAAGACTCCAATTCCGTTTGAACATGGAAAACAGCAAATCCTATTTGAAATTGGACAAGGAAAAAAAATCCTATTTGCAATAAAATTTTCAAGACTCCAACTCAGTGTGGATCAGAAAAAAAATCCTATTTGCAATAAGACTCTCTAGTCTTCAATTCCACTTGGACCAGAAAAAAAAATTCTATTGGCAATAGGATCCTTAAGTCTTTGATTCAACTTGACAAAGAAGACATCCCTTTTGCAGTTGAATTTTCGCAAAAAAAAAAAAAAAAAAAACGAAATTTAAATACTTCAAGTCCCGCTTTAAATACGTAACAAACTCAACATGGCGCGAGACTTAAAGTGGGGGCAATTTGTAGACATTAAAAAATTACTTGATGGACCCAAAATACAATTTGGGTTTATCTTCAGTTTAGCCCACTTTGAAATGTGGTCCAATGAGTCAGATAATTTGAAGTCCAGACCCACCACAAATAAATGAGTTATGGGCTGGTCTAAATTGTCTGAGAAGTCAAATCTCACTTGAAAATGGGTCTAACGGATAATTATCAAAATTATCATAAAAGATAATTATAGGATAATTATCAAAAGAAAAGAAAGTTACAAATCTACCCCTCCGGTGAGCCTATAAATAAAGGTCCAGAGGTGGGAGAAGGGGGACTAGAAGATTCTCAGAAAAAAGCTGAAACTCTGCAGAAGTCTTCACTCAAAATTCAAAACCCCTGAACCCTGAAAAAGAAGAACAACAAACACATCATCCACGTGCTGTTCTTCACCAAAGTTTTAATCCAATTCAAGATTAAGCTTTAGCAGCCCTTGAAGCCGGAGTACCATGGAGATCGAATCAGAGGACTTTATCTTCATATTTCTTTTGTAAAGATTTACAGAGGATTGTACTCATATTTCTTAAATTAATAAAATTGTTTATTTGTCACTGACTTTCATTCCTAGATTTTTGGATACGAAATTTGTGTGTACAAGGTTGTTTTAGTATAAACATTCTATTCATTTCAAATAAATGCTAAAATTTAACTTATCAAACAATAACTTAAAGTCGAGGAAAAAAACAGTTCCTACAAGCTAACAAGCTTGCACGCAAACCATTCTGATAGAAGCCTAGAAAAGTGGAAGATCAACTTGAATCGTTAGGGTTGTAACATTTGTCTGATAGTCAGGGGCGGAGCCAGGGGGGGGCTAGGGGGGGCCATGGCCCCCCCAAAATTTTTTAAAATATTTTTTATACCCCCAAAAAAATTAATTAATTTTAAATAGTACCTTAAATTTTATTAAAAATTTCAATTTGGCCCCCCCAATTATTTCCAAAAAACTCATATATTGACCTCAAATAGGAAATTTAAAAATAAATTTAGTTTGTGTCTCTTTGAAAACTATATTTTATTTACATATACACATGTACAATATCTATTATATTAATTCAAAAGAGAAATACATTAATGTCCCTGCATGAATCTTTCTTATAAAATATTTTTGTAAATTGATGTTTACAAGAAAAACATCTAGAATTATATATCAATCTTCATGTGCTAAATGACAAATTGAAAGGAGGAAAAACAAATGTTGTGAAATTGTAAACAACAATGATCATATATACTAAAACTTTTAATGATCATTTACTAACAAATAACAAATTCTATGACTAATTTATGTATAAGCCACTAAAAAAATAATCTTATTTTGTTAAAACTTGTGAGATTTTGTTTAGTTAAAATTTTTTTTTTTAATCAAATATATCTTTTCGAAGTGAAATCAAATTACTCAAAATCTTTTTCTAAAAATTGGATTTTTGAAAAACTGAAACAATTAATTGTTGAAGAAAAATTGGTTCTCTAATTTTTTTTCTTTACCTCTTCACTTTTTCGTTGTAACTTATGGTTTCATCTTCTCAATTTTTTTCATTCTCACATCAATTTTCTATCTAATTATTTAAGTTGCATTTTTCTCAATTTTGAAAATTTTTTTCCTAAACAAATTTCTCAACATATATACACTATAACTAAAATTTTAAAAATATTTTTCAGAAAAAAATATACACTATAACTAAACATATATACCCTAAAATATTTTTAAATTTCAATTACATAATGTAAATTTGGCCCCCCCAAAAAAAAATTCCTGGCTCCGCCCCTGCTGATAGTCTCAACTTTCTAGGTCTGCTATCCATTATTGGTAATGTCAAACTTTAGGGTACTTACTAAATAAATAATTAAAAAAAAAAAGAAAAAAATTCTTGGTGTTGAATTGTTATACATTGTTTGTCTTTAAATCTTTACCTTTCAAAAAAGACTTGCCATATATTGCTAAAGAATGAAGTACTTTAGGGAAATCATTTTTCACTCGTTATTATTGTTCATTTATTTTTACTTTTCATTTTGACCACTCATATGACTTGTTAGTTAAAGAATTAAATAGGCAACTTTAATTAAATAGTTAAACAGGCTAGTAACTTAGAAAAAACATTTTTCACTTGTCATGGTTCATTTTTTTTCTACTTTTCATTTTTACCGCTTATATAACTCTTTAATTAAAGAGTTAAATAGGCAAGTCAAAAAACATGCCAACTACACAATTTGTATAATCATTTATATTTTTGATCTCATTTATTTCTTTTGGCTAAATTTTTATCTTTAATTGCACAAAGAGAACAATTAAAAATTTTCTTTTGTCCAAAGTTCTATTTGAGAGTGGGGTTATCCTAGATGAACATTGTAATATTCTATTCAACCCCAATTTCAGTCCAAATTCTGAATTTATAACAGTTGGGAGAAAATTCTGTCATTTAGATATCACATGGGAATTGGAGGTCTCCTAACCTTGGATTTATCTAAATTAATTGGGAAATAGATATATAGTTTAAAATTTTTTTTCCAAAGACAATCTTTGAATTGAGGTTTACAAAATGACAATACAACTCGCCAACCTTAAACTCATTTCAGTTCATACTTGGCGACTTTAGAAGATATTCACAAATATACAGTTCAGGATATTATATAGATTCATATATATTAATAAGAGTGCACAAAAATACGCTCAAACTGAAAAATTAGATCGGATCAGATAATTCGATTCGATCACGGTTTTAAAACTTCAAATCGTATATATATATAAGTTTATAAAATATATTATATAATTTATAATAATTATATTATATAATTTATAATATTAAAAAAACTATGATGTTAGAACCATGGACCAAACCATTTCTTCACGGTTTGGTTTTATAATTAAAATGGTTCGGTTTGGTTTCATGGTTTAGTGAAATCGATATTGGAAATATATGCAGAAACGCAATCGGAAGATAAAACAATCACACAAAAATACAAGAGATTTACTTGGTTCACCCCAACAATGGGTTACGTCCAAGGAGCACACCGAACAATTTCATTATGAAAAATATGATGGAGGATTACAATCACTCAAACTCTCTTCTCTATTGCTTTCACCAATTTCACAAAATTAAATTTCTTCGACTCACAATTTTTTTGACAATTTTAGGGTTATACAAAACTCTTATTTATAAAGAGAGATATCTTGGTCACCAAGTCTTCAGGTTTCAGAAGGAAAGTTCAATTAGGAATTAAATTTCAAAACATGTCCAATAATAATATGAAGCAAATCTTCTAGCAGTCAACCTTTCAAAAATCATCATCATCAGGTTCCAAAATCACAACTATCTCCCACTTGGAGACTGAATGACTAATGAATCTTCTCCATTAACTCTCTCTGTGCATCGCAATGCACTTCGGTGTGCTCATCTTCTGTCTTCAAGCTAGAAGACCTACTGGAGCTGCACAAAGCTTCAATTTTTCCATTGTTACTGCTTTGGTTAATATGTCAGCAGGATTCTCGGTGCCAAGTATCTTCTCAAGTAACAATACTCCATTTTCTAACAACGAGCAAATGAAGTAATATCAAAGTCCTATATGCTTGGTCCTTGAATGAAATGCATAGTTATTTGCCAAATGTATCTTACTCTGACTGTCACTGTACAAAACATTCTTCACCTGCTTGAATCCTAACTCTGCCAATAAACCTTGTAACCAAATCATCTCTTTACTGGCCCCTGTGACTGCTATATACTTTGCCTCTGTTGTGGACAACGCTACAATCTTTTGTAATTGTAAAACCCAACTGACTGCAGCAGTACCAACTGTGAACACATACCCGGTCGTACTCTGTCTGTGATCAACTTTCTCGGCAAAATCAGCATCTACATAACCATATAGTCACTAGTCGCTTATTCTAAAGCACATGCATTTTTCTGTGGTACCACGTAGATATCGTAATATCCATTTGACTGCTTCCTAATGTAGCTTTCCCGGATCATTTATGAACCTACTCACAGCTCACACTGCATAAGTAATGTCTGGTCTCGTGCACACCATGACATACATTAAACTTCCAATGGCTGGAGCGTATGAAATTTTAGCCATAAAGTTCTTCTCTTCTTCTGTCCTCGGACACTGATCCTTGGATAAGCGAAAGTGGCTCACTTAGGGTGTAGTCATCGGTTCTTAGCATTGCTAATGTTAAATCTTTTTAAGATGCATTCAATATAGTTGGCATGAGACAACTAGAAAATACCTTTCTGCTTGTCCCTTTTAATCCTCATCCTAAGTATCTGCTTCGCTGCACCAAGATCCTCCATCTCGAACTCATTTAATAATTGCTTCTTCAACTTGCCAATTTCTTTAAAATTAAAACCTACCATTAACATATCATCAACATAAAGTAGCAGTATGATGTAACTTGCATCAAACCTTTTGAAGTAGCAGTAATGGTCAGCGTTGCATTTGTTGTAGCCATATATCTGCATAAAACTGTCAACATTTTTATACTACTACCTCGGGGCTTGCTTTAAGCCGTACAAACTCTTCATCAACTTGCACACAAGTTTCTCTTTTCCTTTGACTGAGAAACCTCCGGTTGTTGCATGTAAATCTCCTCCTCTAGGTCTCCATGAAGGAAAGCAGTTTTCACATCTAATTGCTCAAGATGCAAATTCTCAGATGCAACAATGCTCAAAACTAAACGAATGACATTTAGTTTTACAACTGGAGAAAAGATGTCAGTGTAGTCAATCCCTTCTTTCTGTTGAGGGCCTTTGACCACCAATCTAGCCTTGTATCTCTTGGAATCGTCATGTTTCTCTTTAACTCTGTACACATATTTGTTGTGGAGAGCTTTCTTCCCAATGGGTAATTCGGCTAGCTCACATGTACGATTAGAGATAATGGACTTCATCTCATTTCTCATTGCTAGCTCCCACTTGCCCGAGTCCTCTATTTAACTTGCTTCATCGTAGCATTCAGGTTCTCCACCATCTGTTAGCAACAGAAAAGTCATGTACTTCCAGTTTCGTACATATAGACGAGCAGACCTTTTAGGTGTGGGTGTCATAGTTGGGCTCTGTGGTGCTCGCTGTTCTGCAGGTTTAGCTGGTTGAGGACCCTCATCAACTTGCTGCATCACACTTCTTACTGGATCATCAACCAATTCGACATACTCTGGATTTTCTTGTACCAGACTAGTAGGTTGTGCAATACCTCTATCCTTGTTCATCACTTTTTCATTAAAAATCACATCTCTACTACGAATGATTTTCTTATTTTGGTAATCCCAGAGTTGATAACCAAACTCATCTCCTCCATATCCAATGAAGGTGCACTTTACTGACTAGCATAGTCACTCATATATGCATAAGCAATACAACCAAATACTTTCAACCATGAAAGATTTACCTCCTTGTGGTTCTAGATTTCATCTGGTATTCAGTGCTCTAACGGCACTGATGATCCTCAATTAATAAGATAGGTTGTTGTATTGACTGCCTCGGCCCAAAACTGTTTGGGTAGACCTAACTGAATGCGCATGCTTCTGGCTTTTTCTGTCAACGTTTGGTTCAACTGTTTTGCCACCCCATTTTGCTGTGGGGTTCCTTGCATAGTCCATTCTAAACAGATCCCATTCTCAAAATAAAATTTCTTGAACTAGGTGTCTTTATACTCACCACCGTTGTCTGACCTCAACCTCTTGATCTTCAAGTCGGTCTCATTTTCTACCATAGCCTTCTATTTCTTGAACACCCCAAATACCTCAGATTTGTGCGCCAAAAAATAGACCCATACCTTACTTGTATGATCATCAATGAAAGTTACAAAATAGAAATTTTTGCCAATGGATGAGATCGGGGCTGGCCCCCAGACATCTGTGTGAACTAACTCAAGTTTCTCACTCTTGAGAATTTTGCCACTTTTCTTGAAACTAACTCTTTTCTGTTTGCCATACACACAATTCTCACAAAAGTCAATATCAATCGATTTTAGCCCTGGTAGTTTTTCCATCGAGTGCATGACTTTGAACCCCTTTTTCACTAATATGACCTAGTCTCTGGTGCCACAGGTTGTGATCTTCTTTATTTTCAACAATCGCTATTGATACTTTAGTACTAGTAGTTGTGTAGAGAGAACGATTCTTCTTACCACGTGTTATGATCATAGTGCCTTTGGAGACTTTTCACAAATCCCCTATGAAGTTTATAACATAACCTTCATCTGATAATTAACCAATGGAAATCAGATTATTCTTCAAGTTTGGAATGTGTCTCATATCCTTCAACTTCCAAACAGATCCAGTCAGTTTGATCAAGTACATCACCTTTGCCAACTACGTCGCATGATTGATCATTAATGAGATACACCTTACTAAGGTTACTGAGTGAATAGCTAGTAAATAGCTCTCTATTTGAGATAGTGTGAAACGAGGCCCCAGAGTTAATCACCCATGACTCTGTCTTGCTCTTCAAAGAGCATATTAGCTCCTCATCTGAATCTTTCGACACAATGTTTTCTTCTTTTCTTTCCTTTTGGACTTTGTATGAAATCTGGTAATGACCCATCTTACTGTAATTCCAACACTCAATGTCTTTGAGATTTGGAAATTGCCTTTGGGATTTCAAGACTTTAATTTGCCATTCTTTGACTTGGAACGACCATGTCCATTGTCGCCTTTCTTCTTGTTCGAACTTCTGCCTCTACTTTTGACGTTCAAAGCCAAACCACTGGTAGAAACGCCATTTGATTGCCTTCTGATTTCTGCAGTCAAAATCATGCTGACAATATCGTTGAACTCCAACTTTGATTTCCCTGCAGAACTACTGATTGTAGTAACTGTGCTCCACTAACTCTTGGGTAACTACCCTAGAATTAGAAGTGTGCGGACCTCATATTTGAAGTCGATGTCAACAGTTTCTAATTGTCCAATAATCTCTTTGAACACACTGAGATGCTCATTGAATCTTCCACCTTTGGACATCTTTAGGTTAAACAACTTTTTTATAAGATGTACCTTGTTCACTACAGATGACCATTCGTACATATTAGAAAGGGCTTCCATAAGAGACGTCGTCGTTTTTTCATTTTTGATGTTGAAGGCGACCGATTTTGACAACATCAATCTGATTGTTGCAAGAGCTTTCCGATAAGGCTTGATCGATTCATCTTCTTCGTCTTTGCTGGTTTTTTTCCAAGTGGTAGATCTAGATGTTTCTGGATTAGATAGTACTCTATCTGCATCTTCCAAAAATCAAAGCTTGTGCCATCAAACTTCTTAATCCTTGATGCTCTATCTTCTGATGCCATACTCTCACTCAAACGGACAAATCTGTGGTGAAAAAGTTTGCCAAAATTTCGTCAACCACCTGTCATGCTCTTGATATGCAAACCAAGGTTCGGATACCAATTGTTGGGAATACATGCAGAAACGCAATCAGAAGATAAAATAATCACACAAAAACACAAGAGATTTACTTAGTTCACCCTAACAATGAGTTACGTTCAATGAGCACATCGAACAATTTCACTATAAAAAATATGGTGGAGGATTACAATCACTCAAACTCTCTTCTCTCTTGCTCTCACCAATTTCACAAAATTAGATTTCTTTAGCTTACAATTGTTCTCACAATTTGATACACAATTTTAGGGTTACACAAAACCCCTATTTATAAAAAGAGATATCTTGGTCACCAAGTTGTCTTGGTCACCAAGTCTTTAGGTTTTAGAAGAAAAGTTCAATTAGGAATTAAAAATCCTAAACAGGTCCAATAATAATAAAAAACAAATCTTCCAGCAGTCAACCTTCTAAAAACCATCGTCCTTAGGCTCCACAACCACAATAATTGATTCGTGTAGTTTGGAGTGTTTTAGAATCAAACCAAAACGAACTGTGTGCACCCCTACATATTAAGTTATAACGTATATAATATGACAAATCTAAAAAAAATAGTAGAGGGACACAACAATAATATGATAATAAACCAATAATATAAGGGTGCTAGTATTAGTAGTTCAAATTTGACCTCAGACTTTCCAACTTTTAATTTTAATAATTGAAATCACTAATTTATCTTTCATCTCTTAAATGAAGTCATAGAGTTCGTTTGGTTAGATGAAAATTAATAACGGAAAGTGAAAGTGGAAAAAATTGAAGTGAAAGAAAGGAAAAACAGTTTTCTAGCATTAAAATTTTTCAAGAAAGTTGTGGAAACTACCATTTCATGATTTGGATAGGATCAAAGTTATAAGAAAATATAATGGTTCAACTAAAA
Organism: Cornus controversa; assembly: GCA_026545225.1. Taxonomy (NCBI): domain Eukaryota; kingdom Viridiplantae; phylum Streptophyta; class Magnoliopsida; order Cornales; family Cornaceae; genus Cornus; species Cornus controversa. Next base: position 109,968,434 of record CM048845.1, on the reverse strand, counting down.
GCAATATAAGAATCTAAATAAATAATTTTGTAGAACAATGAGAGAGATATAGACTATTACATTATTATTTTAAAATTATATGGATAAAAACGTTTTATTTTAGTGACAATCTCAAGAAAGTTACTTTCCCACAAAATTTTCCTTTTATGTTATTTAAGCTCATAAAATATTAAAATATTTTTTCATTTCTTACTATTTTTATCTAACCAAACAAAACATAGTTGGAGGTACAAAAAATTATTCAATGTATAACCATCAAATAACTCAATGCACACACCCAAATATCATGAACATAATGTTTATAGAGAAAGAGAAAAGATCTTGTGAGAGGTGGATTCGAGAATTCTTTTCATTGATAGTTTCGTGAATATTTATACAAGTAGGAATTCAAATCCTTTTGAATTTCCTTGTTTGATAACTAACTTTTCTCTTAAGGAATTTGGATTCCTTTTTGAATTGTAAGTCTGATTTTGAGTTGGCCTTTTTAGCCTTGGAGCGGGGCTACTAGGCCCTTAACAATTAATAAAGATCTAGCCCGTTTGGGCTTTCTGTTGATACTAGGGCTCAAGCCAACGTGGGCCTGGTCCGTTCTCTGTACCAGTTCAACCCATTGAACCGAGTGATAATTTAGCCTCTATAATAATATTTATTTGACAAGACATCACAAAAAGAAGGACAAAACAGTCATTTCAGTTACTAAATTTAAAAGATGGAGTGTCTAAGGTTAAATGTGGAGTGTCAATATAATATATGAAGTACTATATATGAAAAAATTGATTATTCATTTTATCCTCAAATCATGAATGAACTCACAAATTTAGAAACTATTAGGTGTGGACTAGGAAGCACAAATACTTCTATAAAAGTAACATATCCATATTATGTTCATATCCAATACCGAAACTCTTCAGATACTCCCGGATATGTGTCTGATACTTCCTAAACGTATCTGTAACTATAAAATATATATTTTTATTTCTAAAACGTATCTGGTACTTCTCAGATACTTCAACCACATATCTGATATTTTTCATATATTTCAAAACACATTTTTAACAAATTTTGAACATGAAAATGTAGTGTTGCCAACAATAATAGCATAGTATAATTGTTCACAGAAGTTTAAAATTCATTTAAAAAAAAAGTGTTGAGATACATATCATGATTTAGTACAAAATTTATCTATACTAATTATACAATGACTTTTAACTCTTATTTTGTTTGTTAATCATAATATTTTATAAAAAAATGTTAATAACTTATTTTTTGTATATATAAAAGTATAATTTATTATTTTTATATTGTCATATCCTACTCGTACCTGTATCCTATTTTTTTTAAATTTGTAGTATCACCGTATCTGTATCTGTATTATATCGTACACGTATCCCGTATTAGTATCCATGCTTTATCTGTATCTGTATCATATCATACACATATCCCGTATTAGTATTCATGCTTTTTAAAAATGTTAGTACATTTATTATTTATAGAAGAAGTCTAACGGACTCTTAATATTACAAAATAGTCTAAAGTGATAAAAACAAGGAGACAAATACTAGAATTTCATATATATGTAATTTATAAAATAAGACTACCATTGTGTCATCGCCCAGACTCTTGTAATTTCGAGCTTTCTAATTTTTCATACGTATGATAATTGAGAAATTTAGCTTTCCATGTGACTGTAATTTCATTCCATGGAATTATGTTGTTTTGGTTTTTGTCCCATCACATATTTTAAAATTTCATTTGGAGCCAAATCTTTAAAAATAATAATTATAAAAAATACTCCGCATTTCCCAAATGTGTCCAAGAAGTATCCCTGATGGGCGTATCCAAAGTCCATGAGTTAGAAAAAAAACATTTATTTCGTCCCCCAAATTTTTTTTTGAAAAAACTTTTACAAAGTATAACTCTCTTAATAATTATCGATGTTTAGTTTAGAAAACTTGCATGTGACCCCTCTAAATTTTATTACTACGTTTTTATTCCTTTTTGAAGGATAGCAAAAAATATATACTATTTTGATTTGCTACTTAATTTTAAAGGTAAACATCACTGACCCCCATTGAGATTTGATGTATTAATACGGGATTATAATTTTGTGAATTTTTGTCATCAACAATTCCCGTCAGCTTTAAATGTATTTTATTATAAAAATATCAGAATAAAAAATGACCACAATGCCCTTCATAATAATATGAATTGGCGATTAGATTTTTTATTATATGTTAATATTATTATTTATGAAAATAAATAATTATATATATTATAGTGTATATATAGATGAATAGAGAAAAGAAAAGAGAAATTTAATTACTTTTTTATTTTATGTTAAAATTATTATTTATAGAAATAAACATATATATATATATATATATATATAGAGAGAGAGAGAGAGAGAGAGAGAGAGAGAGAGAAATTTAATTATTTTTTTATTTTATGCTAATATTATTATTTATGAAAATAAATAATTATATATAGATTACATATATTATAATTAATATAATTATATTCAAAGGAGTATTTTGGTCTATTAGATATGGTTAAATCGATAAATTTAGTCTTCAAAAAAGTTAAAGAACAATATGATTATTTTACCATAAAAAAATACTCTGACACAATATACTTTTGATAGAAAAGATGTATGTGAAATACGACACAAATCACATAAAATATTAATGACAAAAATTCATAAATTTGCAGAGTGGTGTGAATACATCAGTAGACTATTTACCCTAATTTTAACATCAAAGAGATTCAAACTTGTGGTGCTACAATATAAGATAATGATTTCGGACAAGAATATAAGGTGTCTGACATGGTGCCATCCAAAAAAACGTGAATAATCGTGTCCAACACGGGTTCAACCTTATCCAGAACACACAAGAAAGAAGACAATGACAAAAGGCAAGAAAAAGAACATCATCACCCTACAAAGTTTTCCAGAAATACCACTCAACACCTTCACTTAAAGCTTAATCAACATGAGCAACAAGCAAATTACCCATATTCAATTTTGATTCACTAACTACGGTTCCAGTTGGTTACATTCAGCCACCCAAAAGTTTCCAGAACATTTCTTATCCATACCATTCACAATTTTTTTTTTCTCTTTTTTGGATTATAAGAAAAGGTAATTTAGCAATCAAAAAAATTCAATGATCAACCCTAACCAAATAAGAAAACTCAGGATCATGCAATTAGACTGACCTTTTTCTCAAAATAAATCTGTTGACATAACACATAAAACAGAAAATTACTACACTATTTGGAGATTTGGCATGAATGAGGATTTGTGGAGGGGGTAGTTGAAGTGTACGCCTCACGTTTGGTCAACTTTTTATTTCAGTCTCTCTTTCTTCTTAATTTCTCTTCTGTTGCGGGTCACTTTAAACTATCGAATGATTTGTAAACTCTGAATACACGCAATTATCCACAAACCACATGCATCATTTAAGTCTAGGATTCACCTTTGATGTCTCAAACTGAAAACTTAGAAAGAGCACTCTCAAAGCCCTTATCAGTTAAGCTAATTGCTAGAACTTTAAATTGCTACGTGAAAAATAAAGTTTGTATCACTAATTTTTTTTATCTCATTTTAGGTAACATTAATTTTGCAAATTAATATATAGAATGTATTATTAAAGACATTTAATTGGATAAAGACTTTAACCATTCCAAATAAATCCTGAATTTGACTCATCAATTAATAACTTCAAAGCTAAGTCAGCCGACAAGCTTACACGCAAACCATGCACCTGTGTCCACTAAAACATAAGTAGCCGTAAAGTACTATACCAGTTCATATTAAAATGTTGAATTTAGGGTAAATGATGGACCAATCATACAAAGTTGTTGTACATTTTCTTCATATTTATACAATATATTATCAATGTTAATATATCGACCGTGTGTAGATCAATCAATGATTGGTAATGTTATGGTACTAAAGGAAAAAACTTCTTGGTGTTGATTTGTTAGACATTGTTTGTCTTTAATTCTGTACCGAAAAAGACTTGTCATGCATTGTCAAAGAACAGTACAACTATAAATGCTTTAGAAATTTTTTCCGAAGGGAATCATTGAATTCATGTCTACAAAATGACAATACAACTCGCCAACCTTAAACTCAACTCGGTTCATACTTGACGACTTTAGAAGATATTCACAAATATATAAATATGCAGTTTAAAAGATTATATAGATTCATACATATTAAGGTATGAAGCATGAATAAGGATATGGGGGCACGACTACAGTACATATAAGATAATATGATAAAAAAAAATTATAAAAAAATTGCATACAGTAATAAACCAATAATATAAGAGAGCTTATATTATCACTTCACATTTGACTTCAAACACTCAAACTTTTAATTTTAATAATTGAAATGACAAATTTATTCTTCATCTCCTAAATGAAGTCATAGGTCCGTTTGGTTAGATGAAAATTAATAAAGAAAAGTGAAAGTGAAAAAAATTAATATGAAGGAAAGGAAAATTAGTTTTCTAACATTAAAACTTTTCAAAAAAGTTGTGGGAACTACTGTTTCATGTTTTCAATAAAATAAAAGTTACAAGAAAATATAATGGTTAAACTAAAAGTAAGATAAGAATCTAAATAAATAATTTTGTAGGACATTGAGAGATAGACTATTATATTATTATTTAAAAAATATATGAATAAAAACGTTTTAGTTTAGAGACATAAAAAGGAAAGCATAATAGTACTAAGTTCACATAACTTTCTCAAGAAAGTATTAGGTGGTTATGAAAATTTACTTTCTCACAAATTTTTTCTTTTCTGTTATGTAAAATCTTAAATTTTTTTAAAAAATATTTTTCATTACTTTTCCTTTTTTCCTATTTCTATCTAACCAAACAAAACATATGATTTATTTGAAAAGACATTACAAAAAGAAGGACAAAATAATAATTTTAATTACAAAATTTAAAAGGTGGAGTACTTGAGATTAAATGAGGAATGTCAATATATATTATTTTATATTAAAAAATTAATTATTCATTTTCAGGGCCGGCCCTGGGCCTAGGCGGCCCAGGCGGTCGCCTAGGGCCCCAAAAATTTTTAATTTTTTGAGGGCCCCCAGCCCACTAGATGCTATTTAAAAAATATATATAATAACTAATAGTCCAATACACTAGTCTGGGCCAATAACAAAGTGGGCCTCATTTAAAAAAAATAAAAATAAATTACTACTAACTATTTGTCTTAGGCATTTTTTTTTTTTAAATTCCTTCCCAATACACTAATCTGGGCAATAACAAAGTGGGTCTCATTTAAAAAATATTGATAATGGTCCAATACAATGGTCTGGGCCTCATTTTTTAAAAAAAAAAAAAATTACTAATAACTATTAATTTTTTTTTTTTTTAGAACTCCTTTTCTTTTATTCTTCTATTTTCACAACGGCAATGCAACGACTTTCCTTTGGGGATTGTGAGCACTTTAATTGATAATTTTGTAGCTCAAAATGCAAGACGATCACATCACATCTCCTTTGATATAAATTTCAATTTTGATTTTTGTGACTAAAGTGTGTTGAATATTTCTTTTAATTTTTTTATGTGAACTGGATCGTGCTATTTATAAAACACCAAGACTAGAATTTTTTTTTCAACATTAATATATTTTATTTACTTATTGTCTCATTTTAATAAAAATTTTGCACTCCTATAGAATTTATCTGCACGTGAGAATTTAGATAGAAATGGTTCCATTTGAAAGTCCGCCTAGAACCTCTCAACATTTTTGGAATCTCAGGCCAGCACTATTCATTTTATCCACAAATCATGAATGTACTCATTAATTTTAAAAAAGGAAGGTGTGAAACTTTTAAAAAGACTAGAACATCTGTTATTTACAGAAGTGTAATGAACATATAATATTACAAAATAAACTAAAGAGATAAAGAAAAAGGGTCAAATACTAGAATTTGACTGGTCGAGTGCACAAGAGACATCGCGATCACGATGAAGTCAATGCCCGCTTTCATGTAATTTCTTCTTAATTTTTCATATGTATGTTAATCGACAAATTAAACTTTCCATATGACTGTAATTTCATTCCAGTCATAAAATTATATTATTTTTGTATTTGTCCCGTGACATATTTTAAAATTTCATTTGGAGCCTCATCTTTAAAAATGGGCAATAATTATAAAAAGAGTAATGTTACACGTCTCGAATAAATATCATGAATTATAACTCGAATCTATGTGACAAGTAATAGAATTCATTATTTTAGGAGATAAAATTAATTGGTAAGTTATTATTGGTGGGATTTCTCCCATACACGGAGTCTCTATGGTATTAACACCTGCCACATAGATTCGAGTTAAAATTCATAAAATAAAATTGTGACATTTATCATTTCTCTTATAAAAAAGAGCAATGCTACACGTCTCAAATAAATATCATGAATTATAACTCGAATCTATGTGACAGATAATAGAATTCATTATTTTAGGAGATAAAATTAAATGATAAGTTATTATTGGTGGGATTTCCCCCATACACGGAGTCCCTATGGTATTAACACCTGCCACATAGATTCGAGTTAAAATTCATGAAATAAAATTGTGACGTTTATCATTTCTTTTATAAAAAAGAGCAATGCTACACGTCTCGAATAAATATCATGAATTATAACTCGAATCTATCTGACAGGTAATAGAATTCATTATTTTAGGAGATAAAATTAAATGGTAAGTTATTATTGGTGAGATTTTCCCCATACACGGAATCCCTATGGTATTAACACCTGTCACATAGATTCGAGTTAAAATTCATGAAATAAAATTGTGACGTTTATCATTTTTCTTATAAAAAAGAGCAATGATACACGTCTCGAATAAATTAAATAGTCCGCATGTCCCAAATGGGTCCAAGTTGTATTCCTGATGTGCGTGTCCAAAGTGGGTGGGATTGAAAAAAAAAATTTATTCGGCCCCCCAATTTGTTTTTTGAAAAATCTTTTAAGGAGTATAAGTCTCTTAATAGTCAGTAATTATCAATGTTAAGTTTAGAAAACTTACATGTCACCCCTCCGAAGTGGAATAATACATTTTTATTCTCCAGAAATACCACTCGACACTTTCTCTTAAACTTAATCAACTCTTCTTTTTAATTTCTTATTTAAATTTGTAGATTATAGTAGATACCATAAGACACTGCCGGTCAACAAACTATAAAAATAAATAAATAAAATGTACAGCAAAAGTGTGGCTGTACATCCCAAAAGAGTATATGATCTCATTATCTTTATGGGAGTTCCTCACTTGATGGAAGAAAACCCTGCTTCTCAACCCACGGTTGTGCTACATCAACAAGATTATTGCCACTGCTTCCTCACCCTGCTTCTCAACCCACGGTTGTGCTACATCAACAAGATTATTGCCACTGCTTCCTCTCGTGCCTCTTTAGCTGTTATATATATATATTTTTTTTTAAATCATATAAGTTTTTTACATCTTTTCTTAAATCATATAGGATTAGAATTTCTTATCTCCTATAAATAAGCTTTTATCACTACAAGATTTTTTTATATCACCGGCGCTTTAAATCGCCAAAAAAAATTTCACTGTCGAAAAATGTCCTGTCGGTAGAGAATTATCGGCAGTTTTTTTGCAGCCGCCGAAATTATACCGACGGTTTTATCCACCAATAAATATCTTTAAAGTGCCGATAATGGCTACTTTTTACCAACAATTTTTTATAAACCGCCACTAAACAACTAAAAATGTTGCTTTTACCGGCCGTTAACAAAAATTGCCGGCAAAAGCTGGTTTTTTTTTTTTTTTTTTCAGATTAGGTTTTTTATTTTTTATTTTTTAGATCAGCTTTTGTGAATTTCATAAAAAGGACTTTGAAATTACGATGGTTGGTGGGCTAAGACGATGGGTTTGACCCACCATTCTTTGGGCTAGAATTTCTATGTCTACATTTGCCTATGTAACTGACTTTGGAATGTGAATGCAAAATGCTTTTTGTTTTGCAATGTCTATTTTTCTTGTATATATATACATATGAAAATGTTTATACAATTAGTAGTTGAAATTTTAAAATACATATTATAAACAAAGAAATTAGAGCAAATAAGTCACATTGAATCCAGACATGGGCAACTCCAGATTTACCAAGGATGAAGATCCCCATGGGCAATGGTTGTAGTTACACTTATCACGAGGCCACCAATCAATATATTTGAAGCCTCTGCTGAAAGCCTCATTGAAAAACAGTCTGGTTTGAAACTCTGACACAAATGGGAACCAGACAAGGATGACCACAGGTACAAAGATGATCATCCCGATCATGTACTCGTACCCTCTTGCTAGAGCTCTGACAGACCCCTACATTCCCAGGCCTTTCACCAATGGCCTGCATGCTTATAATCCACCCACCTGTGCAACATATATTTTGAGAGTTGAGAAGAGTAAGAGATATCAACAAGTGGTTATGGTGTGAATTAGAAAGGCATAAAAGAAGCTCTTACATCAACCTTTTTGAAATGCAGTAGAATGTCAATAGAACTACAGCTATTCAGAACAACAATATCAACCCCTGAGTTAGTAGTAAGGAAATCAAATAAATGTAATGACATGATCAGATTATGGGTAATAAATTTTAAACTCTCACTCAGTATGGATGGATGTCCAAAATTTGAGACGAAATACTTTCCAAAAAAACGAGTGCAAGCCCTCGACATCACGGAGATGATAGTTTAATGCAAAATATATTTATTTTAAAAAGTTTTAAAGTACACAACAAAGTGATCAGAACAATTTAAACTTAAAAAGAGACGGCTGAACAATTGGACCAAGCGTGGATTCAAAACTTAATTTCAGGAAAAACAAAATTATAAATCCATGCAAACTTTTACTTACTACTGAGTATTCCAAAAAAATCCATTCTCCAAAATGCTATTACATCAGTAAAATGGTTTATTCTAACAACAATAATAGACTATTTAATAACAAAATGGGTCAAACTGTTAAATGAAAAAAAGAAAAAGAAAAAAAAGAAACAAAATCAACATCACCAAAGAATCTGTTAGTTAGCAAGGCGTTATTTTCCACAAAAGAATCTGCTGACTATTTTCTTCTTTCACGTTTAAGTTTTAACCACAAAAACTGATTGGGACATATCTATGAGATTTCAAGATCTTCTATAGTTTACAACAACCGAAAAATAAAATATTTATACTTCAAGAAAAAAATTAAACAAAAATGATGCATATATATATATATATATATAGACCGACAAGCACGCATACACATATTTATGTATAGATAGTTATATTCATCACAAGATCTAATTTTTTAATACAGATATGACTCATGTCATGACAAAAAGAAAAATAAATCTTGAATCTTTAAAACACTTCGTGTTTTCCAGTAAAAAGGTAAGAAAGGAAAATAAAAATAAAAGAAACCAATATACATAAGCAATAAAAAGAACAATCAATTAAAAGGAACAAAAAATCATTTTCTTAATCTAATTGCAACAACATTGTATAATTTGTATAAACAACCAAGAAATTTGTATAATGCATACCTTACTTTTTGTTCATATGTATGAATCAGCATTCCAGCTACTCATGAAAAAGAAAATCTATATAAAAATTCAGTTGAAATCCTTAATTTGCAATTGGGATGCAAGTATACACAAATCTGTGGTTAGTAGTTTTAGAACACATTATAATATAATTATTCCATGTATAATCTCCCTGAACCACCAAAGGTGAAATAAACAGCTCATCCTCTGTTTAATTTCCTCTGAATTCTATTCAAAACTCTCTTCTTATTTATGTTGACTTTCCACAAAACCTTCTGATAATAATATCACCCCTGTTTCATTGCTTTCTCCAAAAGTCTCTGTTCCTAATTCTTTCTTTTCCACCCAAATCATGCCAAATCTTGAATATTTGCACTACCCAGATTCTTTTCTCATTCAAGATCAGTCCATAATGAGGCAATTGCTTCAGAACAACGCGAAACAAAATTTGAAACCAGATTTCTCACAGGACACAGGATTTAGTACTGATATTTCTTCAGATTTCTCTCTCTCTCTCTCTCTCTCTCTCTCTGAGTGTATCTATCTATATCTTCGCATGGTTCTGGTGAGAATCAAAGCTATGATTGCTTTGTGTTTTCAATTCTAAGTAGTTCTCGATTTTCTACCATCCAAAAGCATCTTTATATTGTTCTTATATATATATGCAGAGTACTGATGGAAATCTCAAGCATATTAACTAAAAAATTATAAGATAGAAATGATTAATTTCAAAACTTGATTAATGAAAAGAAAATAAATAATGTATACAGGATTCTATATTGCTAACAACAATTTGAAAGCATGTTTTTTTTATGTAATATCCAAATTTGATACTTTATGCATTCACATTCTAACATATGTGATCTTAATTACTTTATGCTAACTGCATCAACAATTAAAATCATACTAACCTAAACAGTTTAGACAAAAAAAGATTCTTTGATTTTCTTAGTTATAACCACCGCAAAATCTGTATGAATAACTTGCTCGATTAGCACCTTTGAGTCCAAGAGGATCTCAATGTTAAACCTTTTTAACCAGGATACATGTAAAATGAATTTTTAATAATGTGACATCTCATTCATGCTCAGGCCTTTATTGTAAGAAAGAAGGAACAGTAAAAGGTGAATAGAAACATGTCTAATGCATCACCTAATCCAGAAATCGATCGATGCCTTCTTAATCAATCACCTAATCCAGAAGTCGAATCGAGCTCCAACCTCAAGTGTTCGAGCTCGGCTTGGTCAGGTTCACGAGCTTTTCAAGCTCGGCTCGAAACTCGTATAGAGATATACATATTACACACACAAAACACACACATGAACAGATCTATCATATAGATATTACACACAAACAGATCTATCATACACATATTACACACACGTATATGCAGAATGCACATATCTGTCGAAAACTAAATTTATATCAGAAGAAATTTCATACAAAATTATAAAAAGTAGAAATACCTGGAAAATCACCGATCTCGTCAAAGCCACTGCTCCGATCTCTCCAAAGCCATCGTCCCCGTCCTCCCATGCCACGAGAGAGAGAGAGAGAGAGCAAACACAAAATACAGATCCGCATTCGTGAGTTGGGACTTAGGATGCAGAGAGAAGAGTGCGGGTCGTGTAGCTAGGGTTGAGAGTAATTGAGTGGTTAAAGAATATATATAGATGGGCTTTCAGAACATGGGCTTAGGTTTGAGCTATGTTAATTCTCTTGGTTGGGCTGGGCTAAAGTTATAAGTTAGTATGTTGATTATTTCTGGCGGTTTCATAAAACTGTCGGTAATAGCCACTTATTTTTGACGCTTTTGTTGAAACCGCCAGAATTTAGAGTCATTTCTAGCGGTTTAAAATAAACCGCCAGAATTGTTAGTCATTACCGGCGGTTTTTAAGAACCGCCGGTAATAACTTCAAATTTCCTGCACTTTGAATACCACCGATCAAAAACCGCCAGAAAAAAATAAATATGTTGTAGTGTATGTATTGTTGAAGATTTTGTCTCCAAACTCAAGTTGACTTCATATAACTTATCTTAAGTTTGCGGGAAGCGGTTAGATTATATATTTCATATTATATCTGTCGTTAGATTATATATATTTTCTTAAACCATATAGCTTTCTTACATTTTCTCCTAAACCATCTAGGACTAGGATTTCTTGTTTCCTAACCTTACTTAACCTCCAAGATTATGTGTCTATAAATAGGCCTTTATGTATTGTTCATAATTAGAAAATATATCAATTCAATTCAATATATAATACAATCTTTCTTTATTTCTAACATTACCTATCATAATGTAAGGGACAGGAAGGCCACAGATGCTAGAGGGACAAAAAACGTCCCAATTGCTGCTATCTCTGTTGCCCACTTTTGCAAGCTTATCTTTGTCCTTCTTTGAGATAGATCATGAACAAAAATAACACAAAAGTACCAAATGGATCCAAATACCACAAAAGTCCAAGAGGATAGAATTATTGTGGAATCCCAATAAGATCGTGTATGTTGGATTCCAAATTGAGCTACTGTAGAGGAGGAGGATTCTGCTAATGGAAAGGAAATAATGAGTTTTTTCCCACATATTTTCTCATGAAATTCAAGCAAATACAGTTATGATAAGTTTGAATAGTGAAAATTAAGGAAAGGGTTCGTATCAAATAAGATAATTTAATCTAAGATGGATTGCCATAAGAAATTGGGAGCCAATGACCATACTGTAAGGTAGCTTGGGAGCTCTATGGGATTTGTGGGATGTTGCTTGTATATGATGGATGAATTACAAGAATTAGGCTTTCAGAAATTTTGAATAGATCAAGAATGACCAGATAAGACATTGAAAGAAGAAAGAGAAGATATGATGACAGGGGGGAGAATTTGGATAGAAATATTAGAAGTGCGTAAAGGGGAATGGAACATCTAGAAAATCATGTCTCGTGTCACCCGAAACCCCTATTTATAAGAGTCCCGGCACGTGCTGACACGTGCCGTGGTACAACTTATTCTATACTCATGCCCATGCACTTTAGTCATTTCTGGCTGAGGCGTGATCACCTTCTCCACTGAGGTCCCAGGGTAATATCCTGGTTATGTGACCCACCCAGCGAGCCCCTTTTCCAAGCCTCAATGCCACGACAAACTTTTTTTCTCTTTTAGGATCATGACATGCCACAACTATTCGACACACAATGAACGCCTGAGTTAGAGACTATTGCGCACCAACACTATAACTCCTCGATCTACGTATTAGATCATGAGAGTGCTACCAGGTGCAAAAGTGTAGTGTCGCAACACATGTTACTATTCCACTACGTAGCACTAACATGTTCTATCACGTAGTCTCCCGCCATAGTTAACACCTCTTGGGCTAGGCTCTTATGTAAAACTAAATCAAAATCCATATATATGCTTAAAACACACTTATATATTAATATACTGAACATACCTGAGGAAGCTATTAATAAACTCAGAAGTAAGCCATTAACTGAATAAATTCAACCTTTGTGTTGCTCTTCAGTATCCAGATTTGTTCACACATCTGTTTTAGTCTTCCACTCTCTCCACTTATGCTCACGTCTCTAAATGGGGCAAGACTAGCCGTATAGAGCATATTGTGTGAGAGTGGGGACAAAGCTATATATATATAAATATCTAATCAAATCCCCCTCATTGAGGCAACGATAAGATTATAACCACTTTACGTTATCTCTATTAGATCATGGTAACCAACGTTACCATTATCCTCTCCTTTATAGGTCAATATATATATATATCCTTATTCATATATCTAAGAACATGATAATATGTAACTAAGGTATACTGTAACCCAAAATAATTTATAATCACATTTGGATAGGTTATCCGATAATTCTCTATCTGATTTTAATCCTCAATCCAGGTTATTTTTGGTGTGTATAAAGAAATTATAATCAATGAAAGGCCAGAATTCTTACATCTTAGACATGGGTTTGTTGCATTACTTAACCTCTATGGACAATTTATGTGACTGTCTCGCGAGGGTTAGAAGTAAACAGAGTTCCCTACCTCAGAGACATCATCCTATATTAGTAGAGTACAGTGAGTGTTGACTGTAACTCCTAGCTATATTAGAGGACTTATGCAATATATTACTATACCTCAAACTTTCCTCCCCGATAGGTCGTTGGATAGGAGGATAATATATGTGCACTTCCCCTAGCACAACCTCCTTCATTGAGATTCTCCTTTAGTATTCAGGAAACCTAGTGTCTCGTGAGTAATCTTATTTAGACTGACCCATGTGCCATCGGGACATTTTAGACTTAATCCCTGTAACATAGTCCATGTGCTCTATATTTTTGCTCCTCACTTATTCTTGGTACTTGCGCTTGACACTCACGCTCGACACTCATGCTCATGTGTGTCAGGTATAGTTTCTACAAATTACTCCCTTGTGAAGACTCTTGAGATGTTAAACACTTATGCCCATGTGTGTCGAGTATATGTTCCTCTACATTACTTAATTCGGATTTTTAGCTACATTAATGGATATTAGTAATTGACAATAAAGATGAGGGAATTCTTCCTACAATTTTTTTTAGTATATCTGCTTCTTGTTATTCTAACTTTCTTTTTCCTAGCAATTGGTTTAGCTTCAAATTTGTAACTTTTACTAGGGAAAAAAGAAGAAGATCAAAGAGATGTAACAATATTTTATAAATAGGTTTCACCATAAAGAATTATTGAACCCCCTAAACAATACAATAAGAATCAAATACCTGAGTCTTCAACAAAAAGCACTCGAACTTGCCCGCAAGGTGGTCCACCATTTCACTCTTTGCTCTCCCTGTCATGGTCCCTCCAAAACATGTTTTCCTCCAAACCCTAATTAGAATTCACCACCTAACTAATCTCTATCACATGAACGTGACATGAATTTTGTTCCATTAAACACACTCAATCACCAAGAAAATCAATTAGCACTCGTTAAAGATTTTTCCCATTTTAACCCAAAATCCATATAAGAAGGAAACAAAATCAAGATCCAAACTATGATTCAAAAACCCAACACAAAACATCCCTAAAAAAATCAACACAATCCACAACTCGTTAACTCAAAAGGTTGATACAAATGCTAGTAGATCCATAAGCCTTCAAGGGGGGTTTTCTTTTTGGTTAGGTAATTGCTCACACATATTTCACAAATTATCTTCAAGTAAGTCTATGAAATCCAAATCACACCATAAACCGCAAGAGGAAAAATGGAAGAAGGGAATATTAAAAAATGAGCACTGGGTCTATTTCCAATTTTCTTGTAGGTTTACAGTATTAAAGTAGCAATTATCTCTTGGCTCGGGACATACAATAGGGAATTTCTTACGTGGACCAATAAAATTTCAACATATGTCCCAAAAATTTAAAATAAAAATAAAAATGGAGAAAAAACCGTAGTAACCCAATTAAAGAAACCATATCTTAACTCATATTTCCTCTCCATCCCATCTCTCTAATATTGAGACTTCTAAACTCTTTCAATCTCTCCTTCACCCCTAATATCCTATTAGATTCAATCTTTTAATGAATCTTTCTTACCATCTTTTGTTGGATGAGTGAGAAATATGAGTGAAACACTCGAATCGGTCACAACACATCTTTGCATTAAACTTGTACAATGTTGCCTAGTATTTGGATAGAACATAGTATAACACTCAGATTTTAAACTATTAGTGTCATAAAAATGCATTCAAATTCTTTTTCCTTATAGAATGGGTCTCATGTATTCTGTTAAAGTTATATTGAGAGCATAGCTTTCTTCACAGTGTCATCCATCTCTAGACTAACAATTATTCAACTCTTTTTTAAATTTCGTGAGGTGGGCTTGAGGTGAACCTTTTGGTTGTATGTGTATTTGTGAGTGAATCGCAGATATACAAATACAAATATGATATTGTATCCTCGATAGACTTGATATAGAGGGTTTAATCGTGTTGATCCGATTTTTATTCTCTTTGTTCTTCTTTTTCTTTTACTTTATAAATTGTAAAGACCGGGTCCAATTTTGACCGGTTTTCATTTTATTCATCATTTTTGACATAAATGCATTTTAAATAATTTTTAGCATGTATTAAATGTAAGAAACCTGTTTGGGGACTTGTTTTGACGTTCCGAAAAGTTTTAGGAATGTTTTGGTAAATTTAAAAAGTTTGGGTTGACGGGGCCCAGAAAGCGAGTTGGGTGGGCTCGGAAATTCAAAAAATATTTAATTTAAATTTTGGACCCAATGAAATATTTAATAAATTAAGGAAGTGATTTCAAAGCTGTAATCGCTTTCGAAATCAAAAACGGAGTTTGGGAGGTACGTTAATTGACTTAAAGGCAAAATAGTCATTTTTTCCTTGGTGAGGTGTAAATACACATATATATATTGTTGGGAAAGAATGTAGAGAGATAGAAATAAGCCATTGAAGACCTCTTAAACTCTTCTAGCTTCTTCTCCATTCTTCTTCCCTTGATTTGAGTACTTTAGAGTGAGATTTGGAACTTGCTCCAAGAGAAAAAGTTACTCCCCTCTTCTTTCTCTTCACTTTGGTTGGTTCAAAGTCTCCCATTAGAGAGTTCCAAAATTTGGGGTTTGTTAAAGTGTGGATTTGGGCTTCGTCCAGGAAGGAAATTTTATTCTCCCTTTCCTGATCAACAGTTCCATGAAAAGAATGTTTGATCGGAGAAACTTAAAGTTTGGTGAATTCTAGGGCTTGCTAGGAAAAGCTCCAAACTTGAGGTAGGGTGTTTCTTTCCTCTTAGTTATCGATTATAGGGTTTGGATGAAATTGGGATTATGTAAGGTATGCTAGCATGTATAAGTGAGTGGTGGGAGTTAAGTATATTATCCTTCCCCTCTTTACATTGTATAATTATGCATACTAGAGTTGTACAATTCATGATTTGTGATGAATTGTGTGTTTATACATGTAATGTGTATGAAATTAGAGCATATTTGATATATGGTGAAATGTATGCATATGTGATTAATGTGCATAAATTGTGGCATATATGTGACTATATGAGAATTGTGTAGATGAATGCATGTTAGAGTCTAAAAAGCAAGAATGTGCATTGAAGAACATGAGAATTATATACTATGTGAGGTATATGTGTCTTATGAATATGTATTCGTGTTTATTAGAGTGTTGTCCAAGTATGATGTATATAGAATTCGAAGATGACCAACCATGTATTAAATTAGTGAGAATGCTCCTAATGAGATGATCATCGAAGATGCCCAACAAGTGTAGTAATCGTCGGAGTTGCCCAATCACTAGTGCAAGGATAATATAATATCATAAATGTGTGACCGTCGGAGTTGCCCATCATACGAGTGTCGTTGGAGTTGACCAACACTTTGGTGTCGTCAGAGTTGTCCAACACCTCATGATTATTGGAGTTGACCAATCATGTTTATATATCGAATTATGACCAAAGAATATGTAAATATCTTGATGCTTATGTGTTTTGACTGTTAAGCATGTTATGTGGATTAAATGCATATTTGTTGAATTACATTTTAGAAGTGTTGAACATAAGAATATTGATATATGTCAAGTAGTGTAGCAACATCATGTAGGTCGGTGTCGGGTCGATACTTAGGTAGGTTGGGACATTCTTACTATGCATAGTTGTATGTTCACCCCTCTTTCTCAAACTGTTTGCAGATAATGTGCCAATAATGGATGGTGTATGAACGTCCAAGTGGAGTTCCTTTATTGGCATTTTGACTTTATTTTGGATATTATGTATATGGCTATCCATGTCGACTTGTGGCATGTTAATTCATTATAGTATATTCATAATTGAATTATTAATGTTTTTAAATGATATACATGTAATTCAAATGATGACTCTATGTTTGGAAAGTCATATCAATTAAAGGTACATCTTGAACCTATTTGTGTATTCATGTTAGGACGACCTATGAATTGTAGAAATGTGTTCTATGATGAGTTAGCTTTGAGACAAATGTATGACTTAGTTCAAATGCATAATTTGGAATGCGTGTATAGTGATATTGCACTTCATTTATGTTTGAAAAGTCGTATGGATGATTCTAGGGTATTAGAATGAGAATTGGGGATGAAAATGACTAAATGTGAGGAAATCAGGAATTCTGCCAAAGGCACTTTCGATCGTGCGAAATCTCCATTTCGCATGATCGAAATGGTATCAAAAATTTCAATAGAAGAAAGTCTAAATTCTAGCAGGGTTTTTATCGATCTTCGCATGAACTTCGATGGAGCAAACATTTCGACTGGGCGAAGCCTCACTTTCGATCGTGCGAAACTACACTTTGATTGTGTGAAATATTGCAGTCCACATAGTGTTTGATACACATGTATGATTAGTTGTGGGGCCCATTGAGATTAGTTAATGATGCATTATGCATGTGCATGTGTAAAAATGTGATTAAGTTTCCTCAGTTAATTAAAGGTTAAGACAATTTATTAGAGTTTAATAGATGGGTTCACTTTTCATTTCTGAGAGTCAGGAATCGAGGCGTGACAAAAATTTTGACACATGTTAATGTTTTATTGAGTCACATCCCCAAAAGGAACTTTCTCCTACGAAGAAGAATGTAAAGGACGACACCTGACCATTGGAACGTGTTTGCCACGCTATTTGAAAAGTGTGAACCTAGTGGATTTGTCATTATCGAATATGATATCACTAATTAATTAAATATTCGTAGCCATCCCACATCACATTAATAAATTATTAGATACGAAGTAATAGTTTGTAATATAGCAACTTGGTATTCTTGTTCAATAAAAACTTAGAGTTTTTTGTTAACCTAATTCAAAGGATGATTTTATTGATAACAAACTATTGTAGTGAGGTACTAATGAATTGATTGAGGGTACTTATTTTATTAACTCAAGTAATCCAAGCTAGAAAGTCTTGGACTTCAAATGGACTTTCGTGAAGATTCATAAAGCCATATGATCATGGATTTTAAAGTGCAAAGACAAAGGATCAATGACAAAGTTCAAGTGGATCCAAGTCTTTTGAAGATGGAACCCAAAAGCTTTACATTGAACAAGAATTGGGTAGGCTAGTCCTGGGTGAGTTTTAGTTTTACATGTAACATTATTTTTGAAGTAACTTTATTTGACAGTTCAATTCATGACTTAGAAAATCTTATAACACAATGCACTTCATGATTATCATTTACAAAGTTCCTTAGGTACTTGACAAAGGCCATGAACTTAATTGATTCATTTTAGAAGGCCTGGGTTAACTTTGAGTTAGTTTAAGCATTTCATAACTTATAAACAACTGAACTCTTAACAAATTGGACTCTAGGACCTAGTGCACTTCATGTATATCATTTTAATGGTCCCTATACTTTTAGCAATAGGCCTTGGACTTAATGAAACTATTTTATAAGGTCCTAGTTTATAATAAAAAGACTTAGGCTCATTTCGAGATCAAATGAGGAAAACAGTCTACTTAAAACTCAGGACCATAATAAACTAAAATGTTTATAACTTTTATTGTGCAACACCTATTTGAGTGAGACTTATAACTGTTATGTTTTGGCCCGAATTTTTTCTTGACAACATTTATGACCCATTTTTCACTTGCGATTTTAGACCAAAATTAGGACTCTCTTGTAACCAGAGATATAATGGCATTTAAGGTATGAAGTGTGATAACGACATAACATTGAAAACGAAAAGAGAGAAAGAGAGTGAGAGTTAGGGTTTGGGGTTGAAACATGTAATGTCGTGAGTTTCCCATAATGAAAATTTTCACCCGATCATCACCGTGGACGTAGGCACATAGTTGAACGATGTAAATTCTTGTGTTTTGTGTATTGTCCTTGTTTCATTTTTTATCGTGTTTCGTGATTATGCTTGGTTTGTAGATGTTTGTCATAATAATAACATTGGAAAACTGACTTCAAGAGTTTCATTTTAGACTCAAATTTGACTTAATGTGGATTTAACATGAATAAGTTATGGTCATTTAAAGTCAGAGTTTTATAGCAGAAAATTAAATGAAAAATAGTGTCTGACCACACTAAAATGAGCATAACTATTAGCCTCTTTAAAGTTTTTGAGTGAGACCAATTTCATTGAAACTCTAACTTCAAGAGCATCAATTTGGACATAAATTTGGCCTGATTTTAGTTTAAAACAAGTGAGATATGGCCTTTCGAAGATGATCTACTATAGCATATTTTTTTGGGCCGAAAATGCTGATATCCCTACACTATTATGAGGACGGAAGACATATCCAAACAGCCCCTAAAATATTCAAACGGCTATAAATTAAGTTTTTTAATTAGCCTATATAAACCCAATGTGTAACATCCCCTAGAAAATTTCACGCATGAGGTGGCCAGTCTCACACATAAAACATAAGGGATATCTACAACTGATAGTAAACAAGCATAGAATAGAAGGACAAAAAGAAAATATTTATAAATGCTGAAAGAAAAGTCTAACTGAAATAAAAAATAATGTTAAATAACATAGTACTGGTCTGAACGATACAACTTAGAAGTCCCATAACTCAAAGACCCTTTAATCAAAAATCATAAAAGTAAATGCTTTATGAAAAGATTTAAGTCCCTACACTGAAGTTTGGTAACGAATAGACGAACTCCACGCTCTATGAACTCCATGCTCTAACCTCGAGATGCAAACTGTCTGGAACCTGCCGAGGGTGCACGCGCCCCCACACGCCGGCGGGGTACGTGGCCCCCTTTTTTTCTTTTTCTTTTTTTTTTTCTTCTTCTTCCTTCCTTCTCTTCCTGTAATAGACGATTGCACGCCCAACCATGGAGCCACAAATTTCCAGGCGACTTTCCGATCACTTTCGGACCCAGAATCGCGAGTATGAATATACCATTGAACTCATATATCGATCTAAGCTACGCATTGGAACCAAAATCACCCCCTCTGGCGGCCTAAATCAAAAATGCTCAATTTCAAGTTTCAAAAATCTAAAATTTTAAACTCAATTTTTCGTCAATCTACCCAACGGTTCGCAACCAAACTTTCAAGAATTGTTTGGGGAAGCAAAATTTACCTTTTAATCGGAACGAAAACCTTCAAAAATGATGAATATAGTAAACCCAATTTCATGTTCGTACATATTTATATATATATACACCCGCTTATACAGTCATATATACATGCATATAGATATAGAAAAATAACCTATAGCAGTACCAAACCTCCAGAATCTTCATGTTTAATTCACAGAACCATCCTTAGCATGCATAATCATTTAATTTCCTAATTAAATACATAAAAATATATTCCAGCAACATGTATATACAAATAATATATATGTCTACAAATTCAAAGGGGAAAAGAAGAGTTCGAACTTGCCTTATGATGTTGAGCAAAATCACTTTTCTTCCTTTTCCTAGCGTCTACCATTTTCTCCCAATCTGTGCATAGAAACTACTAAACCCTAATTTCTTTTCCCTTATTTAATATTCCTAAATTATTAAACTAATAAATATAAAATATTTAACCCAACTATATATATATATAGCCCAGCCCAGTAACCTAGCCCAACCTGATAATAATTAAAAAAAATAAAGAAAACGCAGCCCAAACCCACATATTTTTATTTAAAAGAAAAACTATATTTAAAACAAATATTTAACACACAATTACACTCAATCAACACTTAGCACAATTCAAACATCCACATTAAACATATAAAAATTGGCATTGACAAAATTAATTAAAACATTTAAATAATTAAAAACCCAATCAAATAAATAAAAATTCAATTTAAATATTCTCAAATTACGGGTTATTACACAATGTCATAGACATTTTGGGTGTGGAAAAGAGCAAGAGAAAGACCTCCCCTTGGGCACAAATATGAAAATCTATTTTGAAGGAAATCTGTTATAGAACTTAGAATTTGAAAATCATTTTTGGTAGAATCTCTTGTAGGAACCACCATTGCACCTCATATTGCATATCATTCTTTGTGGTTCATCTTATATATCTAGAGTTGAGCTTTCTTTTGAATACTTCATCTATAATTCTAGGATTTGAGCTAGAAATGTAAATTAGCCAATGAAAGGACAATATTGTTGAGCTGAAAGTTTATATCTATCTTTGAGAGATCCAAGAAGATGAAGTCTTGGTGCATGGGTGTTGCTCACTTAGCAAGGGTTGCTCATGGAGCATTGCATGGGTTCACTCTTAGTCCAGAAAATAGTGGGTTTCTTTCTCAGCCTGCAAAAGAGAAGGATTGATCTTGAGCCTAGGAAAAGGAGCATGTGAAGGTTTTTTCTCTACCTAGGAAAGAAGAAGAAGATAATGGAATCCTCAAGAGATTTCTTGAGGCATGGATGTAGGTAGCAGGTGCTGCTGAACCATGTAAATTGTGGTGTCTTTGGTTTGCATTTTCTCTACCCTTAACTCTCCTTACATTTATTAAGTATATTATCTACTTGCATATTAAAGGAGAATGGAATGTACTGAGTGGATTGGTTAATTAAGTTGATTATATGTGGAGTATGGAATGTGTGCTTGATTTGTGTTTTTGAATTAATTTCTTGAAGTACTTACTCTTGAGTTTGCATTTTCATTAGCATAAAACTAGTTGTATACCAAGTGTTTGATAAAATGTATAATCAACCTAATATTCACTTTATGCCTTCTAAATGTTGTATTTACAAGTGCATTTTCATTAGTTAAGTATATTAGATCATTTAAGTGTTTAATAAAAATTTAATAA
This sequence comes from Cornus controversa, assembly GCA_026545225.1. Classification (NCBI taxonomy): domain Eukaryota; kingdom Viridiplantae; phylum Streptophyta; class Magnoliopsida; order Cornales; family Cornaceae; genus Cornus; species Cornus controversa. The sequence continues at coordinate 109,946,106 of CM048845.1, read as the reverse complement.
ACCTACTTTTGTCAAACATGTTAAATCAGAAAAAGTTCCATAGTTTGCTCATTGAATCAATTCACCCCCTCTTGCATCCAACGATTTTGATTAGATTGTATTACATGGTTCAGATTTATATAATTTTATCACTTTTATACAAAAAATGGATGGTGATGTGGAAAAGCTTTGTTGGTTTGGACTCAAGTCAAGGAATTTAAAACCTAGATGTGCCTTTGGATTTACACTTTTTTTTCTAATTTACACTAGGGGTGACCACAAATCGGATAGGATTATGCATTAATCTTAATCTGATCTACAGTCTACAGATTGGTAAAAATAGAATCTAATCCAATTCGTGGGAAGACTTAATCTGATTAGATCCGTGAAACATTGGATTGAATTTACGAATTGGGCTTTTCGAAACAACCCAATATAATTATTTCCTTAACCATGGTCCAATATAAATTTTTTAACCATGGGCGAATTTATAATTTAAAGTAATGATTTAAATATAGTAACTAATTTTAAATTCTTAGCCAAACAATAAAGACAATAAAATGATGATTAACCAACAAAATGATACATAAATGATCATTAACCAACAAAATGAAACAGTAGCCCAACTTGTCATTAGAATGTCAAAATAGTCAACAAAACAATGATATTAAAATATTACCATATATAATATAATAATATTTAAATATGATATATTCTAACGGATCGGATCGGATTTCTGAGACCCTAATCTGTAATCTGATCCGTGAACTACGAATTTCTATTTTATAAATCCACCATCGATCCGTGAACTATGATGGATCGGATAATATCAGATCGGATTCACGGATTATTAAAACACCCCTAATTTACACTGTTTGGGATGGAGGGAATTGGATCGTAAAAGAAAGGAAAGAAAAATTAGAATAATTTTTCTTGCTTGTCTTGAATCCGAGAGTTAGGAAGTAGAAGGATAGATAAGCCAACTCTTTGAACATATTTTTTTCAATTTACTAGAAGTTACAAATTACTCTCCTCTAACAAACGAATTGTAAAATTTTGGTATTAAAGTGGTCACGTGCAACGCACGTGACATATGAGCTAATTGTTTTTACAAAAATACAGTTACGCATGCAACCAATACCCTCAACTTCTCATTTGTAAAATCAATTGCAAAAGGTAAAATGGGTATTCGTAAGAATATTTTTGTCAAAAACCCATGTGTCACATGACCACTTTAATATTAGAATTCCAAAATCCGGCTACTAAATGGAGGTGATTTGCATCCTTTGGTAAATTGATGGTGTTTGTTGCAAAAAAAAAAAGAAAAAAAGATAAGTAAATAGTAGAAGTGGTATTTTGCAACTTTTTGATGGTACATTGCAGTTTAGTACAATTTGACCTTTTAAAACAAACAAGTTAATTCTTTCTTCTCTTATTACTCGCATAACAAAATAATCATTTTCTTCCTTTTCTAGCCACATGGTTCCTTCCCTTTCTTTTCTTTTCTTATTTGTCCAAACATAAATAGAAGTTTCAATATCCTCCCAATTCCTTTATCTTCTTTCATAATTAATGTTATCTTGTCATTTCTTTTCCCTCCAAGTTATCCAAATGAAATATTATCAAAATTGAGAGAAACAAAATAAGGAAAAAAAGGAATAACTTAATGATATTTGGTTTAAAAATTAATGAGAGGGAGGAAAAGAAAGTAAAATTAAGAAGAAAAAAGAAAAGAAAAGAAGTGAAAAGGAATATCATTCAACTCCTAAATTGTGTTTTTGTTGTACTTCGAGGAAGCGGAGGAAATTGAGAAAAATATATTGTTTCTGAAGGAACCTTCCCTTGTTCTCTTGATTATGTTATTGGCAGCTTCTGGTAATGAGTTATATATGTGAATTTAGTGGTTAGCTCAAGAAAATAGATCCGTTATTTGACATTCAGACGTTCAAAAAGGCTTAATCACATACTTTAGCAACAAAACAAATAGATTTTTTATGTTTAATTTCCTGCAAGTAATATACAGAAAAACTATTTTATTACCACACAAAATGCCCATGGACGTACGTTATAACACGAACACAATGCTTAAGCTATTAAGAGCCTAGAAGGTATGCTTCAAATCCCATCCCATCATGGGATTTTTTTTGAACTTAAACTGATGGGATGGGATTATTTTTTTTCAAGCCGATCACAGTACAACTACGTACTTCATCAATGACCAACAGAGTGAGAAAAGCATGGCAATTGATCATGAAGTAGAGAACTGAGAAGAAGAAGCAGCAGCAGCATTCGAAGTCCAGCCAAGAGGATTCTCATGGTTGTAATAGATCACACAAAGAGGACTCTCATGGTTGTGCACTCCCTCATATGTCGTTATCACATAGCTTGGATCATCCCTGTCCCTTTCTACCCTCTTCTTCACACTGCATCCTCCACTTGAACATTTATAATAATTCCTGCTTAAATTTGGTTTAGTTATGAATCAGCAATGCATTAACAAGCTAGCATTAAACACTGCATTGATCAAAATAGAATCCAAAAACAAAAGCTCACAAGACTCCAACTCTCACGTCCTCTTAAAACGAAGGTTGGTGTGAGCCTCTGTTTCGGGCATAGATACCCAAATTTGATGCTCCAGATATATGTGTGTATATATATATACACACATATAATATAAACAATAATAGAAGAGAGTGGGAGGGGAGCATTAGAGAGAAAGATGGAGTGGTGGTAGCTGCACCAACGGCGAGTGGTGGCGGTGGCTGCGCGGGTGGAGAGTGGCAGTGATTAGGGTTTGGAAATGGAGGTTAGACTGTTTGAGATTGATTCTTTATTAGTGGGTTGTACCCTAATTAACTTGTTCAAAAATGGATCTATTATATTATTTAATCTTTTTAATATTATATAAATTTTAAGACATGTCATTGTTTTGTTTGGACCTAGAACAAATTTCATCGGGTTTTCACATAACAAATTTTTTTTTTGTGTTGTACGTACTACTCTCAAATAAGAGATATTGTAATAGTTTACTCCACCACATGGTATGATATTGTCCGCTTTGGGCCTAAGCTCGTACGGTTTTGCTCTTGAGTTTTACTCTAAAAAGTCTCATACCATTTGAAGAGAATACATTACATATAAGCATATCCCCTTCTCCACACCCAAGCGATGTGAGATTGAGCACCCTGTAGCCTGTTAGTCCTTATCGGCACACTTCCGGCTGGGTTCTGCTCTGATGCCATTTGTAATGACCTGCTCTTCCAAATGGTATGAGGCCTTTTGGGGTAAAACCCAAGAGCATTTGTAACAACCCGCTCCACCACATGGTATTATAGTGTCCGCTTTTGTAGTAACCCTTGTGAACGGGTGTGAGTAGGCGGGTGCGAAGACAGACACTAGGCTAAGCTACCACACTGACAGGGTACAGGGTGCTCAATTCCACATCGCTTGGGTGTGAGAAAAGGGGATGTGCTTATATGTAGTATGTTCTCTTCAAATGGTATGAGGCTTTTTGGGGTAAAACTAAAGAGCAAAATCATGCGGGCTCAGGCCCAAAGCGGACAATATCATACCATGTGTTGGAGCGGGGTATTACAGCTTTGGACCCAGCACGCACGGTTTTGCTTTTGAATTTTATCCCAAAAGACCTTATATCATTTGGAGAGAACATATTACATATAAGCACATCCCCTTCTTCACACCTAAGCGATATGGGATTGAGCACCCAGTAGCCTGACATCACACCCGCCCACAAGGGTCACTACAATCCACCCCCTAGGAGGCCCGCACCTTATAGCCTGCTAGTGTGGTAGCTCGCCCCAGTGTCTCTTCTTGCACTAGCCCACAAAGGTCACTATAATCCACTCCCCTAGGAGGCCCGATGTCCTCGTTGAAACACTTCTGGCTGGGTACCGCTCTGATGCCATTTGTAATAGCCTGCTCCTCAAAATGGTATGAGGCCTTTTGGGGTAAAACCCAAGAGCATTTATAATAGCCTGCTCCACCACATGGTATGATATTATCCGCTTTGGGCTCAACACGTACGATTTTGCTCTTGAATTTTATCCCAAAAGGCCTCATATCATTTTGAGAAAACATATTACATATAAGCACATCCCCTTCTTAACACCTAAGCGATGTGAGATTGAACACCCGGTAGCCTGACATTACACCCGCCTACAAGGGTCACTACAATCCATCCCCTAGGAGGCCCGATGTCCTCATCAGCACACTTCAGGCTGAGCTCCGGCTCTGATACCATTTGTAATGGCCCGCTCCACCACATAGTATGATATTGTCCGCTTTGGACCCAGCCCGCATGATTTTGCTCTTGAATTTTATTTCAAAATGTCTCATATCATTTGGAGAGAACATATTACATATAAGCACATCCCCTTTTCCACACCTAGGCGATGTGGGATTGAACACCCGGTAGCCTGCCAGTGTGGTAACTCACTAAGTGTCTTTCGCACTCGCCCACATCACACCCTTCATAAGGGTCACTACAATTCACCCCCTAAAAGGCCTTTTGGGATAAAATCGAAGAATAAAATCGTGTGTGCTTAGATCCAAAGCGAACAATATCATAGTATGTGGTAGAACGAGCTGTTACATATATTGTTTACGTCTTTATACTACAGTCATATGTGTTTGTGTCTGTGTGTGTATATATATATATATATATATATATATATATATATATGTATTCACACATAATATATATATTGGCAAATATACCTTGGATATGGGCTGTTTTTAACCATCTTCTTGCCGTACTTCCTCCATTTGTATCCGTCATGCATGACATCCACCTCTGATTTCGTTCTAATAGCAACACTAGATTTAGTGTCCACCTTGTTGCTCTCCACCCTACAAAAAGATAACACAAAAACCAATAATAATAATAATAATAATAATAATTTACTCTTCAGTATGCATGCCATCAATAATTTATGTAATAACTTTATAACCCAAATATAAATAAAGTAAAAATTCAAGTGTGCATGGTCACATGCATGTTACTATTTCTTGAAGTTGCACCGGCGAATTGAATGGATTCGCCGGTGCTAACATTGTCGGAGGAGAAATTATTTTGTGACCACAGCTCCTCCTCGGTTCCATCTTCCAGCATGAGATAATTATCTAAGAGCTCCAACTTCGACATATCGATGTTTTCACTGAAATTAGAATTATGATTTTGTGGGTAGTACTCCATTGACAGGGAGTTGCTTCCCAAATCATGATGGTCAGTTAAATTAGAATTAGGGTTGTGTGGATAGTACTCCATTGACAGGGAGTTGGAGCTGAACAAAGTGAAGGGGAATGGAGTTGGAGCTGAACAAAGTGAAGGGGAGAGAGAAGAGAGTGATGGCATGAATTGTTAGGGGGTACTGCGACGTCCATTTAACGTACGTGGGTGTTGATTATTTGCGTTATTGAGGAGTTGCACCTCGTTGACGCTTTCCTAGAGGGATACAATGAATGTTCAGGTTTTGGTTGCAATGCTTACGTCATACTGTTGACTTTGAAAACATATATATATATATATCTATATATATATATATACGCACACACCCGTCATGTCAATGTGATATATTTGTTTATATTCACGTGTCCGTTAAATAGAACTATAGAGCCAACAGCATTTGGTGGCTGTAAGTGGACACTCGATTTTGTGAGGTGGAGCGTTACATCATCATGATCTCACTCTCATGCTGATGTCACACACTATTTAAAAAATAATAATCGAACCAGTCTCCTTTCCGCCCATGACTCATGGTAGAAATATTGTTAATATTTAGGACTCATTTGATAACCGTTTATATTTAGTATTTATTATTTATAAAAATAAATTTTTATCATAAATATATTTGATAATTTTTGTTTTGTTTATAAATTGTCAAAACGCTTTTAAAACAACATTGTTCATAAGTTTTCAAATTCTAAACATCAAAATGATGTTTATTGTTTATGTTTATTAAATTTTTTTTTTTTTATATCTAAAATGGTGATTATATTATTTTAATTAAAATTAAAACTAAAAGTGAGAAAATGAAAATAAAAAAATATTATAAAAGGCTATTGTTTGATACAAGGATAAAAATATTAGAATTATCAAGTGTGGACAGAATTAAAGAGATAGTTACTTAGGGACACCCATGCTAAAAAAAAAAAAAACCCTTGTTTGATAAAAAAAATAAAGAAGTCTCAATCATCTCCTTATCAAAGAAACAAGAATGACATTTTGTACTCATATCATTCATTCATTTTCAGTGTTGAAAGAAAAATAGAAATAAAAAAAATGAAAAAAAAAAAGTAGTAGCATAAGAAATTTAAGAGAAAGAGTATGCCTTCCAAACCCTCTTCTTAGTCCATACAAATTGGACTGAACCGAACCGTTCATTACGGTTCCGGTTCCGATTCTAAATTTTAGGAACCGTTCACGAACTGAAACCGTTGAATATATATATATATATATATATATAATAACATTTTGTTATGTAAAAAATTTTAAACAATGAAGTTATTATAACTATTATAAAGTTAAATACAACTCCTATAATAACCAAATTGAACCGAACTTTTTTATTCCGGTTTCAGAATTAAAGAATCGTTGGGAATAGTTTTGGTTCCGATTCTCCCAATAACTGAAAAGAATCGAATCGTGTGCATCCCCCTACTTGTTAGGACCTTCTGGACTGTGGATTATTCTAGATTTACAGTATAATTTGCAGTGTGGAGATATATATGTAATCCAATATTATTTATTTCTTTTTTATGCATATTTTTTGCTCTATTATTGCTATATAGATTTGTTGTAACATAAACTTGACTTTTTATGCAATTTATTTTGTTAATTTTTTTTATAAAAAAAAAAATAGTTTAGGGTTAACAAACATGTTTTTCTGTTTATGATTTTTAAAATAAGTCAAACGTTTTTTCATTATCAAACAACACTCATATTTATGGATAAACAAAATTGTAACATAAACACTGTTTATATAAACACTTAAACAATAAACGCTAAACATAAACGATTACCAAACAGGCCCTTATATATTGATTTACATAAGTATATAAAAATATTTCATTGCATATGATCTTTGCCATACTTTACGGAATTTTCAAGTTGCTCACATTGTTCAAATTTTCAGTAACTTACTAGTAAAAAGAGAAAATTTGCTAAAGTACATGCATTGCATGCTGAATCTATATACATTAACATGACATTAAACTACTCAAATCTGTGTGTCAAAAAATGTTCCTTACTATTATAATTTGGAAATGAATTAAAACCTTATATATAGATTTTATTATTTTGTTTGTAACTTCAACTTAATATAATTTTAAAATTTTAAAGTAACTGTGTCACAAGTTAGGTTAGTAACAACCAATAATTATGCCGCCAAAAGATAAGGGTCAGTTTGGTAACCATTTATGTTTAGTGTTTATTGTTTAAGTATTTATGTTACGATTTTGTTTATCTATAAATATGAATATTGTTTGATAACGAAAAAGCGTTTGACTTATTTAAAAAAAGGTAAAATACACATACCTCCCATTAGGTTTGGCCTAATTACACCCGACATCAATTTAATGGATTTTGTTACAATGACATTCTCTGAGGTTTGCTCCGTTAGACAAAGACCCCCCTCTGTCCAAAATTCTATTAGTTTTGCCAAAAAAATTATGGTAAATTACATTGACCTCCCTTGAGGTTTGGGGTAAATTACACTGACCTCTCCTGAGGTTTGGCCTAATTACACCCGACATCAAACTAATTGATTTTGTTACAATAACCTCCCCTGTAGTAGAAATGAACTAACCGACGTTAACTTTTGGGTGAAATGTCTATTCTACCCTTAATATTATATTAATAAAAAAATTAAAATATTTATATATATAAAATGATATTTTTGCATATCTAATAGAATAATATTTACTATATTATATACATAGTAAATATTATTATTATTATATATATATGTGTGTGTGTGTGTGCACAACCCCAACTGCCATCATCACCCCCATCGACACCATACCAAGATCACCAACATGTCACATATCAGACCCACCACTCACGGCTGTCATGCTGTGAACCGCCACTAGCCAAGCCACCATGGGTCACCACAACCATCATGCACAACCTTAGCTGCCATGGTCACCACCATGCTCCCACCATGTAAATATTATTATATTAGATAGGCAAAAGTATCATTTTATATATATATATATTTTAATTTTTATATCAATATAATATTAAGGGTAGAATAGACATTTCATCCAAAAGTTAACGTCGATTAGTTCATTTATGTTACAGGGGAGGTCATTGTAGCAAAGTCTTAGTTTGATGCCGGGTGTAATTAGGTCAAACCTCATGGGATGTCAGTGTAATTTATTCCAAACCTCAAGGGAGGTCAGTGTAATTTATTATAATTTTTTTGTCAAAACTAACAGAATTTTGGACGGAGGGGGTCTTTGTCTAATGGAGCAAACCTCGGGGTAAGTCATTGTAACAAAATCCATTAGTTTGATGCCGGGTGTAATTAGGTCAAACCTCAGGGGAGGTCATTGTATTTTACCCTTTTAAAAATTATAAACAGAAAAATATATTTGTTAACTTTAAACTATTTATTTAAAAAATATCAATACAATAAACTGCATAAAAAGTCAAATTCATGCTACAACAAATCTATATATCAATAACAACTCAAGAAATATACATAAAAAATAAATAAATAATATTGGGTTACATATATATCTACCCATTGCAAATTATACTGTAAAACATAATAACACACAATCCAGAAGGCCCTAGCAAATAGGGGTGCATACGGTTCGGTTCTTAACGGTTATTGAAAAAACCGGAACCAGAATCGTTTCCAACGGTTCCTTAATTTTAAAACTGGAACCGTTGAGTTCAGTTCCATTCAATTATTATAGGAGTTGTATTTAACCTTATAATAGTTATAAAAACTCCATTGTTTAAAAAATTTTACATAAGAAAATGTTATTATAACTATTACAATAATTTTATAAAGTTATATATATATATATATATATATATATATATTCAACGGTTCCCGTTTCAAAGCTTGAAATCGAAAACGTAGTAAACATGCAATTCCTAAAATTTGGAATCAGAACCAGAATCGTAGTGAACGGTTTGATTTGGTTCCGTTGTAGTTCATTATGATTTTATCGGTTCTTTGTGCATTCCAACCAATAAAACAAAAAATATATAACTATGAAAAAGTTACAAATTTTTCAATTTGTATGGAGTGAGAAGAAGATTTTAAGGGCATACTCTTGCTCTTAAACTTCTTATGCTGCTACTTTTTTTATTTTTTTTTATTTCTATTTTTCTTTCAACATTGAAAATGAATTAATGATAGGAGTACAAAATTCCATTCTTGTTTCTTTGACAAGGAGATGATTAAGACTTCTTTGTTTTTTTTTCAAATAAGGTTTTTTTTAGCATGAGTACCCCTTAGTAACTATTTTTTATTATCAAGTACATTAGTAATTATTTATATTGTATCAAATATTTTTTTCTCAAGACAATTGATTCTCTTTAGTTATGTCTACACTTGATAATTCTAATATTTTTATCGTTATATCAAGCAATAGCCTTTTATAATTTTTTTTTCTTTTTATTTTCTCACTTTTAGTTTTAATTTTTAGTTAAAATAATATAATCACCATTTTAGATAAAAAAAAAAGAATTTTTTTTTTTTAATAAACATGAACATAAAAACATCATTTTGGTGGTTATGATTTGAAGACTTAGTTATGGTATTGTTTTAAATGTGTTTTGACAATTTAAACAAAATTTTTTTTTATCAAACATGTTATCCTAAAAATTTATTTTTATAAACAATAAACACTAAATATAAATAGTTACCAAATGAGCTCTAAATCATCCAATTTCAACCTTAATCTTATTTTATATGAATTTCTCTCTAGTTAATAAAACTTTTGTTCAAATCTCATCCAAACATGATTTTCTAAATAAAAACGTGATAAATATTTTTGGTTCACATAATACACGTAACATTCCAAAGGAGGTTACTCGTGTTCAAGCAAGTTTCAACAACGTGCGTCACTGTAACTGTTGTAAAGTGAGCTTTCATGTGTTCATATCTGTATTTAGTAAACATCCAAATATTTTCAAGTCGACATACATATTCTTGTTCTAGCCGTTGTTATCTTTGAAATAAATTTGTTTCCCATGATGATTTTAGCTAAAAAGTTATACGGTCGTACATATCTGCCAAAGTATACCTATTTTTATATTAAATTGTATGTTTTTGGTTGTCTGATACGTTGCATTTATCTAGCATAGACTTATAATGACTATACCACGAGAGGATCGAGGGTTGTGAATTTATGTGGTCAAAAGGAGGCACCAAGTGGAGAGTGACCCAAACAAGCGAGCGACCAATCCTGGCCATAAGAGAACTACGTCATGTGAGAAAGAGTGCAGGGAAATTATGAGACTGCCAAAAGTTCTAACCTACCATAACTCTCTCTTCTAGATTCATTTAATGCATCATGTTTGTGTGCATGCTTTTACGAAGAAGAAATGATTAGTAAACAACGTAGGCTAGCTAGTTTCACATTGAAACAAAGTTTTGTCAAAATATCACCACAATTTAAAAAAGTACGAATATTTTAGGAGAATAATATACTCGTATAAAAAATATATTAAATATTAATATATTTTGAATATTTATAGATAAGTATTTGATATTTTTTAAATGTATTCATAATTTTAAAATATATATTTTTATTTATAACACATATCTGATATTTATTAGATACTTTGACTATGTATCCAATACTTCTCGGATACTGTAAAACATATTTCTAATAATAATATCATAGTATAATTGTTAAAAAAAGTTTAAATTTATTTTTTTAAAAAAAGTATTGATATATATATCATAATTTAGTACAAAATTTATCCATTCAAATTATGCGGTATGATTCTTAACTTTTGGTTTGTTTATCAATCATAATATTTTATAAAGAAATGTAAGTAAATCTATTTTTTTGTATATATAAAAATATAATTTGTTATTTTTATATTATCGTATCCTGCAGTACCTGTATCCTCTTTTTTTGAAATTTGTCATATCGTTATACTTGTATCATATCATACCCGTGTCCCGTATATGTATCCATGCTTTCTAGTCACAATTTTATTATTTGATGATTTGAAAAGCTCCGAGTCATAGAAGGGTTGTACATGCACAGCATGCCGCCTTGAGATTGTCAATGAGAGGTGGTGAACAAATTTTTAAATGTGAAGTCATAAATTTTGTTGGGACATTAAAAGAAGTAGAATACAATTTGCTATATGTCAAATATTCATTTGTTCTTATTTATTCAAATATTTTTAAAATTTTTGTTCTTATTTATTCAAATAATGTTTGAAGTTATCTGTAAAAGTAAATTAGTAATAAAAAAATCAACTTATAGATTATAATTATAAAAATGCTACACACATAGTATTATAAATTCATAGTTAAAAAATAATACTCATAAGAAATCATGTTCACTATAAAGTCCAATAGTACACAAACCTTTGTTCTAAGTTTAAAAAAAGGTTTTTTGGCCACCAAATGATTCAAAACTCTGCAACATGTGAGTGCAAGGCAATGTGGGCTTCACAAAAGTGACAGAGAAGGAAGTAACTATAAGTCTAGAATTTGATCATATTGAATAAGAAAAGGCATTCGCAATGAACATAGGTAGAGAAGAAAAAATAAAATGGACAAATAGTTGCTTAGGTACTTGGGCCATGTTTTTTATCCACTTAAGCCAACCCTAACCCCAGTCTTTAATTAGTTTATACTTATATAAAAAAGTCTTCAAGTGTGTAATGCATGATTGGACGGAATGACATGTGACTTTTAGTTGCTGAAAGGATTGCAAATTTATTAGAATTACATTTTACTTCGATGGTCTTGTTGGGAATTCTTTTATTCATTTCTTAATATTTTTGTGGCATATTATGGGAGTAAAGTGCAAAAAAAACACCCTTCAAGTTTTGATATAATACATATAACACCCTTGTAATACAAAATGAGTATATAACATTTTATAAAAATGTTGCATATTATACCCTTCTATTAAATGTGTCATTAAAAAATGGTAGTTAAAAAGGCCATGTCCCCCTCACGTGACAAAAATTCCCTTGTAAATTCCAAAATGGCCCCTCTAATATCTATATCATTATATATACATATACGTAAATTACTATTTGATTCTCTTTCTTTTAACTATTTCTCTTTTTAAAACTTCTCTCCTCTCTCTCTTGCTCTAAAATTGCGCTCTCTCTCTCTTGTACAAGTCTTTTGTCTCCCTCAAAAATTGCGCTCTCTCTCTCACGCAAGTCTTTCTCTTTCTAAAATTTAGAGATTGTTATTAGAAAAACAAGAAATTTCTGAAGGAAGATCTTACTATAAAGCTTCCAATAAAGACATCTCCATATATAAGAATTCCACAAGCACAAACAGAACACTATCAATCAAAGAACCAAACCTAATCAAATTAAATAACATAAATGAATCTCACTAAATACTATCATGAATAACAATCTCAATCAATGTGTTTGATTTAAACTTGAACTTTACACCCTTCCCACGAATCACACAACAACCCACATTAGCCCAAGAAAGCCTAGCTAGTACAAGCCTTGAGTACGAACCAAAAAGATATAGTTCTCGGGCCGAGCATACCATTTTTCTATATGTTTGTAGAGAGAAATTGCCATTTATGGGTTAGTGTTCTAGGCTGAGGCTCTGATCATGATGTTCCACATGAAGAGATTTGGTTTAATAATTTCAACGAACAGTTGGTGGGCATAATCTATAGTAGATGGCATAGCGAGGGATAAAGAATGATAAGTTCTTTGTGAGTTGATCCATTGGAGTTGAAGTCATTGATGGTCACGGAAGCATGGATTTGTTTGAGGATTTAGAGGTCTGTGCAGTATCACCATTGAGAGCATCATTGGTGGTGGTTGGAGCTTCTAAACCGTAGCTAACTTGTTGTTTGTATGGGTGAGAATCGTTAATCATTAGATTGAGAGAAAGGGAGATAAACGAGAGTGTGTGTCTAAAAAAATGGGAAAGTGGATATTCTTAAAGGTAACCAAGACGGCGACGCTTTGGTTTGTCTTTTTTCTTTTCCTTTTTTAATTAAATTTCAGTCTAGAGTTAGGGTATTTTTGTAAGTTTACTTCTCCGTTAACAATACACTAATGGAAAGCCCTTAAATACATTATTTTTATACTATAAGGGTATTTTTTGAACGTGAGAGGTGTTATATGCATTATATCCATACTATAGGGGTTGTCACGCCCCAAAATCTAAATTGTCGAGACTCTCCCAGTTTAAGCCAGAATCTCGGGTAGTGAGGTGTCATGATCACCCGATCGTCATTTCACGATCTAGACAACCATAACAAACTATCATTATCACCCTCAGTTCCAACCCAGACCACCGAGATTATTAAATACAGCAGAAGTCTTGACATTTATTAATACGTTAATCCCTCACCGGATATATCAATATGATCAATAATCTAAGTTTTCATTTCATAAATCAGTTGAAACATTCTTTATACCATTATTGCCATGCATACATAAGCAATTCAAGTCCACTATACATATCTTTTATTAAAAACATGCATAGATAGGTCCCTTTGAAAACATACAATCCCTACACTTTTTGATTGATAGAAGTACACCTCTCGATCAAGCGAAACACATTTCGATTGTGCAAAATGGGAGTTTCGATTGATTGAAGATTTTGCTTGATCGAGCTTCTATCGAAATTCCACTAGAATTGGACTATTTCTATCGAAATTTTCTCGATACTTGGTCGATTAATCGAAAGCCCTCAAAACTGTTTCTTGGCTGAATTTTATAAGTGTCCATTTTCACACTTTAGTCCTCATTTTTACTATACACACACCTCATTTTACCAATTCATCAACACAACTATTTTAAAAAGTTTATACACGTAAAAATAAACATAAATGAAGGATCATCATTTAAATTGTCTAGCATCTATCATGCTCAAAACCATACTTATAATGCATGGAATCATAAGACATAAACAATACATGTTCTCGAAACGTAAATGATCTTTATACGTTCACCATATGCATATAGTCCATAATTTGGATATGCATTCAAATAAAGTAATAAAAAGTCTTTAAATAAAAAAGTTTTCGCTCCACACCAACTTACTGTTGGGAAGACTCCATTACCTCCTTTCCATTTCTTGAAAAGAGATAATACTTCTGGGATGAGTTACAATACTCTCGGTAGGAATGTCTAAAACACAATTCCGCAAGTTCCGTGAATACCACATAAACATACATTTGCATTTAATCATGTTAAGCAAATATTCGTACATTACAACCATATCATAAGTAATGTATAATGTAATGTGATATGCATAACTCCCTTATATTCTCCACACATTTATTGGATTCCAATTTTACGGGCTACCTAATTCCACCTATTCGAGGCTTCTTTACCAGTCTAACCCATCGTAGGAGTCTGTTTTAGGGAGTATCATCTTCCATCTAATTGGACACTCCGCCTAATTGAGCTCACCACCATCACCATGCCAATGAAGATAAATCCCACATGTTCATGCTAGCGTCCATATACAATTCAAAATAATGTAATACTAAGTGTCATGCTTGCACATTTTTCAAATGAAGGTCACATACTTTCACATTAAACATGTTTCATATATTGTACATTTCATATCACTTATATTGACAATTAAACATGTTTTCACATTCAAACATGCTTTTAAGAAAATTTATTAAGCATATAAATGTCACTCTCACAAACACACGTGAATTCACATAATTCCTTCACAATTCAACCTCAATATGCTTATGTAATCATCCAAGGTAATTATAACATTGACAATTCACTATGTGGTATAATCTAACATGCTTTAACCTTGAAGACATCTAATTATACTCACATATCTAATTGGTTGTTATAAACAACCAATATACTCACAAAAACTCTGAATTCTATGGATTAGACATCCCTACCTCAATTTGGAAGAGCTTCCAAATGATTTCTCAAATTTCTCATTAAAATCAATTTTATCTAAATTTTTATCTGAATTTGATTCTGAATGGATCAAACTCAAGCCCTTAATGCGTGACCAACTCTCTCTTCTTTGGCACATTCCAATTATTGCTCCAAGCCTCTCAAAATCAATAGAGAATGAAAAAAGATAATGTAGAGATATATGTGTATCCATATCGACCTCTCACAGCTGATAAAGAATGAGAGAAATGAATTTAGCATTCTCTTATTCGCTATTTATAGACCTATCTCATCTATTTACATAAATGCCACAAGTCACTCACTAAACCTTTTCGGGTTTAGTTTTCACTTTCGGTAACTCCTACGGACATTAAATTGATTTCATAGTGTATCAAATATTTTATTTAAGCTAATCACTAAATTTGGTGTCATTCTGACACTTTCAGATTTTTCGGGCCTACGAAACCCGCGTCCTGGGCCTACCCGATCCTAAAATCTCACATTTTGCCAAACGCTCTCAAAACTTTTTCAGATCTTTATAAGTGTCCCAAACATGTATTTTACATTTAAAACACATGCATTTATAATCATTTAAATTCCTTTAAATGAATAAAAAAAAAATCTGCCAAAAATGGTCACGGTTCTTACAGGGGTATTTTCTACACCTTGCCCCATATTAAGGTATCTATCATAACTACATTTTTATCTCTTTTTCTACCAATTGCAAGGATGGTATGCACTATTTGCTGTTGCTAAAAGGACTTTTTATTTCTATTTCTATTCCTCTTTTTTTCTTTTTCGATTGTTGTTTTGTATGGTCGTACCTAATCACTCGCCCAGGACTTTAAGTTTCTTTTTTCTCACAAATCATGTGCATCATTTAAGTCTAAGCCTCACCTTTGGTATCTTGAACTTGAGATCGAAGGGGAGTATTCTTAAAGGCCTTACCAGTTGAGCTAGCCTATGCGGATAACCTGGACTTTAAGTTGCTATGTGAAATAACTTGATTGCTATTATATATAGTTTGGGTTTGAAGGATCATAAATATCATATTCGAATCTTCTCCTATGAACAACATGATATTGTTTATAAGTAGGGTTGGCAATTTATCCCGCCCTGTTTAAAACTTTTTTGCAGGCCAATTTATGGAATTTGGGCGGTAATGGATTTTAAGGGTGAAAACCTACGTGGGTGCAAGGCGGGAACGGGGAAGGTCACCCCACCCCGCCCTACTCTGATTAAATTTATAATTACTTAAATACCCTTTATATATCACTAACATACCAAAATAATCCTTTATAAACCATATTAACACCAAAAGCCTAGGGTCTTTACCATTTTAGTTGTCTCTCACCTCTCATGTAGGCATGTAGCCACCTCTCTCTCTCTCTCATCGCCTCTTGTGGCGATGTCAAAGAGAGCTCATGACAACACAAATAGAATAGCTAATTTGTCTCACTTTCATTTGAGTCGCCATTCATATTTGCCAACCCATTTCTTTTATCGCCACAAATGACTATTCTGGCGAGTCCTTACGATAACATAGACGACATAACTACTCTGCTAGATCTAACCTTCTCCAAATGTCTCTTTTTAATCTATTCTATATATTTATATATAATATACTGTCACGCCTCAATTAGTGACACCTAATTAAAGGCAAAGGAAATGGGGTGATAGGGAATGCGTCCATCGATTTTAACTTATGAAGCACTCAAGTTCGGTCGTTTAGCTCCATATGTAGTTGAAATAACAAACTTATACTTATCCCATTTGATAGAAGTTCTAAAAATAATCAATTTAAAAAAAACGAATCACTCGATTCAAGTTTAAAACGAATGAGAGATGCTCATTTGAAGTCGGGATAAAAATCTGTCAATAATAATCCGATCTATCGGTTTGTTGAATCCAATCTATCGGATTTGGGGGTCATTATACAGATTTCAATCCGATATATGTACCGAACGAAGGTTTCTTCTGGTCTGAACCCAATCTGTCGGATTCTAAGGGCATGTGTAGATCATTGTGCTGATTTAATCCAGTAGCTATGCATTTCATACTTAGCCAATATTCAAGCCAAAACTAAAACATATATACATCATTTCATACATTTCTCAAAGGCACTGAAACTTGAAGAATAAACCTATAATCAAAGACATAAAGTAAGTAAATAAAACATAGTGCAAGTAAAGTAATGATGACACCAAATATACGTGGAAAAACCCGAGTCGAAAAAAAATGACAGGGAAAGAAATGCCTTAGGAAATCAATCCACTATGTTGAAGCAAAGTACAGCAGACTTTGTCTCAGACTCATACCCCTCTTCACTCTATCAGGAATCTGATGAGAAACACCTCAGACTTGCAATTGCGACTTCAAGTCCAATAACTGCAGACTCCTGGCTAACGTCATGATCCTCGCAGAAAGGTAGCTAGAGGAACACAAATACTCAACAAGTATTTCGTTTCCTTCGTAGTGTAATTTGGTTCACCTTTCTTAACAAGCAAGCAATAAAATAACCGCAAATCCAATATTTTGATCAGCAAATGATTTTGATGTTGTCTTTGAATAGATAATCAGTAGAAGAACGTTATTCTAAATATCACTCGTGAATTATAGATTTGTGCTCTCAGAAGATAGAACAATATTTTGCCCTAAAAACACTCGTAAAAGCTTTCTCTCTCTAAAATAATGTTTTCTGAAAGCATCAATGTATAAAAAACATAGATAAGTATATACAGAAAAATGAGTCCTACTTTTGCTCCAAAACTAAGTTAAAAAATAATATAGGACTTTCTTAGAAGTTTCAAATAAAAAAGGAATCAAAATGTTTGTCAAAAATAATTTCCTTTTTGCAACCAGATAATTTGAGGGTAATTAAACCAAACATCAATAGAGCTAAGAGTAATTTATCCTAAATAAATTATTAAACACACTTAATTAGATAAACACTTAATTCATTCTAAATAAATGCTGAATTTGACTTATCAAACAATAACTTAAAGTTAGGGGGAAAAAATCATGCACTTGTGTTATTGAGTTACCTTTCGGAAAAAAAAATGAATATTATTGAGTTAGCTTTCGATTTTATTTTTTTTTGAATATTATTGAGTTGGTTACTCGCTTACATCACAAAAACATAGGAGGCTGTAAAATACTGTACGAGTTCATATTAAATATTGAGTTACCTTTAAAAAAAAAGAATATTATTGAGTTAGCTTTCGATTTTTTTTTTTTTGAATATTATTGTGTTGGTTACTCGCTTACATCACTGAAATGTAGGAGGTTGTAAAATACAGTATGAGTTCATATTAAAATGTTGAATTTAGGTAAATGACCAATCATGCAACCTTGTTTGTACATTTTCTTCATATTTATACAATATTTTTTATCAATGTTAATTGCATGGAAGGTTCTGATATCATGCTCATAGAAGCCAAGAAAAGTTGAAGATCAACTTGAATTGTTAGGGTTGTAACATTTGTAGGATAATCTCAACTTTCTAGGTCTACTCATTAATCTATTATAGGTAATCTCAAACTTTATAGTACTTACTAAAGAGAAAAAAAAGTTGTTAGTGTTGACTTGTTTTACATTGTTTGTCTTTACATGTTTATCTTTTGAAAAAGACACGTCAAACATTGTTGAAGAATGAAGTACTTTAGGAAAAACATTTTTCACTTGTCATTGTTCATTTATTTTTACTTTTCATTTTGACCAATTATATAGCTCGTTAATTAAAAAATTAAATATGCAAGTCAAAATATGCCAGCTAAACAACTTGGTCTTTGTGCCTAGCGAGAATTATATCTAAGGATCAAATTGTCTAGAGTGTAAATAATTTTTTGAGGGTGAATATGTGTACCAACTAGAAAAAAATAAAAAAATATGCCAACTACACAATTTGTATCATCTAATATTTTTTTACTCTCATTTATTTCTTTTCGTTAAATTTCAGTCTTTAATCGCAATCTTCAGGATACTGGTCTGGCCCAATGTCGACCTTCTTTGAATTAGCTTCTCCAAACTAATCTTTTTGGTCCGATTGACCCTAAATCTTCAACATTTCTTCCTTTGGTGAAGAAGACACAATTGAAAATCCATTATTGAGTTGGTTACTCGCTTACATCACAAAAACATAGGAGGCTGTAAAATACTGTACGAGTTCATATTAAATATTGAGTTACCTTTAAAAAAAAAGAATATTATTGAGTTAGCTTTCGATTTTTTTTTTTTTGAATATTATTGTGTTGGTTACTCGCTTACATCACTGAAATGTAGGAGGTTGTAAAATACAGTATGAGTTCATATTAAAATGTTGAATTTAGGTAAATGACCAATCATGCAACCTTGTTTGTACATTTTCTTCATATTTATACAATATTTTTTATCAATGTTAATTGCATGGAAGGTTCTGATATCATGCTCATAGAAGCCAAGAAAAGTTGAAGATCAACTTGAATTGTTAGGGTTGTAACATTTGTAGGATAATCTCAACTTTCTAGGTCTACTCATTAATCTATTATTGGTAATCTCAAACTTTATAGTACTTACTAAAGAAAAAAAAAGTTGTTAGTGTTGACTTGTTTTACATTGTTTGTCTTTACATGTTTATCTTTTGAAAAAGACGCGTCAAACATTGTTGAAGAATGAAGTACTTTAGGAAAAACATTTTTCACTTGTCATTGTTCATTTATTTTTACTTTTCATTTTGACAAATTATATAGCTCGTTAATTAAAAAATTAAATATGCAAGTCAAAATATGCCAGCTAAACAACTTGGTCTTTGTGCCTAGCGAGAATTATATCTAAGGATCAAATTGTCTAGAGTGTAAATAATTTTTTGAGGGTGAATATGTGTACCAACTAGAAAAAAATAAAAAAATATGCCAACTACACAATTTGTATCATCTCATATTTTTTACTCTCATTTATTTCTTTTCGTTAAATTTCAGTCTTTAATCGCAATCTTCAGGATACTGGTCTTGCCCAATGTCGACCTTCTTTAAATTAGCTTCTCCAAACTAATCTTTTTGGTCCGATTGACCCTAAATCTTCAACATTTCTTCCTTTGGTGAAGAAGACACAATTGAAAATCCATTATTGAGTTGGTTACTCGCTTACATCACAAAAACATAGGAGGCTGTAAAATACTGTACGAGTTCATATTAGATATTGAGTTACCTTTAAAAAAAAAGAATATTATTGAGTTAGCTTTCGATTTTTTTTTTTTTGAATATTATTGTGTTGGTTACTCGCTTACATCACTGAAATGTAGGAGGTTGTAAAATACAGTATGAGTTCATATTAAAATGTTGAATTTAGGTAAATGACCAATCATGCAACCTTGTTTGTACATTTTCTTCATATTTATACAATATTTTTTATCAATGTTAATTGCATGGAAGGTTCTGATATCATGCTCATAGAAGCCAAGAAAAGTTGAAGATCAACTTGAATTGTTAGGGTTGTAACATTTGTAGGATAATCTCAACTTTCTAGGTCTACTCATTAATCTATTATAGGTAATCTCAAACTTTATAGTACTTACTAAAGAGAAAAAAAAGTTGTTAGTGTTGACTTGTTTTACATTGTTTGTCTTTACATGTTTATCTTTTGAAAAAGACGCGTCAAACATTGTTGAAGAATGAAGTACTTTAGGAAAAACATTTTTCACTTGTCATTGTTCATTTATTTTTACTTTTCATTTTGACCAATTATATAGCTCGTTAATTAAAAAATTAAATATGCAAGTCAAAATATGCCAGCTAAACAACTTGGTCTTTGTGCCTAGCGAGAATTATATCTAAGGATCAAATTGTCTAGAGTGTAAATAATTTTTTGAGGGTGAATATGTGTACCAACTAGAAAAAAATAAAAAAATATGCCAACTACACAATTTGTATCATCTAATATTTTTTTACTCTCATTTATTTCTTTTCGTTAAATTTCAGTCTTTAATCGCAATCTTCAGGATACTGGTCTGGCCCAATGTCGACCTTCTTTGAATTAGCTTCTCCAAACTAATCTTTTTGGTCCGATTGACCCTAAATCTTCAACATTTCTTCCTTTGGTGAAGAAGACACAATTGAAAATCCATTATTGAGTTGGTTACTCGCTTACATCACAAAAACATAGGAGGCTGTAAAATACTGTACGAGTTCATATTAAATATTGAGTTACCTTTAAAAAAAAAGAATATTATTGAGTTAGCTTTCGATTTTTTTTTTTTTGAATATTATTGTGTTGGTTACTCGCTTACATCACTGAAATGTAGGAGGTTGTAAAATACAGTATGAGTTCATATTAAAATGTTGAATTTAGGTAAATGACCAATCATGCAACCTTGTTTGTACATTTTCTTCATATTTATACAATATTTTTTATCAATGTTAATTGCATGGAAGGTTCTGATATCATGCTCATAGAAGCCAAGAAAAGTTGAAGATCAACTTGAATTGTTAGGGTTGTAACATTTGTAGGATAATCTCAACTTTCTAGGTCTACTCATTAATCTATTATTGGTAATCTCAAACTTTATAGTACTTACTAAAGAAAAAAAAAGTTGTTAGTGTTGACTTGTTTTACATTGTTTGTCTTTACATGTTTATCTTTTGAAAAAGACGCGTCAAACATTGTTGAAGAATGAAGTACTTTAGGAAAAACATTTTTCACTTGTCATTGTTCATTTATTTTTACTTTTCATTTTGACAAATTATATAGCTCGTTAATTAAAAAATTAAATATGCAAGTCAAAATATGCCAGCTAAACAACTTGGTCTTTGTGCCTAGCGAGAATTATATCTAAGGATCAAATTGTCTAGAGTGTAAATAATTTTTTGAGGGTGAATATGTGTACCAACTAGAAAAAAATAAAAAAATATGCCAACTACACAATTTGTATCATCTCATATTTTTTACTCTCATTTATTTCTTTTCGTTAAATTTCAGTCTTTAATCGCAATCTTCAGGATACTGGTCTTGCCCAATGTCGACCTTCTTTAAATTAGCTTCTCCAAACTAATCTTTTTGGTCCGATTGACCCTAAATCTTCAACATTTCTTCCTTTGGTGAAGAAGACACAATTGAAAATCCATTATTGAGTTGGTTACTCGCTTACATCACAAAAACATAGGAGGCTGTAAAATACTGTACGAGTTCATATTAGATATTGAGTTACCTTTAAAAAAAAAGAATATTATTGAGTTAGCTTTCGATTTTTTTTTTTTTGAATATTATTGTGTTGGTTACTCGCTTACATCACTGAAATGTAGGAGGTTGTAAAATACAGTATGAGTTCATATTAAAATGTTGAATTTAGGTAAATGACCAATCATGCAACCTTGTTTGTACATTTTCTTCATATTTATACAATATTTTTTATCAATGTTAATTGCATGGAAGGTTCTGATATCATGCTCATAGAAGCCAAGAAAAGTTGAAGATCAACTTGAATTGTTAGGGTTGTAACATTTGTAGGATAATCTCAACTTTCTAGGTCTACTCATTAATCTATTATAGGTAATCTCAAACTTTATAGTACTTACTAAAGAGAAAAAAAGGTTGTTAGTGTTGACTTGTTTTACATTGTTTGTCTTTACATGTTTATCTTTTGAAAAAGACGCGTCAAACATTGTTGAAGAATGAAGTACTTTAGGAAAAACATTTTTCACTTGTCATTGTTCATTTATTTTTACTTTTCATTTTGACCAATTATATAGCTCGTTAATTAAAAAATTAAATATGCAAGTCAAAATATGCCAGCTAAACAACTTGGTCTTTGTGCCTAGCGAGAATTATATCTAAGGATCAAATTGTCTAGAGTGTAAATAATTTTTTGAGGGTGAATATGTGTACCAACTAGAAAAAAATAAAAAAATATGCCAACTACACAATTTGTATCATCTAATATTTTTTTACTCTCATTTATTTCTTTTCGTTAAATTTCAGTCTTTAATCGCAATCTTCAGGATACTGGTCTGGCCCAATGTCGACCTTCTTTGAATTAGCTTCTCCAAACTAATCTTTTTGGTCCGATTGACCCTAAATCTTCAACATTTCTTCCTTTGGTGAAGAAGACACAATTGAAAATCCATTATTGAGTTGGTTACTCGCTTACATCACAAAAACATAGGAGGCTGTAAAATACTGTACGAGTTCATATTAAATATTGAGTTACCTTTAAAAAAAAAGAATATTATTGAGTTAGCTTTCGATTTTTTTTTTTTTGAATATTATTGTGTTGGTTACTCGCTTACATCACTGAAATGTAGGAGGTTGTAAAATACAGTATGAGTTCATATTAAAATGTTGAATTTAGGTAAATGACCAATCATGCAACCTTGTTTGTACATTTTCTTCATATTTATACAATATTTTTTATCAATGTTAATTGCATGGAAGGTTCTGATATCATGCTCATAGAAGCCAAGAAAAGTTGAAGATCAACTTGAATTGTTAGGGTTGTAACATTTGTAGGATAATCTCAACTTTCTAGGTCTACTCATTAATCTATTATTGGTAATCTCAAACTTTATAGTACTTACTAAAGAAAAAAAAAGTTGTTAGTGTTGACTTGTTTTACATTGTTTGTCTTTACATGTTTATCTTTTGAAAAAGACGCGTCAAACATTGTTGAAGAATGAAGTACTTTAGGAAAAACATTTTTCACTTGTCATTGTTCATTTATTTTTACTTTTCATTTTGACAAATTATATAGCTCGTTAATTAAAAAATTAAATATGCAAGTCAAAATATGCCAGCTAAACAACTTGGTCTTTGTGCCTAGCGAGAATTATATCTAAGGATCAAATTGTCTAGAGTGTAAATAATTTTTTGAGGGTGAATATGTGTACCAACTAGAAAAAAATAAAAAAATATGCCAACTACACAATTTGTATCATCTCATATTTTTTACTCTCATTTATTTCTTTTCGTTAAATTTCAGTCTTTAATCGCAATCTTCAGGATACTGGTCTTGCCCAATGTCGACCTTCTTTAAATTAGCTTCTCCAAACTAATCTTTTTGGTCCGATTGACCCTAAATCTTCAACATTTCTTCCTTTGGTGAAGAAGACACAATTGAAAATCCATTATTGAGTTGGTTACTCGCTTACATCACAAAAACATAGGAGGCTGTAAAATACTGTACGAGTTCATATTAGATATTGAGTTACCTTTAAAAAAAAAGAATATTATTGAGTTAGCTTTCGATTTTTTTTTTTTTGAATATTATTGTGTTGGTTACTCGCTTACATCACTGAAATGTAGGAGGTTGTAAAATACAGTATGAGTTCATATTAAAATGTTGAATTTAGGTAAATGACCAATCATGCAACCTTGTTTGTACATTTTCTTCATATTTATACAATATTTTTTATCAATGTTAATTGCATGGAAGGTTCTGATATCATGCTCATAGAAGCCAAGAAAAGTTGAAGATCAACTTGAATTGTTAGGGTTGTAACATTTGTAGGATAATCTCAACTTTCTAGGTCTACTCATTAATCTATTATAGGTAATCTCAAACTTTATAGTACTTACTAAAGAGAAAAAAAAGTTGTTAGTGTTGACTTGTTTTACATTGTTTGTCTTTACATGTTTATCTTTTGAAAAAGACGCGTCAAACATTGTTGAAGAATGAAGTACTTTAGGAAAAACATTTTTCACTTGTCATTGTTCATTTATTTTTACTTTTCATTTTGACCAATTATATAGCTCGTTAATTAAAAAATTAAATATGCAAGTCAAAATATGCCAGCTAAACAACTTGGTCTTTGTGCCTAGCGAGAATTATATCTAAGGATCAAATTGTCTAGAGTGTAAATAATTTTTTGAGGGTGAATATGTGTACCAACTAGAAAAAAATAAAAAAATATGCCAACTACACAATTTGTATCATCTAATATTTTTTTACTCTCATTTATTTCTTTTCGTTAAATTTCAGTCTTTAATCGCAATCTTCAGGATACTGGTCTGGCCCAATGTCGACCTTCTTTGAATTAGCTTCTCCAAACTAATCTTTTTGGTCCGATTGACCCTAAATCTTCAACATTTCTTCCTTTGGTGAAGAAGACACAATTGAAAATCCATTATTGAGTTGGTTACTCGCTTACATCACAAAAACATAGGAGGCTGTAAAATACTGTACGAGTTCATATTAAATATTGAGTTACCTTTAAAAAAAAAGAATATTATTGAGTTAGCTTTCGATTTTTTTTTTTTTGAATATTATTGTGTTGGTTACTCGCTTACATCACTGAAATGTAGGAGGTTGTAAAATACAGTATGAGTTCATATTAAAATGTTGAATTTAGGTAAATGACCAATCATGCAACCTTGTTTGTACATTTTCTTCATATTTATACAATATTTTTTATCAATGTTAATTGCATGGAAGGTTCTGATATCATGCTCATAGAAGCCAAGAAAAGTTGAAGATCAACTTGAATTGTTAGGGTTGTAACATTTGTAGGATAATCTCAACTTTCTAGGTCTACTCATTAATCTATTATTGGTAATCTCAAACTTTATAGTACTTACTAAAGAAAAAAAAAGTTGTTAGTGTTGACTTGTTTTACATTGTTTGTCTTTACATGTTTATCTTTTGAAAAAGACGCGTCAAACATTGTTGAAGAATGAAGTACTTTAGGAAAAACATTTTTCACTTGTCATTGTTCATTTATTTTTACTTTTCATTTTGACAAATTATATAGCTCGTTAATTAAAAAATTAAATATGCAAGTCAAAATATGCCAGCTAAACAACTTGGTCTTTGTGCCTAGCGAGAATTATATCTAAGGATCAAATTGTCTAGAGTGTAAATAATTTTTTGAGGGTGAATATGTGTACCAACTAGAAAAAAATAAAAAAATATGCCAACTACACAATTTGTATCATCTCATATTTTTTACTCTCATTTATTTCTTTTCGTTAAATTTCAGTCTTTAATCGCAATCTTCAGGATACTGGTCTTGCCCAATGTCGACCTTCTTTAAATTAGCTTCTCCAAACTAATCTTTTTGGTCCGATTGACCCTAAATCTTCAACATTTCTTCCTTTGGTGAAGAAGACACAATTGAAAATCCATTATTGAGTTGGTTACTCGCTTACATCACAAAAACATAGGAGGCTGTAAAATACTGTACGAGTTCATATTAGATATTGAGTTACCTTTAAAAAAAAAGAATATTATTGAGTTAGCTTTCGATTTTTTTTTTTTTGAATATTATTGTGTTGGTTACTCGCTTACATCACTGAAATGTAGGAGGTTGTAAAATACAGTATGAGTTCATATTAAAATGTTGAATTTAGGTAAATGACCAATCATGCAACCTTGTTTGTACATTTTCTTCATATTTATACAATATTTTTTATCAATGTTAATTGCATGGAAGGTTCTGATATCATGCTCATAGAAGCCAAGAAAAGTTGAAGATCAACTTGAATTGTTAGGGTTGTAACATTTGTAGGATAATCTCAACTTTCTAGGTCTACTCATTAATCTATTATAGGTAATCTCAAACTTTATAGTACTTACTAAAGAGAAAAAAAAGTTGTTAGTGTTGACTTGTTTTACATTGTTTGTCTTTACATGTTTATCTTTTGAAAAAGACGCGTCAAACATTGTTGAAGAATGAAGTACTTTAGGAAAAACATTTTTCACTTGTCATTGTTCATTTATTTTTACTTTTCATTTTGACCAATTATATAGCTCGTTAATTAAAAAATTAAATATGCAAGTCAAAATATGCCAGCTAAACAACTTGGTCTTTGTGCCTAGCGAGAATTATATCTAAGGATCAAATTGTCTAGAGTGTAAATAATTTTTTGAGGGTGAATATGTGTACCAACTAGAAAAAAATAAAAAAATATGCCAACTACACAATTTGTATCATCTAATATTTTTTTACTCTCATTTATTTCTTTTCGTTAAATTTCAGTCTTTAATCGCAATCTTCAGGATACTGGTCTGGCCCAATGTCGACCTTCTTTGAATTAGCTTCTCCAAACTAATCTTTTTGGTCCGATTGACCCTAAATCTTCAACATTTCTTCCTTTGGTGAAGAAGACACAATTGAAAATCCATTATTGAGTTGGTTACTCGCTTACATCACAAAAACATAGGAGGCTGTAAAATACTGTACGAGTTCATATTAAATATTGAGTTACCTTTAAAAAAAAAGAATATTATTGAGTTAGCTTTCGATTTTTTTTTTTTTGAATATTATTGTGTTGGTTACTCGCTTACATCACTGAAATGTAGGAGGTTGTAAAATACAGTATGAGTTCATATTAAAATGTTGAATTTAGGTAAATGACCAATCATGCAACCTTGTTTGTACATTTTCTTCATATTTATACAATATTTTTTATCAATGTTAATTGCATGGAAGGTTCTGATATCATGCTCATAGAAGCCAAGAAAAGTTGAAGATCAACTTGAATTGTTAGGGTTGTAACATTTGTAGGATAATCTCAACTTTCTAGGTCTACTCATTAATCTATTATTGGTAATCTCAAACTTTATAGTACTTACTAAAGAAAAAAAAAGTTGTTAGTGTTGACTTGTTTTACATTGTTTGTCTTTACATGTTTATCTTTTGAAAAAGACGCGTCAAACATTGTTGAAGAATGAAGTACTTTAGGAAAAACATTTTTCACTTGTCATTGTTCATTTATTTTTACTTTTCATTTTGACAAATTATATAGCTCGTTAATTAAAAAATTAAATATGCAAGTCAAAATATGCCAGCTAAACAACTTGGTCTTTGTGCCTAGCGAGAATTATATCTAAGGATCAAATTGTCTAGAGTGTAAATAATTTTTTGAGGGTGAATATGTGTACCAACTAGAAAAAAATAAAAAAATATGCCAACTACACAATTTGTATCATCTCATATTTTTTACTCTCATTTATTTCTTTTCGTTAAATTTCAGTCTTTAATCGCAATCTTCAGGATACTGGTCTTGCCCAATGTCGACCTTCTTTAAATTAGCTTCTCCAAACTAATCTTTTTGGTCCGATTGACCCTAAATCTTCAACATTTCTTCCTTTGGTGAAGAAGACACAATTGAAAATCCATTATTGAGTTGGTTACTCGCTTACATCACAAAAACATAGGAGGCTGTAAAATACTGTACGAGTTCATATTAGATATTGAGTTACCTTTAAAAAAAAAGAATATTATTGAGTTAGCTTTCGATTTTTTTTTTTTTGAATATTATTGTGTTGGTTACTCGCTTACATCACTGAAATGTAGGAGGTTGTAAAATACAGTATGAGTTCATATTAAAATGTTGAATTTAGGTAAATGACCAATCATGCAACCTTGTTTGTACATTTTCTTCATATTTATACAATATTTTTTATCAATGTTAATTGCATGGAAGGTTCTGATATCATGCTCATAGAAGCCAAGAAAAGTTGAAGATCAACTTGAATTGTTAGGGTTGTAACATTTGTAGGATAATCTCAACTTTCTAGGTCTACTCATTAATCTATTATAGGTAATCTCAAACTTTATAGTACTTACTAAAGAGAAAAAAAAGTTGTTAGTGTTGACTTGTTTTACATTGTTTGTCTTTACATGTTTATCTTTTGAAAAAGACGCGTCAAACATTGTTGAAGAATGAAGTACTTTAGGAAAAACATTTTTCACTTGTCATTGTTCATTTATTTTTACTTTTCATTTTGACCAATTATATAGCTCGTTAATTAAAAAATTAAATATGCAAGTCAAAATATGCCAGCTAAACAACTTGGTCTTTGTGCCTAGCGAGAATTATATCTAAGGATCAAATTGTCTAGAGTGTAAATAATTTTTTGAGGGTGAATATGTGTACCAACTAGAAAAAAATAAAAAAATATGCCAACTACACAATTTGTATCATCTAATATTTTTTTACTCTCATTTATTTCTTTTCGTTAAATTTCAGTCTTTAATCGCAATCTTCAGGATACTGGTCTGGCCCAATGTCGACCTTCTTTGAATTAGCTTCTCCAAACTAATCTTTTTGGTCCGATTGACCCTAAATCTTCAACATTTCTTCCTTTGGTGAAGAAGACACAATTGAAAATCCATTATTGAGTTGGTTACTCGCTTACATCACAAAAACATAGGAGGCTGTAAAATACTGTACGAGTTCATATTAAATATTGAGTTACCTTTAAAAAAAAAGAATATTATTGAGTTAGCTTTCGATTTTTTTTTTTTTGAATATTATTGTGTTGGTTACTCGCTTACATCACTGAAATGTAGGAGGTTGTAAAATACAGTATGAGTTCATATTAAAATGTTGAATTTAGGTAAATGACCAATCATGCAACCTTGTTTGTACATTTTCTTCATATTTATACAATATTTTTTATCAATGTTAATTGCATGGAAGGTTCTGATATCATGCTCATAGAAGCCAAGAAAAGTTGAAGATCAACTTGAATTGTTAGGGTTGTAACATTTGTAGGATAATCTCAACTTTCTAGGTCTACTCATTAATCTATTATTGGTAATCTCAAACTTTATAGTACTTACTAAAGAAAAAAAAAGTTGTTAGTGTTGACTTGTTTTACATTGTTTGTCTTTACATGTTTATCTTTTGAAAAAGACGCGTCAAACATTGTTGAAGAATGAAGTACTTTAGGAAAAACATTTTTCACTTGTCATTGTTCATTTATTTTTACTTTTCATTTTGACCAATTATATAGCTCGTTAATTAAAAAAATAAATATGCAAGTCAAAATATGCCAGCTAAACAACTTGGTCTTTGTGCCTAGCGAGAATTATATCTAAGGATCAAATTGTCTAGAGTGTAAATAATTTTTTGAGGGTGAATATGTGTACCAACTAGAAAAAAATAAAAAAATATGCCAACTACACAATTTGTATCATCTCATATTTTTTACTCTCATTTATTTCTTTTCGTTAAATTTCAGTCTTTAATCGCAATCTTCAGGATACTGGTCTGGCCCAATGTCGACCTTCTTTGAATTAGCTTCTCCAAACTAATCTTTTTGGTCCGATTGACCCTAAATCTTCAACATTTCTTCCTTTGGTGAAGAAGACACAATTGAAAATCCATTATTGAGTTGGTTACTCGCTTACATCACAAAAACATAGGAGGCTGTAAAATACTGTACGAGTTCATATTAAATATTGAGTTACCTTTAAAAAAAAAGAATATTATTGAGTTAGCTTTCGATTTTTTTTTTTTTGAATATTATTGTGTTGGTTACTCGCTTACATCACTGAAATGTAGGAGGTTGTAAAATACAGTATGAGTTCATATTAAAATGTTGAATTTAGGTAAATGACCAATCATGCAACCTTGTTTGTACATTTTCTTCATATTTATACAATATTTTTTATCAATGTTAATTGCATGGAAGGTTCTGATATCATGCTCATAGAAGCCAAGAAAAGTTGAAGATCAACTTGAATTGTTAGGGTTGTAACATTTGTAGGATAATCTCAACTTTCTAGGTCTACTCATTAATCTATTATTGGTAATCTCAAACTTTATAGTACTTACTAAAGAAAAAAAAAGTTGTTAGTGTTGACTTGTTTTACATTGTTTGTCTTTACATGTTTATCTTTTGAAAAAGACGCGTCAAACATTGTTGAAGAATGAAGTACTTTAGGAGAAACATTTTTCACTTGTCATTGTTCATTTATTTTACTTTTCATTTTGACCAATTATATAGCTCGTTAATTAAAAAATTAAATATGCAAGTCAAAATATGCCAGCTAAACAACTTGGTCTTTGTGCCTAGCGAGAATTATATCTAAGGATCAAATTGTCTAGAGTGTAAATAATTTTTTGAGGGTGAATATGTGTACCAACTAGAAAAAAATAAAAAAATATGCCAACTACACAATTTGTATCATCTCATATTTTTTACTCTCATTTATTTCTTTTCGTTAAATTTCAGTCTTTAATCGCAATCTTCAGGATACTGGTCTGGCCCAATGTCGACCTTCTTTGAATTAGCTTCTCCAAACTAATCTTTTTGGTCCGATTGACCCTAAATCTTCAACATTTCTTCCTTTGGTGAAGAAGACACAATTGAAAATCCATTATTGAGTTGGTTACTCGCTTACATCACAAAAACATAGGAGGCTGTAAAATACTGTACGAGTTCATATTAGATATTGAGTTACCTTTAAAAAAAAAGAATATTATTGAGTTAGCTTTCGATTTTTTTTTTTTGAATATTATTGTGTTGGTTACTCGCTTACATCACTGAAATGTAGGAGGTTGTAAAATACAGTATGAGTTCATATTAAAATGTTGAATTTAGGTAAATGACCAATCATGCAACCTTGTTTGTACATTTTCTTCATATTTATACAATATTTTTTATCAATGTTAATTGCATGGAAGGTTCTGATATCATGCTCATAGAAGCCAAGAAAAGTTGAAGATCAACTTGAATTGTTAGGGTTGTAACATTTGTAGGATAATCTCAACTTTCTAGGTCTACTCATTAATCTATTATTGGTAATCTCAAACTTTATAGTACTTACTAAAGAAAAAAAAAAGTTGTTAGTGTTGACTTGTTTTACATTGTTTGTCTTTACATGTTTATCTTTTGAAAAAGACGCGTCAAACATTGTTGAAGAATGAAGTACTTTAGGAAAAACATTTTTCACTTGTCATTGTTCATTTATTTTTACTTTTCATTTTGACCAATTATATAGCTCGTTAATTAAAAAATTAAATATGCAAGTCAAAATATGCCAGCTAAACAACTTGGTCTTTGTGTGACATATAAATTTGTAATTGGCATATTTCGGTGATCAAAACCTGAATGATCGAGTTGTAAGTTTCATGATATTTTATGTAACCAATCATCGACATCTTCGAGCTGACACTCAAGTGCATAGAAGCCGACAAATCAGTTAGAACACCATATAGTACAGGTAAGTATGTGAGGACACTCTGCACTTTTTAGTTCCGAGCCTATTTTGAAAACCAGGGGTTAAATGAAAAGTTTAGGGTTTTTCAAAGTAGGACCGGTCCCCAATATTTAGGACCGGTCCAACTTTTCTCGGTAAGATAGGTTCTGCAGGTTTTCAAAAAGTCCCACCGGTCCTATTTATTTGGCACCGGTCCAACTTAGCCTATTCCAAATAGGAAATAAATTTTGACGAAAATTCTGATTCCTATTGGGTTTGAAACTTCTAGGAAAGTTCTATTTTGGTATTTAACTTCTTTTCCAAGTAGAATTAGGACTTCCTTGCCTATATATATGTATCCATATTTTCTCTACAAATGTGTGAAAAAGAAGCCCTGAAATATTAGTTTTAAAGAGAGAAAGTATATACATAATAATTAGGGTTTATATATTTTTAAGAACACACATCCATACTACACGAGTGATTTTAGGATGGTGTTCTACTTCTGATTAGCTGCTCAGAGACTGCATCAAATCTATTTGCTGATCAGAACATTGGATTGAAGGTTCTTCGCTTGCTTGCTTGCTGAGGAAGAAAGGTGACCAGATTGCACTACGAAGGGAACAAAATACTTGCTGAGTATTTTGGTTCTTCCAGCAACCTTTCTGTAAGGGTGGTGACGTTAGCCGGAAGTCTGCAGCAGTTGGACGTGTTGTCGCAATCATAAGCCTGAGGTGTTCCGCATCAGATCCTTGACAGAGTGAAGAGGGGTGTGAGACTGAGACAGAGTCTGTTGTACTTTGCTTCATCATAGTGAATTGGTTCCCTGAGGCGTGCCGCCTCCCTCCGTGGTTTTTCCCGCCTTGGGTTTCCACGTATATCTGGTGCATTCTTTTCTTTACTTGCACTTTACTTATTTGCTTGCTTTAATTGTTTAATTAATTGGACTTAAAATTGAATTAATTAAAAATTAAGCAAACGAGCAAGTGATCCTATTCACCCCCCCTCTAGGTTCTAAAATACTTTTCGCAACTGCTTCCGCACCGCGCAACTCACAATTGGTATCAGAGCAGTGTTCTCTAATTTTTGAGTAGTTCCTTGCGAAGTATTTTTAAAATCAAAATTTATTTTTGTTTTCAAAAATTATCATGGAATCTAGTATGAAAGAGGGTGGATCGATTCAGCGCACTCCTTTGTTTGATGGTTCAAATTATACTTTCTGGAAGTCTCGCATGAAAGCCTTTTTAAAATCTCAAGGAGAGAGAGTTTGGATGGCTGTAGAGAATGGCTATAAAATTCCTACCATTACAACTGGAGATGGTGATGCTGTTGTGACTGTAGAAAAGGATAAGGCAACATGGTCTAATGCTGAACATGAAGATGCAAATAATAACAACAAGGGTTTATATGCTATATTTAATTCTGTTGTTCCTTCTGAATTTGCTAGAATTTCTGCGTGTTCCACTTCGAAAGAAGCATGGAATATTTTACAGGTAACTCATGAGGGTACCACCAAGGTAAGGAGATCTAAGCTACAAATGCTTGCCACTAAATTTGAAACAATTAGAATGGATGAAGATGAGATGTTTTCTGATTTTTATTCTAGGCTTAATGATATTGTTCAAAGTAGTGCTAACCTTGGAGAGAAAATTCCTTCTTTTCAGATTATTAGAAAAATCATGAGATCATTGCCTGATAGGTTCCAAGCTAAGTTGGAAGCCTTAGATGAAAGCAGAGATGTAGATTCTATGGAGGTGGCTGAGTTAGTTGGATCAATTCAAACTTTTGAGATGAAATATCCAAAGCTTCAGAAATCAAAAAGTTTGGCTTTAAAAACATCAAAGACTTCAAAGTCTTCAAGTTTGTCAAATTGTTCAAATTCTTCAAAATCTGAAGTTGAAAAAATTGAAAGGTTTGAATATGATTCAGATAATGATGTTGCACTCCTTGCTAGAAAATTTAGAAAGATTCTTGAATATGAAAAAGGTAAAAATTTGAGAAAAGGAAATCCTTCTAAATTCCAGAATCAAAGCTCATCATCCAAAGGTAAGGAAAGGAAAGAGAAAGAAGAGGACTCTAAGGAAATTGAGGTTACGTGTTGGACATGTGGTGGTAAAGGACACACATCTAATCAATGTCCAAGTCCTAAGAAAAATAGCTTTAGTGCAAAGAAAATTTCAAACAAGAAAGTTATGAAAGCTATTATTTCTGAGTCTGAATCTTCTAACTCTGATAGTGATTCTTCTGTTGAGAATGATTCTTTGGTTTTTGTTACTTTATTGAATGATGATACTGCTAATGATTCTTCTTCTGATGTAGGTGAAACAGAGATGTACACTACTCTCAGTCAAGTATGGTCTGACGATTCAGAAGTTGAGCAGTCTGATGAAGAACCATGTGAAAGCAAGCTGCCAGAACTTTTTGAGAAATTGCTGGAAGCTTATAATAAAAAATCTGAGAAGCTGAAGCAAGAAAGATCTGAGAAAGAGACTTTGAAGAAAAAGAATGAAGATCAAGTGAAGTTGATTGAAGAAAGTAAAGCTAAAATTCTGAATCTTCAAGGCAAAGCCAAGTTTCTTGAAAACGAGGTAAGTCAAGCTATTTCTGCTAAAGATGTTCTTATTGCTAGAATTAATTTTCTCGAGCCTGAATTGAAAAAATCACAAGAGAAATTAATTGCTTTTACTTCTGGACAGATTAAGCTTGATAGCATGATTAGTGTTGGTAAGCCTGTAGGAGATAAAACTGGATTAGGTTTTGTTGGGTCATCGTCTAAGGGAAAAACTATTTTTGTTAAACCCAAGAATTTGATTGTGTCAGAACCCAAACCTAAGTCTCAAGTTGAGTCTGTGCATGCTAATGTTGTGTCCAATGTGCTTTATTGTTCTTTTTGTGATAAGACTGGACATAGTCAACACTATTGCTATAAAAAGAGAAGACATTCTAATTCTGATTTTCATGTGCATAATTCTTTTGCTAAGAATAGGGTTCATGCTAAAAAGCCACATTATTGGAACAAACCCAAAAAGTCTCAAGGTAAAAAGAATTCAAATAAAAAGAAGAATGTTTTTGTTTCTCCACAATTCTCTCCTGATAAATTGCATGTTAAAACCATCTGGATGAAAAAGGAAGATTTGGAGAAGTTTGTGCCTGTTGATACTATGGGATTTATTCCTAATAGGTCTTTGGATGTAAAACCCCCTAACTAAGTCTTTTAGGACTTTGATGGTCATGGATTGAGCTTCTGTTCATTATTTGTTTTCCATAGGACCATGTTTTTTTTTTTTGGTTAGGTTTTGTTTATTTTTAGTAATAATCATATGAGATTATGATAATTATATTTTTCTGAGAAATGATGTGATTTCCTTATATTTCTTTTTAATTTCACTTTAATTTGTGAATGCATAATTGGGACACTCAGCTTGTCAATGAATGAAGTACTTGATTTTATGATCTAAACATTGATGACCAATATGCTTTATTTATTTCTTTTTAGAGGTAAATCTTCTGAGTCCATACAATTTGTGCACTAGTCCAACTCTGAGAGAATTGATTGAAAACTAATGTGAAGTTGACTAGAATATATTATATGAGTAGCATTGAAAGGTTAAATGATCAATGAAAAAAAAATGAAAAAAATTATATGTTTTTATTCAGCATGAAAAGAAAAAGAAAATAGGAAATTTGCTGAATATCTAAGACAAAAGGAAAAAGGCTACCTTCGGGATGTGTTCGTAGCTTCCACTACAATGTAAATCTCCAATGAGATATCTTTAAAAATTTAAAGAGTTGTTTTGAGGAAAATAGCTGGCTGCCCGTAAGAGTGAAAGCCACCGTCTTAGAAAAAAAAAAATAAATGATGGATCTTGTGGAGTTATATTTGCTTATTATCC
Organism: Cornus controversa; assembly: GCA_026545225.1. NCBI lineage: Eukaryota > Viridiplantae > Streptophyta > Magnoliopsida > Cornales > Cornaceae > Cornus > Cornus controversa. The sequence continues at coordinate 109,910,242 of CM048845.1, read as the reverse complement.
AATATGTTTTAGATGATGAATCAAAGGAATTTGATTAATTTTTGATGAAGTTGGATTGCACACACACACATGGATTTATTAGATGAATTTCTAAATTTTTATAAATATTTGTGTGTTGGAAGTTGTGTCATGATCATGAACTTGAGAATGAATTTTAAAGACAATCTATGGGTTTTAAAATTCTGCATTTATAACTAATTGAAATTGTTCAGAAATTTTAGAACTCATGTTATTCTCTGAAAAATGTGTTTTGATTATTCTCATGAGATTATTCATGTTTTAGTGTTAATTTTTTTTCTCTTGAAAAATTTCAAAAAAAAAAAAAAAAAATTCAAAAATATGTTTATTTTGATTTTGTATTTATTTTTCACTCCTTATGTTCTAAATTGCTAAATCAGATTAAAAATATGTGTTTTTGGTGAATTAAAGGTCCAAAGTGTAATTTTTCATAATTCACAAAGTTGGACCGGTCCCCATTATTGAGCACCTGTCGCACTTCTGCAGGTTCTGAGGAACAGAAAGAAGTTGGACCGGTCCCCAAATATGAGGACCGGTCGCACTTAGCGAATGCCCAGAATGTTGATTCTGCGCGTGCGCGTGTTTTGGCTTAAAACCCCTCACTTATTCTCACTCACATACACTCATATCTCTAACTCTCAAACTCTCTTAAAAACACTCCAACTCACACACATTTCTCTTCATCTAAATTTCTTTATGATTGATTGATATTGGAGGTTGGGATTGAACTTTTGGAGTTTGGGTTGATTGAGTATTGATTTGGGAGAAATTGTGCAAATAAATTGTTTTGAAAATTGAGGTTTAAAGACTTGCACACAAAGTGTTCGACAAAAAGTCTCAATGGAACTCTTGACTATATTTTTGATCCCATTCATTGTGGTGTTAATGGCACGCAAACGGGGACGAAATGATGCATCCACAAGTGCAGATAATCGAATTGTGTTTACTAGAAACATGTTTGAAGATGATTTTAACTACAACACTTTCATAAACATCATTGGATGTCGAGCTATGAGGATAGAAAGGAAAGTGAATCTTGTGGCGATTAAACAAGAATGGGAATTGGATTTTGTGCAATATTTTGAGGATAATGGTTGGGAGTCTCTATGTGATCTTCGGGAGATTGTCAAGCCGGACATGGTTCGATATTTCTATGGTAATATCATTACATCGAGCCTGGATGACCTCACTTTTGTGACCAAATGTTATGGTGTTCGGGTTGAGGTTACCAAGGATATAATTGCCAATATATTGGGAGTCCCAGAGATTGAAAATGGCTTAGTTTTGCCATATCAAATTGAGGATCCAAACCGACCAACCATGGATGACATGATTAGGGAGTTATGCATACCCAATGCCCCTAGACTTGTTGATAGGTTGCCTTCACTTTATATCACACACAATGTGTCGGCATTAAATTTGGTGGTCTCCTACAACCTTGATCCTCATGATCATAAAGGTAATTTGATCAAGAGTCGAGCCGAGCTACTATATCATATTGTTCGAGAGGATCCCATCAATCTTCCTGCAACAATCATGCGTACCATGATTCTCGCTACTCGACACTCTAGGTCATCATCAGCCTTACCCTTCCCACAGATTATCATGGCTATTCTGAGAGGTGCAAGGGTTCCTATTCCTGATGGAGCAGATGTTGAAAGACCGAAAGGGATAATTGATGCTACCTCAATTACTCGTTCAGTCAACAAGAAAGAGAAGGATAGGAAAGCTTATGAGCTCAGTCAAGGAGCTGGTCAGGCTGTGTCTGGGGGTCGTGGAGTTTTCCAACTTCCTGCTACTGACACACCTGTGACAGCCAATCAGATGAACCAAGTTCTCAGGTTCATTCAGCAAGGGTTCGATCGTTTACATACTAGGATAGACAAGCTTGACCCTGCTGCTTCTGATGAGGCTGCTGATGATGCAGATGATGATTAGACTTTAGGTCTTAATATATTTTTGTTCTAGACTATGGTTGATTTCTTTATCTTTGATGTCTAGATTATTTATTTTGGTTTATTCCATCAACTGATATGTTTTGGATATTTATTTGATCAGTGATGATGATTATGTTTGTCTCTATGTGCTTCATGATTTATCTGTTTATCTAAATCTCTTTGCTAGTTCTTTGTCAATTTGTTCCAAAAAGGGGGAGATGATATTGTTATATGCATAGGATGTGATATGAGGTTCTTCGACAAAGGGGGAGATATATTTATCAGATATTTTTTTTCAGGGGGAGATATATATGATTATATTTCTTTATTAAGCTTTTCACAGGTTGTGTTGTTTAAGAGATGTGCAGGTACAACAGGTTTTTACTAACCGTCTTGAACACACAAGTAAAGCTTCTGATGATCAGTTCTATATTTCTTGTATTTGGGCAAATTTGTAATCTAATTTTTCCAATGGGTTAGGTTATTGATTGTCTAAGTGGTTTTGTCACGAAATTGCCAAAGGGGGAGATTGTGACATATAAATTTGTAATTGGCATATTTCGGTGATCAAAACCTGAATGATCGAGTTGTAAGTTTCATGATATTTTATGTAACCAATCATCGACATCTTCGAGCTGACACTCAAGTGCATAGAAGCCGACAAATCAGTTAGAACACCATATAGTACAGGTAAGTATGTGAGGACACTCTGCACTTTTTAGTTCCGAGCCTATTTTGAAAAACCAGGGGTTAAATGAAAAGTTTAGGGTTTTTCAAAGTAGGACCGGTCCCCAATATTTAGGACCGGTCCAACTTTTCTCGGTAAGACAGGTTCTGCATGTTTTCAAAAAGTCCCACCGGTCCTATTTATTTGGCACCGGTCCAACTTAGCCTATTCCAAATAGGAAATAAATTTTGACGAAAATTCTGATTCCTATTGGGTTTGAAACTTCTAGGAAAGTTCTATTTTGGTATTTAACTTCTTTTCCAAGTAGAATTAGGACTTCTTTGCCTATATATATGTATCCATATTTTCTCTACAAATGTGTGAAAAAGAAGCCCTGAAATATTAGTTTTAAAGAGAGAAAGTATATACATAATAATTAGGGTTTATATATTTTTAAGAACACACATCCATACTACACGAGTGATTTTAGGATGGTGTTCTACTTCTGATTAGCTGCTCAGAGACTGCATCAAATCTATTTGCTGATCAGAACATTGGATTGAAGGTTCTTCGCTTGCTTGCTTGCTGAGGAAGAAAGGTGACCAGATTGCACTACGAAGGGAACAAAATACTTGCTGAGTATTTTGGTTCTTCCAGCAACCTTTCTGTAAGGGTGGTGACGTTAGCCGGAAGTCTGCAGCAGTTGGACGTGTTGTCGCAATCATAAGCCTGAGGTGTTCCGCATCAGATCCTTGACAGAGTGAAGAGGGGTGTGAGACTGAGACAGAGTCTGTTGTACTTTGCTTCATCATAGTGAATTGGTTCCCTGAGGCGTGCCGCCTCCCTCCGTGGTTTTTCCCGCCTTGGGTTTCCACGTATATCTGGTGCATTCTTTTCTTTACTTGCACTTTACTTATTTGCTTGCTTTAATTGTTTAATTAATTGGACTTAAAATTGAATTAATTAAAAATTAAGCAAACGAGCAAGTGATCCTATTCACCCCCCCTCTAGGTTCTAAAATACTTTTCGCAACCGCTTCCGCACCGCGCAACTCACACTTTGTGCCTAGCGAGAATTATATCTAAGGATCAAATTGTCTAGAGTGTAAATAATTTTTTGAGGGTGAATATGTGTACCAACTAGAAAAAAATAAAAAAATATGCCAACTACACAATTTGTATCATCTCATATTTTTTACTCTCATTTATTTCTTTTCGTTAAATTTCAGTCTTTAATCGCAATCTTCAGGATACTGGTCTGGCCCAATGTCGACCTTCTTTGAATTAGCTTATCCAAACTAATCTTTTTGGTCCGATTGACCCTAAATCTTCAACATTTCTTCCTTTGGTGAAGAAGACACAATTGAAAATCCATTATTGAGTTGGTTACTCGCTTACATCACAAAAACATAGGAGGCTGTAAAATACTGTACGAGTTCATATTAAATATTGCGTTACCTTTAAAAAAAAAAGAATATTATTGAGTTAGCTTTCGATTTTTTTTTTTTGAATATTATTGTGTTGGTTACTCGCTTACATCACTGAAATGTAGGAGGTTGTAAAATACAGTATGAGTTCATATTAAAATGTTGAATTTAGGTAAATGACCAATCATGCAACCTTGTTTGTACATTTTCTTCATATTTATACAATATTTTTTATCAGTGTTAATTGCATGGAAGGTTCTGATATCATGCTCATAGAAGCCAAGAAAAGTTGAAGATCAACTTGAATTGTTAGGGTTGTAACATTTGTAGGATAATCTCAACTTTCTAGGTCTACTCATTAATCTATTATTGGTAATCTCAAACTTTATAGTACTTACTAAAGAAAAAAAAAAGTTGTTAGTGTTGACTTGTTTTACATTGTTTGTCTTTACATGTTTATCTTTTGAAAAAGACGCGTCAAACATTGTTGAAGAATGAAGTACTTTAGGAAAAACATTTTTCACTTGTCATTGTTCATTTATTTTTACTTTTCATTTTGACCAATTATATAGCTCGTTAATTAAAAAATTAAATATGCAAGTCAAAATATGCCAGCTAAACAACTTGGTCTTTGTGCCTAGCGAGAATTATATCTAAGGATCAAATTGTCTAGAGTGTAAATAATTTTTTGAGGGTGAATATGTGTACCAACTAGAAAAAAATAAAAAAATATGCCAACTACACAATTTGTATCATCTCATATTTTTTACTCTCATTTATTTCTTTTCGTTAAATTTCAGTCTTTAATCGCAATCTTCAGGATACTGGTCTGGCCCAATGTCGACCTTCTTTGAATTAGCTTCTCCAAACTAATCTTTTTGGTCCGATTGACCCTAAATCTTCAACATTTCTTCCTTTGGTGAAGAAGACACAATTGAAAATCCATAAATACATTATCGATGATTCATGATCAATGATTTTACCGAAATTACAGTTAAGGACCTAAAAATAAGAAAACTAGAAAAGAATATCAAAACTAGAAGATAAGTATTACTAAGAAGCTAACAGTTGTAATTTTAAGGGCTTAAATGAGCAACATTCTATGCTCATCATATGTATAGGTCAAAAGTGGCCAAAATCATATTTTGGTGTTCTCTCATCTTTCTCTCTCTTTACAACTTCACTCCAACTTATCTTTAGATTTTTGGAGGCTTAAGGTGAGATTTGAAGATTATTCCAAGAGGAAAGTTTGTTCTCCTCATCATTTTCTTTGATTTGATCAGTTCAAAGTTCGATTTGGTGAAGTTTAAAAAGTTGGTTAAAACTAGAGTTTGGAATTGGTATTGCTCAAGAAGGGAAAGTTATTCTCTTTGTTATGTTCTACGATTTGAAATCTGAATTTGATGGAGTTTGAAGATTTGGTGATTTAGTGCTTTTGACCTTGAAGCTTAGAATGCGGTAGGGGTGTTTTCTCCACCTTATCATCGATTTCTTAGAAATTGATCTTGATTTTGGATTGTTTAGCATGTTTAGAAGTAATAGGAAGTGGTAATTGTGAGTCTTGCATATTTTCTTTTGATTATATATGATAATCGAGTCGTCACATGACAATTATGATGATGTTGATGTGCATTGATATTGTATATATGTCATGATAAATTTGTTGATTGAAAGTATGTTAGAACATGTGTTAATGTGGGTTATACATGTTAATTCAGTATACATGTTATATATGCTACTAATTGAGGATGTATGTTATTCATTAGAATAATTTATGGTTGTGAAAACCATGTTATAAATATTGCATACCACATGTTTAATAAAATGCATGAGAATGTTCGTTTTTTATAAAATCATATTTTATGAATGTCTCGTGAGAGAATTGATATTGCATTGTTATATGCATAAAAATGATGTGTTTTAGCATAGAATTAAGTGGCTTATAATGCGTTTAGAAATGTGTGATACATTTAAAATTATATGTGTTGATATACTTGAAATCTATATGATTGGTTGTTGATTTTGGGAGGAGGTTAGAAAAGTAAGAAGGGCCCGAAGCCATAGGGATCAAAGCCTAAAACTTGGCTAAAGTAGTTTTGTCTAGACTTTCGGGTTATTAACCCTTAAAGTACAATATTTTGGATATATGTGGCTAAGTGTTTGTGTTTATGTCTCAATGAGATTATCAATACATGTTTTATTTATGGAACATGTAATTGTGTTTATTATGTGCATATTTGGCATGTTAATATGTGAGAATGAGCATTTGATATACGTTCATGCATGGCACACATACATGGTGGGGATGTATGTGGGAAGGTTGTAAAAGACATCTTGAATAGACCAAAATATGGATTTTGAATGTTAACTAAATGATCCTGATATTGAAATTTGGGTATTTTGTGAGAAATGTATGACTCGACCAGATGAACCTTCATTGGAGTCCAGGGCTTCTCGATTGTGTGTGAGACATGGGAAGGGTATGAATGCATGGCATAGTGCATACATTCATGATATAGTTAATGGCATGTAATATTTGGGCTCATGAACATTAATTCTAGTAACAAGAGAATCTTTGGCAGAGATAGTTGGACTTACCTCTTTTTTGAGAAACTTAAATTTGCTTTGAAGATTCAGAATTTCTGTTTTGTTTTCTTTAATCCTCTTATGGATCTTATCACTTTCTTCCGTCAGAGATTCCTTTTCACTTTCTATTATCTCTAATTGATTGGTTTTCTTTTTGTAGGCTCTTTTGACTTTGATAGTTTCTGTAAACAACTCCTCAAAAGTTTTGGATAATTCTTCCTTGGTTCTTCTTTTCCTTCATCTTCAGAATCATCAGAGCCAACTTAGCTTATAGTTGTAAATTTCTATGTTTTACCTATATCAAAAGAATAATCATTAGTAGTATCATCATTTAGTAAAGCAACAAAATTAACAGCATCATTCTCAACAGAAGAATCACTATCATAGTTAGAAGACTCATACTCAGAAATAATAGCTTTCATAGCTTTCTTTTTAACCTTTGAATTTTTCTTTACACTAAAGTTATTTTTCTTAGGACTTGGACATTGAGTAAGTGTGTGAACTTTACCACCACATGTCTAACAAGTGATTTCAGAATCCTTAGAGTCGTTAACTTCTTTCTCTTTCCTCTCCTTACCTTTGGAAGATGAGCATTGATTCAGGAATTTAGAAGAATTTTCTTTCCTAAGATTTATATCTTTCTCATATTTAAGGATCTTCCTAAATTTTCTAGCAAAAGTGCAACATCATTATCTGAATCATATTCAAAACTTTTAACTTTTTCAACTTCAGTGAAATTTTAAAACATTTGACAAACTTGAAAACTTAGAAATCTTTGAGATTTTTAAAGCCAAATTTTTGTTTTTTGAAGTTTTAGATATTTCATCTCAAAAGTTTGAATTGATCCAACTAATTCTACCACTTCCATTGAATTAATATCTCTGCTCTCATCTAAGGTTTCCAACTTAGCTTAGAACCTATCATGTAGTGACTTCATGATTTTTCTAACAACCTGAAAAGATGGAATTCTCTTACCAAGGTTAGCACAACTTTGAACAATATCATTAAGCTTAGAATAAAAATCAAAAAATATCTTATCTTCATCCAGTTTAATTGTTTCAAATTTGGTTGCTAGCATTTGTAGCCTTGATTTCCTTACCTTGGTGGTATCCTCATGAGTTACTTGTAAAATATCCCATACTTCTTTCAAAGTGAAATATGCAGAGAATTTAACAAATTTAGAAAGAACAACAGAATTAAATATAGCATATAAACCCTTGTTGTTATTATTAGTTTCATTATGCTCAGTATTAGACCGTGTTGATTTATCCTTCACTACAGTCATAGTGACATTACCAGTACTAGTGGTAGTGGTACGAATTATATATCCATTCTCAATAGTGATTCATACTCTCTCTCATTGAGATTTTAGAAAAGCTTTCATGTGAGACTTTCAAAAAGTATAATTTGAACCATCAAACAAAGGAGTTCGCTAAATCGATCCACCCTCTTTCATTCTAGATTCCATGATGATTTTTGAAAACAAAAATAAATTTTGATTTTAAAAATATTTTGCAAGGAACTACACACAAATTAGAGAACGCTGCTCTAATACCAATTATGAGTTGCGTGGTACGAAAGTGGTTGCGAAACTAATTTAAAACCTAGAAGGGGGTGAATGGGTTTAATTTCTCGTTTGCTTAATTTTTCAAATTAATTCAATTTTAAGTCCAATTAGTAATTAATTAAACGTATAAAACAAGTAAATAAAATAAACTGCGAGTAATGTAAAAAAAGGCACCAAATATACGTGGAAACCCTAGATCGGGAAAAAACCACAGGGGAGGCAAGCCTTAGGAAACCAATCCACTATAATGAAGCAAAGTACAACAAACTCTGTCTCAGACTCACACCCCTCTTCACTCTGTCAATAATATAATGCAGAACACCTCAAGCTTACAACTACGACTTCAGGTCCAACTGCTGTAAACTTTCGGCTAATGTCACAATCCTCACAGAAAGGATTTTAGAGGAACAAAAATACGCAGCAAGTATCTCGATCCCTTCGGAGTGCAATATGGTTCACCTTTCTTCTTCAACAAGTAACTAGAAAAATCACAAATCCAATGTTTTGATCAACGAATAAATTTGATGTAATCTTCGAACAGCCAATTAGTAGAAGAACATCCTAAATGTCACTAGTGAAATATAGATGGGTGCTCTCAAAATATAAAAAACTATTTTGCCCTAATTATACTGTATAAGCTTTCTCTCTCTAAAAATATTAATTCTCAAGAAATATTTGTAGAGAAAACATAGATACGTATATATATGCAAAGGAGTCCTAATCCTACTTGGAAAACAAGTTGAAAACTAATATAGACTCTCCTAAAAGTTTCAAACCCAATAGGAATCAAAATTTTCATCAAAATTAATTTCCTATTTGGAACAGGATAAGTAGGACGAGTGCTCAAAATGTAGGATCGGCAGGACTTTTGACAATTCTTGCAGAAACCAAACTGCCGAGCAAAGTTGGATCAGTCCTAGAAAATGGGGACCGATCCAATTTTAAAAAATTCTAATTTTTTTCAGAAACCCTAGTTTTTCAAAATTGGCTTGAAAATATAAAGTGCAACGTGTCATCACCATACTTACCTGTACTATATGATGTTCTATTTGGATTAACTATTTTCATGCACTTGTGTATCAGCTCAAAGATGTTAATGATCGATTCAAAAAATAAAGAGAAAATTATAACTCGATCAATTAAGTTTTGAACACTGAAATTCGCTAAATACAATTATATATCTCACAAAAGATCGCTCTACGAAGGGGACATAATATTCGCGAAGTGTTTATATTCTTCTAGTTACCCTTTTGCAAGGATTATGACATGGAGTCACAAGAGTAAGCATGAGGTGTTACGCATCAAATTCTTGGCTGAGTGGAGTGGGTGTGAGTCTGAGACAGGGTCTATTGTACTTTGCTTTGAGATAGTTGATTTGGTTCTCTGGGTTTACTTGCCTTACCTATGATTTTTTTTCCTTTTTGGGGTTTCCACATATATCAGGTGTTTTTATAAACTTTACTTTATTTTCTTATTTTATGTGTTTGGTTATGATAGGCATTGAATGTTGCACATTTCAGGTCGTAAAGTTGCATATACTAATACCATAGTAATATTTATTCAGCAATTTTAATTATATTTTTGAATTTATTTGTTTTCATGTGCTTAACTTTAATTTAAAGGGAAATTAATGTAATTGGGCCATTAGGATGCCTTTATAGCAAGGAGTTGCATTGAAAGTCCACTGGGTGAGTTTATATTAAAGACCCAAATTAAATGGACCAAAGAAATGGGCCAAAAATAGTGTATAATGAAGACAAATGTAATTGGGCCCATTTGCAAGAAGCCCAGCTAAAATCTATTCCATAAACAGGCTAGGCCTATACAAAGCAATCGAGCACTTTGTGTAAGGCGCTCAAGCATTTTTGAACCCGATAGGAAAATTTCTCCTGCTATGATTAGGGTGAAAAAGGAGGATTGGGAGATACGCAGAGAGACCTAGAGAGCAGCGTACTAAAGAGATTTTAGAGCTGTTTATAGCAGAAGAAGAGGCATGAAAAAGGGTTTTTCACCATTGATCAAGCCTTTTATTCCAAGCATGAGCGGCTAATTCACCATCTAGGGAAGTGATGTAACTATAATTTTCTTTGTAAATAGTTTAATTGCATTCTTTTAATTCAATGATTTTTATGTTTATGTATTGATTACACAATTGGGATTAGATAATAGTTGTACTATTATTTTAATTTTAAACGACGAAGTTTAATTTTAATGGAATTAAGTTCTTGTCTTAGGCTTAATTATTTTATGGTTGACTTAATTTCCTATTTGCTTTCTGTGATTGTAAATAGGAAGATTATACAATGGTGTTTAACGATCATTCAATTTAGGATTTTAATAAACCATGCTAAGGGAAGATGAACTATCCTACATATTAGTTTAGTTAAATTAGTGTAATTAAGTAGATAGTTCATTCTAATCAAAGATAGTTTATACTTAATGTAAATTAAATGAACCTTTTAGGTAAGGTTGATGTGAGCTTGTAGCCACACAACTAAAAAAATACATGGAATAAATTTCCCATATTAAGAGCAACTAACCATTGATGAGAAATTAGTGGTGAAATCAATTTTCCTTGGTTTTTCCATCTCTGATTATCTTAGTTTAATTATATTTGCATCCAGTTCTTATTTCACTTTCACTAGTTTTAGAATAAGACAATCAAGCAAATTTTATAATTAAATTAGAATTAAAATTTGAGACTAAGTACCACAACCGATCAAAATTTGCAAGTCCTTGAGGTTCAACACCCTCTAAATAGCCTTATCCTATGAGGACTCCTACTATTGCGAGTGGTTAAGTAAACTTGATTCACATCAGGTTAAATGGACTTAAAATTGAATTAATATGAAAAATTAAGTAAATGAGTAATCACCCCTTTAAGTTTTAAAGAAACTTTCGCACCCACTTTCACATTGCGCTACTCACATATACTATGTGGAACCCCGTCACGCTATTTTTTTGGCCCACCAGATGTCATCCATTGAATTAAGATTCAAGGGAATTCGTAACTAGTTGATCACTAGAACATCATGAGAACACCATATTTCATATCACTGTGAAAGCTTTAATGACCCTTGCTCCATGTGTTGCCTTATACATATATAAACATATAGATGTGCAACTCATCAGATCGTAAGGATTATAACCATATCCTTATTAGCATGGAAGGTGCTTAAATAATACCGATTTATAATGCTCCATCGTGAACATCCATTTTGTATATCCGTCTGATTGCATTATGAGATAATACGTAGCGATGTTAATAAACTGGACCGGGATCCTCTTCTGTGCCACATGACGTCCTATGACATAAGGAGGGTGGAGATCACTCAAAATGGAGTGGGGTCCACTTTGTTTATGGAAACTATATACTCTTTAAATTGATCTCCATTCTTCACTTATGAACAGGATGTCATGTGGCACATGATATGATCTCTTTCCTAATAAACTACGATTCTCTCTCCATGGCTAGGGCTTGAATATCCTCCGTTTTGTTTTCTCCTGTACGGTTTGACTCTTCCTTCTTACAAGACAGATAAGATAGGATCAGACCTGAGGTGTGATGGTTAGGTACACTTTGACTTCAAGTCAGTGCTGGATATGATCTAACAGAAAAATAATTCTGTATTTAATTTTGATGTATTTTTATTCTATGCCCAAGTTTTCCTTTTTATAGAAGTATTTGTATTATAGTAAGAAACCCATTCAGTTACCTTTTCCAATTCAATTAGGAAATGTCACGTCCCAAAATTTGGATTGCCAGAACTACTCCGGTCTGAGTCTGAACTCTAGGTTATGAGGTGTCATGAGTTCCCAATCGTCATCCCACGACCCAGACAACCATGGAAATCACCATTATTCACCCTCAGCTTTGTCATGGACCACCGAGACTAATTCGTGGAAGCTTAACCAATTCACCCTAAGTTCCTATATGGAACGCTTAGGTTTTATCCTCAATCATAGTTCTCACAACTCAGCAAAAGCTTAACTAATTCATCATGAGTCCTTAAGTAGGACACATGAACTCTCAATGCTCAACAGTACTACATCTTTAGGTTTTGGTTCGCTAATAAATGTCCCACCAGTTGGCTGAAACCTGGGCAATCCATCGGTAGACTACCTTTCTATTTTGGTTGGCTGAAAAATGTGTTTTGGTCAACTGGAGACAAGTTTCGATCGATCGAAACAAGTCTCTGCAGAATTTACAAATACAAACTCTCAATATCTCACAATTTCGGTAGGCTGAAGGGTGTTTCAGTTAGTTGAAACTCTCTAAAACCTATTTTCACCTATTTTTAAGTCTCAATTTACCCTCCACAACATTTATAACTCAAAAGGACCTCTTAATTCATCATTTCGCCACCTCAAGCATTTTCATAATTATCATACATGCATAAATGAACGTAAAATGAGTAAAGATCATCATCCTCATCATTTAACATACATTCTTGTCCCAAAACATTACATATAAGGCATAATCATAAAGCATACTCATTATCACGTTTCTAAAATATTAAAGAACATATACATGTTTAAAATATGCATATAGTCACATTCCAGACATGCATTCAAATGTAAGCTATAAATGTTTTCAAAGAAAAATTAACGACGCTCCACACCAACTCATGGTTGGGGAGAATTCACTACTTCCTTGTCATTTCCTAAAAAGAGTTAATACTCATGGGATGAGCTCCAACACACTTAGTAGAAATGACTAAAACACAATTCCGTAAGCCTTGTGAATACCACATAACACATAATCATATTATCATGTTAAGCACAATTTCATATACGAATATCCATGCCATGCATCATATGTTGATATGCATAGTGTCATGCTCCTTTTAAATGTCCTATACACACACACCTGATCTAGAATACGGGCTCTAATGACGGCCCACCCGATATTCATTTTCTTTTCTCTTTTTGAATATCAGAACTCCTTTGTCGGTCGACCCAATGATGTTGCTATTGGGTTCCTTTGTCAATCCATCCGATTTTCCTCTCTTTTTTCACATACACCCTTATACCAATGTATCTGCAATGCGTGAACAATTCATAATTCTTATACTCATGTCCACCTTTACTCATGTCATAGCATTTATTTCAATGATAAAAACATAATTTACATATAATCATGCTCTTTAAAGCAATTTACCAAACACATAAGTGTTACATTCATAATTACACATAAAACATATATAATTCTCTCACATTTCTCACTCAACATGCTATATAATCACACATAAAAATTATAAACTCATAATCAAATCAATTCACATTGAGAATTCATCTTATTGTATAATATATCATATTTTGGTTGTCATAGACAACCACTATACTCACACAAACTCTGAATTTCATGGTTTAGGCATTCTTACATTAGTTTAGAAGAGCTTTTAAACAAAATCTCTAATTCTCACCAAAATCAACTTTGTCCGAATTTAACTTCGAACGGATCAAACTCGAGCCCTTATCGTGTAGATCAATCTTTTCTTTCTCTAATTCACGCCCCAAGCCCCTTTAAATCCAAGAGAGAAGGAAGAAGGAATTGTAGAGAGATATTGGACTCTTTTGATCGACTACTATAGAGAAGGAGAATATGTGTTGAATTGTTCTCTCTTGTATTTATAACACTAACTTCTTCTATTTACCAAAACATCACTAGTCACTTAACATACCTTTCCGGATTCTGTTTTCAATTTTGAAAGCTTCTACGGATTCGAAATCGATTTCATAATTCATCAAATATTTTATTTAGTCTAATATCAAAATTTAGTATTATTCTGAAATTTTTGAATTTTTCGAGTCCACTGGACCATGTCCTGAGCTCACCTAACCCAAAAATCTCAATTTTCATCAAACTCTCCCAAAACTTTTTCGGACCCTTATACAAGTTCCCAAATATATTTCTCGCATTTAAAACATGCATATTATCATTTAAATCACTTATATGACGATAAATGAAAATAAAAAGAAAACTGACCAAAAATGGTCACGATCTTTACAGAAGAGATATGAAAAGATAGATAGTTATCCATATCTTCCAGCTGTATCTTATCTTATTCATTTAAGTCCTTTGGACTTCTAATGGTGTAGTTTCCCATATCAAATGAAAATCATGTGTAGATATTTTTGTTTAACAGACATAAATCCGAATTAATTATCAGATATTGAGGTTTCTTTCCTTAGTCTTTGTTCAATTATCATTTTTCATAATTTCATCATATGTCTCATTAGTTTTATTCCTCTATAATTTTCACAATTTTGTATATCACCGTTATTTTTATAAATTGGTAACATAGTGTGTGTACTCCATTCACTTGACATTCTTTCTTCTTTTAAAGTTTTGTTAAATAACTTTGTTATCCATTAAATTCATGTTTTCCTAAATTCTCCACGTCTCAATAGGTATGTTATCCGGTCCTAATGATTTTTTCTTTCCCATTTTATTTAATGCGTCTTCTACTTTTTTATTATTAATCCTATTTACCACTTTCATATAAGGCTTGTCACTTACGATTTATTCTATAGTATATTCTTTATTTGGCAAATGTTGAAAGTAATTTTTTCATCTTTTTAATATATATTTTTTTAACTAATATTGTTTGTTCTATATCCTTAATCCACCTAACTTGAGCAATATCTTTAGTCCACCTATCACTATTTTTTGGCTAATTTGTAATAGCCATTTTGTCCTCTTTTGTTCCTACATTTAATGCATTTTCTTTATCGTTGGCTACTAACTTCGGATTTCCATTTTTTGTATTACTCTAAATCTTTTTGTTTTTTACTTTCTTTTCATTCTTTGAAACTCATTCTTTGATTTTATTTTATTTTATTACTTGTTGTATTTCGTTGCTCTACCACAATATTTCTTCTTTAATAAATTTCTTCTGAATATTTTTTTTTTGCGCCGCCCCTAATATATTTGTAATTGTCGGGGAACGTTACTGATGAGATCTGGGTACGGCGTCATAAAAGAAAAGGAAAGAGAGTTGAGGAAAGTAGTATCTTCTTTTACGTTTAAGGGGTTGAAAAAAGTTTTATTGAGTTCGTGTGCCCACCATCTATCTAGAAACATTAGTTGCAAATATTTTGACTGAGTATATTAGGATTAGTGGTCAGATAAACTACTCTTATTATACGGATAACACTAATTATTAGTAACTCTATGCCATTAAAATGAATAATATTAAATAATATTGTATTATTAATTTTAGTAATGTAAATTATCACTTATAAACACACCTTGCCTACTAAAAAAATCACAAAAAATACAAAATGGAGAAGATTTTTACTCCATTTTGACCACTTTCGGTTTTGATGGGTGAAGAGTCACAAGAGAGAGATGCACAACCACTAACATACTTTCCAGTCAAATTGATATCCATATGCACATGCGACTTCTCTTTTAGGTCATGGACGTTTGGTTGGTTGGTAGGTAGGTGAAGTCACAAGAAAACACAGCAAGTGATTAAGATTTGGGTGAAAATGTCCCACTAGTAAATTACAAAATTAATTTGAAAATTCAGGAAGTTAAATTGGACTTTCTTTCAATAACACTCAATTTTTTATACAGTAACATTTTGGGTTTCATCAATTAAAACTAAGATTAAAGAAAATTAAGAAAAAAAATATGAGTAACCAATTCACGAGATATAGACACTGAAATTAAACATATTGAATAGGTGGTTGTTCATGTACACTCGAAATTGATTGCAATTGGCTAACAAAATAATCATGGTATGCAACTGTCACCCACCTGTGTTAGTTAAGATTGAATATATATATATATATATATATATATATGGTGATTCCAATTAAAAAAATAGATACTACTCAAATTATATTATATGCCAACTCAAATGTAATTAGGTGCAAGGGACGCACGACTCATCAACAAAGTCATCAAACAAAAAACAGAATTATTTTTATATAGTATTTTTAAAAAAACAAAGCTTTGCTATCGATAAAACATATGTTTTTGGTCAGCAAAGCTCACATGGCTGTGCTGCGCACAACCAAAAAGAGAAGGGAAAGATCAGAAGAAGATTGTAGAAAAAACTGAAAAGTGGACATACTTTTTTTCTCGAATCATCCTCATTTTACTCTTTTCTTTCTCAAACTCAATTTCTCTATATCCCTTTACACTTGCATAAACAGAACCCAAGTGTATAATCCAATAAGTTTATCAGCTCTCTCTCTCTCTCTCTCTCTCTCTCTCTATATATATATATATATATATATATGTATTGTTGAATAACAGGTGATGGTCATGTTGACACCGAAAAGAAGTTTGCTAAAGGTCATTGTCCTCGGTGACAGTGGGTATGATTTAGCTTCTGATTTTCCTTTTTCTATTTCTTGTTTCTTTCTTCAAAGTTTGAAGTTTCTTTAAGTTGGCTATATATGGTTTTAATGTATATACTTGTCATGTTTATTCTATATCTTATGTTTCCTTGTTTTGATTTTCAGGGTAGGAAAGACTTCTTTGATGAATCAGTATCCATAATATCATGGTTTGATATGCAATAAATTATTATTTTTTTCTAGTTTATTTTGTTATTATTGATTGAATTATTTCATAGATTATATGTTAATCTATATACTACCTGTGTACAGGACACAAGCACAGTTGCAAAAAGGTTAGGCAAATGGTGATATTCATTTGTTCTTAGAAGGATTTTCGATATTCAGACAAGTGAAAAAGAAAAAAGAGACTATAGTTCAAAATTTTGTTCAGTTGCTTGTAATATGAAAACTATTCATTGAAAAAAAAAAAAGACTCTGTAGTAGATAACATTTGTTTTAGTTCTTTGAAACTGGTTTATGTTTTTAGAGTTATAGACACTTGATTAAGGTGCTCTATGATAGATATGTTGCAACCTTGTATATATGTTATTTATGGAAATAAATTCAATTTCTTGAACTAGTACGGAGCCTTGATAAACTGTTCTTGATCCTTGGAATTGGATTTCAAATTTTAGTTAAGCTAGTATATATTCGTAATACAAATTGTAGTGCTACATTTGAGTTTACCATACTAGGAATACCATTATTTGGATTTGTGGGTCTTAAATTGTCATTCCAGATATGTATATAAGAAATTCAGTCAGCAGTATAAAGCTACAATTGGTGCTGATTTTGTCACGAAAGAGCTACAGATTGACGACAAACTGGTCACTTTACAAGTAAGTGCATGACTAATTGAAGAGTTTTTGTGTAGGGATGGCAATGGGGGCGGGGGACTCCAACCCCATCCCCGTCTCCATTTAGCAAAGCTCTTCTTATCTCCGCTCCAAACCGTTTATTAAATGGGGTGGGGGCGGGACAGTTTTTCTTCTTTCATTTAGGAAAATATTTTTGTAATTGTACTCTTTTTTAGTCTTTATATTCTTATATGAAAACGTCTCTAATAATTTACATGTGCACTATCAATAAGATTTGAATAAGTAAATGTTATATATATAAGGCTAATTTTGAATGTGTACAATATATATAAGGGTAATATGGTAAATATAAAATATAAACGGGCAGAGTGTGGTGGGATGGGGTGCCTATCTCCATCCCCACCCCGCCATCATGCGGGTTTTTCTCTCTCACTTTCATAACCGTTCCAAAATCATTTAGACTCTTTAAAATCGGTTTAAAGGGGCGGGGCAAGGCAAATTGTTATCCTTACTTTTGTGTGTTTTCCATATAAAATGACATGTTAAGTGAGGCTGCTTGGCTCAACTGTTTGAGAATTTCACAGATTTGGGACACGGCAGGCCAGGAAAGGTTTCACAGCCTTGGTGTTGCATTTTATAGAGGGGCAGACTGCTGCATTCTTGTATTTGATGTTAATTTAGTCAAATCATTTGAAACACTTCAAATTTGGCATGAAGAATTTCTTCAACAGGTGTTTTGATATATATATATATATGTTCCACAT
The DNA here is from genome assembly GCA_026545225.1 of Cornus controversa. Taxonomy (NCBI): domain Eukaryota; kingdom Viridiplantae; phylum Streptophyta; class Magnoliopsida; order Cornales; family Cornaceae; genus Cornus; species Cornus controversa. The sequence continues at coordinate 109,892,101 of CM048845.1, read as the reverse complement.
TACTTCTAGTGATCCTTTAAGCATTTTTTGACTATCTTATGTATGATCGATTGTAGGCAGATCCAAGTGACCCTGAGACATTTCCCTTTGTGTTACTTGGAAACAAGGTAGACATTGATGGTGGAAACAACAGAGTGGTAAGAAACACGATGAACATACCTTAACATCGTTTGCTTTTGTTCTCGAACTTCTTCGGATATGGTTATGACGTATTCTTTTTGTGCAGGTTTCTGAAAAAACAGCTAGGGAATGGTGTGCTTTGAAGGGAAATATACCTTATTTCGAGACCTCAGCTAAAGAGGATTACAATGTTGAGGATGCATTTCTATCTGCTGCAAAAACTGCACTTGTCAATGAACATGAGCATGACATGTAAGAGTGTGTGTGTGTATATATATACACCAGTGCTTTATTGAATTTATTTACTTATTGCCCTACCACAATAGCTTCAAACTGAATCACATGTACACCCTCTTTGTACTCAACTTCATACTGCTTCACTAAATATTGTAAGTACCAACTTGATTTGTGCCTGGTTTATGGGATTAGCGTATGATTGCTTAAAGAATTACAAGTGTGATAGATATATATCTATAATGATTTTTAATCAATTCTATAGTCACATTAAAAAAATATATCAATTGTGCATCTACAATTCTACATACACCAACTCAGAAAAGTAGGAGAATAAAGATCTCCATATATTACTATTATGATTATTGTACTTTTTGTTATTCAACTTCTTTGTATCAGATCAAAAAGGATACATCAATATATCCAACTTGAATTCTAGCCTTTATTTTATCTTGTGTTGCTATTTTTTTGGTTGTATATATTCATGTTATATATTTTGATATAAATGGACAGATTATGGATACAATAAAGTCTATCAACTTCATATTAAGTTTTTTCTTTCTTTTTTCCCCGCAACTGGTAAAGAGTTGAACACAATAATTGTAGGTCCTCCTAATCATTTTTCAAGCTGGTTCACTAAATACACCTTTCTCTCAGCAGTTACTTCGAGGGAATCCCGGAATCAATTTCCGAAACTGAGCAGAGAGGAGGATGTGCATGCTGAAGTCGGCTGGCCCAAGATTTGAAATATGCATCGGTGCAATTTTACATGGAGCATTATTCTTCTACACTAATATTACTTTTATTTGCAATGCTAAATAAATTAATTGATGATGTTTTTATGACAATCAATCTGTAAAATATAAACTTTGTGTGATTTTTATTGGTTTTAGAGATGAAATACAAGTGGTATAAGTCCCAGCCTCCCAAATAAGAAGTTAAGTATCAGTGGAGGCAGTATGCATGTGTGATTCTACTTTTCTGATAAAAAAAAAATACAGCTTTGGTTGCTAAAACTTTGGAGTGATGCTTATGTTTTTCTTCATTTTGGTCTTTTTTTTTCTTTGCTTTTTGTTAGATTCTTTTTCTCCTTTTTTGTTCTTCTCCTCTAAGCATAAAAAGAGACAATTCTAAGTCTTATTATATATAGAAACTCTAAATCAAAGACAAATTTCAATCATGTTGTGGTTGAATATGATTCTGACGCCAGACAGAATAGTGATTATTCTGTAGGCTAAGGGCAACAGAAAATAAACAGAAAGAAAGCACGAGAATTGCCCAAAAACTCAGAGAAAAGTCTCTGGTATTCAATATTATTATTCAAAAAAAAGTACCTTCGAATCAACCCACAAGCCGGGTTATATAGCTAAGCTTCGTCAACATTACCAAAAATAGCAAAAACCTAATATTCTTGCCAAAATAAAATACGAAATAAAAGAAGAAAGTTGCCAGAATTCTGGCCCAAATCAAGCCCAGAATCACTTCCTAATCAACAAAATAAATATTACCAAAAAAGGAAAGAAATAACTAAAATTAGGGATTCGGAGGGGAAAACAGTGGATTTTGACCTCGAAAACAGACTCACCCAGCTTTAGCTAGGTGCCCACGACGTGCGCGCCGAACCAAGCTTTCCGAATTGTGGTCATAAAGGCGATTCTGACACCTGTAGCCAAAGTTATGGCCAAAATACCGAATCGCATCCAAAAATACCCTAATTAGTGACAAGGTCACGGTTTCCTGCCATCTTTACGCTGATCTGCCAACTCAAGATATTTCAGTGCCATCAACGTGTCATCTGACAGCTCAGCATCATCTGACTCGGATGCTCCTGCATCAGATTCTGTACGTGACTTTAAACTCAAGGTGTAGGACAGATAATGACATAGATAGTCTCCGTGACAAGAACATTCTAGAACTCGGTTATGCCATGCAAGTGCTCAACAGATGATGATATGGATAGTTTGCATGGAGAACTCTTACACATGCATAAAGGTATGTAAAGTTGTAGAGTGGTATGAAACTCTCTAGGTTTGTCTAGAATTGTAAAGAGATATTTTAAATATTCTTTTGAAGTACTCCAGAACTTAACTCTAAAGTTCTCACGCTTTGACCAATAACACTTGTACGTATCATTGTCATTCATTGCAGGCCATTGTCCTTGGTCACTCTCAAGTACACTGATGAATACATATTTTGTACGAATTTTATCTCTAAAATTATCTTTGTCAGCACTTTATTATATTTTATTTTAATCAATAAATGTGTTTTCATATATTTTTAGATCATTGGAGATTTTCACTCAAAAGAAGATTATTTCAACAAATAAATATTTGAAAGACCCATTTGCGTAGGGTTCACTATTTAGGTCACAACACTCAGCTCAATTGTCGGAATAATGCAAATCTAGACTTTTTAGAAAGCTGATTCATAAAGGAACATTTTTGTATTTCATGAGAAAATCTAAATTCAGACATTTAAGGGGTCAAAATATCGTGGCAAGTTAGTGGCAAAAATCTGGGCAAATTTAATATGACATATATGTTTTTAACTTTTATTAACCTACATCAAGGCCCACCTCAAATATGGAGTAATGGATCAGACTAAATTGTCTATATCAAAATTCAAGGCCCACCTCAAATATGGAGTAATAGATCAAACTAAATTATTTAAAGTCCAAGCCCATTTGAAATGGATCAAATGATAATTATAATAATTATCTTAATGATATATATGTATATATAGATAATTGTTATAAAATCATGATAATTATTATAAATGTTAAATATATTAATGTGATAATTATCAAGGTCAATTCAAATTACAATTGTACCCCTTCAGTGAGCCTATAAATAAAAGAAGAGGGGGGACCAGAGGAAAAAATCAGTGGAGGCCAAGAAAGAGAAGACAGAGATAATTAATCCGAATTTTATTTCATTGTGTCTTTTATATTTTTGTTAACTTCTTCCACCATGTGTAACTAAACCCCTCAAATTGTGTTATTTTAATTGCATGTTTTGTTTAAACTATTAAATCAAACTTTGTTCAACTAGATTAATTTTAAATTAATTTTAATTTGTATTAGTTTTTCTTTTGAAAGCATTCTCTTGAGTTCGACCTCGTTCTTGTCGATCTATATTTTTTAACAGATTTGTACACTTGCAAGTTATAAAATTTTAAAACAACAACACGCACTACTTATACTACAAGAAACAAGAAATACTCTTCCTATCTAATCATCTCTCTGATTGGTTAATACTCTCATCCTCTCACAGATTTTGAATTCATAGATATAGGTGACTTAGAGCTACAACGATCATTCTTACATTAGGTAGGGGTTCAAACATTGGCAAGTAAATATTTTGTTACCGATAGCACGAGAGGAGAGGGGACAACACGACATGGATAAGCGTTTAAAATGGTTGGAATTCTGTTCGAGCTAAGTTTTGCTCATCCATATTTTGTATATACTTTTAAGTGAGCTAAGTTTTGGTTCTCCATATTTTGTATGTACTTTAAGTGTTTAAAGTAATTAGGATTCCGCTCGAGCAAGTGTTGCTAATCCATATTTTTGTATATACTTTAAAGTGTTTAAAGTAGTTGGAATTCTGCTCGAGCAAGTGTTGTTCATGCATATTTTGTATATACTTTGGTGTTTGTGCAATAGGATGACAACTTAATAAAAAACTACTACTATGAAGTGCGAGTAATTTATTAATTGTAAAGTTGAATGCTCGAATTGGATTTTTTAACACTAACAATGGTTGTCTCAAAATGAATTTTTAATAAAGCATTCTCACACCATAGCATACAAGGTTGACTAGTCAATTTTAAACAATCAAAAGCTTGGAGGGCATTTTAGAAAATCAATTCATCATAAAAGTACTTTATGTAAATTGGCAAGTATACTCTCATCCTCTCACAAATTTTGAATTCATAGGTATCAGAGTCTCAGAGATCCAACGATGATTCTTACATTAGGTAGGGCATTCAAACATTGGCAAGTAAATATTTTGGTACTGAAAGCACGAAGGAGGAGAAAACGCCACATGGATAAGCGTTTAAAATAGTTGGGATTCTGTTCGAGCTAAGTTTTGCTATGTACTTTAAGCGTTTAAAGTAATTAGTGTATATACTTAAGCCTGCAAAGCAAGGACACGGCCAAAAGGGCATCGTACCGGTGTTGGATACGTGTTTGATACGGGACACGCGTGTCTGAGTCTCGGACACGTGTCCGACACGCTATAAACGTGTCCTGCTACTTTTTATTTTGTTCACGAGTATGACATGTCGGAGGACACGCCGGCGACACTACAGAGGATACGGCGTTCATATTTTTTTTTAAAAAAAAAAAAGAGCATCCGAGAGATATTATATATATATGTGATTTATATATATATATGTGTGTGTGTGTGTGTGTGTGTGTGTGTGTGTGTGTGTGTATTCATTTAAAATGAGATGGAAAGAATAACTGAGGAGCGGCTGGAAGAGAAAGATTTAAAATGAGATGGAAAGAATAACTGAGGAACGGCTGGAAGAGAAAGATAAAGTGAGGTAGAGAAAGAATAAATGGAGCCTGATGAATGAAAGACAGTGAGGTATAGAGAGAGTGAGGTGAAGATGGAGGAGGAGATTACGCTAGAAGAGAGAGAGAGAGTCAGTGAACGCGTGGCTCAAAATAAGATTGCAATCTTATCTTGTTTTATGGTTAAAAAATGACAATTCCAATTTTATCGCCCCGTATTGTTTGGTTCGGAAGATAATAATTCTACTTTTGGATATAAAAAATATCTATCAGTATATTTTGGAAAAATTAGATTTCAGTGATCAAAATAGAAAAAATATTGCTATTTAGTGACCTTAAACTCAATAAAAGGTATATAGTGACCAAACTTAAAAAATAATTGCTAATAAGTGACCATTTAATATTAAAGCCCAAAATACCATTCATTCTATTCATAAATCCCCATCTTTTCTTCATTTTTTTCAAATCCAAATATCAAAAAATTTAAAGAATCCAATAACTTGTATACAATATATGAACATATATACATTCTAAAGAAGATATAATTTATATATATATATATATATATATATATATTTGTATATTAATATCTCATTAACAAAAAAACAAAAAAAATATCTAATTTGGGTGCAATTAATTATTAATAAGAAAAATTGGAGGATATGAATAGAGTTGGCTAATAAACATGTTACCTACAGCCTCATATATATATATATTTTTTTATATCAGGTATCCCATAGTTAATTCATTTCAAGTTATAACTCTTGCTGTATCTTTGGAGCCCTAAAATCTACCAAAGAAAAAAAAATTCATATATGCACATGGATTAATTGTAAGATGAACATATATGTCTAAATATATATATATATATATAGAGAGAGAAAGAGATAAAGATTCTCTCTCTATATACTTTCTTTTTTAGAATCTTTGTATGTCTTTTGAAGATGTGATATTTAGAATTGAGATTGGAGAAGACGAATAAGGAATTGAGAATTTCTAAATAAAAGGGAGGGTATTTTGGACATTAAAGTTAAATGGTCACTCATTGGCAATTACTGTTCAAGATTGGTCACTATTTACCTTTTATTGAGTTTAAGGTCACTGTAAATCAAATTTTTTTAATTTTGGTCACCAAAATCTAATTTTTTTCTTTTTTTTTGTATTTTAATACATATTTGAACCTATAAACTTTTATATTTTTAAGAGTATGAATTATTTGGTGAGCTATGTTTATGAATATAAATTAGAAATTGAGTACAAACTAAAAATTAAAATTTTTTATATAATAAAAATATATATGATTATTTTATTGACGTATCCTTGCCATGTCCGTGTCCTATTTTTTTAAAATTTGTCGTATCGCCATGTCCGTGTCGTATCGTACTCGTGTCCCATGTCCATGTCCGTGTCCGTGCTTCTTAGCTTTAAACCGTTTAAAGGATTCTACTCGAACTAAGGAGAGTGTATTTAATTAGAATTTTAAAGGATTTTAGAAGACTTTACAAATCTTTGTGTATTCAATCTAGATTTTTATAGACTTTTAAAGAGTCCATACAAATCTAACGGTACTCAATTTAGACTTTTAAAGAGTCGATACAAATTTAATGATATTTAATTAGGATTTTAAAAAAGTCTACAAATGTCTAGGTGTACTAAAAAAATCATAGATTTTGAAAGATTTCATTAAGTGGTAGATTTTGGTGGACTTTTTATTCCTGCAGAATATGAACAATGTTTCTCCATCTCAAGGTACATTCCTTTTTTCTCTTTCTCTTCTCAGATTATCTCTTTTTCTATTCAATTAAGATTTTAAAAAAGTCATAGTACAAACAAAACCAAACGAATTGCACAAACAAAACAATCAATATATCAAAAATCATCAATGTCAAAACCCTATTTAGTGCAAAGTCCAATTTGTACCGCAACACCGAAATCAAGAACCGAATTTCAGAGGCTATAGTAGATCTTTGATCTATAAACAAAGATATCAATTCTTAAAATAATATATATATACACACACACACATACAAAAAATAGGATTTGTGATGGTGGTATTACCTTGTCGTTGAAAATAATGGTTCACTGAGGGCATGTACTTTCCATACCCACAGTCCACACTGTTTTTAATATGGAAACAGTTTATTCAAAAGTTGTATGGATTTACAGTTTATTATATATCAATGCATATACACTTGTATGTATACTCATTTAACAAGCCATACATACAATAAAACAAATGTCTATATACCTTTTAAATATACAAAATAAAAAGAAAAATAATTTTTATAAAGAATTTCACATGAAAAATATTTTATGAGGCATCAAAAGTAAATACTTAGAATATGTTTGGTTTAATTTTTTAAAAACAGTTTTATGTTTCAGATAAATGAAAACTAAAAAGTTGTTAAAAAAAATTTATTTTGTTGTAAGTTTTATGAAAATTGTTTTCTAAAAATTCAATTATAAAAAAAAATATTTGTAGAGAGCTATCTTTTATAATTTTTTGAAAATAATTTTTTCAAACACATGAGCAACAACGAGATAATGCTAATGAATGGAAAGTTAGTATGACTTTGAGTGTGTGGAGAAATGTCGGACACAATGAGAACTAGGGATATTGAGTAATGAATGTTAAATATTTTCCTATAAATTTTGCTTTCAAACTTGTTATAAACTTGTCACTATACTTTTGTGAATGTCAGTTGTTTTGCATTTGTTATAATTTTTTGTTTTTCGTGATAATTATGGTGTGCGCTGCAGTAGCATAATATTTTTTATAAAAAAAAACAACGTGTCTATATTTCATATCTATCTAATACAATGTGGCAAAATTTAAAAAATATAAAAATATTACATTTACCATGAGCATAACTTTTTTGTCATTAACTTAACATATAATACGAATAAAATAACAAAAGAAGGAACATGATTCAGCACAATTCAAATCATACGTTCAACTTAATTTCATTTTGACATATATTGCTTAATCATATATTCTTCGCACTGTTATGAGGAAGGATATATGTAACTTTTTATAGGTTTTTAATAATTCTATTGAATAATTCTAAATAGTGAAAACCATAAATGACAGCTTATCCATTTTGAAACATTGATTTACTTGTACGCAAAAATATAATTCAATGATACGAATAAATAAAATATATTGAAGAAATCATTACAAGTATATAAAAATCCATCAAAGCCTCTAATAGAAGTCCATACAAATCCATGAAAGTCTGTAATAAAAGTTTATAGAAATTTATGAATTCTACTTAAATCTATAAAAATTCATGAAAGTCTGTCACTTAAAAAATATCTTTCAAAATTCTTTAAAATCATGATTGAATGCATCGTCCGAAGTGTTGCTCATCCATATTTTGCATATACTTTGGTGTTTGTGCAATATGATGACAGCTTAATAAAGAATTATGAGTACTCTTGCTACTATGAAATGCTAGTAATTTATTAATTATATAGTGGACTGATGGAATTGGATTTTTTAATACTAACAATGGTTGTCCCAAAATGACTTTTTAATAAAGCATTCTCATAACATACAAGGTTAACTAGTCAATTTTAAACAAAGGAGGGGCATTTTAGAAAATCAATTCATTGTAGAAATACTTTATGTGAAGGGTAAATTATACTGACCTCTACTGAGATTTGGACAAATTACACACGAATAGAGTATTTGAGATTTATTATTTTCACCTCGCCCCAGATTTGTCGCGTGTGCTCAATGACCCTCGTGACATTTTTTTCGTTAAAACCATTAACCAAAATTTTCAAAATGACCATTTTGCACTTTTCTTTAATGATAGTTTATATTAAAATATTGAGGGTAAAAATGACATTTTGAACTATAACTTAATTTTTGTTAGAGATTTAACATTCATAGGGGAGGTCAAAGTAATAACGCGCAAACGCCTATCACGAGCAATTTGTCCAAATCTCAGGAAGGTGAAAGTAATTTACCCTTTTATAAATGTAGGTCCGTGTGTGTGAGAGAGGAGGAGAATATATGACCTGATTTGGAGCACAACTAAACCAACCATCATAGACAGACCTAATCCCTTAAGTCTCAAGTCTGAATGCATGTGAACAAAAAAAAAAATGCATACTTATATACTATTGCTGAAATGGCAAACTTTCAATTGGGTCTATATTTGATGTTTTTGAGTATTAGTCTATGTTATTGAAGTGGTGTGGTTGGTTTTGAGTAAAGTGGGTATATGAAAAATTGTACAGATCAAACAAGGTAACCAATTTCTGATTTCCAATTTGCATTTCATCTGATAAATTAGGGTATAGAATTTGTGTCTCGGTTTGCGAGTTAAGGCACGAAAAGTATCATGTAGCTTCTATATGATTGTTTGATAAATAGATATGGATTAATATTGGTTTTTTTCAAGAAGAGAAAAGTTGGATATGCATATTCGTTACACGATAATAGGACTCTTGTAGATAAACGAATTCCTCGCCATATATTTCTAAATTTCTCACTCTGTGACAGACTCGCAGACAATATTTCCAACTTTCATTCTTCATTGAGAGTCATGTGTTATAGATATAACACACTCACTTTCAAAGAATTGTTTACACTCAAAGAAGAATTGGTTCTTTATCCACTTGAACCAACCTTTTGGAATATTTATTTATGTATTATTTGATAGTTATAATTATAGGTTATGCTCAATCTTGGGCTGGAATTTTGGATAGCATGTTAACTCATTGCACCTTAGCCCTGATGACACTTGCTAATTAAAACCTAATATTAAAGATCATAAATTAGGCTAGAAGGGAATCTAATGATTTTTTTTTAGTCAATGCATGCTGATAAACTACGCTTTGGCTCTGTTTGGATTGAGAGATTTAAAAGGATAAGGAAAGAGAAAGGAGAGTATAGGCTCTGTTATGCTTGGATAGACATTATTAAAAGAAAAGAAAGAATAAGGAGGGATAGTTGTCTCTCTTTATCCCTCATATCCTATTTTTCCAAAAATAAAAGGATTAGGACGGATAGGTGCAATGAGTTAACATGCTAGGAGATTATCAAAGAGAAATAAGAGACTTATACTAGTTGAGGATACCACATAGGAAATACCCTTAGAGTGTTCTATATTTTCTCATTATTATTTTATAGGTTTGCCATTAGGTTTTTAACATTCAAATAAAAAATTATGATCTTTAGTGGCAGTCGAAATTAATTAGTAGAGGCATTTCTAGCCGGTCACAAATGCTGCTCAACATTGAAATGAAATTTGGAGAATTTGAAAAGTGAAGCTATAGCGGTGGTTATGACATCCTCTACAAAGAAAAAATTATATACCGATGGGTCACAAATGCCACTACAACATTGAAATGAAATTTGGAAATTTTGAAAAAGCGAAGCTATAGCAGTGGTATTGACGGCCTCTACAAGAAAAAATTATATACCGACTGTACCTACAGAGGCTAATCCAAGAATCGTCGCTATCCTCCCGCAAAAATAGCAGCGGTTTTTTTCACATGTAGCGGCAGTTTTGACCGCAACTATAGATCAAAGTGACTAATGTTAGTTACCCTCAACTATACTTGAAGTGTTGAGTCATTGCTCGTGCCGTACTTAGTCAATCTCAAGCACCCTTAAGTAAAAGAATTTGAGAGAATGGAAGGTGACCTTGAAGTGCCAAGTCAGAGTTCGTGCAGCACTTAATGGCACTCTTAGAGTAAGAGTTTGAGTGAATGGAAGGCTTTGTAATTACTTGGAGAAGGCTTATAACACTTGGTTGATTGGTGTTGACAAATAAGTTCCCACCCTAGGCTTTTCATCTTGTCAAACTCTCTTGCTCTACTTTAGGTTTGGAGGGCTCAACACATTGTCACAACTACAAAACATTTCGTTTGGAGATGTATGGAGGACCTGACTCATTCAACGGATGACATGATAAGTAAACAGTTCTTAGCACTGCTTGATATATAAGACTACGAACTAAGAAATTTGAAATATAGTGATCCTCAAGTTTGATTTCTTAAGCTTTAAGCTTATTCCTTTCAAGAATAGATTAATGAGTTTGGCATACCATTTCATTTGTTGATTGAGAGAAAAATACGAGAAAATAAAAAGGAATCATTAGTGTGGTCTCCATCAATTGAGGGTGGTATAATCTTTCATATTATTTGCATAATTTAAAATAAAAATGAACTTTCAACTTTACATATTTTTTATAAGAGAAAAAGAGTTGTCCGCCATAATTAAAGCAAATGTAACTAGAAAAAGAAAAAAAAATGAAAAATAAAAAATCGATGGTTCAAAAATGGAAGTATGAATTACTTGTCAATATATATATATATATATATATATATATATATATATATATATATATATATATATCGATCGATATTTGGCACTCAACTTGACACCTTGAACTTGAAAAATGCTAAATGTAAATATACAATATGATCATTCTGAATGCTGTACTAGGTTAATAAATTATTATATTGTCTGTTAGTTCACCAATTTGTAATGTTTTTTTATTTCGTTACACCACAAAAGAGAACTTTTATATAATACTTTGGAGTGTTAACATAAAGGAAAATGCTACATGTTCCGAAAAAATATTCTGAAGTATATCTTGAATTTATGTGGCAAGTAATATTGTGTTTATATAAAAATAGACATCAACATGAATACTATCGGGACTCCGTGTATGGGGGAATCACACCAATACTAACTCACCATTTAATTTTATTTCCTAAAATAATAGGCTATATCACCTGCCACATAGATTTAAGATATACTTCGACATATTTATTCGGGACATGTAGCATTGGTCTAACATAAAACACTCATGAAAAAAAAAAACATAAAACATTAAAAAAACAATTTATTTTCTTCATGCATGGATTTTGATAGCAGAATTAGACATAAGAAGGGAGGAAGTGAAACACTAGATTAAAAAGGGTAAACTACACCGAACTTTTCAGAAGTTTGACTTAATTATACATGGTAGTCATGTTGGTATTTATTACAATCACTACAACATATTTGATATTTTCCGGCGGTTTTTGACCGGCGGAATAAAAAACGCCGGAAATTTAACGTTATTACCGGCGGTTTTTAAAAACCGCCGGAAATGACTAAGTATTCTGGCGCTTTTCTCCAAACCGCCAGAAATAACTGACTTAGCGGCAGTTTCTCAAAAAGCGCCAGAAATGATCAAGATATTACCGGCGGTTTTTTAAAACCGCCGGAAATGAGTATTACTAAACTTATAACTTTAGCCCAGCCCAACAAATCAATAAATGCATTACAAAACTTTTTAAAAATAAAATGGACCAAGTCCAAGAGAATTAACATAACTCAAACCTCAGCCCATGTTCTGAAAGCCCATCTATATATATTCTTTAACCACTCAATTACTCTCAACCCTAGCCACACGACCCGCACTCCTCTCTCTGCATCCTAAGTCCCAACTTACAACTGCCGATCTGTATTTTGTGTTTGCTCTCTCTCTCTCTCTCGTGGCATGGGAGGACGGTGACGATGGCTTTGGCGAGATCGGAGCAGTGGCTTTGGCGAGATCGGAGCAGTGGCTTTGACGAGATCGGTGATTTTCCAGGTATTTCTACTTTTTATAATTTTGTATGAAATTTCTTTTGATGAAATTTAGTTTTACATAGATATGTGCATTCCGCATATGCGTGTGTAATAGGTGTATGATAGATCTGTGCATGTGTGTGTTTTGTGTGTGTAATATCTGTATCTCTATACGAGTTTCGAGCCGAGCTTGAAAAGCTCGTGAACCTGACCAAGCCGAGCTCAAACACTTGAGGTTGGAGCTCGATTCGACTTCTAGATTAGGTGATTGATTAAGAAGGCATCGATCGACTTCTGGATTAGGTGATTGGTTGACTTCTGTAAAGAATGGTTCATAGCTGATGCGTGATAGCTTAAAAATTTGTACACTATTAACTTTAGGTGGTGAGATGTAACCTTGTGTAGGTATAAATATATACATAATTTCATAAAAGGAATGCGTTTGAATACAGATTAAAACTTTCTTTTTTTTGTACATTTTGTGAGTGATTAGTCACGTCCTCGTTAATTTTTATATCAATTTATATGTATGCTTTCTTGTTTAAAAACTTGATTGAGAATGAGCAGAAGATATTAGATTTAGTGGATCACCATACAAGAAGCTAAAATACAACTTTGAAACATTGGTTTATTTTATGATGAAAGAAATGTGCAAGCGGTAATATTGAGCTCTCAGCTGAAAGAAATGTTGAGAAATGTCACTTCCCAGGATATATCTCAAGGGATGTACAAACCAATCAAACTTGTTTACCACCCAAGAGAGCCTTTCTTTGTCATCAAACAGGTACTTGTAAGCTTGCTGTCATTTGCTTTTGGAAATAGAAAAAGTGTAAATGGAAGCCAAATGAGAAAGTTAGAACAGAACTGGAAAAGAAAATTATAATAGGACTAGACAATTACAAGAAAAATTCTTATACAACTTCATTAGATTTAAGTTTTGTTGTACTGCCAGTTCAGATGAAACAATAGCATATCAAAGTAAGCTAGCCAGAATTTCCATGTGAAATGATAGGAAGATGCATGAGTTGAATAGTTGAGGATAAACTCTAATACATGTTCCTTACCCTTTATATACGAGGTTAAGTAGCCTAATCTTTATGGTACCTTCTGCCGATGGGGTAAACAGGTGCACCTTCTTCCTTTTTTATTTTATTTTATTGGTTTTAGGTTTTAAGTTAAAAAAAGATTTGGCATTCTGTCTCAATTTCAGGCCACATAAATTGCTTTTACAAGTTGAAATTTCAATCAAATTCAGCCTTGACAACAAATCTTAATCTTTTTAAAATTTTGAATTGAAAACTTGAAGTTGAAACCAACATAATAAACTTTGATTTGCATAAGCATCTTTGTAATACTAAATTTGAATGTATGAAACCCAAGTGTCAGCCTATTAACATGTCTGACTTGCATTCGGCAACTAAATCCTTTATTTTTCTTTTTCCTGTAAGTATTTGTGACCAGCAACCAAACCTGTTCTAGATCCAACCTTTACAAAAAATAATATGCATGTTCTGAAGCAGTTTTACTGTCTAAATGGAAGTGAAACTATGTGTTTGACAGCCAGCAAAAATCACTGCAGTATTTCCAATACGTCTTAAAGATAATTCACATGTGATTATTGCAACAGCCTTCTTTCAGGTTTGTATCTGACAGTTGTGTCTTCAGGCATTGTTTAATTTGACAACTGAAACAACTTTACTCATGTTATATTGGCTTTTATTACACTTGACATATATGGCTGTAAAACTCAAAAAGCACACAAATCTATTAGATAGGTGATCACTATAAACAATGTACAGACTTGTTTAACTTTATTATTTTTGGTAGATATACAGACTGGTTTAATAAGCTTAAAAACTATAAACGATCTTAGATTTGATAAAAGTAAAACATGTTTTTGAAACTATAAACCATTATCAGCTGATCCTAACATTTTTCTTTTTATGGCAGCTCCTTAATCCCAAGTTGGAGATTCACAACCACAATGAGCTTCTATCGGCGGTAAGATTGCTGGTCTCAGAAGATTAATGTGATGGTAGACTTGTCTTTGGTCGCAAGGTGATTGCTCCTCCAGAAAAGGCACCAAACGTCTTGAAAAGTGGTAGTGGAGGGGGTGGTGAAAATTCCAAGAGTCAATTGCAAACATTGCGCAGGACGTAGAGCACCCACCTACAAGACAAAAGAACTGAAAAGGAACAAGTTCCATACCACTGTGATCAAGTGGCGATCATTACTTCTGTATCATATTGCTATCAAACGAATTAATAATTTGTTGTGGAATTCTTTTTTTTTCCGATGGGAAAACTACTTAGTTTTATGTAATAAATTTCATCCATAATGATATGGCTGTGATAGTTTTGTAACTGGTAAATTTGACCTTCCTTTGTTTAAAATGGTAGGAGTAAAATGAGCCACATCATTGGTATTTCTTAATTTTTTGGAAAGTCTAGATTTTTTAGCAATCTATCATTGCTCTTTGCAAATTTCTTCCAATTTGTTTCATGGATGTTATATTTGTCTCATTGAATTGTTGCCTTGAAACTTCCAAGCAAGACACAAGCACCACAATTGCAACCTGATTCCAAATTTTTAAAAAAAAAAAAAAAAAAAAAAAAAACACTTTTACCGGCAGTTTTTATGAACTGCCGGTAAAAGTAAGATTTTCAGTCTATACCGGCGGTTTTTATAAAACCGCCAGTAATTTACCGGCGGTTTATAGTAAAATACCGGCGGATAAAACTGCCGGAATATTTCCGGCGGCTGCAAAAAAAATGCCGGTAATTACCGGCAGTTTAGCAAAACCGCCGGTAATTCTCTACCGGCGGCACATTTTCCGGCAGATTTTTTAACCGCCGGTGATGTTTTTTCCGGCGGTTTTGGATGCATTTTCCGGCGGTTTAAACCGCCGGTGATATAAGAAATTCTTGTAGTGAATGTACACTGCTAAGACTATTGGTGAATTAACAGACCCTAATTTATGGTATGAAATTTTCTTTTTACCCTTGTATTTTAATAATTTATAATATAAAAAAATGTGAAATGCCTTTTTGCCCATCATTTATAAATCCTTTTCTAATCCATTTCTCTCTCCTCTCTCTTTTTCCCTCTTTACCATTCTCTCTCTCCTCTCTATCTTCTGCTGCAATCTCTCTCACCACCACCATCTCTCCCACACCACCACCACCATCGCAAAGATAATAATTATATATAATAAGCCCAAAAATCACACTATCAAGCCCAATCCAAACACCCCAAACCAGAAAGGCTTGGGCCGTTATCAGACAAGATAGAGTCAACCCTCACAGACCTATATCCACCACTTGCCAAATCATCATCAAGCCAAGCCACCCCCTGCTTCAAAGGATAGCTATCACCCACACCCAGATAAGACCTGACAAATCCCAACGGACACAATGATGAAGAAGGGCATGACCCCGAAATATCCAGGACAATGAAACAAAAAGAAAGAAGTGTTATAAAAGAAAAGGGACAGATAGAGAGAAGGGGGATTACAAAAGTCTTTTTACTTGTACATTCTACAATTCAATACAAAAAGAATTGTCTTTCACAAGAATTTGAGTGTAGTGTTGCGGATTTCCATATTTGTATTTTTGAGCATCTACATAATTGAAACTTAAGTATTGATCAAGCAACTTCGGGTTAAAATTAAAGTTGGTTCCACTAAGCTTTTGAGGTGAGTTCACATTGAAATGTGTTCCTTTCTGAGAGTAGATGAGTGTAATATATTTATTTGCTCAAAACTATTTTCGGGTGAATGAAAAATTGGAACCAAAATGAGGAGTTTGATCATGGTTTCAAGAGAGGAAAAATGGGTTTGTCCCATATTGGAGGATTGAGGAAAAAATATTGTTCACGCATATTTTAAGTATGGCATCTGGGTTTGGGCTGCAAGGGGTACCAATTTTTGTAGAGGGGAGGATCTAGCCAAGTTTGGGTCCAAACTAATCAAAACACATGCGCAACCGCCCCCGGCTTGGTCTCTCAAAAAGATATTCTTTTTATTAAAAATAATTTTTGATTGGGCTTGGGCTTGGGCTTCAAACTGCTTCTGTGTTGGGCTTGTCCAAATTGCTTAGAATCTTCCAGAATTGAATTAATTTGGGTGAGGCCATGTAGGCCCAGTTTAGATTGGCTTTTGAAAAGCGGCTTTCGACTTTTCAAGTTCAAAAGTCGTTTTAGAGAGTGTTTGGATTAGTAAGGCGAAAGAGTTTCGAACTCCAAAAAAAGTGTTTAAAGGAAGTTGGGGGTACCAGCTTCCTGATTTAACTTCTACTTCTCTTTTTCTTCTGCATAAAAGCCGAAGCAAAAGCTCTGCCAAATAGGGCCGTAGAAGAGGTATGACTCTTTGGGTCATGGGGCGACTGGGTTAGGCAGTTAGGGTCGGTTATAGACCGAACCGGTAGCAATTAGGTGGTTATAAACCAAATCGGTGCAAGCTATATCTGTTGAACTTGAACCATTACATCTAATACCTCTTTGGGCTAAATAGTTGCACTAAGTGACGGTTCGGGTTGAGCCGAACAGGCACCATTACATCTATAAATACTTCTACGGGCTTCATTTGCAAATCATCCTTCAGAATTAAGATATTCTTCTTTCTTCATTTTCTGTGCTACTTACTCTCAATTCTAAGAGTCCATTTTTGTGACTCCAAATCTAAGGGTTCTTTTTGAGTTGAGTCGAGAGAG
Source organism: Cornus controversa (assembly GCA_026545225.1). Taxonomy (NCBI): domain Eukaryota; kingdom Viridiplantae; phylum Streptophyta; class Magnoliopsida; order Cornales; family Cornaceae; genus Cornus; species Cornus controversa. The sequence continues at coordinate 109,874,937 of CM048845.1, read as the reverse complement.
TAAAACACACTATTCAATTCATTGGTTCCTTTCGTTTGAAGTGTTGCTATTAGAGAAAGAAAAAATTATTGTATCTGTGAGAACGGTTCAGTTAATTTAGTGTGAGATGTTGATCCTTAGACATAGAGGAGTGAGAAGGTCTTCTTGCCTAATTTTTATGATTGATTAATTACCCACCATGATTAACAATTATGCATAATCTTAGGGTACTATTTAAATTAATTATTTTTGGGGGTATAATAAAAAATTTTAAAAATAATTGGGGGGGGCCACCTGACTGCTCTAACTTAAACACTTCATGTGTGTACTCTCAAAAATATATTTAGAAAATAGTTTCTCTCATAAAAATATTCTTAAGCTCCAAAAATAATTTTTTCCTCTTCTAGATTGTCTCTCTAAAAATATATTTCAATTTAGAGCATAAAGAGGTATTTATAAACATAGAGAGTCCTAAAATTACTTGAAAAATAAGTTTAAAAAAGTTTTAGGACTTCTCATAAGATTTCAGATTGATATAAAAACAAAATTTAGATAAAAGGAACAATCTCGCACATATGAGTTAAGTGCGACCGGTTGCAAATAAGTGCAACTGTTTACAGGTTTTCAAACTTGCATAGATCCCGAGATTTTTTGGACCGATTAGAAAAAAAAAGGGATTGATTGCACTTAGTAAAAATCATATTGTTCACCAAAGACTCATTTTTCTGAGTCTTAATACATCCAAAACTTCACACATAGTATTCTTACTCATATCTGTACTAAATGATATTTTGCATCTGATCGGACACATTCAGATACTTCCGCTTTAACTTTTTCTGATCAAGGCATAAAGTCGAATAAATATTATAACTCGACCAACAAGTTTTGACATCAGAATTCACCAATTATTTATTATTAACTTGTATATATATGAATATTATTTTTGCAATATATTATATATATATATAAATTACATGTTCTGGTTTGTCAAACCACTCCAAGACAAACATATTTTTCATGCATTATATCAAATACTTCACGTGCATAACCTAAAACAATACATTTTACTACCAACATGCCGATGAAAGCATGCCCACAAAATCAACCCAACACCTAAACACATTCTGAAGAACCAACCTATTCTTCGGTATCTCATGAGGGTTCTATAATTATAAGAATAGGTTTGATACGGCAGTCAATGGAGCCATTTTATAAATAATCTATTATAATTATAGGTGTTGCGCTTTATTTCTTTGATTTTGTTCCGTTTCAAGAATTTAAAGAAGGTTTTGTACCAATCTAATAAAAATGTAAGATTCTTTAGAATTCTCCGTTGACATGATATTATATTTTCATACGTAGATTTTTTATATATAAATATAATTAATATATCATTATCATCCTTGTCATTTTAAAAAAAGTTTAATGAGTATATCACGTTTGTAAAATATTTTCCATCATGTCCATGAATAATTACCTGGAGTAACCAAATAAGACTTGTTTGGTGTTAAATTTTATATTTTAATACTGATTTATTATTGATTCACAAAAAAAATAAATTAATAAGAATTGTAGGTATATAAAATTATTTTTGAGTTAATTTTTTGCATGCCAGACACGTGTGTTTTCATCTAGTAATAATAATGAGACAAAAATCTTCCTGTTCTGCAATACAGACCTCAATAAAATCAGAAATTCAATTGTAAAACAAATTAAGCAATCAAGTGAAAAGGACCTCAAACTTAGCTTAATGGAACAAGTAAATCGCTACAGCCACGTGGTTTTTTTTTTTGTTTGTTCCAAACCAGAGACTCCTAAAAGTTACCACAACCGTCGGATCAATCTTCATAAAATCATCTAGCACGTTATCTTGACAGAACAAAACTCAATCAACGAAGAATCTACAAAATTGTACGGCTGTGATATTCTCTTTTTACTTTTTGTGTATGCAATTGCCCCCAACGTTTACAGAAACTCCATTTTCTCTCTCTCTCTCTAGTTTGTCGTCTGTGCCTCCAATGGCGTTCTCTGCGACCTTGCGTTCTCCCTCTCTATACCGCCTTCCAAACAGTTCATGCTTTTTGCCTCAGACCTCTAGTTCGTGCTTTTTGCCTCAGACCTCTAGTTCTTTATCCTTCAGATATTCACCTGCAGTTCTCAAACAGAGAAGATCCTTGTCAATTCGATCCGCTTCTTCAATCGAAGGTATCATATCATATATATATATATATATATCTGTGTGTGTGTTTCGTATGAACACCTTTCATATTACGAGCTCTTAGTGATTGCAATATTTATATATGTGCGTACATGCGTTCCTGAAAATGAAATTTTAGGGCTTATCGTGCTTTGTTATTGAGCTAAATGATTGTATATTTATATGGCTTTTTTTCTTCTGCAATATAGCAGGAATTGGATTGCCTTCTATGTTAAGCTGTAGTTTGTAGGTCAGGTACGAGTGATTGACACAAAGCTACCAGATTTACTTATAAGGAAATCGTATTTTGATTGTGAATTTGATTATTGAATTGCTTCCGAGGTGGGAATGCCAATTTTAGGGATGATTTTAAAGCAGAGCCTCGTTTAGATTGAGAAAAATAATGTGAGAACAGATCCGTAATCCTATATGGGTGTGTCGGGATTATGTATTGAATTTTCATGCATCTTTGTGTCATATTCAAAGGATGTACGGTTACTTCATCTGAAATACAGCTCTTGTACAAGTGGCATAAGATGTCGAATTGCATAAACTAGTGAAAACAAGAACTTCATTTTGTGTGTCAGTGCTTTGCTTATTAATATTGTAAGAGCTTAGTAAAAAATATCATTGATGAGTTTCTTTCAGGATCTGCTAATTATGAATTTCAGCTGAACTGACGATGGTTGGATTTTATAGTTTGGTAGTCAATGTTAATTTAATTATGTCGTATCTTCATTAATTTTCAATCGAGAATATCTAAAAATAAAAAAAATCACCTGAGAAATGAAGCGCCTGATAGGTATCCTTTTAACTGTTTTATGTTATCAAAAGCATAATTGACATGGAAACAGATTTGGCAAAGAATTTACAAAAACCATTTTTAAAATAACTTGATGAAAAATATTATCAAAAAAAAAAAATAACTTCATGAAAAACAGATCAAATTTAGGTTTCAAGAATTCCAGGCCATTATAAAGCCAGTGGTTTTCCAATGTTTGATTATATTCATTTTTTAAAATTAAAAAAATCAAAAGATAAAAATGCAAATGATACCAAAAAAATTCCGTAAATGCTCAATATGAATAAATTTCTATTTTTTTCATTTTAAAAATAAACCAACTCAAAAGGTTGGGTGTCTGTCACACCAGACATCCTACTTTAACTTCCCCAGCTCCAACTTAGTAGAAGGGGCACCTCCTCACCCTTACTCAACATAGGGCCCACTGCTCATGCCCTTTTTGATTTGATTCGATAGGGTTTTGGATGAGGCCCTTACTTAAAAGGGCTTTAGCCCCAACTGATTCATCAACCCCGTGGATGCAATGCTATCCGAACTCCCAGCACCAATGATCATCTTTGCACGGGCCATTCCAACATAGATTCAGAACAATTGGCTTGGACCTCTACCAATTTATTACTAATTCAAAGAAAATATATACAAAATACAAGAGGACGTAAAAGCCTTACCTCTGTTAAACAATTCATAAACACTCCAGTATTCTACAAGGGGAATGGAAGAGAGATCTTGGGCACCCTCGAATGATTTATCCATCAAATGTTGGGATACATGAATCATGTTTTGCCATTTGCTTCTATCCAAAGGCATAATGTTAGTTAGACCACATGCAATCATATGTTTCCTAACTATCTCAACTTAATAACTTATATTAGTTGTGATCTTCAACTTCTCCTAGAATTACTCTCAATAAGGATTAGTTAATTTTTCCTCACCAGTGCAATTATCAGCCTTGCTGCATATGGCCAAATCACTTTTTTTTTTCTCATTCTGTTTCTAATTCATGCGACTTAAATCATTTCACAAGCATGTTCATATCTAATTTTAGTATTTTACCTTTCTTGTTGTGCGATCTATCTCAAAATTTACGTTTCTTTTACACATTTTATGATCATGTTGTTTCATAGTTGTCCAACATTCTCCCTCATAAAGTATAGTTGGGTTTAATGGTTGTTTTTTAGAAATTTCCTTTCAATTTTCGAGTTGTATGTCATTCACACAATATGTCAAAAGCACTCATCCAATTAGTTCATCCTACTTTAGTTCTATGATTAACATCTTCTCCAATTTATCCCTCTTTATGCATAAATGAGTTCAAGTAACGGAAATGTTCACTTTTTGGTATCTTTTGACCATCGATCTTCAATGCATCCCCACTTATATTTCTAGATTTACTAAAGTTACATTCCGTATATTCAATTTTAAACTACTTATTCTAAACCTTCTTCATTCTATATTTCCTCCATGCACCTCTAGTTTACCATATATCCCTGTTCTAGTTTCATCAATAAAAAAAATGTTTTCAACAGATAACATATAACATTAGGTCTTATCCCGTATGTGGTTTGTTAGTTCATCCATAATTAACGCAACAAGGTATGAGTTTAATACCAACTATTGATGTAAGCCTATGTGATGTAGGCCTAGAACGCTCTGATACCAAGTTGATGAAGGATGGGTAGGGTTGTTGTGATATAAATTTAGAACCAGAATGAAAGAAAGGGATGAGAATGAGAAGATGAGATGAGGCTAGAAGAGAGGGTGAGAAGACAGACGAAGGATGGAGGGGTTGAGAAGAGCAAGACAATGAGGGAGAAGACAGAGTTCTCAAATTCATGATAATATTTCAATAATCCAAAAGCTGAATTGTTTGTTTACACAGGGGTCTTTATATAGGCACAATATTAAGCAAACCTTAATAAACCCTAAAATATGAAAATACCAAAATAACCTAAAACTAAACAATGCCACAATAATAAAAATAAATAAAGTTAACCCCCATGAAATCCTTAATTTCATCTATCTTTGCCCTTCTCCAAAAGTAGAGGCGGAACATGTGCAACTCATCATGAAAATCATAGCTCGTTCTCCATCACTATGATAATTAAAAAATTACTTGTTTAGTTGTGAAAAGTGAAGAGTAGTTATTCCATTTGTTACAATCAATTTCTTTAATTTCAAATTGAAATAGAGAAAAGGAAAAAGTCTTATATGCAAAATTATCTTATTTGATATATGTTTTCAACTAAAAAATGGCACTATGCAGTGAGGTATGTTAGTAAAAGAACTAGGAGGGGAGGGAGCGATACCAGCTTAACTTTCGGCACTATTTGTGCAAAGTGGCTTTCTCAAGCTTGAATATGCATTTTCATGCTTGGCATACCGAGCTTCTACCCTTCCACCAACCAACAGCCTTGATATATTCATTTCAATTATTTTTATTTAATATGGGTGCTGGGTGGGTGGGGGCTACATTTATCATTTTAGCCCTTACTCTTTTTTTTCTTTTTCTTTTTTTTTTTTTGTGGAATTTTATTGTTCTCAGTAGAATGATTTAGTGACTTAAATTACAATGAGCTGGAATTTTGCGGATAACTAGTATTTGTCTTCAATTTTGCTTCCCGGCACAAGAATATAACAAATGCTTGAAAATTTGATGTTGTAAGTTGTAACCCTAAATAATTTTTTACTGTCTTGAAATTTACTAATTAATAAAATGATAAATTATTTTAAGATATATGAATGATGTTCTATAATATTTCCTTGAGCTATTATTTTTTTTTTCCGATGAACTATTATTTCCTTAAAACTATTATATGATTGCAGACTTGCAGTTTTACAAATCTCGTTGTGTAAAGCCCTATTTGGTGCCTTTAATGGATTGTGTTCTCCTGTTAAATGTATAAATTTATACATCTTTTTTTATGTTTCAGCACCACCACCAACATCAGGGGGTCTTGCGCCTGCAATTTCCTTGACGGATAATGCACTGAAGCACTTGAATAGGATGAGATCTGAGAAGAATGAAGATTTATGCTTGAGAATTGGTGTTAAACAGGGTGGATGCTCCGGCATGTCCTATACAATGGAGTTTGAGAACAGAAAAAACGCCAGACCAGACGATTCCATCATGGAATACAATGGTTTTGTGATTGGTAGGCTTTATGTTCTTGTTGTCTTTCTTGTTTAATGTTATTGAGTAACATAAACTGATATTAGAGCGACCAAATTCCTCTGTGCTTCTTGATGGCAATTCTCCCATTGTTTGTTTCACCACATATATTCAGGTGGAGCGAGACCTTGTAGATTCCTCCTATCTAACAATCCAGGTAGTGAGAGTGTTAGACCTGAAAATTTGAAATTGAACCAAACAAAACATTGTACAAGTAAAAATTCAAATTCTTTATAATCTTTTGTTTGAGAATTTCTGACATAACTCATTGAACAATAGGCACTCTAAAGAGTAAACTTGGCGTCGATGGTGATAACCAAGCATCATTTTCCGATGTAAAATTTCCAAGATAAAACTTTTTGTGGAATAGGAGGGCTTTTACACAGTAAATCTGAACATGAGACAAACTTCATTTCTGGAATACATTAAATTTTCCCTCAGAATCCATTACAAATGGCATTTGAATATAACCTATTTGGCAACATTTTTTTTGCTGATATCTTATTCTGAAACCAAATCCTCAGCAAATGGGCCAGAAGACACTGACACTTGTGTGCCTGACCTCTCTCTCTAATAAATCTGGAATATAAATTCAACACTTTTTGGGCGGTAATCGTTAAAAAAAAAATTAGAGTAGTGATTAGGTATTGTTTGATGTGCTTTTAGATGTATTAAGTTCCATTATTTGGTTGTAGGTCTTAAGCAAAATATTCAGATAAAGACAGGTTCGGAAAGATTTTATGTTTTGAACGTGATAGTTTTATGTTATAGCAGTTGCATAGGATTGGCGTGGGGACTAATTATTAAGAAGAACGGAAAGAAATAAATAATCGAAGAGAAGAGAATGTAGTGAAATCTGCAATTCTTATTAATCTCCTAAAGCAATGAAGATTCTTCTATATACATAGGTTTTATATAGGCAAGTAAAGATCAAATACTAGCAAAAAAATTCGCTGTACCAATAATTAGGACAAACACCACCCCCCCAAAAAAAAAAAAAATTATACTTAAAATATTTTTAAAGAATCCTTGTTCCTGTGCCTAGCATATGTGCGGACCTTGTGTTGTGCATGGGTCCCGTTTTGATCTACAGTAATTATTCCTAGTTGAGTAGAACCCACCTTTGAAGAGTTATAGAGATGGTGTTGCTCCAAAAGGTCAGGATCGATGTGGATTCATCCTCTGTAAGTCAAATGGCATTCGTATCCAAACAAACTCTGCATCTAACAAGATAGTGTTGGTAACCACCTCATGAAGAAATAATGATTTGAATGCCAAGAGCATCCTCAATCTAGTTTACACTATGTGGTTGAAATGGTGGAAGAACATGCATAGTTGCAAAGGTGCGCCTCAGGCTCAAGGCTCAGCAATTGCGCCTAGACCAAGGCCAGGCCAGGCTTCTTCAATAAGGCGCTCGCCTTTGCATTTGAGGCGCTAGGCTCCTAATATAAAACACTTATTTTTTTTCCCCTACTTGTTAGCATGTGGTGTATTTTTGGGTTACATTGGACTCTAACCATATAATACAGTTCCTGCCGGTAAAAGAAATAAAAAGGGTCGATCAATATATTCGATACAATCAGTTGATTTAGGACTTTATGAAAGTCAATACACAGTTGGACGATAGTCTGCGATTTGAAATTTTTGGACGTCGAGCTCTTCTCAGACAACTTCTTCTTCTCTGTTTTTTGTTTTCCTCCTTATTGCCCTATTTTTTTATTCTCTGATCACCTTTTTTTTTTTCTTTTTCTTTTTATTGTCTTTCTGCTCTTTTCTCCCTCTTTCTTTTCTTCTTTTTAAAATTTTTTTTTTTTTTAAGAATTCTTAATTTGTTTATGTTTTGTAGTTTGTTTCTCTAATACGTGTAATAGTTGCTAAAGCATATTATCACAAAAAACACTGAAAATCGTGAAAGTGGGATATTATGTATACTCATTTTGTGGTTTGATGTTCTCATGCTTTTGGCTAAATAGGAGTTTGAGGCTGTTGAGCAACTGTTGCCGCTGACTTTGTATTATTAGCTACAAATTTTACTTTGTTTTAACTTGCGCCTCGCTTCAGTTAGGCCCACGACATAGTTGTCAAAGACGTGCCCCAGGCATGCCTCAGGCTGAAGGCTCAACAATTGCGCCTGAATCAAGGCTAGGCCAGACCCCTTCAATAAGGCGCACTCCTTTGCATCTGAGGCCCCAGGCGCGCCTAACATAAAACACTTTTTTTTTTCCTACTTGTTGGCATCTGATGTATTTTTGTGTTACAGTAGACTTTAACCATATAATATAGCCCTTTAACTATAAAAGAAATAAAATGGGTCGATTGATAGATTCAATACAATTAGTTGATTTAGGGCTTTATGGAAGTTAATACACAGTGAGATGAGTTCTCCGGCAACAACTTCTTCTTCATCTCTAATCTTCATCTCTAATTTTTGTTTCTTCTTTTTTTCATCCTTATTGCTCTGTTTATTTATTCTCTGTTCACTTTTTTTTTCCTTTGTATGGTCTTTCTGTTCTTTTCTCTCTTTCTTTCTTTTAAAATTTTTTTTTTTTATGAACTCTTAATTTGCTTATGTTTGTAGTTTGGTTCTGTAATGTGTATAACAGTCGCTAAAGCATATTATCATAAAAAACATTGAAATCCTGAAAATGAAATATTATGTATTCTTATTTTTTGGTTTGATGTTTTCATGCTTTTGGCTTACAGTCATTTGAGCAACTTTTTATATTATTGGCTACAATTTTTTTTTTTCAACTCGTGCCTCACTTCAATCAGGCCCGCGCCCCGCCTTGTGCCTCAGGCTCCAGGAGGCCTTAGCGCCTTGAGCCTTTAATATCTATGGCCCGCGCCTCACCTTGCGCCTCAGGCTCCAGGAGGCCTTAGTGCATTTGTGCGCCTTGGGCCTTTAATAACTATGAGAACATGTACTAGTGCTGAAGATGTTACAATTCCAGCTGTAGGTACACCTTCTGGTAAAGTAGGAGGCTCAAAGATGCCTTGATAAGGAAATCAACCCTACATCTTTTCTTCCCTGCATCTCTTTCTATCCTATTCTTCTTCCTTTCCGCCGCTGCATCAGCATCTGCATCAATCAATCATAAGAACAATCTTTAGATATTCATTCTATGTCCTGATATTCTAATAAAGTGGAAGTAATATGTTAATGAGAATAAATGATTACAAGATTTAAAAGGAATTTTCAAAATCAATTCCATCTCACTTGCAACAAAAGAATTTAAATAACAGGAGCTTGGCAACAAAAAAAAAAAAACTGTGAAGAAAAAGAGTAGCAGCAAATGGTAGTCAGATATGAAGGGAGCTTGAAAATTAATACATTCAAGCAGTCCAAAAATGATGGCCGAATTGGAAACCTTTCTTGAATCTGTTATGTCAGAGTGGTAGGGGTAGAACTCAACGACTGAGAAAGAGATCCAGTCATTAGGGACTATACTGTTTCTACATTATGTAATTCTATTTTGTGGTTGAATGACATTGCTTTAAAAACAACAAAAATACTAACCAGAAGAGTGTGCTTGGTTCAGCGTAAATCTCTTAAAACCTTGGGATGGCCCAAAACATGTGGAACACCGAGGAACTAGCCAAATATAAGACAATGGAAATGACGGATCGATATGCCATTCTTTTCTATTCCAGTGAAATGTGTCAGGTTAAACAAGCTAAAATAATATAATATTATAATTACGCGAGAGATATAATGTTTCAAGCAAGTCACTGGACTGAAGCTTTGTCGAGTTGATCTCAAATAGAGTCTTTTAGATTATTGATCTCTTCCACCCCGAGAACTAGAGAGAGGTTACTTCACTTGGAAGAGTGCATGATGATTTTATTTTATTTTAATCTTCTCTCAATTTAGACTATGTTAGAGTGACTTGATTGCTTTTAATGTATGCTTGTTTTGAGTTGAGGTTAAGGGATGAAAATCTGACATCTCCTAGCCTGAGCCGAAACTTGCTCAGGATTCCCCTATTAGGGGTACCTGTACGGCTGTACCATTGATTATGAACTGAAGGGACTATAGCATGGAACCACCGATCCAAACTCACTTGGCTTTAAGCTTGGATTGGGTTGACCATGCATGTTTGCTTGGCATGCCAAGTTCAACTTGCCAAACCCATTTTTTAAGTTTGATACATTCAATTATGATTAGGAGTTAGACAAGTGACATTTGAAAGAAATGGGTCATGCTGTAGCTTACTTTTGCATTTCATCCTTTTGCTGTATAATGCCAAAAAGTAAATTCATCTGGCCATGTAAAATACAAGAAGAGCTTCTACTTGCACCCATCTAAGGTAATTATGTTCTATCCCCGATGGACCCTACCCCCACTCTCTCCCCTCAATACTATGCAACAATTGGTCTTATATCAATTTTTTTTTTTGGCCACTGTGCACCTGTTGATGATACCTTGTTTTGTTTTTGTTTTTTCCCACTTGTTTCTGCAGTTTGTGATCCAAAGAGCCTTCTATTCGTTTTTGGGATGCAGTTGGACTTCAGTGATGCACTTATTGGTGGAGGCTTCTCTTTCAAAAACCCGAATGCAACACAAACTTGTGGCTGTGGTAAATCATTTGCAGCTGAGATGTGAAAACATGTACATGTACATGAAAAATTACGCATAGAATTAATGTATCATAAGATGATGATGATAATGAAGAAAAAATGAGTCTGTTAGGTAATGTAACGAACTGTTTGATTGAGAATAATTTAGTCATTGTTTCTGAAATGTTCAAATGTGTTTCTGCATGCCATCATGCTTCCCCCAAGCGCACTTCAGTTCATACTAATCTATATAATGGTAAATGCAGCAGGAGTATGGGCTCATAATCTAGGCAATGTTTCTAGAGCAATCTATTCTGGAATACTACACATCTAACGTTCTAAATTGCAATTTTGGCATCTATTATTTTTGCTTTTTGGGAATAGCTAATACCTAAAAACCCTTGATTTAAAACTTTTTAGATGTTCACAACAATTCTTTTTTTCTTATTTTTGTATTCTACATTGGATGTAATTTCTGGAGCTAGTATGCTTTGAACTGCCTTTAAAGCCGATGGTCTTCATGTCTTTTATGTAGTTGCCATTATCTTCTGTTAAGTTCAGTGCAAATCATTTACTCTTTCCTAGCCATCCTTGGTATGTCTTTTCTCTTGTGCGTGCTTTGCAGCTCGGGTTAAATCACTTTCTGATACAGGTGCAGTGCTTGTTCAAAATTATGCATGCCATACCATCTTAGGGAAGTGTGACTTCCCTATCTTATCTACTATGTAAGCTAATTTTAAGTTCTGGTGAATGCATTAGCCGGACGATTGAGACCTACTCTTTCCATGGTCACCAATGCCATCATAACTACATACCTCATGGCTTTCTCAACTTTCTTCTCAGTTACTGATTTCAATTTTTATGTGACTTCCTCATCATATTTATGGAGCTCTCTCTTTTTGATCATATGCTGGAGTAGTTCCATCATAAATGATGGACCCAATTGGTGGGAAGTCACGCTCATGCTGCTATGCACTGAAGTTTTGCGGGCCAAGTTCATGCTCAAAGTAAATTCGAGACCTACTCTTTTTAGCATCACCAGTGCCAGCATCACTTAATTGTCGGAATGTTTATCGGTTTTTGTTTGGGCGATGATTTTTTTATTTTTTTTTATTTTTATGGTTCATAAGTGGGTCGGGCGATTGAGGCTAAGGTTAGCCCTTAGTCCTTACGCAGTTTCACTGTATTCAAAATTGATTATATTACATCAGTTGCTCATATATAAATATTTTTTCCAAAGCACACGATTATTGATGCAATAGGATGCCAGAGCATGCAATATAATGATGATTTTCTATTACCGGTCAATAAAAACTTGACATGTTTAAAACTTTAAAAAAAATAAAAAAATTAAAAGACATGTTTAAAACTTAAAAAGAAAAAAAAAATTAAAAATAAGTTATTCTTGTATTTTGCTATCAACCATTGTCACTTCTGTTACCTGTCAACAACTCCATTCCCAAACTTAATCCTAAATCCTTTACATCCTTCATTCCAAACCTTAATCACTATCATTGACTCGTATATTGTGTTGATTCAATCTTGTGGCTAGATGTTACTTTTCATTTTGGATTGTTGTAATTTTACTTTGAATATGTATTTTTGATATACTTGTTTTTTTTTTTAAGAGTTTTGTCCAATCTTGTGGATGATGTAAGTTTAGAATGAACTGATAATGAAGAAATCTGGTCAAAGAATAAGTATGGAGAGAATGGAAGACAAATAGGGAAAGAAACATTTGAAGGGGTACGGAGAGAGATTTGCTATTGACTCATTTTTTATTTTTTTTAAAGTTTTAAATAAGTGTCAAGTTTTTATTGGTTGGCAGTAGAAATTTCCTACTTCTATATTGAACTTTGCTGAAATAGTTTAAGTTTATTTCTATTTGTCAACAACAACAAAAAAATGCTACATTTCTTTATCTGCAAACTTTAAGAAAAGGTCAAACAATAGACAAGTCACAAGCCAAACTATTTAGTGATATAATTAAAAGAAATTTTTTTAGAATCATCCAAATCAATTGAAAATTTTCTGATTTGCCCAACAAATTGGGATTTAAGTTTTTTTTGGCTAACTGGGGAAAAACTTTATACTATATAATTTTCAATTTAAAAAAAAAGAAGGAAAAAAAGCAGTGTGCGCCTGAAATTCACATTTTTCGGTGGTCCAATGAAAAAAAACTTTATTAAATTTTCATGAAATAGGGGCACTCTGGTAATTTACTTGTTCTCCCTACCTGGCGGATCTAGACGGAGGGCTTTCTACATTTTGCCAGTCAGCCGTTATTTGGAAATCACAGAGGATACAGGGAAGGGGATCATCCAACGGTCCAGATCTAAGGTAAATGTACTCGTTATCACTTCATAATCACTGACTCGCACAGTAACAACACGCTAGAGAGATAGAGCTCATATCGTACTCAAACCCTAACCAGCAAAACTGCTCGAAGAAGAAAGAAGACAACGACGAAAACTAAGCTCCGATCATGTCCTTCGCTTCTCGCCTCTTGTCTAAGTCCAAACAGGTAAGCTCATTTCCACACACACATATATATATACACACGTATATATCTATATATGACTGTATTGCGTTCCTGTTTATGGGCTTTGGATTCTAACTCGATTTACGACTTTATTTATTGACTCCAGAATTAACGTCTGATCTGCCATCTTCCAATCTAGAAGATCAGATGATATTTTGGGCGACGAAACTTATGTTTATATCTATATATGTATATGTGCGTTTAAATCCGTGATTGTAATCCGTTGATCTTAGCAATGTGGTTTTTTTTTTCTGACCCAAGGGAATGATGGGGTTCATAAGATTGGAAATTGTTTCGAGGATTCGAAACCATTACGTAGTGGCAATTTTTTAGTTTCCACGCTTCAACATTTTTGTTCATTTTACCTTACTGAGAAAAAAAAATGTTGGTTCATTTTGGGTGACAATATAGTGCCCTACTACACCATTTTTTCTATTGAAATACAGATATGCCTTTTCAAATGGAATTTCCTGAGTTGGGGCTTTAAATTTGATGCACTTTTAACACTTTTGGTTCAATGAAAACACCTATGATCTAGTTTTTAGCTAGTGTCGTAGTAAGGTTTGTTGATATTGTTCTAAGATATAGAATAAGCTTTTAGAGCTCCTCTATGTCCCTCTTTGGATTCTGAAGGGAATGAGAGAAGAAAACAGAAAACTCTTGGAAATTTAACAACCATAGTAGTGTGGAGTACTTCATGCAAACACTATTTTTTGTTCATCTCTCTTTTGGAAGAGAAGACCATAATATGTTTGGAAAATAAAATAAAATTTCGAGATCAAACAAGCACTCTTAATTTAATTGGTGAAAGTTTTGGTTAAAGGACAAATTGCAAATTGGGTTAAGCCAAATTTGAAATCCAGAATACACTGTTTTAATGTTTAAATTGTTATACTTAGGTCGACTTATGGTTTTACATGATATTATGACTCTAGTTAGGGTGGAATGACAAATTACATAGACAAACCCAATTGCGGCAAACCTTAGTTAAGATGATTTGGCTGAACTTTCATTACTTAAAATTTGGACGAATAACTCAAAATTCAGCCAAATAATTAAAACTGGACTTTGCAAAATTTTGTTTCCAAATCATCTCTATATTTAACCGTTTGAACAAAATTGAATCTGTTTCCAAGAAGACGGAGGGAAAGATAAAAGTATAAGAAATCTGTACAATTGCAAATGGAAAACTATGCTTGCTTTCAGTTCCCAACAGAATTTTAAGGCATTTGTTGTCATGATTCAACACGTGGAACCTACTTTTTCTTTGTTACACTTAAGTTGTGTCTTTGTATTTATAAGCAGTTTTCTTGTGTGTCCTGTTCAGGATTGTATGCCACACTCTCCCCAATGCATTCTCATGGTTCTGTATGTTTATTTCATTTCTTGTGGTTATACAGTTGCATGCTGGCCAGTGTCTTTTGCAATGGGAGCATGCAGTTCCTGTCCGTTTCTTTGCTAAAGAAGCTGCTCCCCCAGCTCTCAAGGGAGATGGTTAGTGAATCTGTAAAGTTATCTTCTATTCTTTCCTTTTCTTTTAAGCCCCCCCCCCCTCCTCTTTCTATCATCATTCATCAAGCATTTCATAGCTTAAAATATACACCTCTCTCTGAATGATATCATGCATAAGTAGGCCTAGTAGTTACATGTCATCTAAATGTATTCTTTACTTTCTGTTTGTTTTCTTGGGTGTTACACTTCACATGCTACACACTTGTGCTTGTATATTTATTATACTATGCAGATGACCTCAAAGTCTGTCATGTTTTTATGCACATATATGCTTGTTTCATGGAAAAATTGTAATTTGCAAAAAGTCCCCCAGAGGTAAACCCCCCAACTATAATATTAGCATAAAACCTCCTTCAATTTTCCTGAAAGCTAACAATTCACCCCCTTGCTGTTTGCGCACTGTTAGAAAATGGACAGTCTACAACTCTACGTGCCGAGCACTTGACATTTTCAGTTCTGAAATTACCATAATGCCCTTTTATTTAGAAAAATACCCCTTGGATCATTTTTATCCATATACCAACCCATTCGTAAATGTGTACAGGAAATGGGTTATTAGTTTGATCCATATAACAATCCAAACAATATATGTTTCTATATCTAGATCTATCTATATCTCTCTGTGTGTGTTTGTGTGTGTGTATATATAATTGTAGTCCAGAAGATGAGAGGTGCAGAAGAGAGTCGAGGGTGAATGAATATGAGGAAGATGATGATCTCGAAGATGAAAACATTGATAATACTGAATATGACGAGGATAACGATGGTGAGATAGAGCAGTGTCAAATCTGTAAACCAAATAGAAAGAGTTGTGATCACAAGAATTTCTATTTGATTTCGCAACCTGATTGTATTTCATTAATTTACGTTTGTTTACATATGCTGAATTACTCTTATACATACTTCGATTACTCAGTTTCAAGTTTCAATTTAGGGTTTCTATGACGTATATTTAACCATATGTATGCACATACAGACACACACGCACCTAATTTTTTAATTGGAGCATTTTCGTCGCCCTCTTCGGTCCAATTGCTTAATCTACTGCTGCTACTCTGTGGCCATCACTTTGTGAAGAGACTAGAGATATTTATATATATAGAGAGAGAGAGAGGGAGAGAGAGAAACAGAGAGAGTTGTAGGCATGTGCCTGGAAGGAGATAAACAAGAAGAGTTGCATAACTATGGGAAGAGGCCAAAATGCACCAGATGTGAGGAAGAAGAAGAGGAGGAGGATAGTCATAGCGGGCTGCCGTGCTTCCATTAAAGCCAGACAATTTCTTCTACCCAATGATATCATTGGCTTTTGTGGTCTTTGATGCTTTAGAACCTGATTTTTTGGTCATATATGTCAACACTGTCTTCAGAAACTTCAGCGGCTATCATGCCAATGGAGTTTTTGGTTGAATCTGGTAAATAAGAATTTTCTATAGTTTCATTTATTTAAGATAGTCATTGGGGGTTATTTTGAAGCTTTACAATTTATATTATTATTCAGCTTTTGTAGAATGTAAAAATGTCATTCAACATATATGTTAAAGACAACCAGATGGATTGGCCTTAATTGCAACTTTATGATAGTTTAGGGGGTTAGGTGCTTCAATGGACCCATATGCAAATTTCTGATAGTTCAGGGGGTTTTTTGCATTTTACCCATTGCAAATATTGAACTCTGTTAATTGGCTCGTATCATATGGACATGATGGAATTATCATGCCTGCTATCACATAGAAGACTGATGAAGTGAAATCAAATCATGCATCTATCTGTGACGTGTGTTTTTACCAGATCGGACTGCTATTACATTAACATTTTGTTGTTGAAAACAAAACATGCATCCAATGAGTGATAACTTAAACGATAAATTTATAGGGTTCACATTTACCTGATTTGAATATCTTTTGTTGCATTATGTGAATATTATTCAATGCTGTTTTTTGCCAATGTTAAATGAATTTGAGATTTATTGTCGAAGAAAGTCGGTATATGTTTTTTTGCAATTGTTGTATATGGTTTAATTTATGATGATTGGGAAATTGAGTATGTATGTCTGACAATTGACTTGCATTTGAGCTGAGAAGAGATGCTGAAGAACATTTTCTTGGACGTTAAGAAGAAATTTGAAACTGCCATGGGGATACTTCGAAAGGAAAAGATTACCATAGACCCTGAAGACCCGGCTGCAGTAGATCAGTATGCAAAGGTCATGAAGACTGTTAGAGAAAAGTAAGATTTTTCTATGTTTTATTTTTTCTCCATTCTGTTGCCATCATTAGTTTCTTTTAATATATGATTAGCTACTACCTTAGGAGTATCTTTTTGTGATTTCAGCTTGAACAATTGCTTATGCTGCTTACTTGAGTGTGCATGTGTTACGATAACCCCATTAATGATTATCTGCAAGCTCAATTACTTTTCCTTTTTAATTCACCCCGTAGGCTTGCGCAATTTATATAATTGCAAATGGCAGCATTTTCAGAATAGTGAAAAAAGAAGAGAAAACAGAACTGTAAAGAGTCACAAGCGGTTGGACATAAAGGTATTGGCGTAGGAAGGAGGAAAGAAAATCCCATTCATAAGTAAAGTACTGATCAAACGAGTTTGTGGACTTGGATAAGTGTGGAGAAGGGTTTCACAAGTTCCTTCACCTCACTGAGTTTCTGAACCATATGCTTAGCTGGTTAACCCTTCCACTTATTTGTTGAGCCTTGAAGAACTCTGGTTAGCTAAGCATTCTGGCTTGAAGCCTTATATATCCAAAAAGAGTAATGCTATTTGAATTGAAGAGATAGACCTAATAATACACTGATGATGATGTGGCACTATAGAATTTCTGATTTTGCAGTACATTGGATACATAATTTTTTTAGACAAAATTATCCTCAAAATTTCAGCATTCTCTCTCATTACCAACCAATTACCCCATTTTTAAATCCAAATATCATTATACTTTGCTATCATCTGTGGTTTTGATCAGTTACTAAACCATTCTCATCTCCCAACTGTAATTATCCATCACCACCTTTCTCTCTCTCTCTACAGAACCATCCTCATCACTCTCTCTCTCAAATCAATTGAAACTCAATTCCACAATTTTACGTCAATTAAAACCTACAATCAAGACAACTTTAAAGTGTATTTATATCTTTATAGTATATACCTCATCTCTTTCTACTAAAATCAACTGAAATTGATTCTATTCTTTTACCACTATTGAAATCTACAACCATGAAAACCCACCTTTAAAGTATATTTATGTGTATTTAGGCGTGAAAATATATGAAGCATATATATTAACAGTTGAAGACAATAGAAAAAAAAATGAAAGAGATAAGATGATAAAAGGGTAATTTTGTCCTAAAAAGTTACGTTTTTAATGTCCCATGAAAATAGGAGCAACATAATGACACGTGGACAAGTGGCTTTCCTCTCTGTTTATCGATTCAGTCCTGTCATTTTCCATCCAAAAATATAAGCAATAAATAAGGTCGCTCGCAGACCAGGCCAGGGTTGGTTTGAAGGTTAGCTCAAGTGCTTTAAAGTCAATATTATATGTCAATTTCTAAGTTTAAATAGTATATCATAAACTTCAAATTTATTTTAACCCATGAAGTTCGATTCTACCCATTTTAAACATTATCTAATTTTAAATGGGCAAGGAAACTTCCTTTTAGCGGTTTAAATGGTAAGTACAAATTTGAGATGAATTCTTCATTTTCAAATGGTCAAAGACTTAAAAGATGTTGATAGGCTTCTCTTTATTATACTAAATATGTGTAAAAAGATGTAAGCTTGGGGTCCACTTCCAAGCCTCACCTGCTCCATATGAATACTAGGCCAATTGGGCCTATTAATTTCTGGACAGCGGCGGTTCAATATTATTTGAGGCCTTAGGTAAAAAATATAAGAGTGGCCCTTTAAACATATAATATATTAATATCAAATTTTAGTTAATAATGTTTATATAAAAATCATTCTTATTGAAATTATTATATTTAATTGGATCATTTTCAACTAATAAATCTCTTAATTTTTTATCAATATTTTTCCATTGCCGGTGCATAGATATTTGTGGGAATAGAATATGATTTTTGATTAAGATCATTTTTTTTTTACTTGGTTCACTTTTTTTTTTTTTTTTTCATGTTCTTCGTAAAGAACTTTTTTATCACACAATTGATTATCATTATGAATCTAAGTCACTAATATTTTTTTTTTCATTATTATATAATCTTCTAATTTTTTAGATAACTTGGTTGTTACATTTGTTGAATTTTCATCTAAATTTCTTGTTGTCTTATTATTAATTATAACAAAAAATGTTGTGATAAGAGAAAAAGAGAAAAGGTGAGGGATAGGGGAAAAAAAAGATAAAAGTTAATAGGAGAAGATGGAAAGTTTTATAATTTTCAATTTTTTACCATTATCCGTTAACTATATATTTAACAATTTATAAAACAACCATGGAATGAGGAGAGAGAGAGAGAGAAAAGAGGGACGTGTTGAGATAATGATAGAAATTAGGAGTTTTAGAATGAATTAAATTATTTGGACCTATTATTAAATCTTTACTATTGGTTGGGGCCTAATAATATAAGAAAACAAAAATTTTTGGAAGTCTAATAATATTAGAAAATAAAAATTTAAGAACTCTTATTAAGGAAATAAAATAATTTGGGGGGCCTTCTATTGGTTGGGGCCTTAGGCGACCGCCTAAGGCTCCAGCCGGCCCTGTTTCTGGATTTGCGTGGGCTCAGGCTCTAGTTTGAGCTTGGCTTTAAAATCTTGCAGGCCCACCTTGGCCTATCTTCTATGGTAGGTACAAGGTTTGATTTTTATATATTTATACTGATATGAAGCTTCCACAATTGCATATGCTACTAAAGAGAGGCCTTGCCAAATATTTAAGAATCCTTTAACGATTTGAGAATTTCGAATTTGATCTGATGTTAGGTAATGCCGCTCCAACCATAAAGTGAGAATTTTATCATTCGTTTAAAATTAGATGATGTTTGGCGTTAGATTACTGGATTTTAGATGGCTTTAGATGAGTTATATGGTATTGATTGCTAATTTCTTGCTGAATTAATATGTGGGATCTAAGTTTTTAATCTTGTTGGTTAAATTAGGAAATGGTGTTTAACATTTTCTTGGGATGGATTTTAGGAGAGATGTGATTTATAGATGTGTGTGTGTGTGAGAGAGAGAGTGTGAGAGAATATGGGCATGCCTTTTCTTTTGGGTATATTGTATTTATTGTTTTTGTAGGAGAATTTGCCATCAACTTTCCACTAATTTTTTATATAACTTCTCGTTCTCAATCTCAAATTAGGAAACTCTATGTATAGAGATCAAAGTAGTAATGATCTAAAGTCTAAACCCAATCTAAGATCAAGGAGTTTAATTGCTGAAAATTGCTTCTCTTTAGTGGAGTTGGGATGTATGTTAGTTTTTATTGTCTATTGTAGGATCTTTGACTAGATATATAAATGATTTGCCTGTTCTAAATTTGATCCTGGTCATGAAAATTATGTCTAAAATATACCTGTAGCGTCCCAACTTTAGGTGTTGTCAAATCCACAAAAATCTTCTTAAAAGTTTTTAAAAATGTGGCAAATTAGTTTTAAAAAATCCTCAACAAATGGCCTGAATAGATACAAATATTTTTATCAGTTAGTCACAGGATTTGCTAACTTAAAAGAAAAAATTTCCTCCAGTGATGGATTTTGTGATGAATTTATTGTACTCTGTACATTGCTATATCCCAACCTTTACTTTATTGTTGTAATGTGGCATTTAATCCGATGGATAATATATTTATTGAGTAAGCTTTTATTGACCCTCATGATTGATATTAGTTACATTGGTTAAGGGAAGCAGAAAATCAGCTAGTCTGCCATATTTTTTCTTGACAGAAAGATAAGGAGATGGCTCCATGTGTTCTGCTTCATTATATTGATTCTGATCCAGGAGCAGTATCAAAGTGTTTCAAAAAAGGGTTATCTCGACGTAGTTCTGCCTCTGGCCTAGATCAATCTAAGTTAAATGAAGGTCTCTGTCGCTCTGCTTAAAAATCAAACATGAAATGTAAGGGGCGTGTGCGTCTTTAATCACATATAGATA
Source organism: Cornus controversa (assembly GCA_026545225.1). Classification (NCBI taxonomy): domain Eukaryota; kingdom Viridiplantae; phylum Streptophyta; class Magnoliopsida; order Cornales; family Cornaceae; genus Cornus; species Cornus controversa. Next base: position 109,854,056 of record CM048845.1, on the reverse strand, counting down.
CTTGTATAGATTATATGTTCTAAACACCATTGATAAACTTCTACTTATTTCTGGAAGCTGTGTGAATCTATCATGTATAACACACATATTACTCTTAAACCATGGTTAATTTTGATTGACAGGAATGAGTCTGTAAGGGTATTTACGGTAATCATCCAGTTTAGTGATTAAATGGCTCCCTTTGGACTAGAGCCAATCACACATTTACATAATTCCTTGAATTTTATCTGTAGATGTAATAGTTCGAATTTGGTAAATTGCTACTGGTACATTACTTCTTTACTATGTAATTGTTTCACCATTCATCAACTTGCTGCTTGCCCTTCTATATTGTCATCAGATATTTGTCCACAATATAACATGTAGACATGTTGCATGGATGAGACTACACATGGTTTTATTTATGTTGGATTCACCTGTAAGTGTACTTGCACTTCTCTGTTCAGATTATAATGCATTACCTATTGTGCCACTGCAAACTTTTCAGGGCAGATTTATTCTCGGAATCTCAACGAATTCAATACACCATTCAAACACGAACACAAGGTATTCCTGATGCTCGGACATATCTCTCGACATTGAAGGAGATACGAATCAAGTATGTTCCATTCTGTTCTTCCACTACTTGCATCACTTATTATATAGACGATCATATCTTCTTGACATGGCATTTGTTTGTACTGTCTAGACATTTTTTCCCCACCTTGCCAACACCCTTTCCTGCTTATACTTTGAATATGGACGTGTGTAATTTCATTTTCTATTAGCTTTTCATGGTAGCTATGTCCAATCAGCTGTCTCATCGGAAATATTCTTTCATTTAAGTTAGAATTTGGAGTGTCAATACTCGGTTGTTACTTGGGAGCCTGTTAAAAGTTTTCTGGTTTACTTTGGTAAGATAGTTCCTAGCTCACTACATAATCATTTAAATGTTATATATTAGGGAGAGATATTATAGTGGGAAAGGAGGGCTTCTCTTTCTTGCTTCTAGGGAGAGAAAGCTATACCCTGGCTGTTTTTGCATATCTTCTTTTCCCCTTTCCCATTCATTTCCTCTTTATTCACTCATTACTATGTTTTACTACTCAGTTGCCATGAGCCAGTGGCGTTTCTCTGGCTGTCTTTTTCTCTTCATCACTCATTCCCCCACGGATCTGTACATGGAAGGTATTGAAATCATTCGAAATGAGCTTCATTTCAGGTTTCAGACATGACCAGTGCATGCCTGCATGGTGTTGAGGTTACAAGACTGGAAACCATGGAAATGAGGAACAAATTGCTACCAGGGGCAGGGGGTTGGGTTTGAGCAGGTTGCAGGGGTTGTGAACATGTAATCCTTGGGATCAGTTAGCCATGGATGGCAGGGTCTTGAGGAGCAGCTGCTATGCCTCGTAGGTTTGCAGTGTTCCAAGTCATAACCTTGGCCTGGTTTGTTGCGGAGATGTAGAGGGTCCGTGAGTCTAATTATGGCTATGGTTTTCTGATGAGTTTGTCCCAACAATAGGGCCTAGGCATGTGCTGTCCATTTTGCTTTGCATCTCCTGCCTGCAGCTTTTTGGGCTCTCCATTGTTGGAGACAAGTGGTTTGGTCACCATGGCAATAAAAGCTCGTGGTGGTTATGGCCGTGGACTTGGTGGTCAGAGCAGAATGGGCTCCTTCGTGGACCATAGTGTGTGTGTGATGAGACGTATTGGGTTGAAGTAGGATGAGAGGTGGTATTTTAAGGCTAATTCCTGGGCCCCATCTTACTGAAAATTGATGTGAAGTTTCTTGAAGCGTTAATGGCGAAAATGGGTGGTTGAAGGCGATTGTTGCCTTGGCACTTGAGTGAAAAGCGCGTCTACTCCATCTTTCTTGACATGCTAACTTCGTGCAGTTCTGTCTGCAATTTTGGTGAATGGTATATAATGCACATCCTTTTCAATGTCAAAAGAGTCGAGTGAAAGCGAGCCCGACACTTTACCATGTTTCAGGGTTATTTCCTTCTTCACAACCGAATCTGGTGAAAGGTGGTCCATCTTTCATCTGTGATGGAGATTGTGGCAAATTTTGATTCATCATTTTCCTTGGTAGTCACATGTGGCTTCCTGTTTCGATGGTCCAGGTGTCTGCATTTGTGCAGGATAACGTAAATGCTTATTGTAATAAATGGATTCATTTCCTCGCATTTGCATTTGGGCCATGTCCTTGCCTTATTATCCTAAATGGTTTACTTATTAATGGCAAAGAATAGAATAATGTGAATGCTGCGGTTGACAACTGCTGCTTGTTATAATTCAAACTTATTGTATTCTACATAATTTGGCCTTTTGCATTCCCCTAATTATTCATTTATTTATGGTTTTCAGGAGAGGCCTCCCTGATGAGCTTGGTGCGGAGGCTATGATGATGGATGCATTGGAAAAAGTTGAAAAAGAACTCAAAAAGCCACTTATGCGTAATGACAAAAAGGGAATGGCTCTTCTTTTGTCTGAGTTTGATAAGATAAATAAGAAGTAAGCATCATTTCATAAATTGAATGTATTTTTCTGAGTAGTAGTCGGGTGTGCTCAATCCCTAAATTGGAGCACTTTATGCAAGTGGAGTGATGCAAGAGAAAGGTAGCAGACAATAGAAATGTCTGTGTTTTCTCTCCATATAAAACCTATTACTTATGCAACATGCTATAACAAATAGGGGCTTGTACAAATGCAATCACCACCATGTCAAGTTCGTGTTGCATGTGTTCCATGATGGCTTTGTCTGTTTAGTTATTGACGGTCTGGGAAACAAAGGTTTACTGTAAGATCATTAATGATAGAGAATTTGAAAAGGACCTGGGGAAGAGCATCATTAATCTATGATGACATCTGGATTTAGGCACATGTGACTGAGCTGCTACTGCATCAACTAAGTTATAGGATATGTAGAATATGAAAAGGAACCAGCCAGTTGTCTTTGGGACTTTATGTTTCCCTTGGTCAAACTATTAGTTAACTTGAGCATTTCTATTATACTAATACTTTCTGGGTAATGGTTTATTGTTGTTATATAACTTGCATAACGTGTGCACTTTCATGTGTATACAATTTTCTTTTCAGAAAGGGGTAGTGTTCTTAACAAGTGTCAACCAATGTGGAGTGATCATTTTTTGTGGTTGTAAATAGACATGCTTTCTGGGTGCAATGTTTGTGCCTTCTCAAGGGGGCAGTAGCCTTGATTTTCAAACTAAAGTTGGTGTAGTTAATTGGTCTATTCGCCTTCTTTGATGTTTTTCCTACTATGTTGTTCTGGATGCATCTTTATGGGCGTTTTACTTTTAGTTCCATTATGTTGTTCTGATTGTTGGTACATCTGAGGAGTATACCAAGTTACTGACACATGGAATGTTTAAACTTGATTAATTAGTTGTCATTCTAGTCACCACTTCGGTAATCCCGGCTATGTGCAAATTTTGGGTTAAGTTAGAATAGTTATTCTTTTTCAGAAATGATGGTGGAATCTTGGGAAAAATCATGGACACATATTTTCCATATTTTCTTCTCTCTCTCTCTGCGTGTGTACCTCCTGTTTCCATGTTGGGGTTAAAAGGAAAGATCCAGTTGACTAATCTATATATTGCTCCATGTTATTGGATAAATTCTTCATTAGGATTACAGACCCTCCATGTGGTTGATGTGATGGCTTATAAAAATTCCAGGCATGTCTTGTCTTGTTTGTTGCCTTCTTTTCCCTTCTTCATTAATGGTTTAACTGTCTCTCGGTCATATTCATGCATTGTAATCGTAATATTCAATTGCTCTATACTTGCTTCTTAAGTTATCCAAGATGAGGAGACGGTTTTCTCATGAATGTATTTAAGAGAAAAAGGATAACATGTTTCTTTGTTTATCAGACTTGGAATTCGGAAGGAAGATTTGCCCAAGCATGAAGAACAGTTGGAACTTAAAATTGCAAAAGCACAATTAGAGGAGCTGAAGAAGGAGGCTCTCGAGGCAATGGAAACTCAAAAGAAAAGGTAAGCACATGTCGCTGACCATCTTACATGTATAAACCACATTTGTTCTTGACTCACTCATTTAAGTAAGCCATTTGTATCCCTATAAAATAGAGATGTCAGGAGTCCTTGGTATTTGTATATGATGCCTCAGATTATTTCTAGCTCATTGGTGATTAGATTACTGAAGAGTCCTTAGAATTTTTGTAGAGATCCCCTTCATATAGGTTGTATATGGCTAACATTTATGTGAATGCACAGAAATTTCTCTCTCTACTCATGAAATATATAATGTGAAAAGCTGGGAATATAATTTTGTTAAGGTCAGATATCAGCATTTAGGAGCCTGGGTGAAAATTTCTTAAGAATAAGCTTGTCTAATCTCATGTCATGATTGCCATTAGTGAACAGCTAAAAAGGCTCACTGTGTGGCTGATACACCACTAGTTATGGGCTAATCTTTAGGTGGAGATTACTTTTAATGGAAATAATGTATGGAATGGTGACTATTTTTTCTTGGGTAAATGATGGTGATTATTTTTTCCTTTGGAGATAGAAGAGCTTTTATTTTTTCATTTTGTATGTTGACTTGGGGAGAAGGGAGTTTTTGATTGAGCTCAGGTCGTCTCCCTAACAAACTTAAATTTGAACTCTGGCTCGGCTAGGCTAGTGAATAAATTCAAACAGGCCTTTCATGAACAAAACACAAGTTGAGCTTCAGTAGCTCAGTTTATTTTACAGCCGTAGGGAGATCAGTGATAATTCTGATATCTTAGCTTTGAGCCTCTTTAAGTGGTCCGTGGAGGGAGTGGTCATGTTGCTGCGATGGGTCTGATGGCTTAAGAAGTTCAGTGATTCTAGTGATTTGTGTATGGACCAAGCAGTTAAAAAATTTATAGCATCAGTATATGTGCGTGACATACTGATCTGAAAATCGAGTTGTCTGTTCCATCCACATCATCTATATTTAGTACATGCAATTCTTATGCTTGGAAAACTGACATACTGCATTCTTATTTTTCAGGGAGGAATTTAAGGACGAACAGATGGTTGATGTGAAATCACTGGACATCCGAAACTTCATTTGAGATTTGTTTCTGTTTTGTCTTTGCTTTGAGATTAACAATTGTTTGGAGAATGCAATCCAGCAATTGGTTGAAGATGAGGGAATACCTCTTTAGGTATTCATTAAAATAAAAGGAAGATATTTGAAAGTGAGAAGCTGCAACTGAGTTAATGTTCTGTTCTTTTTTATGTTTATAAATTTAACTCTGTTAAGGTGTGGCAATCTAGCACCAACCTGAGAGTTGAAATTTATATTAGCAAGTTACCTTGTTTTGAACGGTGAACTTGTTTCAGCTATCAATTCTCACATATGGTTTTTGAGGTTTTCTTCTTGAATTGTGATCTATCTTGATCTGTCAAAGTTGGGGTATTGATATGAATCTGTTCTGGAACTAGGCAACTAGCAGATACTTCTTTCTTTGCATTTTGCTAACTGTCATGAGGTTGACCTCTTGATGGCATCTCTTGGTGAAAACTACTGGTCCCAAATTTTTACTCTTTGTGAAAGCTATTGATCCCAAATTTTTACCTTGAATTGTTGGAAGTCAAAAATCTTTATGATGACTAGAAGGGAAGGAGATTAGAAAAAATTAAGCAAATGTTATGGTGTAGGTCAAATGTAGCAACAGATCCTCCCCTTGTTGGGTTATGGAATTCTTTCATGGGAAGGAGCACCCAACTCATCGTTCTGGTCCTGGGTTTCATTTACAAGTGGGCAGGTGTTATGCATCTTTTGTCGTTAGAAATGAAAAGAACCACATACAAGTTAATTGGCTTGAAATTTGGTTTGACAAAGGATTAATATGTTAATAGGAAATACCTTTTTTTTTTCTTTTTTCTTGTTCTTCCAATAATAGGAAATACTTGGTGCATTTATTAGTAACTCTACACCAATGTGTTTATTACCAGTAGGATATAGTGTGGATAACACTCCTACGCAGCAGGATAATCTTGACAGATTTTACATCATAGTGGGCGACGAGTGTTATTCCTCACCACTTTTCATTGAAAAACAATATAACTACAGAAACTGTATAATCATCTTAAAAAGTTAAAAAGATTGATCGACAAATCTTAGGTGGTTTATAACATTATAGTGCCACTAATGTTTCTGATGGATATGCAGTAAACAGTAAGCAACAGCACCCAAGCCTAATCGCACAGAAGAGGAGGGAATCAAGATTGAAGGAAAACTAAATCAGAGTTGACCCTGTGTAGAAAACAATGTCTCAAAAATCCCACAACATTCATTTGCATATAGAAATCATTTCAAGACACTCAGCTGGAACTCCTTCATTATCGCTTTTTAAGGTTTTGCACATTGTGATCTCGATCAGACCAGCAGTCTCTGCACCAGATTGAGTACAATATTTTTAGAATAAGAAACTGACTTCCACAATTTTTGAAAACAATCGATATTAATAATACAACTGTACAGAGATTACAGGTAGCAATTAAATTATTGGAGCTTCATGTTAGGCTGGGAAAATAATTGTGACCAAGGCTTCACAGTAACTGTCTTCTCATCAAGTATGGTTGGATGTGCTCTCCAAAAGCTTGGCTCAATTACATTACAGTGTTCCACAACGACTTTCTTCCAAGATGTTCCACCAGCACATCCATCTTTATGCACCAACATCTTTTCTTCCTGTGTACAAGAATTAATATCTCAGTTTTTACATGTTTTAAGGCAGGATGCAAGAAATCACGTGCATTAGTAACTGAAGCCTGCTAATGGGGTCGTCCTCGTAAAATCTTAACCAGAGTGCACACCTTTTAAGCTTGAAACCATTGGTTTTTTTTTATAAACTTAGCCTCTACAGGGACAAGAAAGCACATCACAAAAAAGAAAAGGGCAGTGCAAGACTCAGCAAAGCCAACATGCCCCAGATAATAGGACTGGATGAGACAAAAGGCTAAATTAGCTGAAGGGCTTGACGCCTTTAGCACCCCAACGAGGCTTTGTTAAATGGATGTCCGGTGGCCTTTCCTTCATTGTAATACATTTTCTACATCATAACTTGTTGGTCGATTACCCAAAACATCAGAAGAATAACAGGAGTTACAGGCTACCATAAAAGAACATGAAGCGAGCAACTCAAAAAATAAAACTGCGGAAATGTATGTACTCAGTAGATAAGAATGATTTCAGGAATTTATTTTGAAAAGCAACAAATACCATCTAATAAATACCAAAGACGAAATGCTTATGTTGCAAAGTTATATGCAAATGGTGAAATTAATCTAATTCATCTGGTTAGACAGATAAGGTCCCAACTCCCAGCTAGCATAACAATTTGCCAGTCTAGGGGATCCAGTGTTAAATAGCAAAAAATGTTCAGAAAAATTGTTGAAGTCGATGGTGATGATGACGTGACCTGATTTGATTTTGCCATATGGCATGTCCATAAAGTGGTGTCTCCTTGCTAGCAATGTACTACCTGATCCAATCCACTGGGATTGTATTTTAAGTGCTGGAGAAAGATATTGAATCCAGGCGGGCCACGGGCTTAGGAAACCAGCCTGGTCAGGCTGCAGCCTAATGGTTTAAAAGTCTGGATCAATCCCATTCAAAGGCCAGAGTAGGATGATCGGTCAGGTGATCAGGCGGTTGTTTTCCACATTCAGATTGGTGTTGGATTAATAGTAAATAAAATTCAAATCTTATATATGTGCTTTCCCCAATAAGGAACAAAAATAACATGATCACATGAAAGCAAGGAACAAAAAATAATATAATCACTTGTGTGTGTGTGAGAGAGAGAGAGAGAGAAACCTTGTCCCAGAAAACAGAGGATCCCTGGCGGAACATGATTGGTAATGTGTTGTAGTCAATGCCAAATTGATGCTTAAGCAGTTCATTTTTCTCTCGTGTTTGAGTACCCTGCAGAGTTGAGGAATAAAACAGCAAAACAGACGGCTGAGAACCACACTTGTTATGAGGATTCTTAGTCTCTCTAAACCATTCAATTTGCAATTACAAAATTATGGCTCATCCATAAACCAAATGTGTAGAAGAAGGGAACATTCTCCAGTCCTAGCCTAATGTTGTCTGCATTGATGAGTTCCAATTTTATGGTTCTGAAGCCTAATAGTGTAATTTGAAGAACCATAATATAAGATTGCCCCTTGGACGATATCCAATGACAAGGTTTTAATACAAGTACTTGAAAAGTGTACAAGTTCTTGTTTCCACAGTCTTCTTCACGTCTAATATTTTGATCTTTTGAACTCTTGAAGCATTTATTTTGCAAAGGATTAACTTTAAGATTGAAAGGTTCGAGAGCCACCCACATAATACTAGTATATACATTATTGATATCAAAGTTCCTATCATGTACCATGCTTTCTTTACATGATAGTTACAATTACCAGACCCTGACTTTAAACTACCTTTTTCAAGATGGTTGGTCAAAGTCACTGTATCAACTGTTAGGTCAATTCACTAAAGCAATTAAAACTAGTACAATTTATTTTAAATGTATAATTAGTTCATGCATATAATAAACTAGAACGATAAATATTACATTTATTGGATTAACAAATCACGTGAAACATATTAGGTTAGGAGTTGGCAAACTTTCCTACAAGGCTAAGGTCCAAGTCATGCCAAGGCCGGACTTTATCCAACTGTTCAGTGAGTTGCCCAAAATTCGGCTGGTTCAAGAGGCACATGCCGGTTTCTTCCAGTTTTTATGTCCCAAAAGGTCCAATAACTGATGCAGCCAAGCGGCTGGATGACCAGTTGACTGATCCAAGTGACCTGTTTGGTTTGATCCTAAAAGCACTGTTTTAGAAATAGGGGAGGGAGGGACCCCCTTGGAGCTGAAATCATTCCATCATAAGTAGAACGAAACACAAAATGATGCAAGTTCAATAAGTATAATTAAGGAATCATTTTAATTATCTCAATGATAAAGAGTATAGAAAGAGGATCCAAAGAAAACCAATATTAAACTACTGGTAAAGAACAAATGTCATTTTTAGAAAATATTGACAACCAAAATGGACTCCCATGACAACTAGGGCCATGGTCCTGGGTGGTATAACCGCCACCTCCCGAAAGGGGAGGGTGAGGGATCAAGCCCTAAGTGGGGCAAAATGGGTTTTAAGTAAGCAACACACAAACCCATTTTGCCCAATGAAATGATTGCATCTATTTGTTATGATAGTGAGTTGTTCACAGACGAGTTAGTCCTTGACTTGTGTCTCCACAAAATTATATGCTTCAACCCAAGTCCTTGGTGGGCATTCCTTCGAAAGATAATGACTGAAACCATTTTTCTACAGCCATGGAGTGTAAAGAATTCAATGGAAACAGCAATATACTTCTCACATGGAAAGGACAAAAATATAGAGACAATTTGGAAAAGTGAAAGGACAAAAATGAAATACTGGACAAACATGCACTTGAGAGGAAATAAATTTTAATGAATTCATGCTTTAGTATTAAAAACAAAGACATTCCTCAGGCAAGATAAAATCTTGCAGAGAATTTAGCACCTTTAAATAGTCTTGAGCTTCGTTTTTGCTCTTTCCAGACTTCACAAGCATCCAGAAACAAGTGTTATACTGATTGTTAATGTGGCCTGCAGATTCAAAAAAGATAAAATATAGAGTTTCCAAGGATGTCCTGGGGATGAACAAATTTTTGCATGCCACAGAGAAAGAAATTAAAAGTTAAAACTTTAAAGGACTCTTCATGAATTTCTTGGTTCTCTTTTACAAAAGATAATATTACGAAATCTCAATACTCAAACTTAACTTTTTTTTTTCTTTAAAAAAAAAAAAATTGAGAAGAAAGAACTAACAATCCACTTGTCTCCATGCTAGATAATCTCGAACAATCTCAGCTGATGGATAGCATACAGCTCGTCCATCAAAATATGGTGGGGGGTAGCTCAACTGTCTATGTGGAAAGAATTCCTTCCATTTGAGTACATATGTGCAAGAGAAGAATGATACAATGAGAGACACTATTTCACTGCAGAAGTGATTATAAGAGTTAGTCCAACATGGAATAAGCAGTCGAATTGATCATTTAAACAAAGTTTTCCAAAAGTAGCATACTGGGACCAGTGGGATAGAATGACTGTCAGGTCGTGTTTGACAGCTTCCAGAATGTGCTAAAAGTACTTCTGGGTGGTAATGTCCTTTTATGCCACTCACCCCCCCAAAAAAAAAAAAAGAACCTTCATCCCAAAAGATCAGTTTGTTGAAGAAGGGAGACCTTTAATCACGATTGTAGGTAGCTGCTAAATATCAGCATGTTCTCAAGCTACAATTTCAATATTCTACTAAAAAGATGCCTTAATTGATAGTCTAATCCTATAAGAAATGTTTTGAGATGATCATGCTAAACTCAAACCATTATCTGAGGTGATTACATGGAAGTGTTTCAATACTTATCACTTCTGTCATTGAATAAGATACACACAGAAAGTTCCCATCAAGGGGATCAACTGTCGACTTTGATAAATAAGGATAATCTTCTTATCCTTGGGACAATATGTAAAGTGCTTTCAGATCTTCTCAGATTGAAAGGGATTTGCCCAAAAATCAGCTATGAAGTGTCCAGTGTGGAAGATACATTGACATCCAAACTGCGCTACATCTATGCTATGACTCCCCTGCATATATATTCCTTAAGGAAGATGGATTTCTCCAGATTTTGACTTGAGTATTACCTGACAAATAGTATTATACGGGGAGTATGAAAATATTAGGAACTAAAAGGGAAATTCTGGAATAGAAACCTGGCACGCCTTTGACAGAATTGAGAATCCTTCTTCAAGATGAAGCTGAAGTCACAAATATAACAATTTAAGTACATAAATGGGAAAAATCAATGGATTGAGGCTCTACAATAAATTAAGTACCTGTACTCATCACTGACCCCATATGAGAAAACTATATCCTGAAACTCTTCCACCACAGCCACTGCACATGAATTCATAAGGTTCAGAGCTTGCTCATCGTTCGGCTTCTCAAATTCATGAACTTCAGAAAATCTACCAAAGCCATAAAACTGAATTACTGAGTTCCACTTGCAACATCTTAGCAGACTAATCAAACAACAAACCTGGTATCACATAAAATAGCAACAAGGTCTAGGAATGTAACTGATTTCCACAGTTGGAATAGCAATTCCTTTTTCTTCTACTGTAAGAACTCACACACCCAACTCAATACATGCACCCACTATGCCCAGAAGTGGACTTGAACCCTCAACCTCTCATAAAAGAATGAGGAGATATTTGGGGTCTGCGTGGTTCAGTTTTTTGAGAACATTTTTCTATTTTCTAAGAACTGAAAATCAGAACATTGTACAAAAATCTGCTTGATTGACAGTTTCGGAAAACTGTTTTATGAAAACTCAGTAAAAAAAAATGCCTGTTTTCAGAGAACTACCTTTTGTAGTGCTCTGAAAACAATTTTCTGTTTTCTGAGTTTTTGAGATCTGTTTTTTGAGTGACAAACCAAGCAAGCCCTTGATTTTTTGGATACTTTGAGAGTTTAGGGGCCCTATTTAGCCCTTGTGTAGTTTTTTCGGGATTCATTTCCTGTTTGAACGCTTTCTAATGATATTTATCAGAAAAAAAAAAGAATGAGGAGATATTAATCCTTTTTATTTCATCCTGCAGTAATCACATGGTTATTTTTTTATTTTAGTATTGGGTTAAATACAATGACCTCCCCTGAGCTTTGCCCTAATTACACTCAGATGAAACTTTTTAAAAATAGCGCACTAGGTTCCCTTCAATTTTGCTCACTTGCTACTAACAATCCCCTCCGTACAAAAAACCATTAACTCTGTCATAAAAATTAAGTGTGCAGAGCAAATTACTCTTCCACCCTTAAAATGCTATAAAATTAAAAAAAAAAAAAAAAAAGTTTTATCTTTAATGGTCAAATAGACCCTTAGCTCACCAAAATCAAACATGGCAAAGAACAAACTGTATGTATATGTATAAATATAGATATATATGCATCTGCGTTTTAATATCTATATATATATATGCATATATCCATCTGCAATCCCATTTTACTGTCAGCCGAACCCTAACAAAACTTCACAGCCTCCTCCATCTCCAACAAGAATGCTTACACCTAAACTCCATATATCACCGACATCACCATCGTACCTTCCGTGGTTCAAATCGGTGCTGATTCTCTCCAGACAAGGCGATTGTGCCCATCGATGAATTACAAGGATCCATGGTTTGAGCCAAGATTCTGGATACTCCGAAATCAGCAATTTTGACCTCTTTTAGGTTTGAGGGTTTGATGTCTCTGTGAACGATTCTTTGTCAATGGAGCTAGAAGAGACCAGAGAGTATTTGCCAGGTGAGATCTGCGAGAGACGATTCATGAGGGAGTTTGGTCTCTTCTAATGAACCTCTGTCCACATACTCGCTTAATCTCGCCGGCATGATCGAACATGTCATGACACTCACCATGTTAGAGTTATCAATGTTGCAGAGGATTCAATCTCGCACCCTGTAGGACGGTGATGTACTTTGTATATGGTGCTGCCGGTACCGCTGCCAAGTCAGTTCACTGCCGGTGACGCAGACGGGAGCTGAGCCGTGTTTGTCGATGAAGACGATGGGGGTGAAGGTGGGAGGGAGGGGAAGAGGACGGCTAGAGATGGGTCGCATTGTGGAGAGGTAGGGTTAGATCTGGATGCCGCTGCTGGCGGTTGTGGTTGGTGGCGGCAGCGGCATCTGGTGGTGATTGAATCAGTCTCATGACTGGGTTTATGTTTGAACCAGTGGGGAGAGAAAACAGAGGAGAGAGAGAATGAAAGAGGGAGAAACATAGTGGGCAAAGTGGTCATTTCACAATAAACAAATATTTTAGTATTTTAGATGTTAAAATATTAGGGGTATAAAGGTAAAATTATCTTACAAATTGACGTGTTTTGTCAGAGGGGAGGTTAGTTAGTGCAAGATTTTTTATCGAAGTGTAATTAGGGCAAACCTCAAGGGAGGTCATTGTATTTAACCCTTTAGTATTTGATTGTAAAAAAGTGGTCGTTCAATATGGTCATTCTTAACTTTGAAATTTCAAAGCTCAACAATCTAAACCTTTAACGTCATACTCCAAGTAATAGTAACATAGAAAATTAAGCAATTTGGAAATCTTTAGGACCATCTACCATAGATATTTTTCTGACATTTCAGAAAAAAAAAGAAGGGAAAAACTAATATAGAATTGGTCAGGGTTATCATATGTTTTTAAAAAGGAACTCAATAAGTCCAATTTGCATAGACTATCAGCACAGATAACAGCATTTGAGGCACTTGAAGCAACAAGAGTTATAAATCTAAGCATATAGGGAGTTTACCTGTGAAAATGGCAGCCATCGATTCGAACCACAATCCAAGTAGATGGCATCAACTTGCTCTCGAATTGGAAAGACTTAAGATATTCGGGTTTAATTTTGTTGATGTCTTCTCCAAATTTTCCAAGTTCTTTAATGAGACATGAGTGTTCATTCCAAAAGCTTCTCGCGGCTATATTTTCTGAATGGACAACAATCACCTTTTTTCGCAGTCTTCTAACAGGAGTACCATTAGCATTGTACTTTACAATATCTTCCGCCTGAATAGTGATCAAAAAGGTGTCAGCTTGCCAAGTTAGAAGTCATACACAAGGTAATGCAAAGAAAAGAATTAAAGGAATTTAAGGATGCAATATATTTTATGTTCCTGGTCATATCATATGATATCTCCAAGAAACGAAACAGACTCCAGTTTTTGTAGTTAAAAGTTAATGGTTGATAAAGCCAGGTTCTTTAGAAAATCCCATGCCAGTATTAAGATCTTGGTCTTGCATTCTTGATCCCAAACCAGGGTGGAGTATTAATCTGTTGCCAATTAAGTATAAGATTTCGCCAGATACTATCATCAACTAATTGTAGAGTCTTTTCAAGCTCCAGATATGACCGACCAACATAACATTTTAACAGGATAAGTACACCCAATCTGGATTTGTCCTGTAAAAATCTTCGTAATGTTTATTAAATAGATCAATATAAATTATTTTTTGTAATGAGAAATTTATGAATTAAAAAAGGATATAAAGGAAAGATCATTGCAGAAGAGATCATGGTAAGGGGCCGGTTTGGGATGGGGAACACCCCTCAACTGACACCACCCTGCAAAAGGAAAATGGTTCCAAACCCTGAGCCATGGTACAACTTTGTTCTTTCCAAAATCCACGCTCTAATGCGGCATGGAGAACACTAGCTGGGGGCAGGGTGCAGTTAAGACTGATCTCAACCTGTACCAAATACAGGTTGATGATGTTTCCTGAACCGAACTGTAATCTGAAAAAATGGCTCTCAAACCCATCTCAATTCATAGTTACTCAATTAACCAAACCCATTACATCCACAATTCCTTTATCGATGCACACACACAAGTGGTTCACTTTAAAGTAGCATAGAGTTAAACATTCAGATCCGCCAACACGATGTCTAAAATAGGCCAAGTTAGTTGCCACTATTTGTCCAGAAGTAATTTCTGAACTATAGTTAATGAGTTATGTTGTTACTTCTTGATAGAAGCAATTCATAGCTCTTATACCAACAAAACAAGGATTGGAAAAGAAAAAATGAAAAAGAAAAGTACACTAAAGCCTTGGAAAACTTGTGCATAAAAAGAGGGATCCTAGACTACCCTTTGTGCAATCCTAAATTATAAACTATTTCCCATCTATAATATTTGAGTTTTCTATTCTGAACTAGTTCCAACAAAGTTAGGAATTAAATCATGCCACGATTGTGGTTGTCACCAAGAATACAATGCAGTATTGCATGATTATATGAAGACACATAAAATTGCAGTTTTGGAGAGTGAGCAACACTTGTTACTGAAAATTTTGTAACTAAATCACATCAACTATGAATCTTCTGGGGAGAGAGAGAGAGAGAGAGTGCGTACGCATGTCATGCACTCCACTATGGGTGCACAAGCATTCACTTCATGGTGCTTACACCACATAATTAAAAGCCATGGGGCAACGTGGATAAAGATGGAGAACAAGGGAAGACGGCATGCCACAGTGAAAAGTGGAAGAAAGGAAACGTGTTCAGAAGTTTAGAATTAACTCTTAGAGGGTAACATATGAGAAGCTGACTCTAAAAGCGGTTCTTATACTTGAGGCACACAATAGTAATACCACAACCATTTTGGTTGCGGTAAAGTGAGGTACTGGTCACCTGGAATCAAGGAAAGCATGAGCTGGTCATTTGTATATAAAACTTGGTCAAGGGCATCCAGGGATACCCTAAATCAGAAGTTCTAGTAATTGTTGTTAGTTGCAATTTTGTTGTTACTTGCAATTGAAATATACATAACATGGCTTTCCCCTTCTCAAAACCGATGGGAACAGGATATGCCATTAAAACTGAAGCATTTAGAAGGCCTTTAAGAGGTGATGTGCTACAGTCCACTGGATGTTGGCAGTGCACTCACTAATGCATGATATTGTGGATTTCTTGGTTTCCTGGGAGGCTGAGATAGAAGTGGAACCTTCCTGCAGGAAACAAGAAGGCTGATGTTCTGGCCAAACAGAAGCCTACTAAAATGGAGAGTTCTAGAGGTCATTTCTACCCTCCTTGAGGGGGTTTAAATCATTTTGTTTGGGCAGGGGTTGTATTTTAGGATTGCATTGAGTGGTTTTCTGTCATCTTCTTCTTTGCAGCTCCTTTTTCATTCCCCTTTTCCCCCTTTTCAATTCAGAATGATTTCTCATCCTTTAGGCCTTGTTAATTCCTTCTATTTTGATAATTTTGAGTTGTTCCTATTCCATAAATGAATAAATGAGTCTGTTTTCCTTTAAGCCATCAGTTATATTGCTTCAGTAGGCTATATTCACACTTAGGCTGCCATTTTTATTTTTTGGTTACATAACTTCATTTTCAGCATTAGGCTCAATTGTTAGAAACTGAAGTCCTCGGGGAGAGGCAAAAAAAACAATTATGGGAACTGCCATCCCTTTGCCTGACCATGGAAATTGATTGGTTGGGCATATAGGACATACTCTGGCATGACAGCACAAAAGCATTTCAGCCATACCACATCGGATTAAGGAGATAGCAAGGATCATCGAACTAAGGCACACACCTGATACTTCAATCTATACCTTCATTCAAAATCTTATGTTTCTAAAATCATCATCATTCTTGCCTTATTCCCATATGAATGGGTCGGCTACATGAATTCTCCGTCTCCATTCCTTTCTATTACCCACCATATCACCTACTATGTTTAAGTTTTTTATATTTCTAAAATAAAACTATAAAATCAAATTTAGTTGCAACACTAAGAAGTAATTAAATCCAAAAATAATCAACAGAAATTACAAATAAGCAGTAACTAAATGTCTAAAACAATATGCTTATATCTAAGATAACAACCTCAAAAAAGATTTATAACAGAAAGAAGAAAAAGAAGTGTGTAAATGCAAAAATTTCAAGAGCAAAAACTAGATTTTAAAAAATGGAACTAAAAAGCTAAATATATTTACAAATGATTGGATATGAGCAAGTACTTTTAATAGTTTGTATTACTATATGTTCCAAAAGTTGCTATTTATGTCCTAAGAGAGTATCATAACCATATGTGCCAATTAAGATGTAATTTCAACTCAAATTCCACTTACCAGATGATTGTAGTCAAGATATTACAATGTATTATGTAGTAAATATCTCTTTTTCAACACCACCTTCTAAATAAACTATAATTGGATTCTTGAACAATTTTCGCAATTCCAATTTTCAAAAACCATGCCAATTCAAAAATTTTGTTCATAATTAAAATTTTGAAGGATTTGAATCTATTAGAGATGAAATGCAAACCTTGGCCACATTTCGATAAATAAATTGAAATCACTAACGAGACTGGAAAATACCGGGGAAAAAAAAAAGAATAGATGTAACCTGTGTCTTGAGAACACATGAGCCCTGGCGGAACATGTTAGGGAGCTTTTTGTAGTTGATACCAAATTGTTGGAAAAGCAACTCATTTTTCTCTTGTTTCTGCGTGCCCTGCAGAATGACAGACACAATATACAGAGAAGGCTTAGAAGCAAAACATGGTGATCAGTTTACTGGTTGAAGAGGAAACTTTAAAAGATGAACAAAATATATCAAAATTGTCATCTCTTGGGATATAGACAGTTAAATTTGAAGTAACAAAGTGTTTGGAGAAGTAGAGGAGAGGAGGAAGAAGAGGAGAAAGAGAGAAGTCTGGTGGGAGAAAATGAGAAAGCTGAAGTTAGGGTTTCCCCACACTTTGCACCCAATATATATATGTGGACAGAGTACAAAAGTACCCTTAATGAATACAAAGTACAAAAGTGCCCTTAATGAATAAGAGAAATAACAAAGGAACAAACTCTCTAACACTCCCCCTCAAGCTGGAGCATATAGATTAAACATGCTCAGCTTGAAACAAATGCGCTGAAAAGCAGGACGAGTGAGCGGCTTTGTAAGAACATCACCAAGCTGGTCTGCAGAGCAAATATATGGAGTAACAATCTGCTTTTGCATCAGCAGATCCTGAATAAAATGACAATCCACCTCGATATGCTTGGTCCGCTCGTGGAAAACCGGATTGTTGGCAATAAAAATAGCGGCCTGATTATCACAATGCATCCATATAGGAGTAGGACGTTAAAACTTAAAACCCATCTCATGAAGAGAGCAAACCCATAACATCTCGGAGGCAGTGTGAGCCATACCACGATATTCAGCCTCGGCACTAGAGCGAGCAACGACAGTTTGCTTCTTACTATACCAAGTAACAAGATTACCTCCAACAAAGGTGCAATAGCTAGATGTAGACCGCCTATCAGAACGACTACTAGCCCAATCTGCATCACCAAAACCAGTTACAAATAAGGAAGAAGATGTTGTATATAATAGGCCTTTTCTAGGCACACCCTTTAGATAACGCAGAATTCGACAAACAGCTTCAAAGTGAGGTTCACGAGGAGCATGAATATACTGACTAACTACACCAACCGCATAAGTAATATCAGGACGAATAACAGTTAGAGAGATTAATTTGCCAACCAGGCGGCAATAGCGGCCAACATCGGTAAACAAATCCCAATGTTCATCATCTAGTTTGACCATTGAATCCATAAGAGAATCAACAGATCGAGCACCTAAAAGTCCTGTCTCAGAAAAAAGGTCAAGAACATATTTTCATTAAGACAATGAGATGCACTGACGAGAGCGAGCGACTTCAATTCCTAGGAAATACCGAAGAGCACCCAAGTCTTTAGTATGGAAGTGGTGACCCGAGTGTCTTTTCAACTCAGCAATACCTGCTAAATGGCTCCCAGATATAATAATATCATCAACATAAACAATCAAGACAATAGTACCACCAGAAGAATGAACAGAATTATCAGAAGTAGAACGTTGAAAGCCAAACTTAATTACCACAACACTAAATCTACCAAACCAAGCACGGGGAGACTATTTCAGGCCGTATAGAGCCTTTCGCAAGCGACAAACAAGATGCTCACTACCAACAATAGCATAACCAAGTGGTTGATCCATGTAAACTTCCTCCTTTAAATCTCCATGAAGAAATGCATTCTTTATATCAAGCTTATATAAAGGCCAAGAACAACAAATAGCCACTGACAGAAGAACTCGTACCAAGTTAAGATGGGCTACAAGAGAGAAGGTCTCGGAGTAATCAACCCCATATGTTTGTGTGTCTCCTTTGGCAACCAAATGTGCCTTAAGACACTTAACAGAACCATCAGGAAGATACTTAAGTGTAAACCCAACGACAACCGATAGTCCGTTTCCCAGAAGGGATATCAGTAAGCTCCCAAGTCTGATTCTTGTAAAGAGCACTCATTTCCTCATCCATAGCATGTTTCCATCTAGACATAGATAATGCATATTGATAAAATGAAGGAGTAGAAATAGAGGACAAGGTAAAGGCAAAAGACTGCAAGGAGGAGGAAACACGATCATAAGAAACAAAATTAGTAATGGGATGTTAAGTACAAGTACGTTTTCCTCGACGTAATGCAATTGGTAAATCATCAGTAGCAGAAGTGGATGGTGGAGGAAGAAGAACCTCTGGTTGAGAAGATGATGTGTCCGAGCCATAAGGAACAACAGGCCGAGATCGTGACCATTAGTAAACCTGCAAGGGAGGATTAGAAGATAGGCGAGAACTAGAAGGTGAAGCTAATGGCATTGGAAGAGTAGGTAAAGATAAGGAAGGCTCCCCCTCACAGGAAGATAGGAGATCTGAAGACAAATTTTAACCAGACAAAGAAAAGAGAGTAGTGGACTCAAAAAAGGTAATATCAGCACTCACAAAGTAACGCCTAGATGCAAGATTGTAACAACAATACCCTTTCTAAGTGTGGGAATACCCAAGAAAAACACACTTACAGGCACGAGGGGACAATTTGTCATGGCCCGGATCCAAAATATGAACAAATGCGACACAACCAGAGACACAAGGAATAAGTTGAAAAGGAGAGTGATCAGAATATAAAAGAGAGAAAGGAGATTGATTATTTAGAACAGTAGAGGGCACACGATTAATTAGATGACGAGCAGTAAGAACTGCATCGGCCCAAAACTGTTTGGGGGCAATAACAATGTACGCGCAGCATCCAACAAATGGCAGTGTTTTCGTTCAGCAACACCATTCTATTGCGAAGTGTGAGCACAACTAGTTTGGTGAAGAATACCACGATCAGCACAAAAGGAATCCATGATAGACTATGTATATTCTAATGCATTGTTAGATCGAATAATTTTAATGCGTTTACCAAATTGAGTGAAAATTTCATTATAGAATTTAGCAATAATACGAGGTAACTCCGATCTCTCTTTTATAAAAAATAACCATGTCATTCGAGAATAGTCATCAACGAATATAACAAAA
Source organism: Cornus controversa (assembly GCA_026545225.1). Lineage (NCBI taxonomy): Eukaryota > Viridiplantae > Streptophyta > Magnoliopsida > Cornales > Cornaceae > Cornus > Cornus controversa. Next base: position 109,834,072 of record CM048845.1, on the reverse strand, counting down.
TAACGAAATCCATTCAAACTAAGGGTTCAATAAGGACCCCAAATGTCCGAATGGACTATATCAAATGATTCAGTTTGACGACTATGACTACGACTAGGAGAAGAACTATGATGATGCTTGCCCAACTGACATTTTAAGACAGACACATGACTCAATGTAGGAATAGCAAATCGTAACCTTGCCAATGATGGGTGACCAAACGAAAATGCCATTGAAATGGCGAGACTGTAGCAGTCAAGGCTGATGAAAAGGCAGAAGGAGGTTCACTAGGATCCAGATAATATAACCCATCCTTCTCATGCCCCGAACCAATCATCTTCGTCCCGAGGTCCCATAAAATACACAAATTGGGAGAAAAGGTTATAGAACAATGTAATGTTTTAGTCAGTTGACTTACAGAAAACAGATTAAAAGGAAAATGAGGAACATAGAGACTGGAAGATAAGGACATTGTCTTGGTAGGGTGAAGGACACCTTTCTCACAGACAGGACGAGAAGAACCATTAGCTAAAACAATATGGTGTTTAACTGATTTTAGATCAGAAAAGAGAGAGGATATACCAGACATATGGGAACTAGCTCTGGAGTCAATGACCTAGGACGGAGAAGATTGGGCCACACATGCAATATTACCTAAGTTGGCTAATGTAGCAGTTGATGTGGATGGGAGAGTAGATTTCAATGTCTGAAGAAGCTCGCTTAGTTGAGTGGTGAGTGTATCACGAAGGCCAGAATCCGAAACCGCCTATCCAGATGTAGTACTAGGTTGTTGTGGTTGTGAAGTACCATCTCTAACCTGATGTGCATGCTCTGGTTTGCCATATTTCAGCAAAAAACAACTCCTTAAAAAAGGCTCCAATATCCAGATCTAGAAATATAGGCCGAAATTACAAAAAAAAATGTTTCAAAAAAATGTAAAAGGACCCTCAAAAAAGCATCAGAACACAGAACACAGCAGGAATAACACCATGCATACCAGAAAATTCAGGCGAGCCAGATCTGGTGGTCCTCAACCTGTATCTGCTAATGTCAACATGACATCAGCATGATGTCAGCCTACTGATGCTGATGTCAACCTTCCTGTTGTTGGCTAACTGAATATAAATGAGTTCTAGGCTTGATCCTTGCTCTGATACCAAGTTAAATTTGAAGTAACAAAGTGTTCGGAGAAGTAGAAGAGAGGAGGAGGAAGAGGAGAAAGAGAGAAGTATGCTAGAAAAAATGAGAAAGCTGAAGTTAGGGTTTCCCCATGCTTCGCATCCAATATATATATGTGGACAAAGTACAAAAGTACCCTTAATGAATACAAAGTACAAAAGTGCCCTTAATGAATAAGAGAAATAACAAAGGAACAAACTCTCTAACATAGACTAAAGAAAGCATGACAGAGTTGCCTTCTCTAATTGTCTTTTCCTACAGATGTTCATCGTATAGAGTGTTGTTAACGACGAAGTTGCAAAGTTTGGAATTGAATTATGCTCTGACTACAACTCTTTCTATTTTGGAGATAGTTTACCGGTTGAAGAGAAAACACTTGATCATGTTGCCTTTATTGAGCCTATATGGTATTGGAAAACAAACCAATCAAAATTCTGGTTTTCAAAAGTTTCCAGATAAGTTTGTCTGATCGAGCAATTGACATCAGAAGTTCAAGAAATCGAGCTTATTCCAGTGGCCTTCGAACGATCTGCTTGTCAGGTTTGATCGATTGACCTATCGATCAAAACTCACTAAAGTTGGTTCGAGTAATGTTCAAAGCTTACTATTTTCTAACTTGTTTTCCTATTCAAATAATCGATCGATCAATGAGCTTAATTTTTTAAAAACATGTTTAAACATTACTTTGAGTCTTTAAATATCAAACCTAGGTCATAGAAGGTTCATCTATCAATTCAATAATCTAACTAGATTCCTATGTCTGCTACGGTCTCATCTTACCTTTACCTAAATATGAGATGTCATAGGAGTTTCATCTATCAATTCAATAATCTAACTAGATTCCTATGTGTGCTAAGGTCTCGTCTTACCTTTACCTAAATATGAGATTGAGCTTGACAAAAAATATCAGTGTGCTCTTCATTCTTCATCTTTGTCAATTTTTTCGGTTGTAAACACGGCAACTCAAGACATTTTGCTCAACTTACAACCCTAGTTTTGCATAGGAAATTGCCAACATGTGACTCAATATCTAATACAAATTTTTTCGGGAAAGAAAATGCTCCCTAAACTCGTCTCTTGAAAAGCTTGAAATGGACAAAATCAAAACTTAACCAAATCTCATTTACACAAGATGCCAAGCATTTCAGCACCCTCACACAAACCTTCCTAACCTCTTCATTTAAATGCACAATAGAATATGAATTGAGTTATATGTTTAGATTTTGGTCATATGATCATGGAAACAAATTACTATCCTTATTTCTAAATATCAAAACAGATCCTTTCTGAAAGTACGTATGCAAAATTTTCTTAGGAAATCAACGAGAATTGACTATATAACCCATGCAGTGCTACCCATTATAGAGAGTTAAAATTACATACAGCGGAGATAACATGGAAGAATTGCTAAATTGACTACATATAAACTAGACTACATATAAACTAAATGTCAGCACCTTCAATATCTCTTGTGCTTCCCTCTCAGCCTTTCCACATTTAATCAGCATCCAAAGACAAGTACTATACTGGTTTTTTGTATGACCTGTTAAAATAAAATATGAATGATAGGTTTGAATCCATCAAAATCAAAGAATGTTATCATCATTTTCTTGTTTTGTGCTTGAGTTCAGACACCTAATATTTTTAAGGAAAACAGAGTGCATAAGACATGATCATTGCTTGGTATAATGGTAAAAGCTCAACTGAGAACATGTGTTCGAGTCTGAAAGAAGCCACTTTATACAAAATAATGCCAGAGCTAAGGTTTGTTTCTAGTTCAATCCTAACACCTCGCATGGATGGGATCAACACTGGGCAATGGCCCTTTTAGAGTTCTTATAAAACATGAAATCCAAATTTATATGACAAGTTTGTTATAGATATACTTCAAGTTATGCAATTAGTTTGTTAAACTAGCTATTACTTACACTCATTCTGTCTCCATGCAAGGTATGCTTGAAGAACCTCCATTGATGCACAGCATATGACCCTCGATTGAAATGAGGGGGGAAACTTCAACTCCTTTTGAGGAAAGAAATATTTCCATTTTGAGACATATACAGACGTGAAGAATGATACAATGAGGGATAGCATTTTGCTGCAAAGTCAATTCAAGTAGTGAGCTAATAATTGATATTTCACCCAAAAAAGAAGAAAAAGAAAAGATAGATCTAAAAGAATCTCATTAAGACGAGCTGTGTTTTAAGTAAATGTAACGCACCAAGATGGGACCCAGGAAAACTCTAAAAAAAAAGCCTTTAGAATGGCTTGTGCTCATTTATGGAAATAAAAATTTATAATTAAATTATAAGGCGAGCTATATTTATGAAACAAAATTTTAGGTAGTAAAAAGATATATCCAATAAGCGAATCTAACAAAAATGACAATGTATGAAATAAATTGTGGTAGTACAAAAAACAATAGAACAAAAAGAATGAATGTATGAGAAATAGAAGCAGCTTTAACAGTTTAACCATAGATGAGATGATGGGAATTTCTCTAACATGGTTTTACCATGTGCATTAAACAATAATGAATGCACTTATGACTTGGTATGGAGCAGTAACTTGATCCAAGTTCAAGACATGAGAAGGATGGAAGGCCTAAAGAACACAAAGGTCAAGGCTGTGAGAAGACATAACTGCTTAAGATATTTTTTTGTAAGGCTGAGGCATAACTGCTAAGATTCAACAGGAAGTATGACTCTTCGTAAACCAAAATGGTGAAAAACAATTCATGTAGTGAACCCCAAGTAGGTGGGTTTTATTGGCCGAGTTGAGGTAAATTTTGTGAATTGGAAACAAAGAAAAAGAAGGAACTTTTCCAACCAAGCCCCAACGAGGATAAGAGTTGCCACAATCAAGTAGAAGAGCTAAAGCCCCCTCCCTCTTTCAACCTGTTTTTGAAAGTGAAGTTCAAAATTTGACTGCATGCATGACAGATCATAACCACTTATTAATTAGATAGATAAAAAGGGCCCAGTGCACAGGGACGGAGTCAGAAAAATGATTGAGGGGGGCATATTTTGAAAAAAATAATTTTAGAGGGGACATCTAGTGAAAAAATAAATTTAGGGGGGGCATTTAGTGTAATTTTTGTAAATATATACACAATATATATAAAAAAATTAGTGGGCCAGCATGGGCCGGGGGGGCACCCCCCCCCCCCCCCCCCCCCCCCGCACGCGGCCCACAAGGCTCCCGCCATTGCGGAGTCTGGGAATGGTCAGATGTATGCAGCCTTGACTCATCATGCGGAGAGGTTGTTTCCTTGATTCGAAGTAATCTCCACTTATTAATTAAATGGATATATTTTATTTTTTGAAACTCTCATGCCTTTAGGCTAGAATCAAACTTTTGACCCCAATAATTTGCTTTTCAACATAAAGTTTATTTCTAGTTGTAAGATGCAAGTAATTCAATAATACTAATGCAGTACACACAATGTAAGAAGTGTTATGGTCAAGCCATCACCTAGTCTCTGGGACAATCAATCCTATCAGCCACCCGCATCACATCCATAAATAGAACTCTACACTTCTATATTTTGTATCAAGATATTACTTTACTTGGCCAATAAATCAGAACGGCCATCTGACAATAACCAAGCATCTATAAACATAGCTGTTAAACCAACTTTATGATGCATCAAATAAATGCAAGGGTTGATGATGGACTGATTCAGTTCCCCACTGGGAGAGCTTTAGAGGGAATAGAGGTGAAACAGCGCTTTCAGGTTAGTTTTTGACTTACAAGGAAAGAGAGAAAGATTAAGATCTTGTTGTGGCATTCTAACGATCATAATCCTTTTCTCATGGTGCTATTCACATTCATTCATCAGCCTGCTGAAAAATCCCTTTCCCCTTTCTCTAATAATAAGGTAAGCTCATTCTCTTTTTGTATTCCACTCGTAGGTTTTCTTTTTGAATCAAATCCATGTACCCCCTACCTCAACATGCTCGCTCTGCTCAGACACCTTTATTCAAAAGATTGGAATTTGGCTTGCTTTCGAGTTTCTATCTTTCGCTCTGCTCGTACCCTTTCCTGTGATTGTATTGGATAAACCTTTTTGGCTCTCACACCAAGAAAGCCCTTCATGTAGCTCTCCTCTACTTTACACGTGACTTTACTAACACTTGAACGATTTTCATGATAAAAGAGTATATATAGCAAAAAAAGTTCTCATAAACAAAACAAAAAGCAGGTTGGAGAAAAAAATTAAAATCAATGAACTGCCTGTGACATTATCTATATCTAATGCATAAGATAAATAATTTCCACAGGAGTACAAAGTTTAGAATTTAGTCCACAAGAAGTGAAAACAAATTTTACTAAGTTCCACCTAATACCAATAAAATAATAATATGGAATAACAATTCACATGCATAAAATATTATATATTTACACAAATTTTAAATGCATCAATATTAACCTAAATGTTAAAAGATTAGAATAAAACCTGGCACGTCTCTGGTAAAACTTGGATTCCTTCTTGAAGACAAAACTGCAAGTCATATAACCAAAAATATACAAGACCTCACATAACAAAGTTAATGGTTTGTGAAAGAATTATAAAGTTATACAATTTGAGATAAAATGATTAAAAAAAATGTGTCAAACCTATACTCATCACTGAATCCATACGAGAAGACTATATCTGGATACTCCTTTAAGAGAGCAGTTGCACAAGAATTCATCAAATTCAAAGCTTTCTCATCATTTGGTTTCTCAAAGTCGTGAACTTCAGAAAATCTGCAGCCCAGCATCATTGCATTTAATACTTACAATTAGGTACCAACTCAATGCAGGTTTGACATACACAGAGAGAGAGAGATCTATGAAAAAAATATCACATGTTTGGGGCTACTTTAAGCACCTAGGGTGTCCACAAGGAAGTAGTGATAAAAACAAAAGCTGCACTGTGGATGAATAATCACTCACCAGTTCCAACAATATTAGGCATTTCATATTAAAACATTTATTGATGAGTAATAAAAGAATATTTTACGCCTAAATTATTAAAATCCACCAAAGAATCATAAAAAGTAAACTATAAAAAAGTTCCTCTACACCCCTACCCTCCTTCACCACTGTATATAAATCTATATTATTACTATACAAACGTCAATAGAATTTTTATTCTTTATATGGCTTTTACAAAAAATAAATTTCTTTCTTTATTCAAAAAGTTATGCCTCTTGGTAAATTTTCAAAAATCACATCTAATCCCAAAAAGTATGTTTATTGGTGGCTTCTCAAAAATCATCATCCCAAATAGTCACCTGTATCTCATTTATACAAAAAATGTTCTGGGCATTTAAAATATAACAAAAAACGTAAATGCACATCTCTCTTACAAAAGTCCTCTTAAAGAGAGACTTTTCTAAATATTTTGAATTTATTAGAGAGTACTTTTCTCTATTTCTTTATATTATGTTTATTTTTTTACTAACTGTGTTTTTTTTTTAGTTGGTATGTCATTTAGAAAATTGCCAAATTTTGAAGATATAAGAAAGGTGGTGGCACTTGAGATACACTTTCATTTGAAACATATATTTTAATCAAATCTACTTATACTTTGATGTTAGTTTGTATAGCATAAAACAATGTTTACTGGGTTATATATATATATTTTTCATTGTTGTTTAGTTGCATTGAAATTCATTATCATACGAAGTTTACAAAATTATAACTTTGATGCACTTTAATTACATTACGGACTTTTGAAGTGACAATTGAGACATAGCTCAAAATGATTAATTTTAGATTTGTTGCAAACAAGATTTATTAATATGAAATTATTGCAGAATTACAACTGAGCATGATATGGATGATCAAAAAGGGTGGATATAGTATACATGCTCACATTGTGGCTCATGTAGAAGAACCAAACATGTTACTGAACTTTTCTTGTAGAAGAAAGACTGTTTTACATAACAGTTTGTTCTCTAAGTTTTAGAACAAATAAAAAAATAAATAAATAACACGAATTGCATCCACTAAACTCCCAAATCCATGTCGAAGATGAAGACAGTGGTTTTTACCTGCCAAAATTGCGACCATCTACTCGAATAACTATCAAGTTAGGCAACATCACTTCGTCTTCAATTTCGAATGATTTCACGTACTCGTACTTGCTGTTTGCCATATCTCAACCGTTCTTCTTCTCAGAGAAGAATGAACAAACACTTGGAGGGCAATGCTGTTAAGCTATGTATAATACTGTCGTTCAAGGGAGCAGTTGTATTTCACCCGCCAAGATACTGTTAACATCTGATTATCGATGGGATTAAAAGTCCATTACAATGGAACTCAAAGCCTGCTAAATCTACCCGAATGCCCCTCGCAACAGGGGGCTCTTCAAGATACTGTTAAGATCTGATCCTCGATGTGGATTAAAAGTCCATTACAATGGACCGCAAAGCCTGCTAAATCTACCTGAATGCCCAGACCCACATTATCAGATCCGTTTTTTGCCCAGACCCACACTGAATGCTCTGTTATTTGCCCAGACCCACGTTATCAATGCTAAATTTACCTGAATGCCCAGACACACGTTATCAGATTCGCGAGCAAATAGGTTTGGGCCGTTTAGCACAACAATGTATCAGTTATCACTCATGTACACACACATACATTTGCTGTTTGCGATAGAGATGAAGAGATGCTTGTGGAGAGATACATGGAGATAGAGGGTGGGAGAGAGATTGAGATTTTTGTAGAGAGAGAAATTTCTAGAGCTGAAGAGGTGGTGTTGACTATCCTAACAGCATCTCCAAAAATGGTGTGTTTTTAATTTATTAGGTGACATTTTTATAAATACAAGCCATTGGATCAAACTAGATAAATTTAAACGCTTTTTGAAAATGAATTTTTCATTTATATTTTTCAATATTTCAACCAAATAAGTTTTACAAATTATTTTCTTTTATTTTATATCTGTTCAGATGGTGAGGAGAAAATCACTTACTTTTTTAAAAAATATATATTTTTAAAAATATGAATAAATTATGTCTTATATTAATTATTATTTAAATTATTTCGTAAAAGATGATACAATAATTAATTTGATGGTTGTCATGATATCACATCATCAACATAAGGCTATCTGAATTGCTACTTTTAAAATGTGGAGAGTCACATAAGGTGGCCAAATCGGCCGGTATGATATTGATTGGACTCTAGGAAGTATAAACACTTCATCAAGATGTCGTAAAAGTATCGAACACTCAGACACTCCTCTGACATGTGTCGGATACTTTATAAAAGTTATGAAGTATTTTGAATTATTATGTTTTTGACACTTCTCGAAAACTCTTCAGACATTTGTCAAACACTTCGGAGCAGTTATATTCAAGTATTTTGAAAGAAATTTATATAACTAAATTATAATGAACAATTTGAGCTAAATAAATATAGAGGACTAAAAAATGAACAAAAAATTAAAGCATCATAACTAAATAAGTCTGATTCTTTAATTTATTTGTCTATTTTTGTGTATAAATTTGTTTGGTTTAATTATTTGACGATGAATTGAAGTATTTCTATAATGTAATTTTTTTTTATTGAATAATGAATATATATTATATTATTATTTTATAGTTGTATCATTGCCGTATTCGCATCTTTTTAAAAAAAAAAATCATGTTTATGTGTTCGTATCGTTTCGTACTTGTGTCCGCGTTACTGTATAGTGGAGCAACTCATGTATATGATTGCTTGGATTTGATTCGAGTGACCCGGCCTTCAAACTTTCACCTCGTGGAATAGTGATTTCGAGAATGCCATCCTGAGAGCGCTTTCCACGAAAGTGAGCCAGTGTACCAAGTTCTTGAAATTCGCCAGTCTTGGTACGCCTTTGTTAAGGCCCAAATAACGACCATTCGTCTGACTAATTCTGATATTTCAAAGGGCATATTTGGTGCTACATTTTTTTTTATCACAGCAACAATCACGTCATCAATATGGACGTATGGGTGATTGCTAATTCTTATCATTTGAATACTCATCAATATTCGAGCCTTGCTGTTATCCCACATCCAAATGCGTCTGAGGTTGAATCATATCAAATTTTTTTTCTTATCCGTTCTTTCAATGCCTTCTTAGGTTGGGCTGGCCATCTTTATTGTGTTTTTCATTTTAATTTCCTCTCAGTATGCCGGAGGAGCACAGAGAGTTTTGCACAAGCGGTCGGAGTGGACACCATCAATCGATCAACCTGATTGTGACGGCAGCGAGAAACTCACAGGTCACGTGAGGATAATCAGAAACTTGATGGAGAAGCTGAAATCGACAGAACTAATATTTTCCGGCAACGGGCGAGCCGTTGGATGGGCTGGAGGTGGCATTGAGGAACGCACTTGATCTGGTAGAGAGTTGCATAGAGAAGAGCTATCTGTACATGGTTGCGATGGGGTGGAGCAGAGTGTATCAGTTCCGTACTTCTTTAGGTCAATTGATAGCTAACAGACTTGCCAACTGTGGCAAGCCTATTAAATGATTAACTAGCACCCACACCGACAAGCCTGACTTGCTACAATGAGCCACGGTTTGCCAAAATTATACCATGCCGAATGTGGTGAGATGGTGCAGACTGTGCACTGAAAGTGGTTAATTGGCTCGGTCTTCTCTGTTTTTTTCCCTGAATCCTCTCCTTTGCAGGAGCACATCGTTTTTGAAAATTAGTTTCTTTCTGATTCTTTAACTTAGGGCCCGTTTGGTAACCGTTTATGTTTTGTGTTTATTGTTTAAGTGTTTATATAAACAGTGTTTATGTTACGATTTTGTTTATCCATATTTATGAGTGTTGTTTGATAACCAAAAAACGTTTGACTTATTTTAATTTTTTTTTTTTAGAATGGGTGCCCCTAAGTAACTATTTCTTATTATCAAGTATATTAGTAATTATTTATATTGTATCAAATATTTTTTTCTTAAGGCAATTGATGCTCTTTAATTCTGTCCACACTTGATAATTCTAATATTTTGATCGTTGTATCAAATAATAGTCTTTTATAATTTTTTTCTTTTCATTTTCTCACTTTTAGTTTTAATTTTTAATTAAAATAATATAATCACCATTTTAGATAAAAAAGAAAAAAAAAAATTTTTTTTTTCATAAACATAAACAATAAACATCATTTTGGTGTTTAGGATTTGAAGGCTTATGAACAGTGTTGTTTTAAAAACGTTTATACAATTTATAAACAAAACAAAAATTATCAAACGTGTTTATTCTAAAAATTTGTTTTTATAAACAATAAACACTAAACATAAACGGTTACCAAACGGGCCCTTACAAAAACTATCAATCATTTCTCTAGTTGTTTTCTATCCTTAAAAAACACAGATTTTATTAAAAAAAATTGAACCAAACATAACCAAAATATCACTCTCTCATTTTCATGTTTCCGAGCTTTAATTTCTATTTTTTCTTTTCTTTTCTGTTCTTTTTGTATAATACTATAAATGTACTGCCATTAGAATATCGATGAGATTGCTATGTATATTTGACTATCATTAATTCAGAACCAAAAAGGCAAAGACCACAAATATGACCTAACAAGTAGCTTGAGGGCACAATAAGCATCAGTAAACTTGTCCCTCCAACCCATCATCATCCTGCTTTCCAGGATGGTTCAAACTTAATTATACAGTCACTATAATTACAATACATTATCAACTTTTATTTGTTACAACATAAAATAAAATAAAAAAAATTAACAAGTACACAATAAACTTACAAGTGTTCAAACCTTAGAACCCATTTTCCATTCATCTCATTAGATCGATATTATCATCCTAAAACAATGCAAACAAAATCAACAGTCCTGCAACAATGCTTGCTGCTGCAGATACCACGTCGAGCCTCTTTCCGGCGCTCTCTATCTGTATCGGGAAGAGGCAACTCCCCCGCGAAGCATTCTGCTTGACTATCTTGCCCAACCCATTGAAATTACAAGTCTGCACATCTTGATCATTCATCTGGAAGAACATATTAAAAGCATAGGAAATGTTCTCATGTTGATCCAACTTATTGCAGGATGATCCAAATCCCAATTTTGTGCAATCCGACAAAGAGCAGGCATAGCCAATTTCTTGAGGCCAGCTATTGAAGTTCTTACTCTCCTTGTCAACCACACACCATTGATTTGGCAAGTACTGGACCCCCTTTGCAGCTACAGGGTATACTTCGCGGCCTTGTCCTGTGAAGTCCAATGGAAACTTGGGATGTCCATCATACCGGAAAATCCCCCAGTGACGCTCAAAATTACCAGGTTCAATGCTCTTCTGGTCCTCATCCAACAGACCAAAGAGATAGGTCTCAATGCGTCCGGGGCGTAGTGGTGTTCCTTTGCTGGAAGCCATTTTCTTGAGGTACCCATTGTAGAACCTCTTAGCAAGTTTGACATTTGCATTTTTATCGCCATCCGTTGGCCATCCAATCTCCCCAATGATGATCTTCATGTTAGGGGCTCCAGCCTTCTTGAGCGAATGAACAAGCGTATCAAAATTCGCCTCAAACACATTGTTATAATTATAACCATTGTCGTTAACTGTTCTACCACCGCCATCAAAGAATGCAAAATCAGTGGGGAAATCGGGATTTAGGTAGAGACTCAGGAATGGGTATATGTTGACCAGAAAGGGTATGTTGTTGGCGTGGAAAAAACGGACTATCTTCACCATAGTGTCTTTAATGTCTTTGCGAAAATCGCCTTTGGATGGACCATCTGTGCCGGAGTCATAGACATCGGCATTCATTGGACTGGTTGCTTTGATTTTGTCTCCAATGCCCGCATCATTAAGTGCTTTTTGAATGTTTTGAATGGCTGGCAAAGTTGTTTTTGTGAACTCTCCTTTGTAAGCCTTCAAAAATGGCTCATTACCCACAGCAACATACCTACAAAACCACCCAAACATATGAAATATAAACATACATACATGCATACATATATATATACATGATCTCCTGTTTGAGGAGGATGCATGCAAGGGAAAATTAATTAGTTGCTCACTTGATATTGACTTTTTTTTCTAACTGCTTGGTGACATTTGCTTTGACCCATTTCTTGGCATTGTCATAACTGTCGCTAAATTGTGAGAGCTCGTTGTTTGGGATCCCAAGCATGACCTCGATGTTACTGTCAGCGAAGGCCCTGACAGTATAATCATCAGAGTCGAAAAGCTTGACCTTGGTGATCCCATTGTCTTTAAGCAATTGAACCACAACCTTGGGGGGCAAATTGTGAGAGGTCTGAGAGCCCCAGTTCACGCCTAGATTTAGACCCGCACAGTCGGCTAGATTGGCCGTGACCAAAAGCACCGAACAGGCCCATAACAGGACCTCGGCGCGACCCATGGTTCAGGCAGCTGGTTCAATGAGAGTAAGGGTATTGAGGAGGAACCACCAGTACTAGTTTTGTAATGGAGATTGGAAGGTTTAATTTCTAATAACCCTTGAGAGAGAGAGAGAGAGAGAGATGAGAATTAACGGGATTGCGAGATTTAGAGAGTGAGAGAGAGGTGGATGATCACAGGTTTTTGTTGGTTTTTTTTAGGGAGGAGAAGAGTCCATTTGTGGCTCTTTTTTACCCGCCAAAGAAGCATTGATTCACAAAGTCGTTAGTCCACCAAACACAATTTCTAATTTTAGTTGTTTCACAAATTTCACAATTTGACATATAGACCCATAACTGTTATCAAAATTACGCTTCTGCAGCCAATTTGTTTCTCATGCTTGGTTGTCCGTTGCTACTTTCCATTGTGTTTGACTAATAGGAAAAGAAGAAGGAAAAGAGAATAGCGTTAAAGATCTTATTTTAACAATTATGAAAGAAAAGAAAAGAAAAGAAAAAAAAGTGCTACCGAATACAATTTCTCCCTCGTCAATTAAAAGATGGGTTGTACTGCTATCGAATGATTGTTGATTATTACAATTATAATATTTCAGTACCATGTATTATATTTTCTTTGATAAATAGAAGAGTTGATTTGTTTAAATTTGTAATACTCCTCCATGAAAGATAGTTACAAATGCATCATATTCTTCTTGAACAGTTTGGACTAGGCTCGTTTAACGTTAGAGTTCAAGCACATTCGTTAATCAAACAAATTGAGCTCAAATTCAATTTCTACAATTTCTAAACTTATTTAATAAACAAATTGATTTCAAATAATATAGACTAGCTCGACTTGTATAGGCTCATGAATATGAGCTCATATAGACTTATTTATATTCATTAACGTAGGCTCGTTTCTATAAAATTGTACAAGTATGTTTGTGGCCTGTCAGGTGACTTTTTAAGGCTTACATGCTGAAACTGTATTGTGTATTCTGTAAGTTTCATGAAAAGAAACTCTAGTACTCAGTAAACTTGATAAGTAAACTAATTGAAAATATTCAATAGTAACCTTATGAACACGAGTCCAAATCAATTTTGGACACGAAAATGAGATTGAATTCGAATTATTTTATGAAATGAGTCATGTTGAGATGAGCTCGAGCTTTTCAAATTCATAACAAGTCGAACTAGCCCGAACTTCACTCTCCCGAGCTAGTATTTATGAGCTCACCGTGATCTCGAGCTGAGCTCATAAATGAATGAGTCGAGCTGGAACATTTTAAAACTTGGCTCAACTCGATTCATTTGCCAACCTAAAGATAGATTAAAGAAATGCAATATTGAAACTCAACCAAAACCACGACAAATCTTCAGCCTATGGTGTGTCAATCTGAGATTTATTAACAGAAGAGGAAAATCAGCAATGGATATTGTTGTCCCATAGGCCTTTCTTATAAAGCAATCGTGGATTTCTCCTTTCTTGGTTGTAATATATATATATATATATATATATATATATATATATATATATATATATATATATTTGTGTCTGTGTTTTCTATACTTGCCTTTTCATTTGAATCATGCAGTAGTAACCTCTAGTCTATTAACAATTAATGTGACAAAGCAGAAGCTAGATTAGTCTTTGAATGCACTAAGCTTGCAAAGAAAACTGTTATATTATTGCTGTATATAAAAAAATAAACCAAGATCTTATAGAACTAGAGCACTATTCAAAAGTTTTAAACAAAAGTCATATGATTAAAAGCTTCATATATTTATTCATGTTATTTAGAGTGCAGCTTTTCATTGTTGGCTTTCTTCTCATTGTCAAAAACAAAAACGATCAAGGACATTCTGTGGTCATCATTCTTGCCTCTATCTTAGCCACAAATTTCCTCCCAAAAAAAAAAATTTAATGAGAAAAATCCTTATATATTATTGATTTCATTGATCGCTTCCTTGCATTTGGCTGTGACAATTTAATGTGAATAATCATATCATCCTATAATGGAGATATATATGATGTGATTAAGCTGCTCATTTCTTGATACTGTCGATGTATTTGTCCAACTTTATATTGCATGTTGAGGTCCTAAAATTCTCATATATGTTTATATACTTTTATATATATATGTATGCATATGTTTTGTAGAAGTCATTTTCAAACCTCCTAATCTTCTATGTTGGCATTCAAAAGATCCCATGCATGTCCAGTGGGAATAAATGAGCTTGATAAAAGTTTAAATATCACTAGTTTGATGAGGACAAAAAATCAAAACTGAAATTAATGTTTTACAAATGTCATGGGAGAAAGAAAACACTAATCTTTCCTCTCCTTCCTCTGCCTTGAGCTAGCCCACAACTACATGTACACTTCTTGCCAATATGATACGATATTGGTTAATTCTTCAACAAGCAGAAATAGGAAGATATTGATTCGGACTTTGACATTAATAACTTCAATATCAGTTTGTGGACTATATATATATATATATGATACAAGATCAACTTGTATTATCCTAAAAAAATGTGGACAAGACCAACAATAATGCCCCTAGAATTGCTGCTCCAGAAATGACCTTTACTCTCTCTGAGTCATTTAGATTCACCACTGGAAAAATGCAATCCCCCTTAGAGGGATCATCAAAAACTATCACGCCTCCTAGCACTTCCTTGCATAACTTTTGATTTTGCGTTTGAAAAAACATATTAAAAGCATACGAAACATTCCCAAAAAAATCCAAATTATTGCATGAAGATCCATATCCCAAGCGTGTGCAATCCGACTGTGAGCACGCAAGTTTGAACTTCTCTTCCAGAGCATGCTTGTCCTTTGTCTCGTTGTTAACCACACACCATTGCTTTGGCATGGACACGAGACCCTTGACAACCACGGGCTCACGGTCTTTGCCTGTGAAATCAAACGAAAACTTAGGCCTACCATCAAAGGTAAAAATGCCCCAGTGGCGCTCAAATGGACCCCTAGAAATATTCCTAGAGTTCTCATCACATAGACTAAACATGTACGCGTCTAGAGAGGTGTCAGGGCGAAGAGGAGTCCCTTTGTTGCTAGCCACTTTTTTTATGAAGCCATCATAGAACCTTTTAGCATTTTTGACATTGGCATTGATGTCGCCATCAGTTGGCCATCCAATCTCTCCAACAATTACATTCAAATTCGGGACACCAGCCTTGGACAGAGCCGAGACAAGGGTATCATAACTTACATCAAATGCATTTGTGTATGTGGCCTTATTGTCTTTAATTGAACTTGAATTACCATCAAAGAAAGCAAAATCAAGAGAGCTGGAACTAGGGTTTTCATAAACACTGCGGTGGGGAAATATGTTGGCTATAAAGGGTGCATTGTTCTTGTTGAGGAAATGTACTATTTGGACCATGATGTCCTTAATGTTCTCGCGAAAAACACCCCCTGATGGACCTTTTGTTTCGGATTTGCATACCTCTGCTGCATCAAAAGGTATGCTTGCTTTGATCTTGTGTCCAACACCAGCCTCGTTAAGAGATTTTTGGATGTTTTGCAATGCCGCCAGAGCATGTTGTAGGAATGAATTATCATATCTCCTCGGGTATGGGTCGCTCCCAACAGCGACATACCTATAAAAGATCCCAAATACATCATTCACAACAACAACAAAAGACTTGACAAGTGTTTTAAAACCTTACTTTATATTGACACGTCCATCCTTTACATGTTGGATGACATTGTCTTTCACCCATCCCCTGGCATATTCAGTCGTGCCTTTGAATAGATCTAGATCCTTATATCCGATCCCAATCATCAGTTCAATCCCTGACCCTGCAAAGTCTTTAATGGCAAAGGTGCCGAACAGCTTTACCTTATCTATCCCATTCTCCAAAATTAGCGTAACTATATTAGGTGGGAGTATAAGGTTTGACGTTTCCCACCCCCAATTCACTCCTATACCATTGGCAAGATTGGACGCCACCAAAACCACCAAACATGTCCATAATAGCACCTTCACTCGGACCATGGTTTGAGCTAATTCAAAGGTAATAGAGGACTAGGGTTCTAAAGCTTGGAGGTTGATGAAAGAACTGATCAAAATTCTCATGTCTAGAGAGAGAAAGAGAGAAAGAGGAAAGGGGTGATGAGTTTGTTTTGGCTAGAACAAACCCATTCATTTTTGGATTTTACCCGCCAAATACAACTAGCTACCTTCAAAAGTAGTTAATTGTTTAGTGAATTAGTAATTAGCAATTTCCAATTTTAGTTGGTACAGATCAACAATAGGTGTCAATGCCTCATTTTCTGCGCGCACACCTATGCGTGTTCTAGGAATTAAAATCCTCTCCTGTAGGAACCAAACCTAACCCAGCCGGTGCACCACATGTGGTCTCACCGAGTTGGATATTGGATTTTATTACGATAACCATCACCATTTAACAAATATATACAAATCTAACATTAAAAAAATATATATCAAAGAGAAAAGAAAAAGAACTGGACATAATACTATTGTCCTGCAGTCTGTGTTGGTCCAATCACTATGAAAACATTAAATTTCAAAAATAGATCAAACAAAAATAAATAAATAAAAAAGACCAAATCTCTCACTTTCGCTTACCAGCTAGTTCAAAAATAACAAATACAAAGACATGGAAATTTTAAAAATAAAAATTAGACATTGAAGTTGAACATCATTGTTCATCTATATTTAGGGCCAAAACAAATTTTGCAGTAGAAAATGTATAAATACACAAATCAAATAAAATGATGAGACTACTATTGTTAAGTTACTAATGTAAACTACTACAAATAAAATAGACACAGAAAGAAACATAGAGATTACTAAAACTATTGAAATCTAATCACCTTTATTAGAGTTATAATTTCAAAAACTCCAACTCCATTTCCAAGTCAATGATCATCTTCCTCTCATTCTCCAATTCAATCCTCAACTTCTCAATAACTTGCATCAACTCTTATTCAAAAAATTTATATTAAAATTTGTTTATATCTTTTTAAATTTTATTCTAATATTAGTAGTTCCCCAACCAAGCATAGATTCATGCTCCCAGAAATTATTGAAAGAGCTCTAGAGCTAGAAAATCAATTGTATAGCTTAAATTAATGCTTCCCAAAACTTAACCACGCCTAGTTAGTGGCAAGCTTAAATGCGGCTCTTACCCAATTTTTCTGTAGTTCCGTATCCAAATATGGTGAGGCCTAAAAAGTGGAGTAAAGAAAATTCGAGTGTTTTTCAATGGTTATATATATTCAGAGTAACAACCACAAAGACAGAACAAGCGAGAGGCAAGGAAGGAGAGGACCCAATCTTTATCAACTACTGTTCAACAGTTCAAGTATACATATATAGGAGCAATATTTATATATATACTAATATACGTATACAAACAGGTTATTAAAGAAAACATTGAGACTAAGATGCATAATACTAATGATGAATGGCTTGTAGTTGTTGATATCTCAAAACTCATTTCTTTTTAGTAGTTTCTCGGCCACCAAACAAGGTCCAATACAAAAGTTCAAAGAGAAAATGGAAATAAAACTAGATATTTAGGCTCGGATCTTCTATGTGAAGTTAATGTATCGCCAGAAACTTTCTCCGACACAAATGATTCTGATTGAACGGCAACCTTAAGAGCGAATCAAATCAAAAATTTTGGCCATGGTACCACCACTCTTTTCACTCTGTGGAGTTTTTGTAGTTTAACCAACCACTGATGAGGGGACGATCAAAGTGTAGATTTGGAGAAATTACAGTTCAGAGATGGGCTAGGTCATAATAATTGACTTTAGAGTTGTACACAGCAAAGAGTAAAAAGCAAAAATCGATGCGCTTGTCTATATATATATATATATATATATATATATATATATATATATATATATATACAAATCCATCTTCTTGGCTTAAAAACCCTAAACTGATTTTAGAGAAAAAAATCTATTGTCAACAGGGTAGTGTTGAATATGAGAACCCTAACCAGAATCGCCTGTTAGAGCTATTTCTGATCATTTTGAATGAACAGGAATTTTAGAAAGGGGGATTCTAGGGTATTCGTTTTGAATTTCAAACTAAAACTTTCACGTCAAGTCATAAAAGAAAAAGACGTATAGTGTAACGCCCCACCCTATCCCGACACAATATTGTCCGCTTTTGGATCCCCCGGACCAGAGACTTCCCAGGGGGTCACCCATCCTGGTACTACTCCCAGCTAAGCACGCTTAACTGTGGAGTTCTGGTGGGTTCACAACCATCACGGCTTTAAAACGCGTTGTGTCATAGAAGGGTGATAATCATACATATAATACTTCCCCATTCCACACCCAGGCGATGTGGGATTGAGCACCCTGTAGCCTGCCAGTGTGGTAGCTCGCCCAGTGTCTCGCACCCGCCCACATCACACCCGCCCACAAGGGTCACCACAATCCACCCCCCTAGGAGGCCCGACGTCCCCGTCGGCACACTTCCGGCTGGGTCAGGCTCTGATACCATTTGTAACGCCCCACCCTATCCCGACACAATATTGTCCGCTTTTGGATCCCCCGGACCAGAGACTTCCCAGGGGGTCACCCATCCTGGTACTACTCCCAGCTAAGCACGCTTAACTGTGGAGTTCTGGTGGGTTCACAACCATCACGGCTTTAAAACGCGTTGTGTCATAGAAGGGTGATAATCATACATATAATACTTCCCCATTCCACACCCAGGCGATGTGGGATTGAGCACCCTGTAGCCTGCCAGTGTGGTAGCTCGCCCAGTGTCTCGCACCCGCCCACATCACACCCGCCCACAAGGGTCACCACATATAGCCCCAAATACAAGGTTTGAATATGATATATTTGTATACATTTTAAGCTATCAAATACCAACCTATCGTATTTACCAACTTTCCAATTTGAAAGCCAATGCGGTCATCTATTGAGAACCGGCTGGAATAGGACGTCACCTAAAAGGAGAGGATTTTAGTCTGTGTTCGAGGGTGGACTATAATTGGGACACAAATTTGTGAACTATGTGTCACGTGAAACTTTATCAAACTGTGCGTGTTTTCTCCGTATGTCAAAATTAGTGGCCTTCTTACATTATATTTGATGTCAAATTGGACTACGTGACTCTCATACTCGATCAACGATATTTATGAATATTAGAATCCATTCGAATGATTCAGATGATCAAGTTCCTTATAGAACCATATATAACCTTATCAATATGTATACGTTGATAAAGAATACTATCCATACTCTCAATCTTCAATTACATGATTGATTATAAAGAATTGAATAATAAAAAAAATAACTCAAACATATTCAGTTTTGACACTGAAATTTACCAATTACAAATATTTACGTCATGACATATGCAACAAAGTATATACTTAATTATTTATCAAAAAAAGTATTTGATTTAATTAAAATATGATACTAATAGAATTTGTATATTAAAACAATAACAAGATCCCATTTAAGTCTATAAACAACGATTTTATGTGAGAACTTGGTGTATACATATCTTATACAAGTGGGATCAGAAAAAATGAATGATTGATATGATGAATCTAAGCTGATTTGGATCAACAATCATTGCCAATTTTAGGGGGTGATACACCTGATCCCTCAAAATAGGGATACAATAGTAGTCATCCGTGATATGGGCGATACACCTAATCCTTTTATGACCACCACCACCACTACTGCCGCCACCGGAATTAGCCTCTTCCTTCTCCTCGCGGTCGTCGTTTGCCAACCAAAACCTCTCCAAGACTTTTTGATTTCAGGAGCAGTACCATTGTATAGCAGTTTATGATGATGGTATAGTATTGACCTTCTAAAACATTAGAGTTTATGATGATCTTCATATAAGAATGAATTATGGTTGTAAAGGAGTAGTAATGGAGTAGCAGAATTATTATTAATGTCTATTAGATTATATATTTCCTATTATATCATTTCTTAAACTACATAGGTGTCTTATACCCTCTCTAAACCATCTAAGAATTCTTGTCTCCTAAGTTTACTTAGTTTCCAAGATTATGTGTAATACCCCGTTATTTTTAAATACACAAATTTTGAAATAATTCTGTGAAATACTCCCTACAAAATTTCACGCATGAGGTGGTCAGTCTCACACATAAAACATAAGGGATACTTATAACTGATAGCAAACAAGCATAGAATACAAGAACAAAAGAAAAAGAAGCTTAAATACTGAAAGAAAAGTCTAACTGAAATAATAAATATAGTAACCTTTGTGGGCAGGTGCGAAGAAGAGACACTGGGCGAGCTACCACACTAACAGAGCACAGGGTGCTTAATCCCACATTGCTTGGGTGTGGAGAAGGGGATGTGCTTATATATAGTGTGTTCTCTTCAAATGGTATAAGGCCTTTTGGGGTAAAACCCAAGAGCAAAATCGTGCAGGCTCAAGCCCAATGCAGACAATTTCATTCCATGTGTTAGAACAGGGTATTACAGTCGGTATCAGAGCCTAAACCCAGCTGGAAGTGTGCTGACGAGGACGTCGGACCTCGAAGGGGGGTGGATTGTAGTAACCTTTGTGAGCGGGTGCAAATAAGAGACACTGGGAGAGCTACCACACTAACAGGGTACAAGGTGCTCAATCCCACATTGTTTGGGTGTGGAGAAGGGGATGTGCTTATATGTAGTGTGTTCTCTTCAAATGGTATGAGGCCTTTTGGGGTAAAACCCAAGAGCAAAATCGTACGGGCTCAAGCCCAAAGTAGATAATATCATACCATGTGTTGGAGCGGGGTATTACAATAAATAACGTTAAATAAATATAATATCAATCTGAGCGTTACAACTTGGAAGTCCATAACTCAAGGATCCCATAACCAAAAATCACAAAAGTAAAAACTTTATGGAAGGATCTAAGCCCCTACCCTGAAGTTCGATAAGAAATAGATAGCTACCACGCTCTATGCACTTCACGCTCTAACATCGAGGTGAAAACTGCCTAGGACTTGAAATATCAACAAAATGGGTTAAACCCACGAGCAAGTTCCCTCTACTACCACCCAATTAGAGAACCGGTAAATATACCCTCTATATGAGGGACAATAAAATACATAAGTGTACACGTATCATTTCCTATTTTAACCCTTGTCTCAAAATAACAACTAACCATACCAACCTATTCGTTATCACACAAATTATAGAATCTCTTTCCTAAGTTCAATCCAAAGGCAATCCTTACATGCTTGAACACTTCTTTAGATATAAACCCTATTACTATAAGACAATCCTGACATGCCTAGCAATCTTGACATGCCTCCCTTCTAAACGTATTAAATACCCTATTAGGTATTTGAAGATTATTTGTTATTAGAAAACTATTTGTATGACACCATTTGAGGCTTTGTATGGACGACCATGTCGGTCTCCTATTTGTTGGATGGAAGTTGGTGATAAATATTTTATTTTTTTTAATCCAGAGTTCATTAAGGATACATCAGAGAAAGTTGCTCTCATTAGGGATCATATGTGCACTGCCCAGAGTAGACAGAAGAATATGATGATCGTCAAAGTCATGCATTAGAGTTCAAGGTGGGGGATCAAGTTTTACTCGAGGTTTCTCCCATGAAGGGAGTAATGCGGTTTGGGAACAAGGGAAAGTTGTCACCTCATTTTGTGAATTTTTTTCATGATCACAGACAGGATTGGGACAGTAGCGTATAGATTGGTGTTACTAGACACAATGTATATGGTGTATAATGTCTTTCATGTGTCTATGTTACAGAAATTTCTTAGGGATGAGGATGTTTATTAGCATATTGAGGCTGGAGAGATTGAGTTATAGCCAAATGCAACATATGTGGAGTAACCTTACTATATTCTTGACCATAGAAATCAGGTCCATCGTTCCAAGACCATTCCTTTAGTTCGGGTTCAGTGGAGCCATCACAATGAGGTGAAGTCCACTTGGGAAAGGGGGGATGAAATAAAGACAAAATATCCAGAGTTTTTATTTTAGGCATGAGGTGAATTTCGAGCATGGAATTCCTCTTCTTAGGGGGGAAGAATGTAATACCTCAAAATTTTAGGATCTTAAATTTGGGATTTTAATTATTTAAAGGGTAAATTACCATGACCTCCCTTGAGGTTTCTTTTTATTACCCTCAAATTAAACCTTGTGCATTATTTTTCTAACACCGATGTCAGACATAATGTTCCCCTTAACAGAGAAAGATGTAGTGTTTTTACTGTTATGCCCCCTACTTAAAGTTTGTTATCTCTTGCAAGATTCTGACGTCATTAAATTTTGTCAAAATACCCAAAATGTCCTGATTAAACCTGATGAAACCCATCTGACACAACCTTATCACTTTATTGTCTTCTTTACACAAAACCACCATTTCATCTTGGCTCTTGCACATTTTCTCCTATGTATTCTCTCTCTCTGTATTCATAAACCCAACTCTCTCTTCTATGTTCTCCTTCATTTCATTACATATTTAGACACTTAAAAAAATACAGAAGTTACGTGACTGTGAACTAGGCGTCTAATTTTGAAGGTGAAAGTGAGTGAGAAGGAGTTGGTGAGGGATCAGGTTGAGTGAAGGGTGCTTGTGAACCAGGTAAGTCATGTTCTCTCTCTTTTCACACTCTACATGTATCTTCTCAACTCATTCATCTTAAGATTTTTTTTCATTGATTCATATTAGGGTTTCTTTTCATCACTCTACACCATGTATGCATCTTCTCTTTATACTTACGGTTTATTTTCATATTTTCTATCTACTCTTGTTTATGCAATATCAGTAAATTAGTCTTTCAAAAATCGAGATTTTATTAAATAAAAAAATTTGGTTAGGGAATTTGGGGATTTATCAAAATTAGGGATTTTTAGTATAAATGGGGATTTTTTGAAATTAAAAATTTTGGTTAGGGAATTTGGAAAATTATTAGAATTAGGGATTTTTAAATAAAATTGTGTTTGTTTAATGTAATCAAGTATTAATTGAGAGGATTCATGGTTCCAATTTAAGAAATTGATGAACTAGGATTAGCACAAATTTGGGAATTTTTTAAAATTGAACAAATTAACTTCAATAATTTGGGGCTTTTGTATGATTGAGGTATGTTAGGTAAAGTTGTGTTTGGTTTAATGCAATTATGCATGATTTGAACTTGTTGCATATAATTGGTAAGTGTACTTTGTTTGTATTCGAGTTAATTTTATCTATAATTGCTAAGTGTACTATGTTTGTATTTGAGTTGATGTTTCATATAATTTGTACTGTGTCACCCACATTGATACTCTTGATGGTAACATTAACACAGTAACACCTTACCCTTTAGAAGGTTTGATATGAAAGAAAAAGAAGGGATAATTACCTCAAACATAGGTCATGTAATTTTTATAAAAATTAAGTGAATTTGTAATATGAGGTGTTAAGATTGTCACTCCATTATTTGATGCCACTGTTACTTTTAGCATGTCCTTAATCACAAACCCATGTTACAAATACAATTAAGTTTTTAAATGTAATTAATTTATTATGTTCTACTTCACATTATTGCTTATCCTGTACATGTAAAGCTGCCACTTTGAAAGAAAATTTTAATTTAACTATCTTACTTACAAGTTCGGTCTCCAATTTATTTATCTTCCACTCCGATTAAATATTCTGTCTCTTTACATTCCATTTTCCTTAAATGTAAGTCTCTCTCTCCATTTTTAAGAGACATGTGTCGTAATTTTTTTTGGGTCAACTCATTCTAATTTTTTTGGAACTGAGTTTGTAAATGGGGCTAAAAAATTGAATTTTTGAAATTTTATGCCGATCTTTGTAACAATGAGTATCGTCTGTAGAATAATTGAGGGAGGAGGGAGCTAGATCATATAATATATATGAAGAAAGAGATAAATTGATGTGACTTGTCTTCAAATGATATAGTGTTTTGAGGAGGACTTATTTTCTTGCATGCAATTAATTAGATATTAAAAATATACAATAAACATAAAAAAAGTAAATATCTAATAACAAACAAATTCTTAGAAAATTAATACTCCAAAGTATTAATATACAATAAACTAAGATTTAAACAATTGGTTAAACTAAATGAAGTTGAAAAAGAAAAAGGTGATCATTAATTGAGAGGATTCATAGTTCCAATTTAAGAAATTGATGAACTAGGGTTAGCACAAAATTGAAATTTTTTTAAAATTGAACAAATTAACTTCAATAATTTGGGGTTTTTGTATGATTGAGGTCTGTTAGGTAAAGTTATGTTTGGTTTAATGCAATTATGCATTATTTGAACTTGTTGCATATAATTGGTAAGTGTACTTTGTTTGTATTCAAGTTAATTTTGTCTATAATTGCTAAGTGTACTCTGTTTGTATTTAAGTTGAAGTTTCATATAATTTGTACTATATCACTCATATTGATACTTTGATATACATGAACTTATTGTGGCTTTATTATCTCTCTGTCCATCACATTATTTTGCCATTACTAAGTGTTGTTTCTATTTAGTTAATGTTGCATGTTAGATAAAAGAAGAATCATGATAGTTTGTAAATTTGTTGAGTTGTGTGGACTTAGTAGTGACATTGTGTAACTATTTTTTTCTAGTTTAACATAGATAAAATGCATAATATTTGTGTCCACTATGATGGGAAAGTTCATACCATTGGGAATGTTGATCCAGACAAATATCGTTACCTTGAGTTCATATCTAATACAAGTGAGGTTTCATTGGCAAATGTTCTTACATAAGTGAGTATGTCCATGAACATATATTATTCTATTCCTGGGTCAAATGGATTATATTAGTGGCAAACGATACAGATGTCTTAATAATGTTTCAGTTACATAGTCAAAGTAAGACATTTGATGTTTTTTTTAAAGTTAATGAGTTTGAAACTCTAATCAGTACCTTAGGTAGCTCTAGTGGTATTAGTCCTGCTATAGGTATGCCAACTAGTTCAATTATTGGTGAGGGTATTAACAGTGAGAGTGAGAGAATGCCTCAAATTATAAGTGCCAGTGAAGTGATAGAAGAAGATAATGAAAAAGACAATGATGTTGATTGTAGTGAGGATGAGTGTTTCACTTTTATTGATACTGATGAGGATGTTCCATTGGGGCATGCTAAAGGTAAAGGCATAACTTTAGATTCTGACATTGAACTAGATGAGGAAATATTTTGTGATGTAAATGATGATGGCCTATCAGATTACAATTCTAATGACAGTGAGGGAATTATAGGACCTAGAGATGATGATGCAATAGATGAGGAAGATAGTGGCATAAACATTAGGGATAAGTCTTTGAATATGTTTCTGGGGAAAAAATTAAACTGGTGAGAGGGCTTCTGTTTAATGATGTGCACCATTTTAAAGAGTTTCTTAAAGAATTATCCATTCAAAAAGGTTTAAAGTTAGTAAGAGATAATAATGAAAAGGCTAAGGTCACAACACATTGTGCTGTTGAGGGCTATAACTGGAGGGTCAATGTTTCACCCTTATCAGATGGGATGACATATGACATAAAGAAAGTTGGTCCTGACCATTCTTGTGTCAGATCAAGGATGAATCTTGATGCTGGTTGTGGTTGGGTTTGTAAGAAGATGAAAGAACAATTAAAAACCAATCCTAACATGACATTAGAGGCAATTCATGCTGAGGTATTGAATAATTAGGGAGTTGATGTTGGCAAAATGACCCTTTATAGGGCTAAGAAAAAAGCATTGCTAGAAAACAGTGGTAGTCATGCAAAGTCCTATGCCAAAATACCTCAGTTTGGTGAAGAGTTGAAACTAACAAATCCAAGAAGTGTGCTGATGCTTGAAAAACATTTGGTCCCACCCCATGTGGGTTGTTTTAAGAAAGTGTTTGTTGCAATTGCAGCAATGCATTCTGGCTTTAAGTTGGGATGCAGACCCTTTATTGGTTTGGATGGATGCCATTTGAAGGGTCCATTTGGGGGTGTGTTTGTCTCATCTGTTGGTATTTATGGGAACAATGGTTTGTTCCCTATTACTTTTGGTGTTATTGAAAGTGAAACAAAGGATAGTTGGGATTTCTTTTTGAAAAATATGCACACTATCATAGGTTCTGGAAATGCTGATGGAAAGGTGTGGACCTTCATAACTAATGGTCAGAAGGTATGCATTATTTTATTCAAATAAACAGTGAATTTAACTGCATACAATTTCTATTTTTGTATTTATTTATTTCTTTATTTTGATTTAGGGAATAAAGCATGCCCTCATGCAAAATTTTAATGGGTCAATTCATAGAAGATGCAGGAGGCACATATTTAACAATTACCAGTGTAGGTTTCCTGTTTGACATTTAGGAGACAGTTTTGGGCTACAGAGAGGGATTTTAAGACTGCAATGTTTGAAATTCAGGAAGTGTCTAGGGAAGCACATGATTGGCTGTTGAGACACCCTGTAGAGCTTTGGGTTATGCATAAGTTTTATAGTTATTGTAAAGTTGATCATGTTACATCTAACTTTGTTGAATCCTTCAATAGTTGGTTAGGAAATTTGAGGGAATAACTCATATTTTCACTGATTGACACAATTAGATCCAAGTTAATGGGTAAATTACATTAGAGGTATCAGACAGCAACTACATGGGAGTCTAGGTTTACTCCGCAAACAGTGAAGAAGATTAATAGGGTTGTACTTTATTTTAGGCAATTTACAGTAATTTTTGTAGGGGGGATGAGTTTGAGGTCATAGATTGTTCTAGGACATTTGTGGTCAACCTGATGAAAAAACAATGTTGCTGTAATGTTTGGGATTTCACTGGAGTGCCTTGCAAGCATGCTGCTACATGTATAACTTACAAAAGGCTAGAAATTGAAGATTTTGTTGACAACTACTTTTCAACTGATATGTATTTAAAGGCATATAACTATATCATTCATCCTCTCCACGATCAAAGCATATGGCCACATGTGGATTGTAACCCAGTTTTCCCACCACCACTTAAAAAGCTGCCAGGGTGGCTAAGAAAAAATAGAAGAAAATAGTTTGATGAGGGGCCAGCTCTAAAAAGATCATCCACTTTGAGGTGTGCCAACTGCAAGGGATTTGGCCACAATAAAAGAACTTGCCAGAGAGCAGTTGTGGGAAGCAATGCAAGCGCTGCAAATGGTATTAGCAGTAGGGGTGGCAGCAGTGGTATTGGCAGTAGGGGTAGCAGCAGTGGTATTGGTAGCAGACTAGCAATGGTCATGTCAGGCTTGGCTTGGCATCAAGGGTATTGGTAGCAGTGGTCCTGGCAGCAGGGGTGGCAACACAGTTCAGGGTGGTGGAAGAAATACAACAAGAAATTGTGTAAGTTCTCTTATATAATTTTTCTTTTTGATAAAACAAGCAACACTTGCATGCACATATTAAATTCTTTTTTTTTTTAGCATGGAGCAAGTGATACAGGTAAAACAAGTGATGCAAGTGGAGTAAGGGCTTGTCCTGACCTTTCCTACTCTTGGCAGTAGGATTTGATATGTGCGTAGTAGTTTTGAACATAAATCAATTTATCACCAAGTAATTGTTTTAGGCAATAACAGGTTATGCACATTTTGGTTTTTTTTTTTTCGAAGCTGGAATTTTTTGGGGGTTTTGCACAGACTTACAACACAGTTTTTACAACTTTGGATAGTTGACTGCATTTTACAATATTAAAGAACTTAGAAGCTAACTTTTATATAGTGGGTATAGTGCTGAAAATGGCCACTATTTATTTGTAGTGTGGGTGAATTGTGGTAGTGACAGTTGACTGCATTTTGTAATATTGAAGAACTTAGAAGCTAACTTTTGTATAGTGGGTATATTGCTAAAAAAAAAGCCCATTGTTTTTTTGTAATGTGGGTGAATTGTGGTAGTGACATGTAAACTTGTTTGTAATGTGCGTGAATATTTGATGTTATTTAGTGCTCTAAACAATTATGTTTGGGTATTTGTAATGAAAATTATGACTTTAGTCCTATCTAATGTGGGTGGATTATAATGTTATATTCAGGTTTTCTAGAATATTATTGTTAGAGTTTGAAGAGTGCATCTACATTATTCAACAAAAAATTGAAACTTGGGAACTAAAAACTGAAACGAGAGAGATAATGAACAAATTTAGTAGATACAAGAGAGAGAGAAATAACCAGGCTAAAATCTTTAAAAGCTTCAAGAGATAAAGACGTCTTGTAGAAAGAGAAACCACTTTTTTAAAGTGTTGAGCTAGGAGTACTTTGGTCCATTACTAATGACACAAATGGTAATTTTATTTGATTGAAAATGTTATTTTTGTAAAAGTCCTACATTGAGGGTAGTTTAGACAATAAAGTTTTTTTGTTTGACTGGGTCTAACGGTGGCTTTACGGTAGGGGAGGTGAGGGTTAATTCAACAAAACCTCAGGGGAGGTTCAGTCGTTCCTATGCGCAGAGAGTTGCTACGCACAGACAGGGAGAGAACGGTAAACGCCGAAAAAAAGGGGCAGAAGATGATTTTGGTCAAAATCATAAGGCAAGTTCAATCTCTTCACCTCCCCTTTAAAATTGTAAACATATATAAATAATTGTATTGTAAGATTATATTTATATAATTATGTATTAATATGATTATACATGTAAGGATTTGTTCGTTTGATTATATGAATATAATCTGTGGTTTTGGAAGTTCTGTAATGTCTTTCTCACATTAATATACACATATATATGAGTATATAGGCATATATATATATGTGTGTGTGTGTATATATAGATATATATATTTTGTTCTGATTAAACTGTTGATCTTGTTCTCCCGAATAATCCTTGAATGTTTGGTTGCGAATTATTGGGTAGGTTGACAGAAATTTGAGTTTGAAATTTAAGAACCCTATAAACTTGATTTAGGTGTTATTGATTTAGGCCGCGAGAGGGGGTGATTTTGGTACTAATGCGTATCTTAGATTGAGAGAAGTTGAATGGTATATTCACACGTGAGTTTCGATGACCGAAGGTAGCCGGAATAAGGTCTGGAAAACGCTGCCATTGTCACACGCGGCTGCTGGAAAAAGATAACAGGGATAGAAAAAAAAATATAATAAAGGAGAAGAATAAGAGAGGGGTAGCGCCCCTCACACTTGTTGCTGGCACGTGCCGCTGGTGCAGACCGGTGCCGAGAAATGGTGTAATGGGCCCCCACTCGCCTGGCCCAGTTTGGGCCCAATCCGGAATAGTTTTGTTTTTTTTAAAAAAAATTTAATTCATTTTTAAAATGTGAAAAATTAGGAAAAATGTTTTTAATTGCTTTTAAATTGTAGAAAATTTTTGAAAAATTTAAGTAACCTTTTAGGGACAGAATACTCTTGGGTTTTGAATTTCAAGTGGAAATAAGTTTGCCTCGTGGTTAAATTAGTTCAGAAAGTAGGCCTCAAAATTGGTTTTTCACTTTCTTTTATTTTTGGAAATACATTAAAATTTCTGAAAAATTCCTAAAAATTCAAACTTACGTTTTTAGGACAGAATATACCTGGGACTTTAATTTCAAGATGAAATAAGTTTGTCTCGTTGTTGATTTAGTTCAAAAGTGTCCTTTAAGTTGGGATTTTTATATTTTAAATTACCAAAAAAATTTTGAAATTCCCCGGAGATTTAGTTGAAACTTTTAAAGACAAAATATGCATGAAAACCTAGGTTAAACCTAGGTTTAGATATACTTGATGTTAGCTTGCATTGTAGGGTTATTTATGTGGTTTTTATTTTAATTATTTATTTATTTCTCGTTGATTGATTTTTTTGCAGTCTTAATTTCATGTTAAATGTTGATACTTTATTTTCAGTGTATAAAATAGTGTGATTATGTGAATACTTGTAGGTAGGTTAATTTTTTATTTAAAAAGAATATAGGAGGCATGTGAGGATTACCAGGGAGCATGTATGGATTGCCAATACCTAATAAGGTATTAATAGGTTTATAAAGGAGGCATGTATGGATTGCCAATACCTAATAAAGTATTTAATAGGATTATAAAGAAAGCATGTAAAGATTGACAATAAGGTATTTAAGGTTAATTAGAGAGGCATGTGAGGATTGTCAGGGGGCATGTCAGGATTGCCAATACCTAATAAAGTATTCAAGGTTAATTAGGGAGGCATGTGAGGATTGCCATGAGGAATGTGAGGATTGTCAATAGGGTAGTTAAGGTTAATAAGGGAAGCATATGAGGATTGACAGTTACATAATAAGGTTTATATATATATATATATATATATATATATTTATTTATATATATATTTAAATAAGGGAGACATGTCAGGATTATCAAATACTAGGTATATAATATGTAGATAAGGGAGGCATGTCAGGATTTCCAAATACTAGTAGAGTATGTATTTAATTAAATGTTCAGGCATATAAGGATTGCATTTGGATTAAACTTAGGAAAGCGTTTTCTCTATTTTGTGATAACATGGGTTGGTACAAGATATAGGATTGTTCTAATGTGGAATCATAGGTTAAATGAGAAAGGGTAGGTCTGTATATTGTCGAGATTGCCAAATACCTAATAAGGTATTTAATACATTTAGAAGGGAGACATGTCAGGATTACTTTATAGCAATAAGGTTTACATCTAAAGAAGTGTTCAGGCATGTAAGGATTGCCTTTGGATTGAACTTAGGAAATAGATTCTATAATTTGCGTGATAATAGATAGGTTGGTACTGTTGGTTACTATTTTGAGATAGGGGTTAAAGTAGGAGATGATACGTGTACACTTATGTATTTTATTATCCCTCATATAAAGGGTATGTTTACCGGTTCTCTGATTGGGTGGTAGTAGAGGGAACTTGCTCGTGGGTTTAACCTACTTGGCAGTTTCCATTTTGAAGTTAGAACATGAAGTGCATAAAGCATAACAGTCATCTATTCCTTACCGGACTTTAGGGTAGGGCTTAGATCCTTTCATAAATTTTTTACTTTTGTGATTTTTGGTTATGGGGTCCTTGAGTTACGGGACTTCCAAGTTGTAACGTTTAGATTGGTATTATATTTATTTAACGTTATTTATTATTTCAGTTAGACTTTCCTTTCAGTATTTAAGATTTTTTTTCTTTTGTTCATGTATTCTATGCTTGTTTGTTATCAGTTGTAAGTATCCCTTACGTTTTATGTGTGAGATTGACCACCTCATGCATGAAATTTTTGTAGGGGGTATTTCATTCTATTTTTGAATTTGTGCGGAATCGTAATTGAGTTTGTGTGGAATCATAATATGCATTACCCAGAATCGTAATATGATGCGCGGAATCGTAATTATGACATAATTTACGTTTTAAAAGTATGTTTTAAGTTGGTTTCCTAGTTCGTTTTGGAGTTATATAAAACCCTATCATACAGAACTTATATGCACGTTTAGAAAAAGAGAGGGAGAAGATCACAAAACCCTAATCCTTGGTCTTGCACATACAAATTAATAAATGACGAATTGAGACGAACACACGAGGAGATACATGACGTTACTCTATGAATTGTAAGGCAAGTTTCTTTTATATATTCCCCTTTGGACCCATAAACGTAGCACATGTGATATGTATTATGTGTATATGATAGGGTTAATAAGGTTTATGAATTGTACATGTGTAAGCATGACATTTGTGTGTATATATATGGGTGTGTATACAGTCTAATTTGCGTGTTTATATGCTGTCATAAGATTTTAATTAAGTTGGGATGAATAAGCAATAAAGTTTGCTTGAGATTAGATGGGTTGTAGGTGTTCGATTTGTGATATATATATATATATATATATATATATATATATATATATATGCTGCCATAGACTTATAATGATGTTAATATACACATTTTAACTTTGTACAATCTGTTATATGCATGTATAGGCTACTATGTTAATTGTATATATGTATCCATGTTTATAATCTAATTTATAAATGTATAAGTTGCTACATTTTCTGCTTTTGGTGGTTGTCATGCTCTAATTTGTATTATAGGTGTATTATTTTTTACATTCTAGTACTTTGGTTATATGCATGTTTGATTTTTTATAAATTTTTATGAACTAGTATGATAGGTTTAAGTTGTTTAATTTATTGATGGTTTTGAGTTTTCAAATAGGTTGATGGTTGGATAAATAATTGAGTTGGAATATTTTGAGTATGCAAAATAGCATGGAATGTTACTTTTCATATGATCAATATGAAAATTATTTCAGATAAATTGTTAGATGTGTTTGTGTTGATTCTTATCAAATTTTAAATTTGTGAATGTGTATTTAAACCATTGTGTGCTGATTAATAAGTCAGACTCATCAGTACTAATTAGTATGGTTAAGTTGCCCTGTGCGTGGTTATTTGCAGGCATGGTTGAGTTATTTATTTACATTTATTATATTTGCAGGCATGGTTAATGTAAAGCTTTGTATTTATTTTTTTATTTTAATTATAATTAATTATGTTTTAATTATGATAAAGTATGACAAATGGATTTAAATATATGTTTGGTAAGTTATAGAACTTTTTCAGAATAATTTTGGGTTTGGGTGTGGGACCCGGGATGAGTCGAATGACCGGAAGACTTTCACGAGTCTTGAAAATTTATATAAGGGTGTATATGAACAATTGAAGGGTTTAAAAGATAAGTTGGGAGAATAAAATGTTAGTATGTGATTAGTAGAGAGTTAGTAGTAATAAGGAGCAAATTAAGAGAAAGAGAGGGACTTAGTTGCAAATGTTATAAATATAAATAGATTTATGACATTTATTCTTTCCAAAAATCTAATTTTCTCCTCTCTTTCTCTATCTCTCTATAATTTCACTCCAACTTCTCTCTAGATTATGAGAGGCTTAAGGTGAAATTTGAATATAGTTTCAAGAGGAAATTTTGTTCTCGTCAATCTCTTCGATTTGATAGGTTCAAAATTTGATTTGGTAAAGTTTGAGAAAATGGACAAAACTAGGGTTTGGATTTGGGGATAGCTCAAGAAGAAAAAGTTGTTCTCCTTACTACGATATACACTTCTACGGTTCAAAATTCAAATTTGGAGGAGTTTGAAGATTTGGTGATTTGGGACTTTTGAAATTAAAGCTTGGATTGAGGTAAGGGTGTTCTCTCAACCTTATCATTGATTTCTTAGGAATTGATTTGATTACGGATTGTTTAGCATGTTCTAATGGAGTCTTCTCATGATAATTATGATAATATAAATGTACGTGCATTGACATTGTATGTGTATGTCTTGATGAATTTGTTAATTGAAAGTATGTTAGTACATATGTTAATGTGAGCTATATATGTGAATTATGTTTACATGACATATATGCTAGAATTGAAGATACATGTTTGTTAGAATGATTTATAGTTGTGGAGACTGTGTTATACATGTTGCGCGCTACATATTTGATAAAATGAATGAGAATGTTCTTTTTCTATAAAATCGCATTTTTTTAGTGCCTTGTGTGATAATTGATATTGCATTATTATATGCATGAAAATGACATGTTTTAGGATGGAATCAAGTGGCTTATGATGCACTTAGAAATGTATGATATGTTTGAAATTATATGTGTTGACATACTTGAAACTTATGTGATTGGTTGTTGATTTTGGGAGGAGGTCGAAAAAGCAAGAAGGGCTTTGAGCCCTACGGTGCAAAGCCCGAAACTTGTCCAATGAGATTTTGTCTAAACCTTCAGGTTAGTAACCCGTAAAGTAGAATATTGGTTTTGTCTAGACCCTCGGGTTAGCTACCTATAAAGTAGAATATTTGAGAAATTGGCTTGATTAGCACTTGATCCGTGGATCTACGAATACTCCGACCCTTGTTTCATTTTGAGATTTATGGACTTGGTGTTTTAATCTTACTATTGAATTATGATATTCATGTTAATGCTTGTGTGGCTTTATTTGATTAAGCGTTGTTGAACATATGATTCATTCACGTATTATATTGAGATTCATGAACATGAATATTGAAAGCATGCCATGTAGTACATAAGAATGTCATGATTGCATTTCATGTAGGTCATATTGAGTCAATGCATAAGTTGATTTGGGCATCTCTACTGGCCATGTTGGTGCTCACCCCCTTTCTCCAAACATCTTTATATTTGGTATGTTTAATGCCTATTAGATTATATATTTTCTATTATATCATTTCCTAAACTACATAGGTTTCTTATACCCTCTCTTAAACCATCTAGGATTTCATGTCTCCTAAGTTTACTGAGTCTCCAAGATTATGTGTAATATGTTATTTTTAAATACACAAATTTTGAAATAATACTGTTTTTGGGTTTATGCGGAATCGTAATTGAGTTTGTGCGGAATCGTAGTAAGATGTGCGGAATTGTAATTATGACGAGATTTCTATTTTAAAAGTCTATTTTAAGTGGGTTTCCTAGTTTGTTTTAGAGTTATATAAAATCCTATTATACAAAACTTATATGTATGTTTAAAGAGGGAGAAGATTACAAAATTATAATCCTTGGGTCTTGCATATACAGATATGCGAAAGACGAATTGAGACAAACATGCAAGGAGATATGTGAATTTGCTCTACGAATTGTAAGGCAAGTTTCTTTCTTCTCTTCTCCTTTGGACCCATAAACGTAGCACCTCTGATATGTATTAGCTGTATATGAAAGTGTTATTTAGGTTTATGAATTGTACATATGTAAGCATGATATTTGTGTGTATGTATGTATATATATGGGTGTGTATACAGTATGATTTGTGTGTTTTTATGCTGCCATATGATTTTAATTAAGTTGGGATGCATAAGCAATAAGGTTTGCTTGAGATTAGATGGGTTGTAGGTGTCTGGTTCGATATATATGTGTGTGTGTGCGCGCTTCCATGGACTTACAATGATGTTTGTATACTCATTTTGACTTTGTACAATCTGCTATATGCATGTATAGGTTGCTATGTTAATTGTTTATATGTATCCATGTTTATAATCTAATTTATAAATGTATAAGTTGCTGCATTTTCTGCTTTTGGTGGTTATCATGCTCTAATTTGTATTATAAGTGTAACTTTTTTCACATGTTAGTACTTAGGTTATATGTATGTTTGATTTTTGTTAAATTTTTATAAACTAGTATGATTGGTTTAAGTTGTTTAATATATTAATGGTTTTGAGTTTTCAAGTAGGTTCATGATTAGATAGATAATTCAGTTGAAATATTTTGAATATCCAAAAGAGCATGGAATGTTACTTTTCATATGATCAATGTGAAAATTGTTTCAGATAAATTATTATATATGTTTATGTTGATTCTTATCAAATTTTGAATATGTGAATGTGTATTTGAACCACTGTGGGCTGGCTAATAAGTCGGACTTACCAGTACCAATTAACATGGTAGAGTTGTTATGATATGGTTGAGTTGCCGAGTACGTAGTTATTTGCAGGCATGGTTTATTTTTATTCTTATATATACAAGCATGGTTGAGTTGCCTATTTATATTATTACATTTGCAGGCATAGTTAAGTTGCCTATTTATATTATTACATTTGCAGGCATAGTTGAGTTTTCTATTTATATTTACTAAATTTGCAAGCATGGTTGAGTTGTTTATACCTTCATTATTGATCACGTATATATATTTAACATGCATGGACAATATTGTGGGTTCTTTGTTATATGTATGGAGATGGTGGGTTTATCAGTACTCTATTAGGTTGTAGTAGAAAGGACTTGTTTGTGTGATTAACCCACTGTTGTTGACAAACTTTCAGGTCACAGACAGTTTTAGCCACGAAGTTGAGTTTGTAGTTCTTCTTAGATTCACATGTTTACATTCTATTCTAGTTTATTCATAGTAGGGACTTGATAATTTTCTATTTTCTAGATTATTATATTATAGTTTCTTTCTAGTTATGGATTTAGGGGTCCTTGAGTTACGGAATTCTCGAGTTGTATTTAATTGTGAATTATGTTATTTGCTTCGTATTATTTATAGATTAATTACTTAGAGTTTTATGGAGATTTATGGTATTTAGATTTATTATTTATTAGTTGTCATTTCTACTATTTAATTCTTTTTTTTATTGCATCTTGTATTTTGTGCTTGTTTATTGTCGATTGTCTAACGCCTCTGTGTTTTTGTGTGTGAGCCCGGCTAACTCATGCGTGAAAATTAGGGGGTGTCATATTATGTGCCTATAAATAGTTCTTTGTGTATTATTCATACAAATTTCAATTTAATATAATTTTCTTATATTTCTAACATGGTATCAAAGTCTACTAGTCTCTGGTTGTCTTCACAGTTTATCGCCGTCACCGCCAGGGATGACACCATCGGCTTCATCTCTGGCGGTCAATCATAAAAAATATATTTTGTCTTATATATATATACATATATACAAGTTTTCATCTGCGTTTCACAGCTACCAACTTCATTATCTAGCTCTTCCTCGGTAGCTATGTCCAAGACAAGTTTGCTTCACCAGTCTACCGATTTTGGTATATGTTATTCGGCTACTTTCACGTGACATCTCTAACACTGCATGCATCATCACCTATTCGCATTAAGTCATGAAAAAACTGTCTTCTTACGACGAGACTGTTTTTGTCTGTCAATTTGTTTTTCAGGAGTTTTGTTCTCCGGAATTTTTTGACCTTTTTTTTTTGGCACGTGATGTCATGACACTTTTCTTTGACAAGTTCTTTATTAGCCACCGTGAATCGATTACTCTTTTATTGTTTGTTTTGAACTGGATCGAATGATTGTTGTCATGGATTAAGCCGCGTCGTTATCATCTTTTGTTTCTCGTCTTCACCGAAAAGATCCGGATCGCTAGGCTTTTGTCAAGTGCATGCATTCAAGAACTCAAAGGATGGATGAGACTTTCGTCAAGAAGAGATAGTGTGATTCTCTCTTCTTGTTTGGTTGGATAGAAAAGAAGAGAAAGATGTGACACTTTACTTTGTTTATTAGGAAAAAGATAGATTGCTAATATTAGATTTATTTAATAAAAATGAAGGGTAGTATTGTAATTTAAATTTTCTATAACAGTCTTGTTTTTTTTCCTTCCTATCTTCCGTCTATATTTAGAGGGATGAAAATTTGTAAAGCAGGAATGCTAATTCATCTTATAAAGCCTTATAATTTCTTTTAATTTTTATTTGTAATTAATTATGTTTTAATTGTGATAAAGTATGAGAAATTGGTTCAAATATGTGTTTTGTGCATGATGGGACCTTTCTGAAAAATTTTGAGTTCGGGTGTGGAACCCGGGAGGAGTCGAATGACCCGGAAGACTCTTACAAGTCTTGGGAATGTATATAAGGGCGTATGTGAATAATTAAGATGCTTAAAAGATAAGTTGGAAAAAGAAAATGTTTGTATATGATTAGTAGAGAGTTAATAGTAACAATGACAAAATTAAGAGAAAGAGAGGGACTTAGTTGCAAAAATGGTAAATATAATTTTTTTTTTCTCCACAAAAGTCAGATTTTCTCTTATCTCTCTCATCTCTCTCTCACCACAACTTCATCCCAAGTTCTCTCTAAAATTTAGATGGCTTAGAGTTTGATTTGAAGATTGTTCCAAGAGGAAAGATTATTTTCCTCATTATTTTGATTGGTTCAAAGTTCAATTTGATGGAGTTTGAAGAAATGGGCAAAAAATAGGATTTGGAATTGGGGATAACTCAAGAAGAGAGAGTTATTTTCCTTGCTACGATCTACATTTCTACGGTTCAAAAATCAAATTCGGAAGAGTTTGAAAATTTGGTGATTTGGTGCTTGTGAAATTAAAGCTTGGAATTGAGGTAGGGGTGTTCTCTCCACCTTATTATCGATTTCTTAGGAATTGATGATGATTATTGAATTGTTTAGCATGTTTAGAAATGCTAGGGAGTGGGAATTATGAGTCTTGTATCTTTCCTTAAGCTTATACTTGTTGATTGAGTTTTCACATGAAAGTTATGATAATAATAATGCGCATTAACATCTTATATATATATATATATATATATATATATATATATATGATGTCTTGATGAATTAATTGATTGAAAGTATGTTAAAACATGTATCGATGTGAATTATGGATACGAATTTTGTATATATGTTATCTATTGAAACGAATCATAATTGTGAAGACTATGTTATACATGTTGCACGGCACATGTTTGATAAAATGCATGAGAATACTCTTTTTTTATTATAAAAAATGCATTTTATGAATACCTTGTGAAATGATTGATATTGCATTATGATATGTATGAAAAATAATATGTTTTAGCATGGAATTAAGTGACTTATGATGCGCTTGGAGAATGGATGATTAGTATTATGACATGCATGAAAAAGATATGTTTTAGCATGGAAATCAAGTGGCTTATGATGCGCTTGAAAATGTGTAATATGTTTGAAATTATATGTGTTGTCATACTCGAAACCTATGTATTTGTTAATTTTGAGAGGATAATGAGGAAAACAAGAAAGGGTCGAAGCCCTGGGGTGCAAAACCTGAGACTTGGCCAAGGGGTTACTTTAGACCCTCGGGTTAATAGCCCGTAAAGTATTGGAATTAGGATATTTGATCTAAGGGTACTTATCCGGTGACTCAAGATTTCTCCCACCCTTGTTTGATTTCGAAACTTATGTGATTTGGTTTTTTAAGTCTTACTATTGAATTGTGATATTCATGTTAATGCTTGTATGATTTTTCTTTAATTAAATATTGTTGAACATATGATTTATTCATCCATTGAATTAAAATCCATGAACACAAACATTAAAGGCATTTCACGAGCATGAAACGCATGCCATATAGTACATAAGAATGCCATGATTGCATTTCACGAGCATTGAAAGTATGCCATATAGTATGTAGGAATGTCATGATTGCATTTCATGTAGGTAGCATCGAATCGATGCATAAGTTAGTTTGGGTATCTCTACTAGACATATTGGCGCCTATCCCCCTTCCCTCAAATATTTTTACAGATAAGGTACCGGTGATCGATGGAGCTTAATAGGCTAGGATCGAAGGACTCGTTCTTTTATTGTAATTTTCAATATTATTTTCCTTCATGCTATGTTTGGGCATTTAATTAGAGCTTTATAACTTGAATATTAGAAAAGAGACAAGTATTTTGTATTTTGTTTTGCATGCTTAGACCTTGAGTAAGAATATATTAATGTGGATGAATGTATAATGATCCTTTTATACTCATTTATATGCAAATGAATGATTTAGTATAAGAAATTATGGTTTTAGTCCACAAACATGAGTTAGTTTGTACATGGGAATCTTAGGGAGTTTGAAATGGCAAAGTATCAGGATTTTGGGACTTTTTGTCGGCTGGTTGGTCTTTCAGCCGACCAGTACATCAAAAGTTCCAAGAGTTGAAAATTGCAGAATCTACAAGAACAGGTTTCGGTCGATTGAAAGTATCCTTCAGCTGACTGAAAGAGGATTATCAGTTGACCGAAGAAATTTGTTAGTTGACCTATGATATGCCTAGTTTTTAGCCGACTGATGGGGAATCCATCAGCCGACCGAAACTGGGCTGGCCTAGAGTTCAATTGATTTCAAATTGGAAATGACGAGGATAGATGCATAGACCATAATGGGGCCCACTGGGATGAATAATGATGAGTGTACGCGCATATAAATATGTGTGTATGACATTGCTTATGCGGTTGTAAGGTTTTTGGGATAGTTCATGTGGCTAAATGAATGACACTCTCAGAATGGGGATTCTGGTGACTCAAATTTTGGGGCGTGGCACATCTATCCTCGTTTCTCTTACCTATTTATCTCTTCTCTACCAAACAAATGAAGTTTATTCTTTCATTCTTATCTTCTATCCACCCTTCTTCCTTCCTTCTAACCAAACGGATCATAAACTTAACAAATAAAGAATTGATAGGAAAAGTAAGTTTTGCATAAATGAAATCAAAGGGAATATTTTAGTTTTGTGTGCATT
This sequence comes from Cornus controversa, assembly GCA_026545225.1. NCBI lineage: Eukaryota > Viridiplantae > Streptophyta > Magnoliopsida > Cornales > Cornaceae > Cornus > Cornus controversa. The sequence continues at coordinate 109,793,622 of CM048845.1, read as the reverse complement.
TATTGGCATGCAAATATATAGACACTCATATAATATATTTGTTACATGATATAATAAGTGAAATAATAAAATAAAATAAGACAACTATTAAAATAAGATAGTAAAAAAGTTTACCTGATGTAGAAAAACACGTGATAAACATGATGACGCAAAGTTGATAGTCCTTCCCTACGTGCAGGTGCGGACAGTGCTAATCAACTCATTTATATGTGAATAAATGATTTTAGTATAAAAAATTATGGTTTTAGTCCATAAACATGAGTTAGTTTGTACATGGGAACCTTAGAGAGTTTGAAATGGCAAAGTATCAGGATTTTGGGACTTTCGGTTGACTGGTTGGTCTTTCAGCCGACCGGTACATCAAAAGTCCCAAGAGATGAAAATTACAGAATCTGCAGGAACAGGTTTCGGCCGATTGAAAGTGTCCTTCAGCCAACCGAAAGAGGACTATCAGTCGACCGAAGAAATTGGTTAGCTAACCAATGATGTGCCTAGTTTTCAGCCGACTGATGGAGAATCCATTAGCCGACCGAAACTGGGCTGGCCTAGAGTTCAATTGATTTCAGATTGGAAATGACGAGGATGGATGCATAGGTCATAATGGAGCCCACTGGGATGAATAATGATGAGTGTACGCGCATATAAATATATGTGTATGATATTGCTTCCGTGATTATAAGGTTTTTGAAATAGTTCATGTGGCTAAATGAACGACACTCTTGGAATTCGGGCTCAGAATGGGGATTCTGGTGAGTTGAATTTTGGGACATGACACATCTATCCTCTTTTCTCTTGCCTCCTTATCTCTTCTTAATTTACCAAACAAATGAAATTTATTCCTTTCTTCTTATCTTCCATCCACCCCTATTCCTTCATTCTAACCAAACTGATCATAAACTTAACAAATAAAGAATTGACAGGAAAAGTAAGTTTTGCATAAATGAAATCAAAAGGAATATTTTAGTTTTGTATGTATTTATTAGCATGTAAATATATAGACACTCATATAATACATTTGTTAGATGATATAATAAGTGAAATAATAAAATAAAACAAGAAAACTATTAAAAAAGATAGTAGAAAAGCTTACCTGATGTAGAAAAACACGTGATAAACATGATGACCTAAAGTTGATAGTTCTTCTCTATGTGTAGGTACAGACAGTGCTAGTCAATTCCAAGATACAACTCAAATCAACTCTCAGTGGCGGCGTATCCTTTTTGTGCACGATCACAGGAAAGACAAATGGACCAACTCTCTATGTGTCGAATTTTCCCACAAAATAGGTAAATAGAAAATAATAATACTAGAAAAGTAATAATATAAAAGGTAGCTAAGAAAGGTTTAAGGAAGAGAGAATATTGCAGAGAGCACGTCTGTAAGTATGTAAGTTAAGTGTGTCTTGCTCTCATGAATTTAGCTCACTATTTATAAGCAAAGTAAACTCATGTTTAAAATTCAAAACCCATAATTGAAAAAATAAATAAGCTCATAGTAGAGAAATTAACACATAACGGTTATAACGGTTACGTTTTAAAAGCCTAATGTTTAAAGATTTATATATAAGTCCATAGTTATAGACTTTTTCAAATTCAAAAAATTGAAGAAATTAATTTAATAAAATAAATAAGAAGATTTTGAACTTGATTATAATTATATTCCAACAAATATTACTTCATTCTTCATTTGAATTGTTGTTTATAAATATAAGGTAGACACACACACACACACACACATATATATATATATATATATATATTTGAGATAATTAACTAGTAAAAGAGTTTGTGTTTAACACCAAAAAACTGGAATCTGGTGCTACTTCCTCGCTTTTCAAAGTAGAAGGTTGAGACCTCAAATCTCCATAGGAACAAAGTGGGTGTGCGAGTGTTATAAACATTTTACGTAAACTTAATAGTAGTATAATATATAGATATATAATATAATATAATATAAATAAAAGTATAGAAATTATATGTATTATATACATAATTTAACTATGAATTGAAAATTTCTGCAAAGTTTGTAAAAAAAAAAAAAAAAAGAGTTTGTTTTTAGTGATTTTTTTTCTTTGTTTATCATTAGATTTTGTTAAAAGTTAAATTTGAAGAGTATGTTTACTAACTAGAGTGTTTAGTTTATCCCTGATGTGCACAGAACAACATATGCGAAACAAATTTGAGTAATTGGATTTCATCCAATAACTAAAAGTGAAAGCAACCAATAAAGTTATTTTCTAATTTTTAGCTGCCTAAAACCACCTCATTTTAAATAGGATAGGTGTTTTGAACAAAAATAAATCCTTGCAAATAGGAAAGGCCCTAACCGTTTGAAATAACTTTATTGGTATTAGCCATCTAAAAACTAGAAAACAACTTTATTGGTATTAGCCATCTAAACTCAAATTTGTTTTGCGTATGCTACTCCCAGCACACCAGGGAGCAACTGAACACTTCTGAATATACTAATATGTGTGTGTGTGTCTGTAAATTATAAAAAGTTGTGCTTTTTAGGTAATTTTTAACCCAAGGCACAAGAACAATGCTTTTCTAAGACTTTAACCAAAGACTTCGATTGAAGACGGGTAGGAATGGTAATGGGGCGGGGACAGATTTAAGAGAGTACTTTTGAATTGTAATTGTACTTTTTTTTAGTCTATACAATCTATGTGATAAAGCCGAACACAATTTACATATGCACCATCAATGATATTTGAACAAATAAAAAGTTATATATAAAACTATACAAGGGTAATTTTGTATGTGTATAATAAATATAGGTAATATGGTAAATATACAACCAAAGACTTCGATTGAAGACAGCGGGGATAGATTTAAGAGAATCCTTTTGCAATTGTAATTGTAATTGTATTTTCTTTAATCTATGTGATAAAGCCGAACACAATTTACATGGGCACCACAATGAGATTTGAACAAATAAAGAGTTATATATAAAATTATATAAGGGTAATTTTGTATGTGTATAATATATATAGGTAATATGGTAAATATATAATATAAACAGGACACGGAGGACGGAGGAGAGAGGAGCCACCCCCCCCCCCCCCCCCAAAAAAAATTTCCGTAATTGTTTTATAGGAAAATTAAAGATCCCCCAAAATTTTCATTTATAGTTACCTACCTATGGTAATAAAGTAATAAAACCTTTAATTACCAAGAAAATTACTTGTGACCCTTTCAAAGTCTTTAGTCTTGGCGATATTTGCACTCCACTTGTTTTTTTTTTTTAAATGAAATGACAAAAACATCTCTAAGCTCATTAATGCATCATTTCTTATTTTATAATACCACAACAACCCTTTATACTATAAACTTCAACTTTTTTTTACCTTCTTTACAAATAACTTTTTTCTTGGGTCATAATATTTTTAGGTACTTTTTTTTTATCTTATCAAAAAAGATAATTTATTCATGAGAGATCACATTTTTTTTGTACTTTTTTTTTGGGTCCTGTCAAAAGAGATAATTTAATCAACAAAGATAAATTTTTTTACTTACCTTTTTTTTTTCTGATCACATCGAAAGAAAAAATTTATTCAACAGAGATAATTATTTTTGGATAACATTTTTTTTTAGTCCAATTAAAAGAGAGAATTTATTAAATAGAAACAACATTCTTTTGGGATTTTTTTGTTATTCATGTCAAAAGAGATAATTTATTCAACAATGATAACTTTTTTTTGGGTCTTTTTTTTCAATTCCTGTAAAAAGAGATAATTTATTCAATAAAAATAAATTTTTTTGGGTCCCGTAAAAAAGATAACCTTTTTAGGTTTTTTTTTTTGTATATTTCTTTTATCATGTCCAAAGAGATCAAAAATATTAAAGAAGAGAGTCGAGGAGGAGAATATCTGAAAGGGTAATTGAGTAATTTAAAAAAAACACAATTATTCATTTGTAAAGTTAAAGTTAAAAGTGTTATTTCATTTAATTTGAGAGTGCAAAAAGAGAAAATGGGAGTGCACCTCCCTTAAAAAATCAAATCTAATATAAAAAAAAGTGCTATTTTAAAGGTAAATCCTTTTTTCAACATATTAGTACTCTATTTATATGTATACACGCATATAAATTATTTTTTATGATTAAAGAGAAAAAAAAAGAATGCCACAATTGACAACATCATTTATGAGTTGTTAACTAATCTTTTTCTCCATCTATTTTTCTCATGTCATTTACAGGTATGCCCTTAAAAATGGACCTAGGCGGAGACCAGGCGTGCGGGGCATTTTGCATCCCAAGACTTGGGCCTCAATTACTGTGTCATTCGGCTTGAGCCGAATTGGGCTTAAAAGTAATTTTTGAATTATAAAACACTACCAAGTAAACGCGCTCTATCTCTTCCCTTACCCACAATTCCAAAGGAACTTGCATTACAGCACAACACTGCTCACTAGTACCATCTCTCTCTCTCTCTCTCTATATATATATATGTAAATATATGCTATGGTGGTGGATTGTTAATTGTTTGTGTGTAAAATGCTTCAAATGGTTGGTAACTGAATTCTGATAAAGTTCAGTTAAATTGTGTAGACCTCGATGGGTCCTTTGACACTGGCAGTCAATACGAAAAGCTCTTCAATAGCGTCTTCAGGTAATTACACTGATATAAGGCCGTCACAATTTACTTTTCAGAGTTTTTTTTTTTTGGGACTCTCTGACTGTTTAGTTACTTGTGGAGTTATGCGATGATGAATTTATTTTAAATGATTACTTAATTTGTGCAAATGGGTCAACTCTGGCTGCGTGGTTTCTTCGTAATTTAAATTTTAAATTGTCTTATATAGGGTAAAAATGTTGGTGTGATTTAGATATGCAGTTTTAGCATCAGTGTATATTTATACATGTGTATGTATGTGTACACGCACAAGCATATATTTTATATTAAGACCGCTTAGTTGATCTTTTTTCTTAGTTATATTTCTGGAGCTCAAGTGAATAAATTTCAGTATGTGATACATTTGACATTTTCAGTTCATTGATGTACAAAAAACTGACCTAGCTGTTGTGACGAATTTTACATCCACGTTTTATAAAAAAAAATTAGCATCTCAATTCTCATCCTTGGATCGATAGAAGTTTTGATGAGTTCCCATTTATATAAAAAACATCGAAATAATAAAGCAAAAAATTAAGATAACAACATGGAAGATGGGAACATTAACTGATAGGTGCAGTGTACTCGTGGATACTTTTAAAAGGAGAAAAGTAAACATAATTTGCTTACAAGAAACAAAATGAAAAGGTGAAAATGCTAGGGAGATCGGGGAAGGGTATGTACTTTTTTATTCGGGAGGTAAGGATAACCAAAGGATTGGAGTAAACATAGTTGTAGATCATGACATGAGAAATAAAGTAAAAAATAAGAAGACGAGAGGACAGACTAATAGCTATTAAAATTATTTAACATACAAGTATTTTAAATATTATTAGTGCATACACTCCTTAAGGAGCATTAGATGAAGCTACCAAAAACTCTTTTGGGATTCAATAGATGAAATAATGCAATTTATACCTAATCATGAAAGCATGTTCACATGAGAGCATTTTAATGGACATGTTGGGTTTGTGGAGGATATGATTTTGGAGAGCAAAATGAGATTTGAGAAATTTTGTTAGAATTTGCAAAAGCATATGACAAAGCTATAAGAAATACATTTTTTTCAAAAAAAGAGGTGGTATGATCAGTTTGACTGTTTGAGTTGGGGCTAACATAGAGTAAGAGGGTATAAAAAAATTGGCTGTTTCTCCAAAAAAACTTACAATTCCACTTACGCATCTGTTTGTCAGAAATGAGCTCGGATTTGATTAAGGGGAAAACCTTTGTAAATCTCCTTTTGGCATGAGTCATTCATTGATACTGTTTGACGTTTACCTCAGTAATTTTTGTGCTGTATTTTGTTGCTTCTTGGTTGAGCGGGTGATCTGGTTTTGCAGATGCATCCACTAGGAAAACAGGAAGCCTGCAGCTGGAACCAAAAAAGTTTTTTGCATCAGTCAGCACAAGAGAAGAAAAGCCATTTGATTTCTTGCGTATTTTATTTGGTATGATCAGTTAACTTACAATGATTATTTTGGAATTGGAACTATTAATGTATATGAATATCAGACTGCTTGATTGAGCAGGATTTCTAGCTCAAACTTCATGAGTTTTTCAAAAGTTAAAATATTTAAAAGAAGGCCATTACCTGGTATTGGTCCCGACAAACACCTGGGTGATGGTTGGCTGAGACAAATCTAACCTCCAAGATTTTATACGAAGCAATGGCAAAAAAGGAGTTTTTAGGGAAGAGTATTTTACAGGAGGAAGTTCTATTATAATATTATTGATGGATATTTTTGTTTATGAAAAGTTGAATTTTATAATACTGAGTACATAATTGACATCAAACCATAAGAATAGTTGACCTAATTGATTTCGGATATCTCTTTTCCAACACGGGGATGAAACAGTTGTATATTGATTCAGTTCTTTATTAATCAGTGATTTTCTTGCATCAACAAGGACATTTATGTAAGAAACTTCACATGAATGAAATGGAGAGCTAATTTTTCATAAACTAGACTCCTGCAATCTATTCACATGAAAAAAAGACCAATAGTCAAATATAAAATGATGTCTCCAAGGGCTTAACTAAATGGTATCTTCTCTTCCTTCCAAATGGAAGGTTGAGGGTTTGAGTCTCGAATGGGACAAATAACGGAATGGAAGGTTGAGGGTTCGAGTCCCGAATGGGACAAATAACGGGAGCATTTGTTTTGACTTATTTACAATAATAATAATAAATAAATAAATAAATTGATGTCTTATTCTGTTGCTTGAACATTTAAGAAATAGATATATGTCAAAGCAACAATAAAAATTTCTTTTTTCTCCCGCATTATCCATGTTCGCATGGTGGCTGGGTCTTAAATGGGAGGCATCACCCTAGAAAATGAGTAATTAATTGCCACAATTGCATGTTTTCATGTCTACTAAAACTGAGATAAATTGCATACATGATGCTAAAATATTTTGTTAGGAATGTGAGTCATGTGTTGGCAAATTTCTACTCAAAACTCTAATTGTATTTTGTCATACTGTCTTGAAACATATGGTTACCATTGACAACAATTCAGACATAGATTTGCAAAGAACATGAGAAATTCGCAGACTCAATCACATATCTAGGGCACATCTAAATTGACCCTTAGAAAGACTTTAAATGACCTAGATTGATCTTGGTAAGGCTCAAAGTTTTATTTTAAACATGTTTTTGTAATATGGCTTTTCAAAAGTAAAGAATTTTCAACAAATTTTAATATGTTTTTACTGAAAAACAGAGTACACCAATCGGTAGGTCGATCAATCGAACAAAATATAGAGTATCTATCAAGATTTTTGTAGAAATAATATTTTTGAAATCTAGATTTAATTGACAGGTCGATCGATTGAAACTTGTCCAATGAGTATTGATCAAAGGCTCGATCGACAAACCTTGTGAACACACTTTTATGAATACTCTCTCAAATCAGAATCCTAAAATGATTTTACTTACTGTACTACATGAATCTCCTATATTGGCTATAAATGTAGGGTTATAGTCAGCTTAGGGGATCTCTCATAGGAGCTTTCAACTCTTTACATATTATTAAGAGAATTATATTTTTAGAGAGAGAAAGCTTTGACAATCAATCTACGTTCTTCATAAATTACCATACTATATGTGATTGAGAGAATCAAAGCAAGGGGTAAAATTAAAATTATCCAGTCGAAAATCAAAAGAGTGGTTTGCAAAGAACAAGTTGACCGGGTGTCATTAGTCATGGAGATCAAAAGTCCATGGAGAAGCAGATTGTGTGAGGAGTTAGTCTCTCGATATATAAACGGTTGGAGGATTTGGGGAGAGAGATCTTGCATAAGTTTCAATCGACAGGGACTATGTGGTAAACTCTAGCTTAGTCTGTAAACTCTTTCTCATACAATGGATTTTAATCTTCTTGGACTAGGTCTCGTGTTTTTTCTCTGTTTAGGGTTTTCTTCGGAAAAAATATTGTCTCTGCTTTATTTTATTTATTGCTTTATATGTTTATATGATTGTATTTGAGAAATGTAATCAAGTAATTAACCAAATTTTAAACAAGGATTAACGGTAATTCAAAAAGTTAGTTAATTGAAAATTAATATCCATTATACCTATTCACCCCTCCTCTAGGTCTAATTGAATGCACTCACTAACATATTGGAGTCTTGGGTGAGGGCCCTTATATCAATCTAATAATTGGTATTAGAGTGTAACGATTGTAGACTTAACATATGTAAATATTGTCTTGGATTAGGCAATATTTTGCTTCTGAAATAAATTATGATTGGAGGTTAATTTTATAACTCCTGGTTCTTGGATAGGAGAAAAATCCCATGTATGGTTGTCTGTCACTTTGTCTTATCATCCTAATTTTTCTTTTTTATCTGATAAAATTTATTGGTTCTTGTGTGATGAGAAAAACTGACAAAAAAATCCGCTGTTTCTAACTATCCTGGTGAATTTTGCAGAGGGTGTTATAGCTGGGGGCACCGCTGGTGTTGTTGTTGAAACAGCTTTGTACCCAATTGATACAATAAAGACGAGACTCCAGGCAGGTCAACCTTATGGAGGAATTTTTATATTGATTTGAAATTGAAGATACAAATGTAACAAATGTTCTTAATAATGTGATTTATTAGTGAAATATTGTTGTTTAAATGTTGAGTCTTAGCTGGACATGTGAGTTAGTGGACTATTACCATCATCTCCACCTACACAGTTTTTCTACTACATTTATCTGAGCTGTATTACCAGTGATGTGACAAGACAATTAGTACATAATGCTTCTTCTCCTCAACTGAACTATATCTTATCCATTTATAAAATCTGATTCTTTAACTTGAATGGATGTATACCATGGATTAATTTGATGTGTGCCTCTAATCCCTTGATTAGACTGCATCTTTAATTTTGGGTCAAGGAGGTGAGATGCACTGGTCAAATTTATTTTTTATCATAGATATCTTTAACAATATTTTATTCTTTTTTTTTTGACCATTTAATCTCTTCTTTCCTTTCATTTTTTCTTCTTAGTTTTTGACTCTTTTTTTTCAGAACTTATGAAGGCAGAAAATGATTGTATCTTGTCATGACTATTTCTTATGCTATTAGATTTTAAGTACTAAAATGGTTAAATAACTCCTAAAAGGCTGTTTTTAGTTGTACATCCCTATATATTCCAGAAGTTTGCATCTTTTTATTCTCTATAAAAATTGTCTGAGACGTGAACTTATTTTACTCCCAATTGTTATTATAGGCAGCTCACGGTGGAGGAAAGATAGTTTTGAAGGGGCTCTATTCTGGATTGGCTGGAAATCTTGTTGGTGTCCTACCGTAAGTACAATTTGAACTGTCTCTTCATCTCTCAATGGAGTGCTTGACTATCAGCATTTGGTCTTGTGAAAGTATTTTGGATTCTATAAAGAAGTTGTTTTAAATAAAAAATATCATGGACCTTCAACATTCAATCAGCCATTATAGAAGGCTTTCAGGAATCAAGATCACAAGCTTGACTTGCATGATGCACATATCGTCTCATGCTAGTTTTATGAAGTGATTAGTTTACTTTTAAAAATTATACAGCAGGAATGGTTATGTACATCGTAGTCTGCACATTGCTGAATGTAAAAAGAAATATTTTATGTGCTTTTTATGTCTCTTCATAAGAGTTTCTTTTTCTTTTTCCTTTCTTATTCGGGGAGGTGGGTAGGGGGTGGAGAGGTGGCCAAGAATCTAGTTTTTGCATTCACCTCTTGTCAGTGTTTGGGTTATTTTGATGGCAATAGTCCCTTTGTTCACCCCTATGCTGTGCTTCTGGACTCAGTATGCTTGTAATAAAGTGAGATACAGCAATTTCTTGTCAATTCTGGTTCAGAACTGTCAGTCTACTTAGAAAGAGTGAAATAATTTTAGTGAAGGTGGTATGTTGAGCTTCTTTCACCAAATGTGGTTTCAGTTCTCAAATGTTACATGCATGGAGGGAATAAGCTTGAATGCTTTTATCTGATTCTAAATAATTGTGGATTTTGTCAAGATTTGTTGCTTAATCAAATATTTATAGTTAAAGAATGAAAAATCTGTATGTGTGGGTGCGAAAGTGTAGTTGTTACCTGTTTTTGTATGTTTACAGTAAACTTAAATAAATAAATAAATGGAATAAAATGAAGTTCAAGTGAACTCTGATTTGGTATGGTTTCAGTGATAAGAAAACCTCCATTGTAAGTATTATAGAAGTTTCCCTTTTTTTTCTATTCTTTCTTTCTTTTTTATTTATTTATTTTTATAACTGTTAAGTTAAAGTTCTTCTGAAAAGGTAAAATGGTTTTAAATCTTTTTTCGAGTTCATCTTTCTATCTAATCCTTTTTCTTTTTGCTGAGTGACTATCTGGTAAAGTTATGTGCCCATACTACAAATTTTTATCTTTGCCATTTAACATTTTTACCTTCTCAAGCTAGAGTGTGGCAAAGAGAGGGAATATAGAATAGTGATGTTTTTCCTATACATAATGCAATGCAGATGTGTGTGTGTGTGTAGTCAGATGCTTTTGACAATTTTTTTTTATCTACAGGGCTTCTGCCATGTTTGTTGGTGTTTATGAGCCCACAAAACAGAAATTGTTAAAGATTTTTCCTGAAAATCTTAGTGCTGTGGCTCATCTGGTATGCTTTTCTTCTCTCTCTCCTTGTTAGTAGATTATGGAGTTATGTTGTTACTGAAGAAAAAGATCATATTGTTGATACAATAAACTCTGAGAAAATAGGATAAGATAGGTGAGGAACTATAAATAAGCTAACTAAACAAATAATATTATAATAAAGTGATAAACCGTCTTTTTAGTGAATTTTATTGAATATTTTAAGTTTCTAATTAATAGCATAAAGAACTTGTGAGGAAACTGGAGTTATGTTCCGTGGACACAAACTAAAGAGATATTTAACACTGTTTGTTCTCATATCTCACTTAATATTCTTTAAACTAGAGTCCATTTACCCTTACTGCTCCGTCTTACAATTACACAACTAGAAAGGCCACACTTCAATGTTCAAGGGTTGCCTGACACGTGTCTGAGAATGTCCAAGAATTGTTGGGTACACATGTGAGAATAAAAAAATTATTTTCAAATAATGGATAGCTTTTCTCGTTTCTTCAAACGGGTTTCATATTTTATTCAGACTGCAGGCGCCATTGGAGGGTTTGCTGCTTCTCTCATTCGTGTTCCAACAGAGGTACATAAGTTTACTTGCGCATTATCATGTTATCAAATTTCTTCACTAGGACTTTCATGTCTTTTATATATATATATATATCATTACATATAAAAGTTTTTCCATCTTCTCTTTTTATTTGACACTGCAGGTTGTCAAACAAAGGATGCAGACCATGCAATTTGCTTCAGCTCCTGATGCAGTCCGCCTTATTCTTTCTAGGGAAGGTTTCAAGGGTCTCTATGCGGTATGAAAGTTTTCTCTCCAGTATGTCTTGGGTGCAATTTAAGTTCCATACCCATTTAAGTTAGCAATTATTCTTCTCTCTCTTGCAGAACATTAATATTTTTCATTTTTATTTTTTCGTTTGATGAGAGAATTGGTCAGTGAGTTTGCAGATTAAGTCATAGAAGTGTTCTATGTGGATATTTCATGTAACCTGCACGCACCATTAGTTATTAATGTTTATATATTTTTGTTTGCATGTGCATTGACCTTAATTTTAATATTGTAGGGATATGGATCTTTTTTACTGCGAGATTTGCCATTTGATGCAATCCAATTCTGCTTATACGAGCAGCTTCGAATAGGTTATAAGCTAGCGGTAAGGCTTTTCATTTCTTTATTATTTTTTTAAACCTTCTCTACTTCAATTGAAATTTAGATTAGCATAGTGCACACATGGATGGGATACATGTTTTGGTCTTCATGGGTGTTGTGGCTGCATGTTTGTGATTCTTGGGGCGGGGAAGTTCCGAAGTAAACTAGCAAAGTTACCATTGTGACCAGTGGCTATGCACACTCCCCGAGGGCATTAGACAGCAAATTCCTTTCTTTTTTTAATGAGAGTAATTGAAGTGGACAAGTTTGAAACTTTGAACAGTTCCTTTTTTCTTAGCTTTATTCCTAATTTTCTGAACTTCACTGAATATTTTTTTAAAAAAGTTCCCTAACTTGTGATGTAAAATGAATTTTTTTTACAAATATTGATAATCCTTCCCTTTTCTCAACCAAATCCTTTACAAAAACAATGAATATCTCCAATTCAAGTATATCATGATGTGACTTAGACATCCTATTTAAACATAAATAGTCAACTAGTTCTGTCTTAATGCAAAAGTTACTAGCCATGATTTACATCCTATGCAACTTTCATAGAACAGATTCATAGTCTCTGCTGTTGGGGCCAAATTGTGTGAGTCAATGATAGTGCTTTCTTAATTGACCATTTTATGTACTTTTTCAATAAACCAAGGTCAAATGTGTCACATGGCAAATGGTTTAGGCATCAATATTTTCTTGTTGAATAACTTAAACAATTAGACAAGAAGATATTTAAGTTGTTGTTAGGGGAGTTCTTTGTTCTCTAAGTACATCACCACGTGAAGGTTGCCTTAAAAATTTCATAATACCACATCATTAATGTACCAAACCAAGGACATGCCTTGAGTTTGACTTGGATTCATGCCAGGCACATAAATTTTGCTGAGTTTTGGGATAGACCATCCCACATCAGCATAGAGAAAATTATTGGGACGTATAGTTTAAGGCTCCCATTTGATAGATTAAATATACCTAGAAATTGGATCAACTTGTTTTCTTAAGAAATAAGAATCAAATGCTTCTGCAATTATTGTTTTAAAAATATTTTAAATGATGTATGTTCAAAGGAGATAGTCCGAAGTCTAAACACATTAATTCAGATGTAATTGTTGCTTACTTGATCCATTAAATTGCATCTATAAAATTGTGGATCTCAATTTCTTTAGTTATTGTTGACATGACACTATTTTAAAGGGAACTTGGTAAGTTACATGTGACTGAACTGTGGGCAAGTTGCACAGTCACCCACATCTCAAAATTTCAGAATCTCCAGGTTGGAGAGAAGTAACTCCTCAGTCCCTTCTTCTGTTGGCTATGGCCGTAACATGAAAAGTTCCCTGGGTGGAATAATTTTGCTTATGCTTTGTAACTCCTAGCATGATTGCAACTACATTGGTCATTGACAACATTCATGATTGTCCATACTAAATTATTAATACTTGATGAGTTGCTGAAGCAGATCAATTAGTATTGGGACTTAAAAAAACCTTCCTCTGCTATAAGCAGTTGCAGTTCTATCTGTGGACGTTTACAAAAATAATAACTTTTGTCTGCTTTTGCCTTTCTGTCAGGCAAAGAGAGATCTGAATGATCCCGAGAATGCTATTATTGGTGCTTTTGCTGGTAATTCAACACCTGACAACCTTTTTTCCCCCCTAATGCATCCATGTTTAGTTCCTTAAGTCATATCATGGCACATATTCTAAAAACATTAATAAAATTTACACATCTAGCTTTATATAAATGAATGGCTTTTTTTGTTGTTACCTCTCACTAAAGACGGGCAACTTTTTATATACTTTAGCTGTTAATGTATTTCACCTGTTATGAGCCTGTCAGATTAGACATGGGTTCAGAACTTAGTCATAACCTAGCACTTCCATTTTGAAATGTAAATCATAAAAAGAAAAAGATGTGGAGACAACAGAAGAAATGAAGATGCTTAAAAAATATGAATTTCATGGGCCCTGTTACAAAATGCACAGGATATTAGGATGTTGGCCTGCATGATATTTGGATGGTAGACAATAATCTTAGTTTTATTTAAGTTTCCAAGTGAATAGTAACATAGCTCACACTTGAGGGTGGTTTTTGTTATTTATGATGTGAAATTAAGATCATTGTCGTCTTCCTTGCCTTAATCCCATATGACTAGGATTGGCTACATGAATTATCTTTTTCCATTCCTCTCTATTACAAGTCATTTTTCTTATTACTTCCAATTTTTTTAAAAATAATTTCTAGTAACTTCATCCCATTTGATTTTGTTCTACCTTTGTGTCTCTTACTTCTATGCAAACTAATCTTAGTCTTCTTATTGGTGCATTTGTAGGTCTTTGTTTTAAATGTCTCCATCTCACTTTGATGAGTAACCTTATATCTTCTAGTCACTCCTACCATCCATCTTAACATTCTCACTTCATTTTGGTAGGTATTCTTATCTCAACAACATAGATATGTTATTCTTGTTCTTTTTTAATGTCCACCACTCTGTATAAGATAGCTGGCCTAACAACTATCCTGTAGAATTTTTCATTTGATATTATTTTATTATATGAAACACCACTAAGCCTCTATCCGTTTTGTCCAACCTAATCCAATCTTACTAATTATATCATCATCTATCTCTCAGTCCTTTTGTGTTGTTGATCCTAAATATCAAAATTGATTATTTGGTTAATCTTTTAGTTTTGAATTGTTCTCGTTATATTGTCAAATTTATGACATTTTATAAATTTTCATTCCATATATTCTGTTTTAGTTTTGCTAAATTTTAAGCCTTTTGACTCTAATGAATTTCTTCATATGTCTAATTTTTCTCCATCTTTCTTTTTTCCTCTTGAAAAGTAACTCAAACACTCACTTTGCCCTATGGGGATTTGAATCCTCAACCTTCGACTTTGGGAGGTAGAGAAGATAATACTGAGCTACAAGTCTGGGTCACATGTCTAATTTCATTGCTAGATTTTCCTTATTATCCAGTAGCATTATGTCATTGACAAACAACATGCACCATGGATGTCTACTTATAAGTCTTTTGTGATATCATCTAATATTATTGTGAATATATATGGGCTTAAAACTGATCCTTGGTGAATGCCTACTTTTATAAGAAAGTCATTAATCTCTCCACATTTAGAACGAACTCTAGTCTTTGTATTCCTATACATATCTTGAATAATATCTATAATATGATAGGGATTTCTTTTCTTTGTAAGGCCAACTAAATTGTATCTATTGGTACTTAATCGTGTGTTTTTTTGTAAGTCTATAAAACCATATGCATATTTTTTTTTGGTTTGCTCATATTGAAATACTCCCAAAATTTTCACGCATGAGTTGGCTAGTCGCACACATAAAAATGTTAGGAGTACCCACACTTGATAGCATACAAGCACAAAATACAATGATAAAAGAAGAAGAATAATAAATGCGAAAAGGAAATTCTAACTGAGATTATAAATAAAATAAAATAACTAAAAAAAAATTAATTAAAAACATTCCCATCATCCCAAAGTCATAGACCCTTTTTTTTTATTTAAAGAATATGAATCTGGAACAATACAACTTGGAAGTCCTGTAACTCAAGGACCCCTAAACCAATAAAAGTAAAATAAAATGATGTAAAACAGTATCCCAAAATAACTCACATCCTAGGCCTATTTTTTTTTAAAAAGAATTAAGTCCCTACATTGAAGTTTGGGAAGGATAGATGACTGCCATACTCTACGAATTTTAACACTCTAACCTCGAGGTGGAAACGGTCTAGAACCAGAAATATCAACAAGGTGGGTTAGACTCACGAACAAGTTCTCTCTACTACCTCCCAATAGAGAACCAATAAACATACCATCTCCAAAATGAACAGTGCTATAACATTAAAGATATAAATATGTATACATTTTCATATTTAATCGCCATGATCTAACAGTAGAATCATTCCACACACTGTACAAACCCATCCGTTATCACATCAATAAAGAACAAGTTTTCAAATTTAAACAAGAGGTAATCCTAACATGCCTGAACACTTACTAAGTAATTACCTTACCATGTACTGGGCAATCCTGACATGTCTTCATCCATGTTCTACAAGTACCTTAATTCGTATTAGGCAATCCTGACATGCTTCCACACGTGTTTCATATATACCTTATTAGGTATTAGGCAATCCTGACATGCCTCCACATAGGTTTTACATATACCTTATTAGATATTAGGCAATCCTGACATGCCTCCACACATAATCCTTCCACAATATACAAAACTTATATATATAAACTCACAGGCTCATAACGCTCCAAATATATTTATTAACATTCTCTAAGCTGCTCACAAAGGTTGTAAGAAAGAAACATTCACAAACTTGATCATTTAGTATCTGATTTCTACACTATCATAAAGGCAATCAAATATACTTATATACCTATATATACTGCCGCATGAAACATATAGAGTAACAATTGTGATTCATAAAAAAATATATATTTTAAACTAATAATTAAAATCCAAATGACCCAAGTATCAGCCGCATATATATGTAGATACCAATTTGATTCGAAAGCCACAAGTATACTTAAACTAACAATTTCAATCCCAATAACCCAAGTATCAGTTGCATATATATGTAGATACCAATTTAATTCAAAATCCACATGTATACTTAATCTAACAATTTCAATCCCAGTAACCCAAATACCAGCCGCATATATATATATATATATATATATATATATATATATATTATATTCCAATTTAATTCAATAGCCACATAAATACTTAAACTAACAATTTCAATCCCAATAACCCAAATACCAGCCGCATATATATGTATATAGATATAAAAAAAAACAAAGATCCTATGTTTATAGGATTCAAAGAGAAGGTGTAGAATTGAACTTGCCTTAGACCCAACAAGAAATCGCAATACACATAAAAGGAAAACAACCCCCCAATCCTTGCCTTTCTCCTTCTTTCTCCCTCCTCTCTTGCGCCTACTGTTCTCTCCCTTTCTGTGCGTGAAAGTGGCTGAACAACAATTTTTTTTTTTTTTTAAAAACCCTAGTATTAAACAAATAAAATACTAAAAGAAAAAATAAATATATGTATATATAAAGATATATTCAGCCCAATATAAAATATATTCAGCCCAAAATAAAAATATATTTAGCCCAATATAAAAATATATTCAGCCCAAAAATATAGATATATATTCAGCCCAACACAAAAAAAATAAAACAAAACATATATAACAATAATCCGGCCCAACCTAAAATAAAATAAAATAAAATAAAATAACAAAGAAACATAAAAAGGTCCAACCCTCAACTGATCCAAACATCCCCCGACAACCTCACCTATTTATTTGTGTATTACATAAATACATGAACATCACATATGCATATGCCGTACATTTATATACATATATACACATGTATATATATATAATATCTACAGCAGCAGATATCAACTAATTGTGTTATTAAATAAATGAAATCTACTGTGGATCTTCAATAAATTCAAATTGGTTATGATAAATTGTGGATCCTTCCTTAATCTTTGTTCTATCAATATATTATGTATACATTATGTATAATAATTATATTATCATATATTATATAAATAATATATATACATTATATATAATTATTATATGTAATGTATATATATATATGATATATAGTTATTATATTATAAATATATATATACACTTATTTAATATAAAATGGTTCCGGTTCAGTTCCAAGGAACTGTTACTCCCAACGGTTCCGGTTCGGTACGATTCTACTGGTCCTGGAACCGGAACCGTTGGCAACGGTTCCTAATTTTAGGAACCGGAATCGGAACCGTAGCCACGGTTCGGTATGGTTCCCCTTGGTTCCGGTTCCGGTTCCAACGGTTCTTTGTGCACCCCTAGCTTTTACCATTGCACCAAACGATGGTCCCAAAATTTTGACTGATCTAATTTCATTTACTTTAGCATGTTTGATATATCTTCTTTTATTTCATCTAATACCAATTTATGATGTTTTGTTTTTAATTCTGTTGGTATAAATTATAGTCAGCCCAAGATAGCTGGTGAGTTCTTTTCTTTCCATATAATTCTGGATATGATTTTAATTCTTAAGAGATCTCAAGTGATTTGGTTACTAACTGTCTTATATAGTTACAATTTCCAAATTTGCAATTTTGTCCATATGATTTACCTTGATTTCTACCATTATGTATTATTCTTAATTTTGTCTTATTTCTAGCTTTTGAGTTTTCTGAAACGCATCAAAGTTATGTGGATAGTAATGCTTATCAATTATCATTGATGTTCTACGACACCTGTAATGGAAATAGCTTCTTAATGGTGTATATGATTTATTTGGAGTTACATTTCAATAGATAATGTGTGACGCCACATTGTCGCCGGGGGGGGTGGGGTGTGTTTATGTGTGGATAGCTTATAATTATGTGAAAACGCGTTTTGAAAACAATGAGCATGGAGAGTGTGCAAAGCAGACAATATCTACACAGTTTGGGCGGGTCATGACAGATGGTATCAGAGCCAATCCTTAGCCTAAAATGGGAAGAGCATGCACAAGCCCACGAGAGTCTAGCCAGTGAGGACGTTGGGTCCCGAGAGGGGGTGATTGTGACGACTCACATCGCCTGAGAGGGGGAGAGGTTCTTGGCACTTATATGTGTGGATACCTCTTAATTGTATAGACGGGTTTTGAAAACCATGAGCACAAAGAGTGTGAAAAGCGGACAATATCTACACAGCGAGGCGGGGTAGGTCGTGACATAATGCTAGTTACAATTTACACAATATTGCTATTGTAATGTTTCAGCATATATATTCTGAAAGGTAAACTACAATGACCACCCCTGAGGTTTGGGTCAACTACACACTACAGTCATGTTTGCCATTTATTACACCATGTACCCCTGAGGTTTGGCGCGTGTGCACAACGACCTCCCTCCTGTCATCTTTCCGTCACCTTTGTCAACGAAATTTTATAAAAAGACTCAAGTACCCCTCAGCTGTTTCATTAGACCCCGATGCCCTTACAATATGGCGTGAAATGACTAAAAAGGGCATAACATCTTGACAAATTTGCCCCAGACAAAACTGGCTCTCTTTTCAGTCTTCTCTATTTTCTCTCTCTCCATCTCTAATCTTTCTTACCACACACGTTACAGAGATCCTGCTGCAAATATTTTTTTCCCATAAAGCTTACTGTGAAACCCAAAAATTTTAGAAGAATTCTTTAATAAAAAAACTCAATGTTTGCAATAAAAAAAATAGACTCAAAGCTTCTCCCAAAACACCTTCATGGTCTCCATAAACAAGAGAAAAAAAAGGGTGGAACACAGCCATTTTAGAGAGAGAAGGATGCCCAAAACCGTGAGACCCAACATGCATATATACACATGTATACACACCAATACCCACTTCTGCTAGCATATCTTGAGGCATAATTTATTGGAGTTTTCCTCTTTGCTTCCTGAAACCTTTGTTGAGAACGTTGTTAACAGCTCTTTGCTTCAATCCAATTCTAATTCCGAAAAATAATTAGCACTTACCTGAACATATATAACAGGAAGAAGGAGATAATGATGGCCACAAGTCCCACATAGTTACCATCCTGAAAAGAGATAAATGCTACCAAAAGATGCTGGCAAATAGGAGATAAATGCTCATAAATATCAAAAGAGATATACCATTTCCAAGTTTTAGGTCAGAGATCCGTTCCCCAATATATGTTGTAAGTACTGATCCAAGTGTTTAACAGAGGATCAAAAAATCTGAATCAAAAAATGCCCAAATTGAAGACTCGCAAGCATGTATACATGATATATACAAGCATATACACACAATCAAGCATGAAATCTGCACCAATCTCTATTCAATTTATTAGAAATCCAAAAAATGTCAAATGACGGTCATCAAAATCAAAAGCCACAAAAAATTGAATCAAAAGCCACAAAAAATTTGAAGAATGAAAAAATTCTCACAAAATAGCCTCAAAATCAAAACCCTAGAAATGAGATGGGACTTAGTTATTTGTAATGTCATGATTTCAACCTACACAAGACATGATTTTGGGAGGAAAGTTGGGTTATAAGAGTAGTGGTTGAATTATTAGAGAAAAATAGGATCCAAGAGTTATAATCAAGCAGCGGCGGAGGCTAACTTGTTAGTGTCTTCTTCTTCATCGTCATCTGATCCCACCACTGGTTCGACCAAACGAGCTCGTCCCTCCGCCACAATGACCACCGCCGATGCCGCCACAACTTCTTCGTCTTCTGTCACCACCACTACGTCATCCTTTCATAGAGAGGAGAGAGGAGAAAAGGATATCCAGTGGATATGGCGGTAGGATGCTATGGAGAGAGAGAGAGAGAGAGGAGAGAATAGAGAAGAAATATGTGGTCATAGTGGAGGTGCAGTGGTGGGGGTGGCGAGGAGAGAGAAAACACAGGGGTTAGAGAGGAGAGAGAGAATCTGACGTTATAATTTATAGGGATTATTTAGTCATTTTACCTAAAATGTTTTTTTATAGTATAATAATAATAAAACATAAGGGTATAAATAACTTTTCATGCGATTATTTAATGTTTGTTAGTTCACCAATGGCTACAGGGGTACAACTTGTAAGAAATTACAAACATGGCTGGCGTGTGTAATAAACCTCAAGGGAGGTCATTGTATTTTACACCTATTCTAAAATAGAAAAATGTTATTTATCTGTTTATTAGAACTATTGATAGATTGTTTCATTATAAAAGGGATTTTATTACTGATTCCTACTCACTCCGCTACCCTTTATGTACCTGTTTTTATTCATAATGTTAATTTTATACCTTTCTAACAAATACATGTATTCATGTAATGTGGTTTGAATTTTTCATTAAAACCTAAATATCTAATTATATGTTACTATTAGACAATAAATTTCATTTATTTTCTTCAAATTTCATATACAGGATTGTTCAATTGCTCCTTGGTGTGAAGGAAGCAACTTATGCGACTTTAATATTACTCGTTGGATTTCATCCAATGACTGAAATTGAAAACAATCAATAAACTTAATTTTTGGTTTTTAGAGTATCCAAAACCACCTCAATTCAAATAGCAAAGGTGTTGCAAACAAAAATGACTCCTTACAAATCAGATGCAGTAAAAAAAAAAAAAAACTATAAATTTGTATTTCTCGCTCCTATCTCCCTCTCTCTCTCTTCTTGTTCTACTGGGTAAGTTTTGTATCACTCCTTTTGACCGCAGATAAAATAACGTAAGTGTGCCATTAGGGTTTTTTTTTTGTTCTCCCTTATGGAAGGACTCTTCTCTCTCCAAACGGTTATGGTCTATAATTTGAATTGAGGTGGTTTTGGACACTCTAAAAACCAAAAAGTAAGTTTATTGGTTGTTTTCAATTTCAGTTATTGGATGAAATCCAACAAGTAATATTAAAATTGCATATAAAGTCACTTGTTGATGCTACACTTTTTATCTTGCCATGTTTTTATGATTTATTCATGGGAGAATATGAAGTGCATTTCAAGATCTGAATTGTTCTATATACAACCTGAGTTACTGACCTTTACTTGGAAGAATCTTTGGCATGCTTAGAAACATATTGCTCTACTTTTTTTTTTTTAAACTAACTTTTTAATTAGTTTAATATTAATTTTTTAGGTGCTCTGACTGGAGCTATAACAACTCCCCTTGATGTGATTAAGACTAGGTTAATGGTTCAGGTTTGGCCGATCAGACTCTTTTTATTCTTAAAAATTCTTGTCATTTTTGTGTGTCAAAAAATAATGTTGGTCATGCGTTATTACATTAGCTGGCAAGCCATTATATTGTTACCCTTTTTCTCTGCAGGGATCAGCAAACCAGTACAAAGGAATCTTTGATTGTGTTCAGACTATAATCAGGGAAGAAGGTCCTCCTGCGCTCTTGAAGGTACGAGTTTCTCATGTTTCCTTTTATTCCCTAGTGATTGATATATATGGTGTGATAGTCTGCACCTCTCGCCCTTTTATGAAGTATATAATAGAGTTTGGGTAAAAATATGACCAGACATCACCCTATCCATACTACACAAGTTCATCTGTATATCCAATCATGCACCTAAATTTTGTAGTGTATACATGTATTCACTCATGTATGCAGGGAGGATGGATAGATTATTTAGACTTGAAACTTAAAAGAAAATTTGACTAAGTTTGAGAACCAGAGCATTCCATATATTTGAAGTAAGATTTTTACAATTTCCTTATTTTGTTGTTCATTGTAGGGCATTGGTCCGAGAGTTCTATGGATAGGCATTGGAGGTTCAATATTCTTTGGTGTTCTTGAGAGTACTAAGCGATTACTTTCTCAGAGGCGTCCCAATCATCATCAACCCTCAGACTCCTCAAAGCAGGATTGATAGTTTACTGAATTCCATGGGACTTGTGTACCTGTACATTTTTCAGTTATTTTTTTCTAGGGTCTGTTTGTTTAGGATGAGAATTCCGAGGGAAGCAAAATTGTAGGTACCCCATTAGGGTTGATGTATTTTGTGACATTCAGAGGGAACCAGTAGGAAATGTGCCTTACCTTGTACTCTCCGGGAAAGTTTCTTTTCTGGCGCATTCCTTCAGGTAGCAATTTTGAACATTATTCAATTCGTATCTTTTAAGAATGATTTTTGTAATCCGAAATGAGTAGTACCAATGATGCTTGGATTCCTGTTGCTGATTCTGCTGAAAGCCTGGCATCAGTAAGAAATTTGGTACTGGATTTTATGTGTACCAATAATGACATATACATTCTTCAATAATGACTCAGACTCTCTTACCTTTTATAAAAATGTAAATTAGGAGTTTACCACTATCATGGATACTGTTATCTGAAAAATAAATGAGGGGTACATAAAGCTCAAAAATCTGAGAAGGCAGTGCTCCTCAAAATAATGAGGTTATATATATGTGTATATATATACATTTCTACCCGTATACTTGGCAAAAGATGAGTACTTAATCCAGAATATAGAGAACACTTTTACAAGATTAGGATTCAAGAGACAAATAAATAAATATGTAAATTAGGAGTTTACCACTATCATGGATACTCTTATCTGGAAAATAAATGAGGGGTGCATAAAGCTCAAAAATCTGAGAATGCAGTGTCTCCTGAATTAATTTAATCGAGAGAGTGAAAAAAAAATACTGATGTGGCCATTGCGTCCATGTGAATGTGACGACAAGTTGACGCCTCAAAAAGAAATTGTGGCTAATGTAGTAACTAAAATTTACTGGGCGCTTGGACTTTGAATCTGTTACAAGTATATTCCAACAGAAGACATGGAAAGAATCAGCTCACAGAAAACTGTTTAGCAAGGACAAATTATGTACACATTGTATTCCTTGTAAAAGAATGATGTACATTTCTTATGGAAAAACATAAAAACTAAATCAATATGCTCAAATCAATGGGACAAAACTCAGAAAAATAAATAAATAAATAAATAAAAGGGAAATAACCAACAAACTAACATGATTCTTGCAGGACTAATTTTACAGTAACCTAACCTATCTATATTTTCTAAATCAAATCATATCGGCTTCTACTTTTCCACTTGAAGCTGGTAAAGAACAATTCTACCTAATGTACAACAGCCCCCGATTTTCACGGTGCCACTTCTTCACAAAACTTTGGGAATGTTCATCGTCCACCTGTCATGTCATGATCAACAGCATCGAGTCAAAATCAACACTTCTATGATTTAAACCTCTTTTTACATCAGAGGGAGGTAAGCCCCTCCATGCCCTTTCCTCAGTACTAGTGGTCCGGCATTATCAGGAACCTTATCCAATGCCTTCATGCATGCATCAATTACATCAGCAAACCCAGTGGCCACTGCGGCCTGCTGCGACCGCAATCTCAAATCCCTAGTTCTCTTCAACAAACATCTAAATGATCTCCCTAGATACTTTGCCCACTCTGCTGGCAGCCCTCCTCCTGTCAACCATACTGAGAATTGGGACTGGTCCCCTCTGGCTGCCACCTCGGCTCTATAAAATTTTGCAAGATCAGCAAGCATCGTAGGTTGGAGAGGAAGCACGGCCACAAATTCGGCCACAAACTGTTCAGTAAGCTCTGGATTGAGCATCTGATTCCAAAGTACCAGGGCCCACTCACTTGGCTGGTTAAGACTATAGGCTTCCGCAACAATAAGTGCCTCCTGGAAACGAGACTGCTCAACAAGGGCTCGCCGGGCATTAGTTTCAGATAGATTGAGCCACTGGATATCTGGCATTCGAATTTGAAGGGAGACAAGGGATGCCCGCGCACAAGCAGCGCGTGTTTTATTGCCAGCATCAATAGAGGAGTGAACTTCAGCAGCTTCAATGAAATAGCGCATGGATTCTAGGAGGTCCTCATTCTGGTCCTTGTCATAACGGAGGAACCACTGCTGAGATGATTGCTCAGCTCGTGACTCTAGAAGAGAAGCTGTTTCATGTTTCATATCAAAGTGATTATAAACCTGCAAAAAGAGGAAAACATGCATGTGATTATAGACAGGTAAAAGAAGGAAAGTTGATAAGCTGTGAAGAACTATAGAAAGAAACGATTCAGTAGTCTGATGGTCTCCCTCCCTCTCTCTCTCTCTATATATATATATTCCGTAAGAGATTTACCATACTGCACTACCATGTTATGTGCCTGTGCTCATAATAAAGATGTCATATTTAGGCAAGTTAACCAAAACAGAAAGCGGGATATTGTATTCTATACTTGCATCATGTGCATGTGCATGTGAACAAATGCAGCTGAAACAATTTCATTGTCTTTATCATATTGCTCAAAAAATGTTAATTGGATGAACCATAATCATTTGATGTGTAGAAAAGGTTTACAGACTAAACCTTCAAAAAGAACAGCAGATAAAATGATCAACTAATTGTTAGCCACCACATCAACCAGGTGACCTGATTTGAAAGCCTTCCTGAATTAAGGTGGCGTTATCTACTTACTTGTATTAGAGTAGGACAAGGCCTTTACTCGATTCCTTCCTATTTCATATCATACTTGGGAACTACTATCTCTAAGTCCGGAATAGCAGCCTTGATTCAACTCCTAGCTCGAAAGGCTGCCAACTCCTTACTTAGATTTCACAGCCAAGCAGTTCTTTCCTAGTACTTGCTACAGAAAACATGAATGACCTTGCTATGCTTTTTCTAAAACTGGCATTTAAAATTATTCAAATATTGTAGGTCAGACCATGGGTGCATATACAAACCATAGCAAATGCATCGAGATCGTTTGGGTTGAAATGCTTCAGTGATGTGAGAACAGCCATTCGGAATCCTCTGACAGCCTCAGCAGTGCTTGTGTTTGCGTCGGCGGCAGCTGAATACTTCTGAAGAAGAAGATCCAGCTGACCATTTTCTATAAGAATTCCAAGTATGAAATTAAGGGCATGGAAGTTTCCAACTCCAGTTATTAGACGAGCCAAACATGGAAAATCACCCTCAGCCACATAAGCCTCAACCCTGGTTGCTGCAAGGGCCACAAGAACATCAACTCCATCAAGACAAGCTGATGACTTGTAGAAATGGTGGGACAGAATAAGAAGCTCAACCTGAAACATCATATTTCATGAACACTGCATCAGCTCATTGAAATGAATTGAAGTAACAAGAAACAATGTAAATAGTTAATTTTCTAGTTATTTAACAATATCTAAGGAGGTGGTAAAGAATGAGTACGCTTTACCATAAATAAATGAATGATACAATAGGCATCACATTCACTAATTCATTTAATTAGATTTCCAGCCAAAATATCCAACACAGTCTATTACATTTAAGAATATTTAATTGTTTTAGCACTAGAACAGAAACAAGAACAACAATAATACCTCACAGGCATGTGGTATTTCTTGTCCAGTGATCACTAAACGCATCAATGCATGTCCAATTTCCGGTTCAGAGGGACAAAGCTCTGCCCACTTCAAGAAATCTGAAATTCTCCACAATAGAGGAGCAGGCCCTTCCTCCTTCTGAGAATCCATATACCCCCCACGATGTGCAGCTAGTAAACCCTGGAGTACATCAGAGTTGTGTAATTTATTTTCTCTCGAATGCAGATTAGTTTAGATTCCAATATGACAAGCAAATGTAGCTTTTGTTACATCCGATCAAAATCACATTGTTTATCTAAATTTCTCTGACCAAACTTAACAGCAAGCACGGCCCAATGTAGAAGACAGGGTTTATTTAAATTTTTCTGACCAAGCTTAACAGAGAGCATGATCCAATGCGGGAAGATTGTATTTAAACAATTTTCTTCTTCAAAATCTGAATTTGGCTTCGGTCTGCAGGTGCCACTTATTTACCTAGCTATCTTCCATCCCAACAGAGAAGTATAATGTCTTGAAGATGAGTTGAATCATCAACAACTTTTTTGTACCTCTTAATTATCCATCTTTACTACATCCTCATTTGTATTTCTAGGTATACTAAATTTGAAAGCATCAACATGCTACTGAAATAAACTTAAGAAAGAAACCAAACCTTTAAAAAGGACTCTGCAAGAATTTGAGCAACACTGGTGGCTGGCATAGAATGAGTTTGCACTAGAAGATTTGCTTCCTCGAATGAATCTTGTGCTTTTAGAGAAAGCAGTTGTAGCAATTCAATTGGCAGCTTATCAAAAGCCTCCATGAATGAAAGACCTAACACATTTGCAGCTTTTACAACTGCTACTATTCTCTTACATAGTCCACGCCCACTACCTTCCGTAAAGATGGTCGTTAAGCTCTCCAATACCTGTAATTGCACAAGAAACTATATAATAGTTCAAAAAGGTAAAAAAAGAAATACCAACTGAAACAAGAGGGAACAAAACACGAGTTGGGCTAGACAGGACGACTGAATATATTTACAAACAACTCGTGTAATAGAGACATCTAAAAGCTGATCAAAATAACAGCATTTTTGAAATTATGTGGATGATGCTAATATTTTGTTTTAAGATACTGTAGAAATGATGGGCACATAAGTTTATTGATGTTTGTTGTACATGTTTTTATTTATTCATTTACTTTAATGTTTCTAGAGCATCACTACTTCATCTAAAGAACTCAAGGAAATACAAGAAAGAGCTTTGAATCAGAACCTGCAGCGGGTTAACCATATGGTGGTCAGTCAGTATATTGTACGACTGAACAACAGAACGTACTTCCTCATCCAGCAGTGATATGGATACTTCACTACTAGGAGTTGAGATAGCTGCAAGTTTAAGAACAGCATCTACAAGTACAAATTCAGGCGGTATGTGTGCAGGAGACAGCTTATGTTGGAGTTGCTTGGCAGCTGTTATTTGTCCAAACTCCAATAAAGAAAGAACAGCCCTTTCCAGCTCTGCAGGCCCAACCCTTTCCTCCCACCTTGAAAAAGATGATTCCATTCTCCCGTTTTCATCTTGCAAATGCATGTCATTCCTGAAACTGAGAGGACCAGAGCTATCTTCAAAATCAGCGCTTTTATCCACTGTGTCAATTAAAGGCCGTCTTGAAGACACAGTACCTTTGGCTCTCCGTTTTGTCTTTGCACTCCCCATGCCAGTAGCAGAAAAGCTAGCATCGATGACCTGTGGGATCCTGTGATGTGTCTGGTTATTTTCTCTCACATCATTCCTCTCGGTAGTTCTAATCCTCATTGCATTTATATGATTGTCCATTTTTGTTATAATACTAGCCGTCCGGTCTATAATATTGGAGCCCTTTCCAGTTCCAGGTTCACGGATGGAATTGGTTAAAGTAAAGTCTCCTTCACCCTTCACCTGCGCTTCTGATTCTACTGCTAGGAGCCATACTCTAGTCTCGATTTCTCGCAGAAGATGCAATGGATAAACTCTGCTAAATTTATCATACAGCTTCAGAGAACAAATTTATACAAAGATGTGAAGCAGTACTGCAAAATTTGGAAAAGATCACTTACGGATTAGACAGGGTTATCATCCCACTTAACCATTGTAGAGAAAGAAGCAACAATTCATGGAGCTCTCTCGCTGGGAGATCTTTCTCCACGGCTTCTGCATGTTTAAGAAAAAATAATCCTGCCTACAGGACAAATGACAGCAGCACACACCAAAACATAATAAGCTATCAAGTTGCCAGATGAACCAGCAGCAGGTAAACAAGGTACGATTATAGAATGAAAGGAAAAATGATTTTCTTTAGCTATTGTAATTATTAAAGGTACGGAAATGAACAAACCTGTAATGCAGGGAAGGAATATCTAACAAACAGTGTCTGGCAGTGGCCCCATAAAGCAACCCTCTCTTCTGGGACATCCCAAAGAAACTCCTTCCACTCTGCTACCATCGACTCAGCCTGAGAGAGAGAGCATTAGAAAACTATAATACAGAAGTTCTAGGAAGTAAAACCATGTAAGTCCATGTTACACACTGTATAGATATCTAGTGTATAATGCTGATGATATTGGCAAGTCTAGAATGAGGGTTAAATCTAACTAGACTATGAAAAAGTCCTCTAGAGTATGAAGAATTTAAGAGCAAAAAAGTAAAAGAAGCAAGTGATCAGTGAAGATTGTTGGTTAGGATATATCTTCTTAATATTCCCAGTATCTTGAATCCATTATCCACTCAAAGTGAGATTAGAGAGGATTAAAGAAAATCAAAGCATGATGGATGAAGCAGAGTGCATATGGAGTGTTGTGTCGATTCAAGACACTAAGAGAACTTTATATAACTCAGAACTCTAGGCAGTAAAACTATACACGTGCATGCTACATACTATATAGATATTTAGTGTATAATGGCTAGTAATATACCTAAAGTGACCGTTCCATTGTATTGAACTACTCATCCACTCAAAAGGAAATCAGAGAGGATGCTCCCCATAAAATCAAAGCATGATGGATGAAGCAGGGTGTTTATAGAGTCTGTGTTAATTCTAGACCGCCCATTGGATTACAAGATGGCTATGATACTACCTATTCTGTTTGGTCAAAGAATGCTTCAAAATCAAGAACCACCACGTCCAAAAGGCGAGCGTGACTGAAATGAGGCTTTTGGAGACCAAGACAAATTAAAACTGAATGCATTCCTTGAGATGATGGAGGAAGTATAAAAAGGAAAATAATGTAAAATAATCAAGTCATAATATAAACTCTTAAAATCATTTCTAATTACTTCATCCCATGTTAGTTTTTGTTATGTTGTGGCCGGAATTTTGTCTCGGCCCGGGTCATGTTGCGACCCAGTTTGTACCCGAAAAATGGGCTTTGTTTGGCCTATTTTTCGCTTGCAGGTTTTGGACCCAAATTAGGACTCTCTTGTAGCCTGATATACAAGGGCATCTAAGGATTTGGAGTGAGAACGAGAGAAAACACTGAAAACGCAAAAAGAGAGTGAGAGAGCGAGAGCTAGGGTTTGGGGTTGAAACTTATAATCTCCTAATTTCCGCATAGTGAACTTTCGTTGGATCTTCTCCGTGGACGTAGGAACATTGCCAAACCGCGTAAATTCTTCTGTTCTGTGTACAACACAAAACGAAACAAGCACAACAATTTTGATCGTCCTCTCTGTCTCTTACCGTCTATGCAAACTAGTCTTCCCCTTCTTACTGGACCATCTATAGGTCTTCATTGTATATATCTATACCAACCAAGTCTATTTCTCTTATTTTGTCACTAATGAGTGTCACTCCTAATTTTTCCTTCACACTTTCATTAGTAACCCTATCCCTTCAAGTCACTTTGACCATCCATCTTAGCATCCTCATTTCGCTACATGAATGTGTTGTTCTTGTTACTTTTTTAAGACCCAACGATTTGGTCTATATAAAATAGTAAGCCTAATAACTGTTCTAATTTTTTTTTCTTTTAGCTTATCTCTTATTCTTTTATCGCATAGAAGGCCACTAGCTTGCCTCCATTTTATCCACCATGATCCAGTTCTAATATTTATATCAATATTTACCTCTCCATCCTTTTGTATTATTGATCCTAAATATGAAAAGTGGTTATTTTGGATAATTAGTGTGATCACCATTTTATAATTTTTATCAATATCTGAATTTTTATTAAATTGACATTCCATATATTTTGTTTCGGTAAAACTAATTTTCTATCCATTTGACTCTAATGTATTTTTCCACATTTCTATTTTTATTGCCAAGTTATCATTAAAATATCCAATAACACTATGGCATCGGCAAACAACAATCACCATGGAACGTCTCCTTGGAAATCTCTTGTTATTTCATCTAAAATTATCGCGAATAAATATGGGCTTAGTACGATATGAAACATTAAAACAACAAAATCTCTGATATGATAATATCTATCTTGGATGCCCATAAAAAATTCAGGGGTCCCATGGTATGGAACAAGAGTATGAAAGGACTCCAAATACAGAGGCATTGTCCAAACAAAAAAACTAAGGTAATAGTTCATTAGCAATTTCTCTACTGACTTCGAAAAGCAAATCATACTTCCAACACCAAAAGCACAGCAGGAAAAGTACTATATAATTATTTATAGAAGAATCAGAGATTTATATATGTGAAGAAGATTCAATTTTATATATATATATATATATATATATATATATATATATATATATATATATATATATATATCTAGTTTCAATCACAAAATAGCCACTATGTGGGCATAAGATACACAAACATTATAACCATTAATGTTAACATTACCATAATCAGTAAAATTTGACAGCACTAAATAATGATTTAGGAAACAGGACGGGTCATAGATGGTAAAATGAGTACCTGAGTTTCAGTAACATGGTGTACAACAGACTTCCAAGGTCCACCACTTGCCTCTAACTGCTTGGCCCAATTGCGAGCCTGTTCCCAGTGCCCATTCTTTTCTAAAGCAGTCAAAAGTGAAGCATCATCTAAAGTCTCATTTCCTAGTTGTAGACCTTCATCGTTGCGTAATGAAGGCTCTGCTAAATTAATTTTCCAGTATAGTTGCCGATAATATGTTGGAGCAGATCCTCCATCACCAAAGTCGGTTGAAGCAAGAAGTTGTAATAAGCACCTTTTTTCATAAGGTGATTGACATGTTGAAAGTACCGCATCGGCAGCTTTCACAGCAGTTGAACTTATCCATGAAGTTCCAATCTGCCCTTCTCTTCCTACGTTTGTCTGGATATGTGGAAATTCTTCCTTAATTCTTCCAGAAAAGGATCCCAGATGTGCAGAAGCTTCAGACAGGCGCATTTTTGAAAATGCCTGGAAATAAATAATAATAATAATAATAATTAAAAAACAAATAAGCATCAGAGTTGAAAGTTGAAGAGTGATGACATGTTCCTTCTCAAAATTCACATTCGGAATCAAGCCAAAGAAAGTCACCAAAAATGAAAACTCAACCAAGTTATATATAATTCTCTCTCTCTCTCTTCTTCTTCTTTTTTGTTTTTTGTTTATGTTAAGCTCAGTTGTCCCAAACTCATTTTTGAGTGAAGATAAATCACTATGATGCACGTAGTCAATTACAAACCATATGAATTGCAAAATATGGTTCAAAACAACTTAGCTGTAAAATCTTATGTAACTATGTTATATAAGTTTACTTCAAAAAGCATTTTCATATGCACAACTTTTTTCTTTAATAAAGGCTGCCAACGAACATCTATTGAACTTCTTTTCAAGCCCTATGACGTGGAGCTGTGTCCATATCTGACACTGTTAAACATCACAATCCTAGGACTGTCGGCATTTGTTTCAAAAATAGAAAAGTAATATTGTACATATAGAGAAAAAAAAAATTAAACACACAAAGGACACTTTAAAATTAAAAAAAGAAATGCAAGAAAGTGATATGACAAGGTAGTAGTTGCTGAATAATGCATGGTATAATTGCTGAATAATGTCTAAACTAAAAAAAGGCATAATTTTGAGAAAAAAAATGACCAATTTATAACCCAATTTACTAGTATAATGATATATTAGGTAATTTTGGTTTAAGATAATGCACTCTCAGGTAATAATTGGGAGGCTATTGGAAAATCTAAGTGGTTCATCCAGATGGCAAATGGAAGAAATGGAATCTGCAGCTTGCTTCAAAAAAATAATAAATAGATAAATAAGGATGAACGAGCTGCTGATTGGACGGAGTTGCCTTGCAGCAAGACAAGGGTATTAACTTTATGTCCCCAAAGGCAAAACTACTTTGGAAAGAAGAATGTTCTCTCCAATACTCCAAATTGAAGTATCAAGCAGTTTCGAGAGCTTATTTAGTTTGCTTGATGAGCTATAAGACATTGATCAAACAATGAAAATCATGCTATGTTATTTATCAAAAAATAAATAATAAAAAAATTAAAAGAAAAAAAAAGACAGAAAGAAAGAGAGTATCATGCTTGGTCATCAAAGTCATATTTTAGTCATAAAAAGAAAATGCTTGGTTGTCAAAGTTATATTTTATGCCAACAAACCTGAAGAGCACGGATAAAAGGTAAAAGAGAACATGAGGGAAGGAACATTTCAAATGCCCTTAGCAAAGGAAAAAACAAGCGTTGTTCACACAGCACCGCAACCATCCTTGACAAAGAAATATGCACTTCATCAGAATCACTTGAAACTTTAATATCTTCACCAACTTGTTTTTTCCTTTCCTCTTCAGCAATAATGCCTTGGGCAGCAAATACTTTAGCACTATCAGAAGTATAAGAAACATCAGACACCGAGGAAGTCAATGAATCCATTGACAGTGGTCCCAGAAGCCGCCTACGTTTTGCATTTCTCCTGTTGTAATGAAATGTAAGGGCTCTACTACTTGCTGGCAGGGAATTTGTAGCTTCCACAGCTGCTCCAACATTATTTGCAATCTGGGAAGCAATGTCATTCACCTTGATGGATGAAGTTGCTCTGAAAAGAAAACACTCACAATGAGATCTAATCCCCAAGTCTGTGGACATAATGTATTAGTGAAGGACCATACAAACCTTTAAAAATTCAAGTGGTAAAAAAAAGGCAATACTATAATGAAACTACAAGAAAATGAATGTAGCATGAAAAACTCAAAATTTTCCAGAATTGGGGAAGCATAAATAATTGTAAAAAGAACAAAGAAGTATTTAATCTAGAGAAGCTGATGGCAACCTTGCAGCAGTTATTTCCAGCCAAACTGTTAGGCAGGACATTGGAGAAACATCTGGAAAACATGATGCAATCGTTGCCAAAATAGACCAGCACAGGTCCTTCGCTTTCAACAGAAGGGCCTGTCCAGGATTTATCTGGGTTTCACACTCCGCAAGAATTCCAAAGAGTTCAACAGGAATATAAGTGTTTTCATCTGAAAAGGATAATTCACTTCTTTTTTCTGCAGTATCTGAGTTTGATGAGGAGCTAACTTTCTTTCTTGACTGCAGTCCTTTCAAAACTGTTAATATGTGAACTTTTAGACGTGGATCACTAAACTCCTTTGATGCCTGAAACATAAAGATAAAACAAATATAAAAGGAAAATAAAAGGTCATTTTCTATTAATAAGAACAGCAGTATGATTCAGTTATAATAGTTATAAAAAAATAAAAAGCAAATTGAGACTTACTAGTTGGATTACTGTTTCAAAAGAATACCCCCCAACCTGAGCTTCTGACAAAAACCCAACCTAACAGAAAATAAAGCAAGTTTAAAGAGTTAAAAATATATGATAAGACAAAGAAGAGTAATATTCATAATCCAAAACTTAGAAAAATAAAGAGAGGCATACCCAGTCATTGTCCCTTGCTAATACAGCAAGGTATTTAGTGCTTAAGGGAATCTGATGCATCTGACAAAAAACAGTAACTAAATTCCAGTGTTGGCTTTCAGCTTTTTGCTGAGACCGTAACTCAGATCCATCACCATTGCCATTTAATAGCCAAGACCCACATGTCTTCCCTTCAGCCAACTGCGGAAGACTTACTTTTTCCAAATGCTGCAGGACAAGCATGAGAGTTTGGGAAGGTTGTTTACTAGTAATGTTATTTAGATTTCCTTTTCTTTTAATGACGCTGGAATTATCATGGTGCACAAAATCATCAGCCAATGCCCGAGCAAGAGAATATGCAATATCACCCTCATGGAATATTGAATGAAAAGTGCCCTTAGGTGAAAGTGGCTTGTAATGATCAGTGTAATCACCAGACTTGTAAAAAGAAGATATCCGTCTTAAACCAGCGACGTCTACTCGGAGCATGCTAGCTGATAAACCATACAGCTCCAACAGAAAAGCACATGAAGCCACCAAAACAGAATCCTCAAAATGCGCAACAGCAAGTGGCATGACCTGAACATTGAAGTGGCACAAAATCAGAGAATTATTTACATAAAATCAATATGTTAAGGTCATAACGTGTCATAAGAAACAAGACCTCTCTACACATGCACAAGACTCAAATATGGGCCAACACACCTGCTGTTTGAAATGTATTCAATATGCATGTCCAACAAAGGAAGAGAAAAAGCATACTATTCTTTCTTTTTTCCTAGTTGGTACACACACACCCACCTCCAAAGAATTGTTTGCACCGAAGAGGACTTGATCCTTAGACCTAATTGCTTGCTAGGTACTAGGGCCAAGTTTACTATTCTTCTTTTTCTTTATTAAGTAAGATTGTATTAGAAAGCGTTCAATCGGGGAACGCATCCCGCAAAAACTACATAAGGGCCAAATGGGGCCCCTAAACTCTCAATATGTCCAACAAATCAACTATCCCCCCCATGGATTTACAATTCCTCCCCAAGACCCAACATTAAAGGGAACTAATAATGGAGAATTTCAGCGTCCCAATAATGGAGAAAAAGCATACTGTTCAATAGAAATTTCCACCGGAACTTTACTTATTTGTCTTCATCACATATTAAAGAGAGGAGTATCCAGGTCAAATATCTTATGATACAAAGACACTTGAAGTTACCTAAGGTAAACAAGAAAAAGTTTATATACATTGAACAAATAGTCATAGCTTTGGGACCTCAGATTATATGGAGTATACAAATTTGAAAACTAGACAGAATCCCATGTACCTTAAAAAACATGTATAGCAGGTGGATTTTGTTCTTTATCCATGTAAATCAAGAAAAACAAGATTCTACTGTGAACTAAAGAGGAAAAAGACAAAACGTGAAACACAGCTCATACTTCATTGTTTGAAAGAAAGAGTTGCACCATCAACACCACATAGTCACCGCCTTTTCGTCTTGGAAGACCACCACAGCCACCAACATTACCACTACCCACACCTCACAAATGTCAGACTTACAAGTTTGTCACTTGCAAGGTACATGTCTTTCCATCATGCCCATGACACTTGTAACTATTGTTTTTCTTGTTTCACTTTACGTGATAAGGCTAGTACTAAGCTAAGTGAGGTCTAAACTCTTTACTCCATTGCCTTCGCTTTGCACACCTTTTCCTTGCCTATTTATAAACTGTTGTGAGCAATGTCAACAAAATGAATCCTCTTGGGTGTGCATTTCAATCCAATTATTGGCTACATTTCTTTATCACAAACATGCCTCAGTTGCTTGCCACATGTCATGGTATTAGCAAGTGCCGATAATCAATCATAGAAAATTGTTTGGACCAAATGAGACGGCTTCTGATACACTATGATTTTTGCCATTTCACCTCAAAAACCACCACCACCACCCCACCACCATATGAAAGCCAACACCACCATCAGCATAGTGGCTCCACCATCACCACCACCTCTGTCACCACACAACCGTCTTAACCTACAACATGACACAAAAGTGGAATGGACGGAGATCCAATTGTCAGGGTCCATATATTGTAAGTTTGCATTCTGGTTTGAATAAATTTTAAATTAACATTTCAATGTAACCATAAGCTGAAGTAGGTTAGTTCAGGTCCCATCTCAGTGGTAAATCCAAACAAGTCCGTACTCATTGTCTCAACATTATGTATAGTTTCAGTTGTACAAATATTATCGTCGACTACCCCATAGTTTATGACAAGCATGCACTGCTGAGTTTAGCACCCTAATCAGATACATGTTCTATACCAGTGGATTAGAGTTGGAATTTGTGGAAAAGTACATTGAACAGATCTTGTAGCAGATTCTACAGTTAAGATTGTTAGAGGATTAATTTTATATTTGAGAGTAGTCTTGTCTTTTCCCTCAGTTTATTAGTTTAGGTTATTTTATATTCCTGTATATTTGTATTCTTTTGTATTATTGAATAACAGCAACTACATT
Organism: Cornus controversa; assembly: GCA_026545225.1. Classification (NCBI taxonomy): domain Eukaryota; kingdom Viridiplantae; phylum Streptophyta; class Magnoliopsida; order Cornales; family Cornaceae; genus Cornus; species Cornus controversa. The sequence continues at coordinate 109,757,477 of CM048845.1, read as the reverse complement.
CTCCTCTCCTCTTCACTGTTTGCACAAATCTTAACATGGTATCAGAGCGATCAATCTTGGGAATCAAATAGCACTGTTGAGCACTTCATAGCATCGTTACTGTTGCTCACTTCGTTGCATCATATCACAGCAATTGCAAACCCTAATCGCAGGCCAATCACAGACGACGCAGATCAGTGACGAACGACTTTGACCTTTGCACCACTATTCTCTCTCTTCGCATCATTCACAGATGACACAGTAGATACAGTCTCAATCTCAACACCAGTTGCGACCTCTGTTCTGTTCACATCGGACAGATTTTTTTTTTCCCTAGTTGGTACACACACACACACCCAAAGAATTGTGTGCACCCAAGAGGACTTGATCCTTAGACCTAATCCTTGCTAGACACTAGGGCCAAGTTCTTTATCCATTGAGCAGACAGAATTTCTTTTTGCATCTTCTCAAAAAGTCATGACTTCTGTTCTGTTTGCATCAGCACATTCTTGATTTTCTTTTCACATTGGCAGCTCACAAAATTTTATGTTTGCAAACCCTAATTGACTGCTCGCAGCATCTCGGTACTCAGTTTTCTGTTCTATTTTGCAACTCTCTGTTCGAATTTCTGCTCACATTAGGTTCTTGGCTTCTTCGCATCGACTTTGAGCTTACAGACTCACAATTGAATCGCAGCTTAGTCTTTAGCTTCCACATCGCATATAAAAAGGCAATTGCAACAACAATTTCAGTTTGAAATTTCTATTCGAAATCACATTGAAATTTCTCTTTGCATGGAACTCGGCCTTCGTCTTTGTTCATCAATTTTGTTTCCAGCTTCTGTTCAATCCTTCGCATCTATTCTTCTCGGCACTTTCTTCTACAGTAACCTAATCATATTTGACTCAACACTCTCTTCTACATTGACTCGGCCCTCTTTTCTTCTAAAGTGACAATTGCAGACTATTGGGACTATTCTTCTACAGTGACTTGGCATTTTGTACTAGTTGTGGCTTCAGAATTATATTTCGTAATTTCTGTGGTTTCAAAATTATTGGGCAGTATTAATTGATTCACAGATTATTGGTTGATTTATTGACAACGAAGAATTTTGCAGCATAGTTGGTTAATTTATTTAAGATGGCTAGTGGTAACAGTGAGGAACACTACATTGCAGCAGATGCACCATCTGGGAATGAGTCATCTTTACCAGCACTTACATTATCGTTGATTGCAGAGCATAAGCCTCTTTCCTTCCATCAGCCAAATGTTTTTTCAGTCTCTTCTTCTGTAGGTTTGTCTGCTTCAGCTTTCCCTGGTATATCTCGGACCACTTGGGTTTTTGAATCAGGTGCTACACACCATATGACCAGTGATAGTTCATTATTCACTAATTTTTTTTCTCCTCCACCTATTTCGGTTTCAACTGCCAATGGCACATCTATGCCATTAGCTGGTATTGGAACAATTGTCTCTCCACATTTGTCTCTTCCTGATGTTTATTGCATTCCTCAACTTACTTTGAATTTAATATTTGTTAGTCAATTGTTCGATTATGGATATTCTGTATTTTTTCTCTTCCAGCGGTTGTGTTGTACAGGATCCTCATTCCAAGAAGCTGATTGGGACAGGCTGTAGAAAGGGAGGATTGTATGTGTTAGAGAAGCTTCATGTTCCAGCTATAGCTGCTTCCTCTGTTAATTTGTCTTCTTTTCGTTTAAGTGCTCAGTCATCAAATTTTTATTTATGGCATTCCTGTCTTGGACACATTTCTAGCTCTCGTTTACAATATTTAATTTCTACTAGTGTTTTGGGTAATTTACATAGTCATGATATTTCTGATTGTGGTGACTGCAAACTTAATAAATTTTTTGCTTTGCCTTTTAAAAAAGCTCCACTACTTCTTTGGCACCATTTGATTTAGCCCATTCTGATGTATGGGAGTGTTCCTATTTCTACTAACGGAGGATCCAAATATTATGTTTCATTTATTGATGATTATACTCGTTTTTGTTGGATTTATCGTATGAAAAATCGATCTGAATTATATTCTATCTTTTGTACTTTTCGTTCTATGATCCACACACAATATTCATTTGTCATTAAGTGTTTTCGATGTGATTTGGCTGGTGAATAACTATGGGTGCGTTCACTAACAAAAACATTTTTTGTTTTTCACTCGGAAAAAATATATATATATATTTTTGTTTTTCTGAGTGGAAACAGAACGCAGAAATAGCGTTCATTAAAACTTGTCGTTTCCACATTTTTGAGAATAAAAAACAAAAAACAGTGTTTAGTAACACATTTGTTACACAATTTTATTTTTAATTTTCTATTTTATTTTTAATTCATCTATTAAAAACTAACCTTCAATCACAGTAAAAGATACAATTTGCAACTAGTTCAATAAAAGTTCCTATTGTTTGCCTTAAAAAAAAAACTTGACATATACCAAATTAAAAAATTACTCAACTTGATTGTCAACCACCTCTGTCTAAAGCATATCCCTTAGATACTTAAAGTCACAAATCCTAACAATACCCAATACATAAACATAAAATACAACATCCAGTTTTTTTCCCCATTTGGTTAAACTCCTAACAACATATACTTGAACTCTTTACCTATATCATATTCATCTGGCTAGCTATTTATAGGCTTTCTGTTGTAATCCCTATTTTTTTGATGTATTTTGAATATACAAATCATTAATCATTTACGCCTAAATATAAAAAAACTAACCTGTATAGTTTAGGTGAAATACTTTACGGAAGACTTGATAAATTCATTTGATAAGAATTGGACAATTTTTCTTTTCCTTTATTTTTTTTTTCTTTTTTTATATTTGAATCTATAACTATTAGACAATACAAAAGAACTTTCCTGAACTAATCTTCCATAAGTATGATTCATATATATGTGAAAATTAAATTAAATTAAAATTGATATCATATATATGTGAAAATTAAATTAAAAAATATGATACAAGTTAAAAGATAATAATATACATAACATGTATATCATAAAGAGTTATTATTTATAAGTGAATTTTTTTAAAAAAAAGATGAAAGGAAGAGCATTTTCAAAGTGTTTTTTTTTTAATATCGATAATTTATGCACATTATATATTATCATATTAATTTATTATCTATTATTTAACTACTAAGTAGACAAGAAAAAGATTAGGGTATATTTCAGTGACACCCCCTGTTGGAATTATTTCACACGGATACAAACTTTGCTTATAATTATCGTATAAACCCAATCGATATTTCCGTCTCTAACACCATTACTATATGCATGAAATGTCTTATCTGCCCCTACTTTTTTAATGGAATATAATCAAAAATATAAGTTTTGAGAAAAGACTGATTTGCCCCTATAGGGTTCGCTACTTTGGCTAGACAGTCGCGGACGTGGAAGCCTTACAAAAAGTCATGTATACACCTAGGAAAATCAAACAAAACACACTGACTTGCAAAAAGTAGCCTCTCTCTCTGTCCCTACTTTCTCTCTCTCCTACTTTTTTCTCTCTCTCTAAGAATAACCAGATTCTCTCTTTTATTTCTTTTTCTCTCTCTTGAAAATCTTTCCTTCAAAATAAGTTGAAGGATAAATTAAGAAGCTTTGCAAAAGAAGCTAGACAAGCTATACTCAGTCTCTTTGCAGTGGTAAGTACAGTAACAAACCTATAAGCCTAAAGATTGATTTTTTCTCTCTCTCTAAATAGCCAGAACTAGTTTTGATTTCTTTCTTTCTTTCTCTCTCTAAATAGCCAGAAGTATTTTTGATTTTTCAAGAGAGAGAGAAAGAGAAGAGAGAGAATCTAATTATTTTTAGAGAGAGAAAGTAAGGACAAAGAGAAAGAGAGGCTACTTTTTGTGCAAGACGGTGTGTTTTGTTTGATTTTTCCAGGTGCATACGTGGCTTTCTGTAAGGCTTCCACGTTTGAAAGAAGATTCTCTCTATTTAATTTAGTGAATATAGATATAGTGCCTTTCTTGATTTGCTAAAAACTGATGGCACTATTTTGTAATCCTCTTGTACTATTACTACTGAGCAAAATGGTGTTACCGAGAGAAAGCATAGGCATATTATGGAGACTACTCGGTCTCTATTGTTATCTGCAAGTGTCCCAAGTGTCTTTTGGGGGGATGCAGTCCTTAGTGTTGTACATATTATTAATAGAATAACAATTGTTGTTACTTCTGGTATTTCTCCTTTTGAACGACTGTGTGATAAACCTCCTGTTTATTTTTCTTTGAAAGTTTTTAGTTGCACATGCTTTGTTCTCATTCCTAAAGTTGATCATACCAAATTATCTGTTCATTCTGCTATGTGCGTTTTTCTTGGTTATAGTGAGGATCAAAAGGGATATCGATGTTATGATCCTGTTGCACAGAGATTGTATGTGTCTCGTCATGTAGTGTTCCTTGAGCACATTCCTTTCTTCTCTATTCCTGCTAGTCCTAGCACTTTGAGTAAGTTTGATCTTCTTCACATTGATCCCCTTTTTTGATGACGTTTCCAGTATTCTTCCAATTGTTCCGTCTTTCTCTATCCTTACATCCAGTCCTGTTGTCCCTCCTATTATTCACACTTACCGTCGCAAGAATACAACTGCTTCATCCGTAGGTACATTTCCACCTCTCAACTGACTCTCCATTGGATTCTGACAATGTAAATCCTGCCCCTCCTCGCTATCCTCAGTGAGTTCATAAGTGTCTTGATCATTTTGATTTCTCTAATTCTTGTTATTCTGCTAATTTCTATTCCTTTTTGGCATCTATTCATTCGCTTTCTGAACCAAACTCCTATAAGGAGGTTGTTCTTGATTCTCATTGGCTTTGGATGAAGAGCTCTCTACTTTGCATAACACTGGCACATAGGACTTGGTACCTTTACCCGCCTGATACACATGCAATTGGTTGTCGATGGGTTTATAAAATTAAGACCAAGTCTAATGGTTCCACATAGCGGTATAAAGATCGTTTGGTTGCAAGGGGATTCACACAGGAGTAGAGGAGACTTTTGATCATGTTGCTAAAATGACAACTGTTTGTGAATTAATTGTTGTCGCAGCAGTTCGTCAATGGAACCTTTCACAAATTGAGGTAAAAAATGCCTTCTTCAATGGGAATTTAACCGAGGAAGTTTATATGGTTCCTCCTCCCGGTCTCTCACATAATCCTGGAGAGGTGTGCAAACTCAAGAAGGCTTTGTATGGTCTCAAACAAGCTCCTAGAGCTTGGTTTGTGAAGTTCTTTACAGTGATATGTGGCTTTGGTTTTCATCCCAGTGATCATGATTCAGCTCTCTTTCTTCATTCTACTTTAGCTGGTCGCATTATTATCCTCTTATATGTTGATGACGTGATTCTGACGGGTGATGACAAAGCTAGCATTATTCTTTTGAAGTCGCAATTGCAACAACAGTTTGAGATGAAGGATCTTGGTCCCCTTTTCTTGGCATTGAAGTAGCCTATTCTCCCAAGGGCTATATGATGCAACTAATTAATGGTCCTTAGGTAGTGTCTTGGAAAGTATAGTCAAAGTCTATTAAGTAGTAATTATTGTGTAGGGGAATCTGAAGATGTATGAGAATAGGAACTGTTATTGATGCTCTCTGGGGAGTTGAAAAGTCAGTCTAAGAAAAGGCCAGGTGCCATTAATATATGTCTATATAAGGGATAACAATCCTATCTTCTTAAACCAAGTCTTAATCAATATTATTTTGAGTTATTTTCATATTATAAGCTTCTCTTAAGGCTTTTCTCAGATTTCCCTTTAGAAATCTAGGCTCTGACGTTGATTGAAGTAACTCTAGTCCATCTGACTACTGTAAGAGGACTTTCTTTTTTTTCTGTTTGTTTCAAATGGTATCAGAGTCTTTCCTTTCTGTAAGATCCGTGGTTACTTCAAATCTATGGCTAGGCAAGGAAGCAAGATAGCCACAAAAGAAGACTTTCAACATCTGCAACATCAAATTTTTCGATTGGGCACTTTATTAGAACAATATGGAATCATTTCACCCCTTAATCTGGATATTGGGAGACAGAGGGCAGCAAACAAAGGCATATCAAGGTGAAAATTGGGTAAAACAGCCTACTGGAGATAAATTTCATTGCCATATGCAGTCTAGAAGTCCAAAACAGAGAGCTGCCAGATCACAAAGCACATGGACGTCAACGGTGAAACGTACTAAAGAACCTGAATTTTGGTCCTACACGTGAGGATTCAAGATTCAAGTCTGCCAAGTTTCAAAGAAATGTAAACAGCCACAATATTGAAGGAAAACAACTATTGATTGAGGAAGATCTTGGGAATTATGTTGATGTCAACTCAACTTTTGATGAATCTTTCGGAAGTGTAGATGAAGAAGATAAGATCTTGCGGGTACATTCAACTTCGTTACTTCTGGAATTTGACGACAATGAAGAGGAATATGAAGGAAAAAAAGGTGGAAGAGGAGAATTCTGAAGAGACAGCCAACAACATGCCAGAAGCTAAGGCAGTCATCATTATTCAATCTACATATCGTGGATTTGAGGTGAGAAAGTGGGAACCATTGAAGAAATTGAAAGAAATATCTCAAGTTGTAGAAATTTCAAAAATTGCGTTTGTTGACAAACAAATAGATGAAAATTTTGAAGATAAGACTATTGAACATCCAATGGTAAGAGGTTCATTAAACAGAACATCAGATGAAGTTTACTTGAATAATTTGGATAGAAATGAAGCTTCTTCGTTCATGGATTTGATGACTAATGGATTTCATATTCATGACTTGATTTGGGATGGATTCTTGGTACGACATTCAGCTAGGAGTTGTTCTAATTAAAAAATCAGATTAATTCAGATTTTGTTTCGTGATGTGTTAAAGCAAACTTCAAAAATCTTCTAAATTTAAAGGAAGTGTTATGTTGTGGCCCGAATTTTGTCTCGACCCTGGTAGTGTTGCGACCCGATTTTGATCCGCTGCTCCCAGAAAAATTTTTATGACCCGTTTTTCACTTGCAGATTTTGGACTCGGATTAGGACTCTCTTGTAGCCCGATATATAAGGGCATCTAAGGGTTTAGAGTGAGCGAGAGAAAACATTGAAAACGCAAAAAGAGAGCGAGAGCTAGGGTTTGGGGTTGGAACTTGTAATCTCCTGATTTTCGCATGGTGAAATCTTTCGCCGGATCTTCGTCGTGGATGTAGGCACGTCGCCGAACCACATAAATTTCTGCATTCTGTGTGTTGTGCTTGTTTCATTTTGTATCGAATTTCGTGATTGTGCCTGGTTTGCGACAGTTTTTCACAATAGGAAGTGCTCGGCAAGTTCATGAAAAGGTGTTATTTGTTGGTGAAAGAAGATTATTGTATTTTATTTGAGTAAGGAAAAGAAGAAAGAAAGGATGGAAGACCTTTTTTGGGTTTTTAATTGATCGTGGTAAATTGTTTCAAACTCAAGGGTAAGTTTTCTTCAAGGAGGACGGTCTGATTCAAATAATTAATGGTCCTTCAGTAGTGTCTTGGAAAGTATGGTCAAAGTTTATTAAGTAGTAATTATAAGAACTGTTATTGATGCTTTCTGCAGAATTGAAAAGTCAGTCTAGGAAAAGGCCAGGTGCCATTAATATCTGTCTATATAAGGGACAACAATCCTATCTTATGAAACCAAATCTTAATCAATATTATTTTGAGTTATTTTCAAATTATAAGCTTCTCTTAAGGCTTTTCCCAAATTTCCCTTTGGAAATCTGGGCTTCGACGTTGATTGGAGTAACTCTAGTCCATCTTACTACTGTAAGAGGACTTTCTTTTTTTCTGTTTGCTTCACTATCTTCTTTCGCAATCCAAGTATGCAATAGAAGTTATTCACAAAGCTCGTCTCACAGATTCTTGAAGAGTCAAGACACCGTTAGAGCTCCATGTTCGTTACTCTTCCTCAAATGGTGTTCCATTGGTTGATCCTATTTTGTATAGTGTTATAATTTCCAGTTTAGTGTATGAGTGTATCTCACAGTTGCACGGCCTGACCTTACCTATGCAGTTCACATTGTCAGTTAGTTTGTTTCTTCTCCTACTACTGCTCACTGGGCTACAGTTCTTTGTATTTTGTGCTATCTTTTGGGTACTTTAAATCAGAGTTTGTTGTTTTCCTCCGCTTCCGCTTTGGAACTTCGAGCTTTTTGTAATGTTGATTGGGTGGGGACTCAACCGATCATAAGTCCACTACTGGCTTCTGTGTTTTTCTAGGTGACTCTCTCATCTCCTAGAAAAGCAAGAAGCAGACAGTTGCTGCTCACTCCTCTGCTGAAGCGGAGATCGTTTGGCTCAAAAGGTTGCCTGGTGATATTGGTGTTCCTCTTTCTGTTCCTACTCCCATGTACTGTGATAACAAGAGTGCCATTTAGATTGCACACAAATCTGTCTTTTATGAGTGTACAAAGCATATTGAGATTGATTGTCATTTCGTGCGCCATCATCTTCAGCTTGGTACTATCTCTCTCCCATTTGTTTCTTCTACTATGCACTTAGCTGACTTCTTCACTAAGGGGCCCGTTTGGCAATCGAAAGCGTTTTGAAACGTTTTGCATTTTTGTTTTCATCCGAAACAAAAACAACAATTTGTTGTGGAGTGTGTTCAATAGTGATTGAAAGCATGTTTGGTAACGTAAAATTTGTTGCAACATTTTTGAAAGCAAAAACATAAAAACATGTTTGGTAAAAAAGTGTTGCATGTTTGAAAAACAAAATGGCTAGTTAAAAAGGCCACTTGCAGGTTTTTTTATTATTATTTCCGGGTACTGTCCATTGCTACAGTGTGAAAACAAGTGAAAATATCAATTTCTTGTTTCTAATTTGGGCCTTTTTTCAGAAACACTTTCGGTACCATTCAAATCAAAACAAAAGTTATCAAACGCATTTTAATGTTTTGCTTTGCTACAGTACATTACCCAAAACAAAAAACACGAAGCAAAAATGGTTTCCAAACAGGCCCTAGGTCTCATTCTATGATTCATTTTCATTTTCTTCAAGACAAACTCTCAATGCTTCTTACCGTCGCATCAGGAGTCTGAGGGGTGGGGGGTGTTAGAGGATTAATTTTATATTTGAGGGTAGTCTTGTCTTTTCCCTCAGTTTATTAGTTTAGGTTATTTTACATTCCTGTATATTTGTATTCTTTTGTATTATTGAATAACAGCAACTACGTTCTTCTCTCCTCTTCACTGTTTGCACCAATCTTAACAAAGATCAAAAACAAATCCTACACCATATGTATACAAAAGAGCACTAATCAGACCATTGTTACTTCAAACAATAGTATCCTAACCAGATCATACAATCCAATATGCTCTTTTTCTTCTAGAACACTAAATGTCGTAATCTGAAAAAAAATCTTTCTGATCCCTCAACCCACACATTTAAGACAACAACAAACATAACAATGTGAAAGCTAATGCCAAAGAAAAAAAAAAGTTTTTAACTGCAGTTGGCAAACATGTTTCTTTTTCTAGAATTCACCAAAAAGTTTATTGTTGTGAAAGTGCCTATAAGCAAATCCATACAATATCAAGTATATCAATATAAGCAAATCCCAATCAAGTATAAATCAAAATGAAAAGTGATCCATACAGATGAAAGAAGAGACTCTTCACTTTGTGTTATAGGTGTAAGAAGTGATTGCACGTCTGATTGCACATTTGTTTGCCCATGCAGTGAAGTGCCGGCTTGTGACGCTTGTCCTCTATGGATATGTTCGAATTTCAGCTTTTGAACTCTAACAGCAAGGAGATGATTAAAAGCTGCCAATGCACGTCCACGATGCAAGTGGTGCTCAAGTCCAAGTCCAATTTCCTGACAAGTATGATATAAAATCAACAATTGAAATGTTAGGAGGATTCCATGAGAGCAAAGAGATGATTGAAGCCACATTCAATTTGCTGTTTTGCACCTCTTCAATAACACTCACGCTTCTGAACAGCACAATATTTTCAAATAGCATTATCTTGGACTGGGAAGAATAATATAACCAAAACGGATGCTAATTCTGAAACAAGGATCATTGCTTGGAATAGTGCTAAAAGTTTGGTCTACCAAGCAAGAGAATGGGGTTCCAGTATGGTGGCAACCATTTTTTACAATTAATGCCAAAGGTCAAATCTTTTATCCAATCTAATCCTCCCAGAACCTTGTTAATGTTGATTAACATTGGGTAATGGCCTTGGGATACTAATATCGAATCTTAATGAAAATTCACAATGCCATCAACTATATTCTAAAATATAATTACATAAGCTAACAAATTGAAGCATTTTTCTTTTTATTTGTCAAGTGAGTGAATTAAATATTTGATAATGAACTTCCCTTATAGGCGTATATCAAAACTTCTCTTGTTCAACTCCTAGCCTGGACTAGCCCTGATTTAGAAGATTGGCAGGCCATTTCATGCATCTAGGGGACTAGTCTCACCTCTATTGGGGATGGGATAACCCACAAGACAAAAATAACTAACAAAGAAACTAAAATAAGAAAAGTTGCATGTATATTTATGACAAAGTGTCGCCCACAGTACACAGCTGTTCTCATTTAATCCAAGTACACTTGGGTAGGTTAACACTATGCAAGTAAGACACTCCATTGGCAACTACAATACTATAAGATTGAGATCTGGGATTCAAAGCAGGATTCAGTAGCACAGTTAAGATTATCATGTACTAAGACACTTTTGAGTCTCCAACCAAACTTAATGAAGCAATTCAGAATTCTCCTTAACTTCTCATCTAGTAATAATGCAAAATTAAAAGTTGAAAGATTATAAACACGAATAAAGTATTCTGCAAAGAGCTGTAACTACCTCCATTGAAGAAGAATACAGTTCCTCTTCAACATGTTTTTGTATAGCAGCTTCCCAGGACATGGCAGTGATGCCAGCATGTTCATTAGCATTAACAAAAAAATCGATGTCCCTAAGTAGAAAAGATTCTCCTGTAGTCAGACCTGCAAGTGATTGCCAACCAAGAGGACCCTGCAGTAATAGAAGAAACATATAATAGAATCACAAAGAATAAAGTATTTAATGATGACGATTATTAATGAACATGATCTTTCCAGAGGGCAATAGAAAAAAAATATATATATATATAGAATTGTCTAACCTAGCTACTACTTTCTAGTCAGGCACAAAGTTCAAAGTTCAGTAACCCCAACTTACAATGTATTTTCCTACATAGCTAACAAGACAAATTCTGTAAGAGACAACAGAATGAAAGATTCAGTGAGAAACCTGAACATAAAGCTGAATTAGTCTCCGCACAGCCTTAGAGAACCAGCACGGGAGCATTTGTAGAAGTGAAGTATCACGCCCAGCAGAGAAGAATATGTTGTCACGCCAATTCAGGTAGTCTGATAAATTAGAATAGCCAAACACTGTATATTGGAAAGTAATTATCAGATTATTTGAAAAATATAATGCCACAAAAATGGAGATACTATAGGACGATTTCCATGACCATAAAAAGAAGAGAGAGAGAGAGATAAAACTAACCATTTCTGGCTTTAGGGCCGAGAAAATTACAAGTTGTATCATGTCCAAAGCATGCTGATACTAGTGTGTGCCACAGTGTAGGGAACCGTTGAAGGGCTGGTTTAAGGTTCTCTAACGTGCACTGGGCTGAGGAGCTACGATGCCTGTTTACACTACCACAGCTCAGGCAATCCTCAACTGGTACAGGGGCAAACATTAAGGTGGCTAAAGCTGCCATTTCCCCTCCTCCTTCCGCAATGTCATCGACAGTATGGATAATATCATTAATCTCCAAAATGTTGAGATTGCTACCAGGAACCAAGTTACGTGACATAATCGAGTGAGCATTAGAGAATGATGCATCATATTCATGTCCCTTAACCCTCGATAAGAGCAACCATTTTGCCCATTCACTATCTCCCTGTAAAGACACAAAACAAAGATGACACGAAATCTTACAACATTTTTTCATTCAACAAGCTGTAATGCTGTACAGAAAAATAATATTAGTTCTTAGCATGATAGCTCAAAACTATACACAAATAATGATTAGCTAATTAAAACTGACCCGTTGGCTGTGGTGCGGCCCCAATTATTTGGGTCCAGGCTGGAGGAAGGCCTACCCAACCCAGCATGGGCCACAAAAAGTTAGTAAGTATTGTTAGTGACTTATTAACATGTTAAATGTTATATATATACTTATTGTATAAGTAAAACACTAATACTAATAATTAATAAGATAGTACTTATAAACACTCCGGGCAGACTGTGGGCCTCAGGACAAATGTGACCCCTATGTACAATCATTCTTTTGCCTTTATCAGATTACAGAAATCACAAAAGCTTATATGGTCAGATAAGACGCTCAATGTTCATACAGTATTCTGATATACTGTATATTCTAGTTGTGTTTATGCTAATCTCTATCTAACTGGCTCTCTTTTTCTTTAGAGGATTAACCAGTCACTCTTAAAAACATATTTATCTAATCCGGTACTTCTATTATAGAATCATAAAGCATCAAAGTCAATTCTTCAACTCAATGGATCATACAAGTTCTCCATTTGAATGTCTTCAATAAGTTATGAGAAAGAGAAAGAGAAAGAGAGAGAGAAATGTCAAGTAGACAGTTCTCATATCAAAAGATCCATATACTCATTTATAAGACTGAACAAAAAGGCATAAACAGGTGTAAACAAATAAAAGAGATGAACAACAGTGTGTAGAAAATACGCAAACATAAAAAAGAGATACTCTCACTGAAATAGAGTATACTTACTGCAGCATCCTGCAACACAGAAAGTGAATCATTATCTAGAGCCAACTTGTGGTGATCAAGGTAAAGATCCAGAAGGTTTGGCAAATTGTATTGCACACAGTGACGTACAACAAGTTTATGCAAAGCTTGGAAAGCTTCTAGGTGAAATACTCCACCAATATTTGAGAAATTTAGATCTGATGAACTATCAATGGATTCATCAACGGATGAAGTTTCATATATGCTGGTAATGAAACCTGATCGCGCCAGAAGAGGTACTATATCTGCTGTGCATTCCCAGTACTCCTTCAGAAAAATAAATTTCCTAGCAAGCTGCTGCTCTACAAGTCTTCTTAACCAGATGGAGCACATACTATTAGATGAAAACCTAAAAATTCTGACATCTGGAACATCCATGCACACAGTATCTAACACTTCAAGAGAACATATATAGTTGCCATAATCAGGAACTTCTCTTTTGCATCCAACACTTGTAGCAGATTGTAAACCATCCAAACCAATTTGGAGGTTCCCACCGGATAATGAAGATGATGGAATCACATCTAGGAGTTTGGAAACTTCCACCCAGTCATTGTGGCACATGTGGTACTCAAGTTGTGATTCCCACAGTACATGAACACCCATAAGAAAAGGTTGGTCCAACAATATCTGTGAAGCAAGAGATTTATAAAATTTTAGTCCAATTAAGAAGCCTTTAACAATAACAAAAGCTTGCTACATACTAAACTAAATTTAAGATATGAGAAATTGTACTGCCATGTGTAACAAAATTAAACAGTCAGCACCCAGCACAAAGGTCAAAGACAGAGATGGAATGCTCCAACGTGCTAGAGATGGCACTACCCAGGAGGCTTACTTGGCAAAATTTCAATTGATTTGATTTTAGAAGCCTTTTAAGTGTTCAGTTCAACTGCAATATAAATTCAGATGGTTCGAAGAAACAATAGCTGTGTAGCCAATGGTTTCCAAAGGTAGTCCATATGTAATAGGTAGGGTATTAAAGCCCCACCGAGGTTATTTCCACTAAAATGTTGTAACAAAGTTCTTTGAACTATAACTTAAATAATATATATATGTTCTTTGAACTACCAAAAGAAAGAGGGGGGTGGAGAGAAATGGCTCAAAAAGACTAGTCATGATCTCAAAAAGGGTTGTAGATTTATATTCATTCTTTTTGAAGTATAGAAATGTGGAATGATAAGCTACATAATGCCCTGCGATTTGAAGTGATGATAACTCATTTAAAAAAAGAAAGAAACAGTGATATCTCACATGTCTATCCTCTTCTCCTTGTTCAAGTAATCATACACAGAAACAGAAGTAAGAACAACAAATAGAAAACTGCTTCTGCAGAAGCAGTCAAAAGTAAACACACAAGAATTAAATTGTTAACAAACCATATCTTTAGCTCCTGTTGACTCGGGCATATATTTCTCAAGTAACAATAACCAAGAAAGCTACCACAATAAAAGGGAAAACATTTGTCCTATCACTAGTCTGTAAAAAAAAGAGGAGGAGGGGGGTGGTGGGATGTTTAAATTACACTGACCTATCTTGAGGATTGGCCAAATTACATGGACCTCCACTGTGATTTCAAAACTTACTATGACCTCCCCTAAAAACGAAACTTGGTAACAGTTAGCTCCCTCTGTTGACGGTCAGTGTCAGTCAAAGACGGAAAATGATGATGCACGCCATGGAAATTGTTTAAATTTTAATATTGCCATCATTTTACAAGACATATTTATTAAACAAATGTTACATTATCTGAGGGCATTTTAGTAATATCACACCAACCGTTAAAAGGTACATCACTGACAAGGAGGTCAGTGCAATTTTTGAAACTAGAAGGCAATGCTGTGTCATTTTGCCAAATCTTACTGGAGGTCAGTGTAATTTGCAGAAAAGAAAAAGAAATATATGAAAATTAATCAGAATATATTTAAGATATTCCATGATACTGACAACAAAAGAGAATGCACAACATCCAAGGTTTTAGGGAAGAATAGCGCCCTTGCTACCTGAGAAGAGAACTATCTACTGTTACATGCGAGAATTAAAAAATCCTGCACTAAGTCAAAGCAAAGAATAAATGTGGCATGGCAAAGATCTGAAGTTTTTCTGACAGCATCAAACATTTCAGATCATTATGCATTGGTCGTCCATACATCTGATCAGATAGCTTCCAAACCAAAACCTTTTAAATTTCTTAAGGTATGGTGTCATCAAGAAGGTATCACTGAGGTGGTAAAGCAAGCATGGGGAGAAGATGTGGAGGGTAATCCTATATATATACTTACTAAAAAGCTGCAGAATGTCAAGTCTAAAGTGAGGGAATGGAATAAGAGGGATTTCAGACATGTTAATGACAACTTTCTGAGTCCAGGAAGAAATTATATGAAGTTCAAATGGAAATGCTCAAAGATCCTTTCAATCCAAATCTTATAGAAGCAGAAAATCTGGCCAGATTTGTTCTTGAGAAAGCTTTAAAGAATGACGAAATTTTGACAGCCCAAAAGGCTAGAGTTCATTGGCTTCAGGAGAATGATCGATGCACCAGGTTTTTCTATCATAAAATAGCTAAACATAGATCTTTTAATGCTATCTCAGCTATCCAAAAGGAAGATGGAACATGGTCCACTGATGTAGATCAGATTGAGCAAGAGTTTGTGAATCATTATCAGAAGTTATTTAGCAATGATCAAAATCAAAAGAGCTCTTTTACACCTATGGAGCCTAGAGTTAAGGCTCTCTTTGGACGAACCTCAGTATTTGGAGAGCCAAGTCACTGCTAATGAAATTAAGTCAATTGTTGACCGATTAGGTCCTGACAAGAGCCCAGGCCCTGATGGGTTTCCTCCAAGATTTTTTCAACAATTTTGGAGCATTGTGGGACAAGATGTGGTAAATGCTGTGCAATTTTTCTTCTCAAATGCTAAGCAGTCAAAGGCCATCAACTCTTCTTTTATATGCCTCATTCCCAAAACGAACAACTGTGTTAAAGCTGCGGATTACAGACCCATCCCATTGTGCTCAACAGTTTACAAGATTATTACTAAGCTAATGGCTACCAGGATAAGTTCAGTGCTGGGGAGAATTGTGGATTGCGAGCAACAAACAGCTTTTGTGAAAGGCAGGAAAATCCATGATAATGTCATTATGGTTAATGAAATTCTGAGAGGGTTCCAGACTACAAAATTTCATCAGTCAATGGCCTTTAAAATAGACCTAAAAAAGGCATATGACTCTGTTTCTTGGGATTTCTTGTTTCATGTTCTTAAAGCTTTTGGGTTTGGGGAAAAATGGATTGCATGGATAACAGAATGCATATCTCTGTGTTAATAAACGGCACTCCTGCAGGGTATTTTCAGCCTAAAAGGGGTTGAGACAAGGTTGCCCTCTCTCTACTCTTCTTTTCACTCTTACTACAGAATTCTCCTCTATGGTTCAAGGCTGAAAGAAATAATGGGGGTGCTGAATTAAATGGTTTGGCCTTCACTCACTGTTTTTATGCAGATGATCTGTTTCTGATTGCTAAAGCAAGTGTGAGGTCAGCTAAATGTATTTTGAATATCTTTAATAAGTTCAAAACCCTCTCTGGTTTGGAGGTGAGCTTTGAGAAAAGCAAGGTTTTCTTTTCTAAAGCAGTTAAAAGGAAAAGAATTTTAAGCAGAATCTTGAAGATGAACTGTGGTTCCTTGCCTCTTCAATATTTACGTCTTCCTATGATTGATAAAGGCTTGAAAAAGAAGGATTGTAAAGCTCTGACTGACAAGATTGCTGCAAAACTCAATGGGTGGAGCTCTCTTAGTTTATCACTTGCTGGTAAGGTAGAGTTGACAAGGTCTGTGATCTATTCTATTATATTATCCACTATTGGTGTACTGCTTTTAAGTTTATCAGCTGCAGTTGTTGCTTTGATAGAGAAAATGATTAAAAACTTCATTTGGGGTGGCAAAATCAATTCTAAGAGACCTCATCTTCTTAAGTGGAGTAAGCTAGCTTGTCCAAAATCTGAAGGAGGGTTTGGTTTAAGAAGAGTTGCAGAAATTGGCAAGGCCACCAAATGCAGCTTTTTTTGGGATTTCATTCAAGGAAAGGATAGAATTTGGATTTCATGGTTGAAGAACCTTTACCTGAAACATGATTCTATTTGGTAATGCGCCTCATGCTCATTGATATACTATAATTCCACCTTCTGGAAGAACCTGTTAGAGGTCAGGGAATTTATGGCAGCAAATGTCTGTTTTCAGATTGGGAATGGGCAGTCTCTGAAGTTTTTCTTGGACCCTTGGTGGAATGGTGCTTCCTTAGTTCAGACTTATGGTCACAGGATTGTCAGATTATTTGATATTCCTAAAAGTGCAAATATCAATTCAGTAATTCAAAATGGTAATTGGGTTAGACCAGAATATATGGTGAATAAGATTACTGGAATATGGGATCAGATTACTCAGGTTCCTATCAAGCAAGGCTCTGATTCCATTAGATGGAAATATGGTCAGGCTTCTTTTAAGTCCTGGAAATACTATAGAAATGAAACCCCCAACAGGTACTGGTCCAAGCTTGTTTGGAATGGTGGAAGACCTGCCGCAAGTGCGACCTATTGTTTGGCTATCCATGACAAACTACCTACTTTGACCAACTTGCAGCAAAGAAGGATGTTCCAATTGTCATAATTGTATGTTGAATGCTGATTCAAGAGATCATTTGTTTTTCAGTTGCAACTTTGCTCAAATTATTTGGAGATGGTTGGTTGAGTTGTTCAATTGGGATTGGAGCAGGGTAAATAACTTTGATCAGGTGGTGGATTGGTTTGTTTCTCAGTCCAGGACCAGAAGTAACTGCAGCAAGATTTTGAAAGTAACTTTCACTTTTACAATCTGGAATATATGGTGGAATAGGAACCAGAAACTTCATGAAAATGTCGCTGTTAATCCTCAACAAACTGCTCGTCAAATCATTTGGAATGTGGTTGACACTTTGGACATTAAGCTGCAAGAGCTGGTGGAAATGTTCAGTTTTTAATGCTTGGAGTAGTATGATTGAATCTGTTTGGGTAAAGTGGTTAAGAAGAGAGTGTTGCTTCTTTATTTGCTTCTATGTTTTTCCATTTCAAGGTTATTTCTTGTTAATCTCCTTGCTTGCCAATTTTTGGAAGTGGGTGTTCAGTAGTTGTTTTGTAATGGGGAGGTTTTCCCCTCCTCTGTTTGCCTTAATGGCTGTTTAATAAATGCTTGTTCAGGAAAAAAAAGATCTAAAGCTTTACTCAAAAATAAAATATAGTGTGTGGCCCATTATAATCTAAAGTTTCACTCATTGCGCGACTGTAAAGGTACCACCACTGTGTATAATGATTGAGCTTTTAATTACCCATGAGCTTTGAGAAAAGCTCCTTAATAAAAATATTTCATCTGTAAATTAATATCTTCTCCATTTAATTTGACAGAACTTAATAACAAAAAGCGGACCAAACATTGACCCATTCCAATAGCCAGTCATAGGTCAACAGTTTTACTGCAGATGGACTCCATTGATCCATACTGGCTTATAAGGGATAAAAACCAAAGGGACTCTAGCCCAATGGTATAAACTTTGCACCCTCAAAGAGGAGGGGAGGGGTTCGAGCCCCAGCATGGGCAAAGCGTGTGTGAGTACTTACCTAATAAAAAAAAAAAATCAAGGATAAAAAAGGGTTTGAAATAAGAATATATGTATGCTTAGACATTATAGTATCTCAATGGAATTCATAAGGTTAAGGATTCAAGTCATCCGACTGCCATGTCCCAACTCCTAACCACTTATTCCCTCCCCCCTAGACAATTATAAAAACCCAGTTCCAAAGGCAGGATTGGACCGCTGGAGTGCCTAGTTCACCGCTTTAATGGTTCAACTGGTGGGGCCAGTTTTGACAGCATTAGACAAGATGCCATCTTTTCACATATATACAGGAAAGGCTAGTCAAAAGAAGTTTGCTTCCGTTAAGTTTTTCAAAGGTTAAGTTGATGGTTCTAAAAGAACCGAAAAGAATATTTAAAAAAAATAGCATAACATCACTTTCTGGCGACATAGTTCAAGAAGAAAAAATAATTGACTTACACGATCAACAGTTCTTTGATCCCAAGCATCAGACCAGACAGCTGCAGCAGCCCAGTAACCAGCATGAGTACTATCATCATCAACCGGAGGAATGACAGAGAGTTCATTGACATTTGCCCAAGAACCTAAAACGACTCCGTCAATCTCACCACACCTGATGCTAAGATTTTTTAAAAATTTTGAATGCAGTAACCGCAAATTTATTTCTCCTCGTGAATCTGTACTCAGAGATCTCATGAATTCTTTCTGTCGGCCATGAAATGTGCTCCAAAAACTACTGCATGGATAGACCCTCTTTTTCCAAAAAAAAAAGAACCAAAAAGTCAGCTCAAAAAAATCATCAGTATGAATCTAAATACCCACACCATCTAGGCTTGTAAGATATATAAGACAAAAAACTCACTAAATCCCACATACCTCAATAAGTGATATCCTCTCCAAATTCTTCCACTCATATGGTCCAAGGTAACCATATCTTTTCATCTCCTCAGCTATTTGCATCCGTAGAGATCTCCTAACAGTACCAAAAACCAACTGTTTAAGGCTGCTTTCAATGTCCTCTCCAAGTTTTTGCAAAGTTACCACAGCAAGTCCAGTTTCACCCTATTAATCAGAGATTATTAGTTCAAAATGAAAATTTGACCTTATTCTGTCTAAATAACTATCAATAAGCAACCTTTAAGAATAGATCATAAGCAATAGCTCTTCCAACATCACGAACTTCAGTGAAAGTATCATGAGGCTCTTCGTCAGTAACCAAATCTCTTAACCGATGAAGATGCAGTTGGAGAACTGCCAAAGGAACACGACCAGATTGTAAAGCATCTTTGACCACAGTTTTTAAGTCCAAATTAGCTATTTCCCAACGTGTAATCATATCCTTAGGATTTTCCAAGGAAAAAACTTTCCTCCCCATGACACTTCCTTCTGACACAAGGACAGATACTCCACCAACATTCTCTGAATCCAAATGGGCTTTGAAATCCATAGGCATTAAGGCAAGATTTTCAGTGTTGTCAAAGTCCAAATTAGATGCAGGAATAGGAAGTGCATGTTGGTTTGATGTCTCCAATGATAATGTATCTGCAGATTGAATTGTAACCTTGGAGACATCCTGCAATGAATTTGCATCCACCAAACGTAATGACCCCACACCATCCACCTGTAAGATAAGGCAAATGGATTCGTTTATTCTAGTGAAAATATGGAAGCAGTAAACTAACATTCAGATTAGTGGAACCACACAACACCATACCAATCCTTGACCTGGTCTTTTGAATTTCGCACTAAGCCGACACTGCAGATTGCGGATTATCTCCAAAAAGTGAGCCATCTCCCGAAGCCTTCTAGAATTTCTGGTTTCATTACGTTCTTTCTCTGGTAACACCAACAGAGAAGGACAATTCCGCATACCCTTAATTCCCTGTAATAGAAATGCATCTTTCTTATGCTGTATCGACCCATATTTACGTATCATTTTGGTTGCAAAGGAGGTGGCCATTGCGAGAAGCCTGTATTACAACATAAATATTTATAAGAGAGAACGTGATTTGAAAAAAAATAAATTATAATCTCCAGAGCACTTCCATTCTATTCTTAAGCAACTAATTCGAATTTTGATCATCACTGACAACATATTTCATCATGACTAAATTAAATTGTATTAAAAAAGACTGTGAGAAGCCTGTATTACAACATAAATACAAGAGAGAACGTGATTTGAAAAAAAAAAATTTATAATCTCCAGAGCACTTCCATTCTATTATAATTCGAATTTTGATCAACGCAGACAACATATTTCATCATGACTAAATTAAATTGTATTAAAAAAGACAAAAATATACAGGCATCATGCAAAGAGAAAAGAATCTACCAATATTCAGTACAGTACAATTATTTTCAAGCTCTTTTTAAAAGTTTGACCTTTAAACTCTTCCACATTCCTAACCTTAAAACTCACCAATCCTTGTGCTTGGATCATATTTTCACTGAGCTCTATCACAGAGGCTGAGGGATCAAGTCTTATCACAGGGTATTTGTAGGACTCTAAAAGATGAAACACAGGGTTTGGCTGCCACATGCCATAAAAAAACTTTCAAGGTGGGGAATAGAGGAAAGTAACACCAATTTACCTAAATTGCCTTTAGTAATACTATAACTGTTAGGTTGGCTCAAATTCCTATTGTGATTAGGTTTCTATTATAGAGTTATATCTTATTAGGTAATTTCTTAGTAGACATGTTTTGGCCTCAAGGAAGGAAAGTTCTTGTTAGGCAACTTTATGGCTCTAAGGAATTGTAATCCTTGTCCACCAAGGAATTGGGTTTTGGGCTCTATAAATAATTACCTATGTTATAGGTTGAACCGAGTGAGAAGAGAAGAGGCAATACTCTCATTGTTTTTGAGAGGACACTTAGAGAGAGAATTCTTGTTTAGAATTTGTGATTTCCTTTTGAGTGAGATTGGGTGTATAAGGGTTGAGAGTTGAGCGTACTCTTGATACAATCTTTTTACTTGTACTATTACAATCTATATAGTAAAATCGGACTCTCTGTGGACGTAAACTTGTTTAGCCGAACCACGTATAATTCTTGGTGTGTTCTTACAAATTTCTTCGTGCTTATTTACTTATCATCACATCGTAATATTTCGTGGTACGTGATTGGGGGCTTGTTTCTCAACAATTACGATAATGTGTTTCCTAAATAAAAAATATAAATAGACTAAGATAAGAAAAAGGGAATTGAAATAGAAAGGAAGACTAAGATAATAATCATAATATTATTCTGATAATGTGTTACCTTCCTTTGCCCAATTTGACAAGTATGGCACTAGAAAAATAAAATGACTCATGCTTGGGATTAGGCCAACAAAATCTTTCCTCCACCATAGCAATCGTATTGTCATGTTGAAGGTGACCTCTGGCACTAACCTCTAAATGCGATTCCCATGTAAATTGGCCACAAACAAAAGTTAAGGCAAGCAACAAGAACACCGTGTAAAAGTCCTACGTGGGTAATGAGATAGATTGAAGTACTTGACATATTACATAAGCCACAAGGCATGACTAGCCACTTGAAAGTCTATTGTTAGTTTTGAAGGCCTTCCATTCGTCTCTAGGACAAATCTAAATATGTTGCTTGCCACTTTCAAGGACTATGTTCAAAATATGGTAGCACCCACCATCATATCCAGAAGACCATTGTGTCATGGAATAGAAAAACCGATGCTCGGGGGCAGAGCTAAGGGGGCTAGGGAGCCATCCCACCGCAAAAACAAAAACAAAAACACAAAATTCTATTTATGGTTACTTATTATGGTCATCAACGGTGAGTTCAAAACAAATTACATGAACCTCTTTTGTCTTTTTTTAAAAAATTCAAATCTAGTGAAAAAAGTGTCAATTATTATTGTAGTCCTTGCAACAACATATGAGTACTCCATTCATATCTTGTTATGTTATGGCTCGAATTTTGTCTCGGCCCGAGTCGCAACCCGAAAAATGGGCTTTGTGTGGACCCTGTTTAGGACTCTCTTGTAGCCTGGTATATAAGGGCATCTAGGGTTTGGAGTGGGATTAAGAGAGAAAACACTGAAAACGCAGAAAGAGAGTGAGAGAGAGAGAGAGAGCTAGGGTTTGGGATTGAAACTTGTAATCTCCTTACTTTCGTATAGTGAAAACTTTTGCCGGATCTTCGCCGTGGACGTAGGCACATCGCCACGTAAATACTTGTTTTCTGTGTGGTGCTTGTTTCGTTTTCAGTCGTGTTTCATGATTATGCTTGGTTCGCAGCTGTTTGCCATAACATATCTATATATGTTATTTGTAATATATGAATTCAAGAGAAAAGAAAAGGAGTGCTTGATACTTGACAACCTCATATATTGGTTGTCAACCTATGAAACACGGATACGGATACGAGATATGGATACGGCGATATGGCAAATCTCAAAAAAATAGGATACGGGTACGGCAAATATATATATATATATAGATAAAAATTACAAGTTTGCCCAAACATATCCGAGAAGTATTCACCACGTATCCCCAAGTATCCTGGCGTATCCGAAAATAAAAAAATTATTTAAAAAAATCGGATACTTCCCGGGAGTATCCGATACGTGTCCGACCGTATCCGATACTGCCACGGGGCCTCCGGGGAAGTATCTGTGCTTCATAGTTGTCAACATATTCTTCTCTCCATTTTTTCTTTTCATATCATTTATAGTCATGATCTTAAAGATATAAATTAAGAATTGCAATGTAAAGAAAATTTGTTACAATTATTTTATATTTTTTCAATATTTTTTTTTTTTTGATAAGTATAAATTCATTAAAAGACGCTCAAAGGGGAGCGAACCCGAAGAACAACAAAAACAGCCAACTATAGATTTAAGCTATCTAGAAAGTCCACTACTTGACCATCCGATGTACAATTTTTCCCGTATACCCAAAAAAATAAAAGAGATAAAATGTTGTATTTGAGAGACCAAATAGAAGACTCCACGTCCTCAAAGCGCCTCCTATTCCTCTCTTGCCACAAACCCCACCATCTTCTCCATCTAGACCCGAAGCCCATCCTCTCTAATAAATACAGAAGAAAATCCCAACTTACATGGTCGTAAGCCTTTTCAATGTCCAACTTGCACACAATTCCAGGAAGGCCACTTCTGACCCTTGCCTCCACACACTCACTTGCAATCAGCACAGAATCCAAAATCTGCCTACCTCCCACAAAGGAGTTCTGTGAATCTGAAATCACCATGTCCAAGACTCTCTTTAACCGATTAGCGAGAATTTTGGCGAACACCTTGTAGATAACCCCCACCAAACTAATTGGCCTGAAATCCTTAGCATCTACAGCTCCGCCCTTCTTTGGGATAAGGGCGATGAAGGATGCATTGAGGCTTTTCTCAAAGTACCCTGTTGAGTGGAACTCAGAAAGGGCCTCCATCACTTCCGCCTTAACCACCTCCCAATTCTGATGCAAGAAAGCCATCGTGAAGCCATCGGGCCCAGGAGCTTTATCCCCGGCACAGCTTCTCAAAGCCTCCACCGCTTCCTCTTCCTCAAAGGGTCTCTCCACCCAAACCCTATTCTCCTCTGAAATAACTGCAAACTCAAGACCTCCCAACAAACGCCTGTGCCTAGAGTTTTCCGTGTAAAGCTGTTGATAGAAAGTCACAATCTCTCTCTGAATGTCCTCTGCTCTGGATAACAGATTCCCATCAACAATGATCCTGCCTATATGATTTCCCCTTCGACGAGCATTCGAAATTCTGTGAAAGAATTTAGTGTTCCGATCTCCTTCTTTCAACCACAATGCTCTAGACTTCAATCTCCAGGAAATTTCCTCCATCATTGCAATTGCCCCGAACTCGGCCTTGCACTCCTCCCTTCTACAAATCTCCAAATCACTAAGGCCCTCTTCCCCCTCCTTTCG
This sequence comes from Cornus controversa, assembly GCA_026545225.1. Classification (NCBI taxonomy): domain Eukaryota; kingdom Viridiplantae; phylum Streptophyta; class Magnoliopsida; order Cornales; family Cornaceae; genus Cornus; species Cornus controversa. Next base: position 109,733,157 of record CM048845.1, on the reverse strand, counting down.
ATCCAGCTCTAAAATTTCTGATATGGCTCTGTTCTTACGCCAATTGAGATTTCCAAAGACTTCTTTGTTCCACTTTTTGATATCTTCTTTCAACCGCTTTAGTTTATATGCCAATCTGTAGCTTGTGTTGCCCCTGCAATCATAGCTTGTCCACCAATTTTGGACTTTATCCTTAAAACCCTCCGCTTTCAACCACATGTTTTCGAACCGGAAAGGAGATCGCCCTCTGCTCAACCCACCACAATCCAGAATAATGGGAATGTGATCCGACACCGCTCTAGCCAAGGCTACTTGAGCTACATCCGGAAACTTCTCCTCCAGCTCATTCGAAATAAGGAATCTATCGAGACGAGAGAGGGTAGGATGCTCTCTCCCACTCGACCAAGTGAATCGAGCTCCTTCCATAGGAAGGTCAATGAGCTGATGATCATTAATGAATTCAGAAAACTCCCACATCGCTGGCGTTCTTCTCCCCCCTGAAGATCTCTCGCTAGGATCTCTTATCTCATTGAAATCACCTCCCACACACCACGGGCCTGTCCACCTCAATCTAACAGACTCCAATTCCTCCCACAACCCTCTCCTCTCCACGCCCCCCACTGGTCCATACACCCCAGAGAAAATTAATCGGGATCCATCCTCCTCCAAAGAAAGCTTCAGGGATAAAGAAGACCTCCCTTTCCACGAATCAACTTTTGAAACCCACCTCTTATCCCAAAGAATCACGATTCCCCCCGACGACCCTACCGCTTCAAGGGCCTCCCAATCAATGAATCTACCTCCCCAAAGACTCCTTATCAGACCAACCGTCATATCAGCAATCTTGGATTCTTGCAAGCAAACAATGTGTGCCTCCCACTTACGGATTAAGGACTTTACCACTCTTCTTTTATCCGGATCATTTAGCCCCCGGACATTCCACGACACTATTCTAAGCTTCATAACACACCAATTCTTTTCCCCTCCCCTCTCCCCTCCTACCTCCACTACTCCTCTCGCTCCTCCCACCGTTTCTCCCATCATAATTCACATATGATATCAGATTTCTGAGTTCTCTCTCTCCCTTCCTAGACGAGCTCTTTTTGCAATTGGTTTGATCCTATTCTTGCACTAGAGAATGAAAAGTTTCAAGGTCAAGCCCATCCTCTCTAACAAACGTTAGACCCATCAGCTCTCCCATTTCCTTCGCACTTCTCACAGTTCTATCTCCCTGAACCACTGCCACTGAAGAGCTGAAATTATTATCCTCCGCCCTTGCTATTCCAGCAGCTGCCAGCGGAATGTCAACCCCTGGCTCTTCATTGCATTCCCAAACTGGTGGGGAAAGGAACAAAGGATCAAGAGCGTATCCTACTTCGGTCTCTTCTTCGCTGTTGTTGAGCGAGAGATCCCTCCTTGTCTCTTTTAGAAGTCTGTTATGACCACTGCCTTCGCACCTGACCCTGTCCCCTGCCTTTTTGTGCCTGCCTAAGTTTGTGCCCAAAGCCCCAGCCCCCTCTGCTGCTACTGGTAATTCCTTATTAATATTTTTGCTTGGACGTTCTATACCTCTGTGCCTTCTTAACTCTTCCAGCAGAGCATCTGCTGTGTCTTCCCTCAATCTCATCTTGACCCCTTTGCCAATGCATAATGTCAATTCATCCTCTTCCTTACTGCTGCAGATGTGAATCTCCTCAGTACCCTCCGTCATTGAGTTGCAGACCGCCCCGTTACTAACTTCAGCAACCTCTTTAGGTTTGTCGCCCTTAGCTTCATCTTTTTCCTGGTGAATCTCCTCGTTACACCCGTCTTCCACTCTTCTCGATTTTCCAGATCCCGCCAAAAGAAATGAGGAGGTAGGAAAATCATAAAGAGGATTACTTGCCTTAAATTTTCCGTTGAAGACTTGCTTCTCCGTTTCCGACCTCGGAACCCATTTTTGCTTCTCGGCTCTTGTCCATTGTAATCTCTTCTTGTTCTTGTTCCTTTTGTTCTGCGCAATCTGTTTCTCGTTCTCATTCCAGGTTGCCTGAAACGGCTGTCGGCTTCCTACTCCTTCGTCGACCTCTCTTCGTCCCCTGTAGATCGCAAATGTCTTCTCTTTTTGCTTCGCAACTTGGTCTGTTCTGCGCTGTGGAAATGGGTCTGTTTTGTTCTTTTGAAAGCTGCCGACTTGGGCCAGGCGATCATATCTTATTTTTGAGCCCATTATATCAGACCTGTTTTGGGCCAAGTAATATGAGCCCATGCTGTTATTAGGCCCGTTCCCACTGAGCCCACTTGATGGCCCATGGTCATTTAAATTTGAATCAAAGAGGGTACAATTTCTGGTTCTGTTTCTGTAAATGCTGAAACCATTTAAACAGCTGCCACGTGTCCCATGAAATCTGATCTTATCCTTATCTGTTTCCCCTTTGCTGACACGTTTCAGAGGCTCTCTCCTTTGTCTTCCACTCGCCTCATGCGCGTGACCTCGCAATCGCCCCTGTCCTCTTGCTTTCGCCTGTTTCAATGCCGACATCTTGCTGGTTTCTTTTCCGGCGACCTTGTTGTTTCGTCTCCACCACTCGTCCTCCGTCATTAGCCGATTCACGTCTCTTCCTACCAGCGATTCATGCCTCGGTACTAACTTTGGAGCGATTTGTTCCGACAAACTCACTTTGTAAGCCACTCGTTCATCCTCCACCAAAACGAACGGTGGGACTGAACCTCCGTCCTTGACTGTGACTATAACCCTTTCTGTTTCGATCATATCATTCGCCTCTACCTTTCGAAAGCCTCCGCAAAGATCCCCGATTGCTACAAACAGTTTGTGGCACCAAAGGTGTAATGGTAGGCCATATATTAAGATTCTTTTCTCTTTCCTTTGTTTCAGCAGGCCTGCACAACCCACCCTAAAATACCATACGTCCATAAATAGCGTAGCCTCACCCCACTTCCTCTTTCCCTCTTTCAATACTCTTTTTGCCTCCTTTTCCGACGGAAACTTGAAGAGCAGAAGGGAATCCGGCAAGGTTAAAACCTTAACACCGCTTGACACTTTCCATACTTTCTTTGTCCATTCTTCAATCCTTGCTAAACTTCCCACCTCTCTATCGAATCTCCCAACCAGGCAAGAGTGGAGCATTGCTCTCCTTCTGTCTGTGTTTCTATCCGTCACACGGATGACTTGCCCTCTCTCTGTTGCCAAGCTTTCGACTTCGCCGGACATGGAGAGGCTAGGAAGCCTCGCCACATCTAGAAAAGACCTCCTTTCTCCTTCGAAGTACATCTCAGTTGTTTAACAAAGAATGGATATATATACACGAAGAGAATAGCAGTAAAGCTTAGCCATGTACTGGTCAAACACTGGTTTTGGATGGTGACCTTTCTGAATTAATTTTGGGCCTGGAAAGTCACAGATCTCGCCAAATCCACCGTTCGGATCTCGCCAAAGCTAGCACTCTGATCTCGCCAAAGCCACCGTCACCATTCTTGATCTTCCCACGCAACGAGAGAGAGAGAGAGAGAGAGAGAGGAGTGCGGCTCCTTGCTGTTTTTTTCAATATTTTAATTTCATTAGTAACCCCCCCCCCCCCCCCAACAAATCAAAACAAAAAAGGAATATTTCCGGCCCTACCAATAGTTGATGGTGATTTTATCGATGATGCAACAGTTGAAACACGTGCCAACTTCCATCATTGTCTGTTGTTTATAAAGCAGAAACTGATTGTTTTGTCTTTAATCTTGTTTACAATGTTCATGCATGCTCTTAAAAGAAAATGATTGTTTATAATATTTTTCAAACCAAAAAATATATAAATCAGAGAGATTTGATCATTGAAAAAGCTTTAAAGATTATTACAATATAAGTCTACAGCATTAAATGATTAATTGATGTTACTTCGATGATTACACTAGTAACAATGGAAAAAAAATGAAAAAATCAGAAAATGTTCCCCTATTAACAAATCTTATCTAAATATGATGTAATTGTTGATTCAATATTTAAAGCATAGTTATTTCTTCCTATTATAAAAGAATTCATAGAAAACTAACCAACAATGAGCCCTAAGTTAGTTAATAAGGTGTGCTAAGAACTTGTGAGGTAAAGAGTTTGAAGTCCTTGTAGCAGAGTTCTTATTGTTTTAAGCTTATCAAAATCAAGATTCCAGAAACATTTACTAACTTCATTTAAGAGAAACAGTGAAACACAGACTCTATATCAGTATGATTTACAACAAATTTTATAACTGGTTAGAGGTCTACAAGAGCACTAATAGGGTTTTATTATAACTCCATCGAAACAGTAAGCAGATAAAAATTCAATATATCTAATACAATAAATGATAGATATGAAAAAAAGGAAAAAAAAATACCTTGATGCAGCAGAAATCTCATTATCGCTGCTAACTTTATGGAACATCAAATAAACAGCAGCAAAGAGCAATCTCAAGATGCCTTCCTCTGCCAGATTGATATCGGCAAGCACTTCTAAAGAACTGTTCATACACCCAAAAAAAAAATTAATACATTCATATTTTGTGTCAAACCTACATATTGTATTAAAGCATAACAGCCAACTACTATGGTATGCATTGAGAGACCAGAACAGAAGTAAAATGGGACAATAAGAACCACTATATTTCCAAACAAAACACATAATTAAATGATTATTAAAAAAACTTTTACTGCTGGATAATTCCAGAAACTTCAACAATTTTCAATATATATGGCAATAACCATGGAATATGGAATTAAATATTGTTTGACATGTCATGGCTAGCAATATCCACAGATGCATAAAATTAAGGGTACCCACAAAAGATAAACTAAATATTCACGACATTTTCTTTCCGTCATTTCTTTTTTTTAATGAAAATGGGTTTCGTTTTTGTTGTTTGGTTTACTTTGTTTCTATCATAAACTTTAACATAGGCGTACAAAATTTTTAAAGCAAATAAAAGTTTAGTACAAAAAATTAAAATAAAAGTTAAACAAAAACAAAAAATAAAATAATGGAAAATACCAGAGGATAATATTCTTAATAAGCATTGTACAATTTCTGGTAGAATAAGATTTATAAAAAAAAGAATAAATTAGAAGAATATAGATTGTTAATGTGTAGAAGATTGCATTATGGGTTCGTTGAAACAAGTGATAACAGTTTTTAAGTGTCGCTTAATTCTGAATCAAATTGACAAGTTGTTGTGCAACACAAGCTACTTGTATATACAATTATACTTCTGCACAGCCATATTTAAATGGTTACTCTATTTGCAGATGCTATCTATATACTCACCTGCAAACTAGTTTGCCCCTCATACATCACATCCTCATTATGTCTACATTTTGTTCATAATAATTACTTTTCCAGCAGCCACTTGCATAAAATAATAATCCTCCAGTCTTCCCCTTCCCGCAACCTGCAGAGGAAGGGGAAGACTTTGCCAGCAGCCAATTGCGTAAAATAATATTTCTCCGGTCTTCCCCTTCCCGCACACCGGGTAAAATTCCTTTTTTCTTGTATTTCACCATAGTCTATTCTTGCATCTTCAAAACTTCCATTGCAGTAACACATATGATAATGATATACTTATTTTGTAAGTTGCCATGTTGACAATCCCTACAAATGAATTAAGTCTTACAATATATATAATATAGAATTGGGTAGTGTGCTGGATGTTGGTATTTGTTTAAGATTCGAATTCATCAAATTTTCAAATCCAAGGGCACAAGAACACTGCTAAATATTCATATCTTTTAATATTTTTATTTTATTTTATAGGGTAAAATTGTATTTTCATCAAATTTCCAAATCCAAGGGGCACAAGAACACTGCTAAATATTCATATCTTTTTCTCTTTTTATTTTATTTTATAGGGTAAAAATGTATTTTATTTTACAGGCTTGCTTAACCAGGTGGAGTTCTGGCCCTCAATGAGGCCCAGTCATGCAATTTGTCTCTCTGCAGACGTCCCCCAATCTTCTAATTTATTACCTATACGGGTATGACTACAGATTAGACTCGCCACCTTCTCCACAAGAACTAAGATCTTTAATGGAAACAGGAATCTATATACTATTGCGAGAACATCATCTCCTCAAATAATCCTCGTTGCTGGGATAAGTCATAACATGACAAGGACCTCTTTCCTCATATAAACCTTACAACAAGAAAATATTTATTTTTAAAAAATCCCCAATGCCTTCTCTAGAAGCATCTTTAAAGTCCGTTGTGAGAACATAGGCTGGATGACCACAGGTACCCTGATGCACCTCATGCAATGCCTGATCTGGGAGCAGGACGCAAGGGGATTCTATAGCCATATGGCTGTCATTAGAATATTAGATCCCATCATAGTATATGTGAACATGTCAAATACATCTGGGATTCTAAAAGTAGTTGGTTTGCCTTCTCTAGAAGTATCTTCGAAGTCAGTTGCGAGAACTTAGGCTGGACAAATAAAGGTACCCTGATGCACCTTGAGCAATGCCAAAATTGGGAGCATGACTCACTGTCTAAGTGGCTGGCACTATAGCCCGCCGTAGTGTACACAAATATGTCACGACCCTCTAGAATCCAAACAGTACTTGGTTTGATAACTGGACCTCTCCTGCACATACCTCAATTATCTCAAAAATAATAATAAAAGGCACTCTCAGTCTCAGATGATATATGGTCTCAATAAGGCAGTAACACCTTATTAACGCTGGAAGCCTGTTAGGAACGCCTAGCCACTCGCCGTCTCGACATTACCACCCACCCATATATCCCTATGCCACCTCTATAGTTTTAATGAACCCCACCTACTTCATCCTATCGAACAGCCTCAATGCACGTGGTGGCATCCCATTGAACCACAACAAGGACGTATGATATGACCTTATTAAACACCACATCAGCATGAGAACCATCTTGTCCTAAGCTATGAAAAACAACTGTGAAAAACTAAATGGATCTAGTATATTGTACCCTCTCTTTGTGAAAATCCAATTACATGACTTTGTTCTACCAAGCTCACCCTAGATGATGCCTCCTTCCCGAGAATTTCCTTGCTAATGAGCCAGTTAGCACCATTGACATCCTTATAACAAGAATACTTTCTCCTACAGGGACACTTGATCAAAAAGCATGCTAAAAGAAAGTCAATTTTATTATTTTCAAAATAACGTCCATTCAAAGAACACTGGCTTCTAATACTGACCACATACATACTTCTCTTCAACGTATTATTTGGTAAGTTTTCAAGTCTATTAAAGCAAGGGTAACAACAAGGAGATGAAGATATACAACAGAATCTTACTTCTCAATTTCCACAAACTTCAAGTAGTCCAAAGCCAATTGCAAGCGACGCATCCGGAAAATTTTCAAGTCCCACCCTGACATAATACCACTCTGTATGTCATTATGCAATCAAAATTTATTTCATGAAAGCTAAACACAGAGTGATTCCCAAAAGAAAAAAACAAAAGAATGCCATGCATCCATCACAAACAAATCAAAAAGGCAAATTAAGACAATAGTTCATTATGTAATTATGTCTCAAATATAGGCATCGCTTGTACCCACAAGGAGAATTATAAGAGCTAATATCATCTAAATTTGGATATGATTGGCCATTGGACCAGAAGAGTTGGAGATTACCAACAGCACAAAATGGCTGTTGCCTTTAAGAGGCCCATTAACTAAAGGAGACAGATCTCTTTCCATATCTTAGCAAGCCAGAAACAGGTAATCTTATCTGACTCCCACCAAAAACAAATAGTTGATTAAACTACGCTTTTCCAACTTACCATAGCGCAGGAAACTCAACTCTGGAATAAAAAATGCATTCCCAGCTTACATAGTGTAAAAAGCTTGACTTCCGATTAAAAAACGCATTTTCTCTCTCATGCAGAGCACACATTCCTTAATATTATGACTTCTAACCTTATAAGTGCCAAACATCTAGTTCTGAAACTACAAGGGTTTCATTTGCCCAGAATTTTGAACTCAGCAATTCAGAAATTCAATATGAGTCCAGAATTTTCTATATTTCCAATATTTGGCCCAACATAAGCATATAAAATTTTGTAAGTTTTCTTAATTTTTAGTTGAGCTTGAACAGATTTATAAACAGTTCAGGCAAATTGTCTATCCAATTATCATCATCCTATCCTTAATCCCATATGAGTGGAGTGGGCCACATGAATTCTCTTTTTTCATTCTTATCTATTACAAGTCATCTAATGCTTAATTATTTAAAATCCCATTTCTAATAACTTTATCCCATGATAATTTTGGTCTTCCTCTTTGTCTCTTACCTTCTTTGCAAACTTACTTGCGTGCATCTATAGGTCTTCGTTTTATATGTCCATACCATTTAAGTCTATTTTCTCTTCTTTCATCCCTAATGGGCATCACTCCTAATTTTTCTCTCACACTCTCATTAGTAACCCTACCTATTCTAGCCACTCCGATCATCCATCTTAACATCCTCATTTCCAAAGTTATCAAACCAAATTGGATGAAAAATCAATCCAAAGTTATCAAACCAATTTGGATGAAAAATCCCAGAGAGGTAGGATTACGGTGGGATCATAATAGGATCATTCAAGATCATAGAATCGCCATAGCATCATAGTAGGATTGTGCCATAGGATCATTCAAGTATTAAAAAATCCAATAATTTGTTTCTTTTCTTACAGTACTTACAAGTATCTGTGAGGTGGACTGATTTAAACCATTTATCAAATATCTTGGTCGATATAGCACATATAATAGATATTTTGTAAATTGTGTTAAATAACTTTCTTGGTTTGATTTTATTAAAAGTAATTTAGTAAGACAAAAAAATACATTTTCATAAGGAAAAATGAGAATAGAAAGCTCTAAAGTCTAAACTTTGATATTCCCAAGTACAACCTTACCTGTAAATTATATGGTGTTAGAGTTCTACTTTCTAAGCTACATTATTAAATTTACTCGCATGAGTACATGCATTTTCATGCATTTGGAATGATATTTCTACTCTTTTATGTGTTTCAGATTTGATCTCTATCTATTTTGAGAATTCTTTATTTATAAATATAGTTTTAGTTTTCGTCTCATTTTGTATGAAATAAGATTCTCGATCCAATCCTATGGACTTCCTAATTGATCCGATGTAAGATTCCAATCCTAACAACCTTCCCGAGAAGTCAAATTCAAAAGCTACTCTCACGGGCTTTTACTAAAAGGACTTTTAAGTTTTGGACTTCTCCTAAAAAAAACCGTTTATTACATCCCCCAAACACCTGTATTTTCTTGGAACAGACTTTGAAAGCTTGGAAGTTATGACCTCTCAAAAGCTCCCCCAAATGCTACCTCAGTCCCTACCAAACCTAGCCAGAGACCTAACCTTAACAACCTAAAATCAATATCATCATGAGTGCCACCATACCTTGTAGCCCAAGTTGTATCCTGAAGGGTTATCCAAGTTGTAGCTTAGAAGTTCCCCCCATCCATGTGTTTCTCATAAAAAATGAATAACAAAAAACAAAAGGTTCCTGTTTCTCTTGCCACATAATTTCCCCAACTGAACTACCTATGAACATTTTCCAAAACTAAGAATGTGATCGACAATCTAGTCCCAACCCAAGCAGTTCCAAATTTCTCTTGCCACATAATTTCCTTTCTCAGATGGTCTCTTGATAGAAACAGTGATATCTGATATTTCATGTTGCATTGTGAGATTTGTAAAACGTTATCCAGACAGTAATGATAACTGCATTCAACTTTAGTGATAATAAATCCATTAGGGAATAGAACAGGAGCTCCACTTAGATGACCTCTCTCCAGCCAGAACCTTCATTGAAACATTGAGTCACTGCAACTATGAATCCAAGATTCAAGTCATAGTCAATGTTGAGATATTCACAAGAAGTACCAGAACATTAAACCAAACAAATTGTATGCAATAACAACGTAATGGATCACCTGTCTTACTCATTCCTCAGTGCACCAAAGTTTCAGCGTGTTCATGCTTTGGGAACATAGTTCCTTGACAGTGTATGTCTGACCAGACTACACAAAATCTTAAAACCAGCAATTTGTGTTTCAAATCACATATTCTGCCACCTGATACACTTTTTATTCCAAAATGATTTTAAAGAATCCAGAAAACTCTTTATTTCGTCTATAGTTTTTTTTTTTTGAAAAAAAAAATGAGAATAAAATATGCCATTATAGAGAGCTATAAATGGCAATTAAACCATAGGACATTAAGGGCTCAGCATATTCAGATTTTGAGCATCATGAGTGCAACGAGCCACCATTCTTTGCAATTTCTAGAATACCCCACCCCCAAAAACAAATATAAATAAATATTGGAACTTCTCCAAGTGGGTATGAATAGGGAAGTGTTTGCCCTGAAATTTAAGCATTGTATGATTAATGGTAAGTTTTGACGTCATAATGGGATAAGTCTCATCTTGCTCTCTTCACCCTTGCAACTATAGTTACCTTTGTCATAGAGGTTTTAAATCTTTCATCTTTAGAGGTGATGATTGGATGAAGTCCTAGGTCAGCCAATGCGAGAGCAAACTCTTCACTAAATGAATGGTGGCTACATTACTTTGTGAGAGGCCAATTTTGCCCTTCTTTAAATTAAATAGCAGCTTGGTGGGTGTTAATTTTGTTTTTTTTTTTTTAAGTCTGCCTTCTCTGTTGTATTGGTGGGTATTCTTTGTTTTTCAAAAATCACTCTCATATTTCTTGCTTTTACTTCCTTGATTGAAATAATATCTTTTTATTAACTTAGAAAGAAAAAGATATATCTAGTTCTATGATTTTACATTATTAAGTCTGGTAAAACAAAATGACCAAAATAAATAGACAACTTGTACATGTCAGTGTGCACATATTAGTTTCTAAATTTCAATAGTATATGCCCAACACCCAATGTCCTTGTCAGGACTCTCCATCCACAGAAAATTGGAATATAGAATTTTCATGACAAAAATAAAATTCATTACAAAAAGAAAAGAGAGATGCAATGACATAGAAAGATGAGGAATCCTTCTGGCAAATGACAAGAAATGAGACAAAAACAACAGTCCAGACAAATGAACAAAAACAAGCCACGCATGTACCAACAAACCACCCCTTAAAACAACAGCCAATATCCCAAGAGAGTTATCATCAATATTGAATTTGACTCTCTCCAGAAGAGAAGGCTTCCAAACAACTGAAGCAACATTCACTTGAGAATGAGAAAAAGTTACAGCTATCCAGAATTGGTATATAGCATTTGCAAAAGCAGTCCACTATTTAATATCAAACTACACATCATGGAGGTGAGTTCTGTGGTGGACTGAGTAACTGGTAATTTTAGCTGCCAAACCCCACCCCACCCCATACCCACACCACCCCCCCCCCCCCCCCCCAAAAAAAAAAATTGAGAAACTACCAGGATTCGAACTTCAAAATATACTATTAATTTGAATTTTGATTATTACAATTAAGAGTAAACATATAGCATTTTATTTTATTTTTCATAAAATCATTAAAAATCATCGACTGAAAGTTACATTAGCTTGCCATGAAAAAAGAACTCGATGCAAAATTAATAAAAATAAGTAAAGATAGGTCATGGAGAAAAAGGCAAAAGCTTACCAAATTGAAGTTCTAGTAATGAAGCCTGAAGCAGCACATAATTATGAAAAACACCAGTCCATTGCTAAGGTATACAATGGCTACCATTTAATAGCAAGAATATGTTTCAGCTGGCAATAACATTCAAACTTCATTCTTAAAGATTCTTACCATTTTCCAAGCATAAGCAATCTGCATCTTCAGGGCCATCAAAAAATAGAATTTTATCCAAAACTTCTACTTTCCAAGGTGACCAGGGCTGTTTCAATCCCTTCACTTCCAAAAGGTCCCCACTTTGACGCCCACTGCCCGTACCGATACTCGGTTGTCGATATCCAATGGCTTCAATAGGAAGAAAATTTGAAGAAACTGGAACTGAAGGAAGAACTACTGAAAGGCCAACCTCTGTCACCAAATAAAAACATCCCTGGAAAGTGCAACCAACGGCTTCTCCAACAGAGGCTTCCCAACCTTGGAGGTTAGAGCATCGGTCATCATTCACTACTGAGTCTACATGCAAATGGGAATGAACAATCTGACAAGTCCCTTTGTCCTTTACATTTTTCTTTCTAATGAGCCTAGTGATTCCAAAAGGAGAAAAACAAACAATATCATCTTCACTAAATTTATTTGTTGGAAGAAAGATTTGTCTCATAAGGCGTGATGGCAACTGAGAAACCCAAAACCTCTGATCCGTCATTTGGGATGCAGAAGAAAAACCACTCGTATATAAATCACTCTGACACCCCTTCTCCTTAACACGATTTTCCTGGATTTTATAAAGTTCATTAAAGACATCCATAAAGGATGAACTTCTATTCCTTCTGGATTCCACATTTGATTTATGACAACCTGAAAGATTAGAGAATAACCTTTGGTGGCTTATTTCAGCACCACCAACCTCCCAACCAACCAATGTTCCAAGACCTTGATGCTGAAAATGTGGGAGCAATTTCTCAAATGAATAATACTTCTCTGGCATATGGTCGCCACCACATATTACATAGATGACACCATATTCATCGATTACAGCTAAGAGTGAGGTGTGTGAAGCAAAAAGCAGCCTTCTAAACATTCTTTTACCAACAAAATCACCAGTTTGATAAAATGACTTACTATTAACCGTATCTTGTTTATTTACAACATCAGCACCTCTGGAAGCCAAGTCACTTTCTGCAACTAATTTTTCTTGCTCCTGAGAATTTAATTGAGGATGATGTCCACAAATTTGTAAAATATCTAAATGTGCTACATACTCTCCAGTTATAGCACGATAAAAAAAGATTAATCCAGCGGCATTAAGACAAATAAGAAAGGTATCAGAAAATCCAAAGTCTGTCCACTCAACCACCGGGCCCCTGCCTAGAATTTCATCAAGCTTCACCGAACAAACCCACTGTATGCCGCACCTCTCTAATTTAGCAACAACAAGTAAATTTTTTTTGCAGTTCCTTTCACATAAATTACTTGTGTTGGCAGATACACGATCCACCAATTTTAAGGCAAACCCAATAAAATGATGTGAATTGCTGGAGAACACCCGAGAACATTCGTATGAACCGTTAATTCCACCACTCAGAGAGTCGGACAAAACATCAGGTTTAAGTACTTTACTGGAGGAACTCGTATTTGACTTTGTAGATGTATTATTCACAGTATCTTGAGCAGATTTACTACAGCTCTCTTTTTCATGCGATACAGAACTGTCATGACAAAGTAAGTCCAAGAGAGGCGAATTACAATCAAAAATGCTAAACGAAACAACCATCGCTGAGGAAGGAAATGACGGCTTCTCTGGGAACTTGGTCCAAATTTTACCATTAGATTTCAGAGTTTCAGCTTTGATCAAAAAAGTTCGCAAAAATCTCTTTGGAGAAACACTTCTTGACAACTCATCATCTCCGGCTTCCGCACAAAGACTATCCAGACTTTCCTTACTTCCATTGGTCCTGTTTACATTCAGGACATCTCCAGGGGGACCCACGCTAGAGTGTACTGGAGCCTCCTTATTGTGGGGTAAGACAGCAGAAGATCCCCATTCCACCCACATCCCATCTCCAATCTCACCCTCTAACGCAGGTTTAATCATCCCACTGGTTCTTTGGGGTTGACGAAAAGCATGGACTGTCACACCATTGCTGCCAGACACAAAAAGTAGTTCTCTAAATGAAGCCTCCTCATGCTGATTATAGTTATCCCCACATATACCCCAAGACAATGAGTTTACATCACCAAGAAAAGGGTAATTATTAGATCTTGAAAAATTAATGTCAACAGAAAAATCATTTTCAGAAACCATCTTTATTGATTCGGAAGTGCTTGAAATGTTCTCCCTTGGAACTGACCTACTAGGCGCTGCCAACTCTGGTGAACCAGAAGCTAAAGAATCAAGTTTCTGAATATTTCCAAAACAACGAGTTTCGGAAATCTTACTATTTGTAGATTCCCCTGCAGATGAAAAATAAAATAATCAAGCATCAGCAATTTGCCAAAAATTTACACAATCCAAGAGAGCCGGATGACAGTAGAAATTCACCATTAACTAGAGGAAGCAGCAAAGCTTCACGTTGATAGGAAAGCAATAACAAAAGCTCCCTCGTTGGAGAAATAAAAGCTTCACGGAATTCTGATAGATTTAGTTGAACTCCAGGTGAGTCCCATTTCCGCAACTGCAGTATACCAGGAGCCTCACCACCGGAGTTAAAGTCCATACCGGTCCTATGAGGGAAGAAAACAAACAATAAGAGAAAATAAGAACAGTGAACTCTAAGTTGCACCAGTAGCAAGTTCATACATGCACCAAGGACGTACAAGCACCCGAATGAAAAAAAGCAAAGTGCAAACAAATAAGATAACCCCGAAACTACAATAAGCAAGCAATGACATCCGCAACAATTCATTGACTTATACTCAAATCCACATACTTAATCAAGCAAATTTAACCATGCCAATTCAAATTTGCATACCCAGATACCAAAGTTCAAAGTACACGCAAAATATTCAAACAAAAAACTACACATAATCCCTCGATTCCCAGTTGGCAATCACAACGTTAACAAAGAATAAGCATAACTTTTACCTTTAACAGCTAATACATACGTTGAATCAGCGTCTTGCAAGCCTGTTCTCTGCGTTCTTCACCTTCAAACCCAATCTGCCATTCAATTCATCTATTCATCAATCGCTTTTCGATACTGCATACAGGCTCAGTGCACATGTTATTCACAAATCCAAGAGATCAAGGTACTAAATCCATATGTGTGTATAATTAAATCCATATGTGTTTTAGGTCAATTCATCAAATGTGGAGGCCACTAAAAACACAAGCAAACTTAGAAACAACAAGAATTGTGCATATATATATATACACACACGTGTTATGCATATAACATCAAGATCGACTGCGAGAAAACTCACCTAAAAGTTGTGAAAAAATCACTGGTAGAGAGGAGAGAGAGAGAGAGAGAGAGTGAGCTTTAGTTGATCGATTTAGTCCCAACAGCGTTGGGTACGTAATTTGGGATTAGTTTAAAATTGGGGCTTTTTCCCTGTGAGTAAGTTCTTTCTGTTATGTCAGAATCCATCTGATTTAGGCCCTGTTTTGCCAAACCTTTTGCTCCATTGGTTGATTAATAACTGGCCCTACTGGGTGTAACAATCACTGGAACGGAACGGGCTTTTGGTTGAAGCCCCTTGTCTCAAAAGCGCTTTACATTGAAGTGTGTATGATGTTCCTTGTTGTTTACTATGGTGATGTTTAATAAAGGTTTGCAATAAACTCCCTCTAGTTTTTAAGGGGTGAACAATACTTCTCTTTTTTTTTTTCTGTTTTTTTTTCTATACAACAAATACTCTCCGATCTACAAATTGATGCAATTTGCCCATATTTGGCATTATTTAACTTAAAAATTGACTTAAAAGAACAAAAATACCCTCACAAAAATAAAATAAATAAATAAATAACTGATTCATTTACTAAAAAATAACCAAAAAAAAAATAACTTTAATTTGTCAAAAATATTTGTCCAAAAAAAAGTACTTTAATTCACCAATTTTTTTTGCTATTTTTCAACAAATTAAAATATCGAAAAAATTACAAAGAAGGTTCTTTTCAAAAAATATCAAAAAAGAAACTTTAATTTGTCAAAAAATATGAAAAAAAGTTATTTTTTTTTGGTATTTTTTAGTAAATAAATCAGTTCTTTATTTTTATTTTTTATTTGTGAAGTTATTTTTGTCATTTTAAGTCAATTTTTAATCCAAATAGTGTCAAATAAGGGCAAATTGCACCAATTTGTAAGTTGAAGAGTGTTTGTTGTAACAAAAAAAAAAAAAGAGGGAGATATTGTACACCATTTTGAAACTAAAGGAGGATTTATTGCACTTTGGCCTTTAATAAAATTAAAAAATAAGCGCTGAAAATTTTAGTTACTTAATTTTAAGCGCTCAAAATTTAAGTGCTAAATGCATTAATCTAAAAATCTATTTGATAATGTTTAAATTTTAAGCGTTGAAATCATTAAGATTGTTTGTTAAATACAAAGGTTGAAATTTGAAAGTTGAACGGATTACATTTTTGCCCTCAATATGGACTGATAAAATTTTTGTATTTATAATATAAAAGCATTTATAAACAACCAATTTTACTTAAATAATACATTAAAATGTTTCAATTTAATAAAAGTGAATATATATAAACTTATAAAAAATAAAGAGTAAAGTTGACAATTTAAGGTAAAATTGAGAATTTAACCTAGAGATCTTTGAGTGTATTAAGGAGGAGTAATAAAATTTAATTCACTTTTCTATAATGAGAAAATATCTAAAAGGCTTGCAATAATCTATTATAATAATTGTATATTTTCTCTAATAAATAATAAATAATTGTAACTTTTCTATAAAAAATTTTGAAAAATAAAAAGGTGGAAGTGACCAATAAATAGGTTGTCCAAGCTAGCAATCTAAGCGAGAAAGCATAACATTACATAGAAGCGATGTAACAGATGAAAATTTTTCTTATAACATGAACAATGGTCATTCAAACAAAATAAAATCATTGACCTGACCCTAACAACTGAAACCAAAATTCAAATGAGTGAAATACAGGAAGAACAAAACAAAATATAAATAAATATAACAAAGCAAAATATAAATGGATGAATTATGGTTTAAAATCAAAAAAGAAAATTCTAAATATTTTATACGTAAAAACTACCCTAACTTATGAAAAACGTCTCGCGGGAGAAGTCATGAAAGAAGTTGAAGACAACGATAGGAGATATTCAGATGTGTATACCTTTATTTCAGGGTAAAATTGTCACCAAGGTCGCTTAGTGTATTCTGCAATAAGCGATAAGTGAACCTCCGCTTAAAATTTAGACTTTTTTAAACTATAATTAATGTTTTAAGTGGTGTTAAAATGTTACCAAACATGCTTATTTTGTAAAATTGCTTATCGCATTCAGTTTTAAGCGCTCATCGTGGTTATCAAACACAACCTAATTCTTTTGAGTGAGTATCGCTCTCACTCCATCACTCTTTATGTATGACATAGAATTTGCTACTTTCGCGTTCTCCTTCTCCTGTGTGACTTAGCTTCTACCAAAGTCATTTGTGTGACTAAGCTTCCAGCAAAGCCAGACCTTCATTTTAAGAGCAATAAATTCTAAATTCTTAATTATTTTTTTATTATTAGCATTATTATTTATTGACATCAGTAGCCTAATAGTATCTCATCTTTTTAAATGAAAGCAAAAGATATATAGAGTCCAAATCTCCCCCAAAATTTAGCATATATTCTTAATTATTTCATATATGTTCATTTTTTTCCCCATGTATTTTTACAAACTCCTTTTGTGGCAAGGGACCTAGAAGGGTGAAAAGGCCTCTTCAATTTTTGTGTGATCTTATTGGGGTCTCAATTTGGTTACCAATATTAATCAATTGCTTGAACTCTGTATTCAAATTTATTTTTATATCAAATCAATGAGGGTAAATTGTAAAACATCATCAAAAGAGTTGAAGCCAAAATGGAAGGGTATTTGGAAGTTGGAAGTCCAGAAGGAAAATGATGTTCTTTTATGACAGCTTACTTGTTCTAATGAATTTGAACAAAGGGAGATATATATATATATATATATATATATATATATATAGATGATGCCATCTCAAGTGTGCCCAATTTTGCTTGGAAGCTCATCCCCTTGAGGTTAGATCTCAGTTCCTATAAAATAGTTCTCATGGCAACAGTTTTGACTTTGGCTAACAAATCTTTTAAGTGAGACTCTCCAGGCTTCAGAATCTCTAAGCTTATTCATCATGTGACAATTTTGGAGCAAAGTGAATACCAACCAACACCTTAAGAACATAGTACTAAAATCTGTCCCAAAAAAACATACATTTACCATCTCTCTCTTTGAACCGTATTATTTTGTTTACACAATACATTCTGTTTTCAACTATCTACAATATACATCAAATTTATTCAATATTCATATGATTGCAAAAATATATATATATATATTATTTGCCTTGTTTTATAAATAAAATTTAGGATTTGATTTATGCATTGTTAGGATTTAATGTCATTGTGTTTGGTAGATTGTGACGTGTCAAAAAATATACTCTCTGTTTGGGAGCATCAAATTGGCGCCTTAAATTTGAAATGAAAGAAAATTTAATTAAAAGTTTGAACTAAATTTTCTCTAATTCCTGTTCGATACTCCCAAACGCAATATAAGTGTAATGGTGGAGTCAATAATTGGTTCAACAACTAGGTTTAGATATGTTTTAGCCCCTCCCAAAAAAAGTAGGATTAAATATGTGATGGACATCTTTAGAAGATTGTATAGTAAGCATGGTCAAATTAATTCGAACCACCAAATGATCACCTACACCAGATTAAGAGTTAGAAGGTGTAGTCAAATTTAGGAAAATGTACTAGATGTGAGCAAAAACGTGGTTATATCTTCTTATATGTTGAATCCACAAGAGTATGTTTCAGTCATATATAGGCATGATGTTTGCATCCTGAGTGAGCTTAAGACATAATAAATAAACCAAACAATAGCAAAACAAATTTAACATCTTTCAAGAATACCAATTCAAATCAAATATATTCAATTGTAAAAATCAGCAATATTCAAAATTACATGCCTTTACTGTGTCCAACGGTGATCACATCACTAAAGATTCAAAGTAATTATCATTATGAAGGGAAAAAAAACTTTCACAATTAGAGATATCATATTATTACTTAATCAAAATCTTTTAGCTTTCCAGTTCCTGGGACTCTCGGCATAGTCTGCAGCACCCAGAAGAACATGCCACAAAAATCACAAAATCAGCTGCTTTATCCTGCAAAACATTTCTATATAATCTCTATCACAAATACACATGCACACACTACTCACACATACTATGCACAATGAAAAGATATTAATCTAATTTAAGAGCAAGCACATAAGATTGTACCAAATACTGGTTTTAGATTAAACTCCAACTCCAAACTCATCAAATATTAAAGCAGATTTGGAACAAAGAGATGTTATAATTGGAAAAGTTACATTTTCATGAATATTAAATTGGATCCGCTGGAATTTGTCCAAAATTTTTACATGCACACACAGTGTTTACAAATATATCGAAAACAAACAAGCAGTTCTAGAATGTATTTGTTGTTGTATGATCAAGGGTTTCATCATAGAAAAAAAAATCTTAAATGACGAAACTTTAGAATATTTTAAACCAGCTGAGAAGAATATCAAATTACAACCTTTGGAATACAAATCTTGCAATACCAATTGATGCAGAAGGTCAAGCAAAATCATATTATCATCTTAAATAAAATCACCATCATCATTGTCATTAGCTATCCAGCCCAAAGGACATTTGAGCTTGCTTTCACTGGTTTCATAGCAAAGATGTATTATTGGAAGCACACAATTAGGTTTGAAAACAGAAAGCACAACATAAGATGAATAATTAGTCCCGTCATACAACCTTTTCCATTTCTGAAATCTCTAATCCAAATCTATCTCTCAGCATTTTGTCTAACTATCAAGTTTTCAGTGTCCTAACCCAGGCTAACCTATAGGCAGCCACTACACTACCCAACCCCATCCTACTGGGCCCTATAGCCAATAGGTTTGCACACCATTGTGTGCTGTCCTCTCAAGTCAGTAAAGGACAAGTTTTGGTCGAGACCATGTTACACGAGGCACAGTATGTCAGTCAGGTTCCTGTCTAGATGTTAAACTCATCCAAATCCTAAATCTTAGGAGACAAAGACAGTTGAAATGTTTTATCTTTCCTGTCTTACTACAAACCAAAAGAAAGTGAAGTATCCATAGAACAAAGCGCTGTCAACGTTAATGCTACATTATTTTAATCTGATAGAAACATATAGAGCTCGTCAGAAAATAGCTACTGAACTAGAAGTATATTCCTTGAAATGTTTGACATGCCAATAAAAGTACCTGCAGGAATAGGAGTGTCGAACACATTCTATACCCATCCTGTGTAGCAGCATTCCGAGGTGCAGGTACCCAGACAATTTTGTGTTTAACATTGTCAAGACCAAGTTAAATAAATTACTAAATTATACGTTTAACCATTAAGTTGAAGGTCATAATGAAAAGGTTGTATCCTGTTTACAACTTGCCAAAAGATCCAAAAAGCCGTTATCTCAATCAACGACATCAAGTTTACACCCAAGAGACCACTTGTGCAAACTAGCAGCCAGGCACTATCTTCTTGATGCTTCGTAACCTAATAATGTTACCCTTCAAAATAAAATTACTGCTGTTGATTGAGAAGCTCACAGTAATTATATTATTATCGCATAGTAGTTATGTATAGAAAGTTCCACAGAATATTCATCAGTTCATGATTTAATTTTTTTTGATAAATCAGCTCATGATTTAATTTAACAGTTCCCTCATAGAAAGTTACATAAGTTACTTTTTTTATTAGTTTGGAATGCAAGAGATCAACAGCAATCAATGAGAACAAGTTCCAGGATGGTTTATCAAACCCTAAACACGGTAGCTCTCCAACATCTAAGGAATTTCCCAATGTACAGAAGCTTCTTCTCAGAATTTCGCAAGCAATTGGTATCAGACTATCAACATTTGCAGGGGTGGACCGTAAGAGGGACCAAGGGGGGCCATGCCATTCCCCCCCCCCCCCAAAAAAAAAAAAAAAACCACAAGTACCCTCTTTAACTATTAAAATCTTATAAAAATTGACATCTGGCCCCCCCCAAAATTATATAAATAGAGCTTCCTGGGTCCGCCCCTGAACATTTGGATTCTTTCTTCTATTTTCTCTTCCCCTCTTGCATCAATTAGTATTAGAGCTTCCTACATCACATTCTCACTAGTTATCTTATAGAGAAATAATACCTAAGGGATTAGTAGTATCATGTGAGGCATGTTCTATAGGAGATTAAAATATTGTAAGTTACATTCAATATTCATTCTTGGTTGAATCCCTTACTCAAGTCGACCCTTAATCCTGTCATTTTTCACCTCTCTGACAACAGAAACTTATCTTCTGCCTTAGAGTAGAAGCCTCCTTTCTCAATCAAGCTCTTGTTTTGAAACTTTAAGTTTTCCAAGTTTCATTAACTTCTCATTATTTGTTTTATGGAAAGAAATTCTTTTCAATAGAAATTGTTGTGAATCTATTTCTATTCATCACATAGATATCGAACATATCTAAGTTCTCTTTTTTTTTTTTTCTGATAAGTAAAAATATCATTGAAGAGCGCCCAAAAGGGGGATGCATCCCAAGGAACAACATATCTAAGTTCTCTTATTGAATTGCACATTCAGTAAACACTAAATATTGTGCCTTGAAGAGTACTTGAACCTCCCTGTTCTTTAGCACAAGACAAGTCACACATGTTTGGAATCAAATAACATTGGTGTGCAATGGGAATAATTGTCCTCCTACCAATGAGTGGGCCATATATGGGTCGTGTTATCAATTCCCTTGCTAAACCTATTAATGTAGAGGTGAAATTTGAGCTTTGAATTTTGGTTTTGCTTAGGTGGTTCATACCATCCATACATAGCATTGTGATATAAGATTTCAACTCTTAAATGTTTCAAGAGTACGGGAAAACAAGCAGCATATGGAGAAAAAAAGAAAAAAAAAAAAGGTTTTCCATGACTCTACTACCAGATTGGAATTGCTATGTTTGAGAATTATGAACCTTCACTATCTATCCCCCAAGTGAAAACTCACTTTACAAGAGAAAGAATGACAAGCACAAAACTAGAAGATTCCTTTAAGCAAAAGAAAGGGAAAGAGACCAGCAACAACCATATATGAGCAAAGAACACACACAAAAAAAACCACTAAGGAGACTCACATTCCCCAAGAAGTACTCAAAAGTCGCAGCTCCTCCTCTAGCTTAAGTAGTCTTCCTCCAAGGTAACCTTTAGGCACCCAATCAAGGAAGAAGCCTATCAATCTGAATATATGACTAGCAGCTGTGTGATGATTTTCAGAGGACTCCACATTCAACGATTATTCTACTTAACTATTACCGTAGAAGCTTCTCTTATCCATCAACTTACCTCCTCCACATCTAATTGCATCAACAAACTCAAAAGGCATCAATAAGCAGAAAATGCGATGATTTTAATAGGAATACACCATTTGACCATTATTCTGAACGCCTACCTAAGAAGCTTCTCTTATCTATCAACTTACCTCCTCCCACATCTAATTGCATCAACAAACTCAAAAGGCATCAATAAGTAGAAAATGACGGTACCTTTGTAATTACCAAGACACTGCATACATTAAGTTATATCTAAATTGCGAAATCTTTTTTGTTGTACATCTATATTGTGATACTAATACGTCCTACCACCGTCTCTTTTCCAAGAACCTTGATACATGAGCATGCACGCACAGCCACATAAAAAACAGACAGTGCAGGACGATGACCTTGAAAGAGCAGACAAGTCAACCAAACCACTACAAAGAAATGCAAGATACACCGAACCATAATAGCACCCAAGAGAACTCAGGACCAGAAAATCACTAATTAAGATTTTAACTCATATTTCTCACATCAAACACCATTAATTGACAATGCATTAAGAACAACCAAACTGTACATAAACAGACACAATCGACATAGATATTTATTTCCTAATGCATCCAATTATATTTAAAACCATACTTTACATAGCAATATCCCCGGGAGAGAATGAGCCAGCCACTGTCACCATCAGATCTTCTCCACTTTGTCCGCCTTCACAACCGGATTCGACTTCGCAATAGCATCCTGCCCAGCACTCTTGTAATCAAACACACAATTGTGCTTGTCCGAGTATCGATGAATCGAGCAAAATGTCTGCCCACACCTACACTTGAACCCCGTTAATCCAACCCTCTTCCTACAAAAGCTGCACCTATTTGCAGCCCGATTCTCCGAAGTACTTTCCTCCTCAATCTTCACAACCATGGCTTCTTCAACTCCTTTGACCAGTCCAGATTTTTCATCTACAGTTTGATCATCAACACCCACTTTACTTTTTTCGAGTACCAAAGAGGCATCGGATTGCTTCACAAGATAGTCTTTGTAACATTTCGAGCAGAGATTATTCGTCGCTGAGCTTCCGAAAAACCCACAATTATTCGCGCAGAGGATAGGAGCATTCGAGGGCTCGATCAATTTCTTCTGTGTTTCTTGCTCCATATTATCGATGCCCAAGAAAAAATTCCCAAAAGACCCAATCAATTGAAATTTTCACTTTGAAGATGGAATTTCAATGTGTAGAATCAAAAACCCTTTGAATCACACCATCACAATCCACTGAAACTGCTAAACAGCTTAATCGAAAACCCTAATTTGATTATTGACAGAGACTGGGGATTGAGAAGAGATCAACACCCTGCTATAGCGAAACTGAGAGCATCCATGAGTAACAGAATCAAAACCCCGAGCCTAATTTAGACGATGACAGAGTTGGGGTTTTGTAGAAAATTCTGATGGTGGGGACCTGAATCAACGGTTGTGATTCGTTTATCAAAGATTTGATTTGGTTGTTTGATTGAAAGATATGCGAATATTATTCAGGTGGGGATTTGGTTAGTAAGGGATGGGGAGAGAGAGAGGGGAGCATTCTCGTGGTGCGGGTGCAAGCTGCAATCTAAAGAGCGTCCACATTCAGCCCTTTAAATTTGGCACTTGCATTTTTTACAAGAGCCATATTACCTTTTTGACTCTTCACATTTTGGTTAACAAGGACTTCTTTAAAAAAAAATTACTAGTAAAAAATATTAATATTTTAATACTTTTTTATTTAATTTATTTTGTTTTACTTTTTTGTAACAATGGTATAAAAAATATTATTTTTGAACCATTATTAACCAATATAACCGTTAGGGACTGTTTTGTGGCAAAGTAATAATTTTTTTTAATTAGTTAAGTACTAAAACGACTTTAAAGCAGTTTTTAAGTTGCCAAATAGACTTTAAGGACCGGTTGAACACAGTTTGACTGTTGGCGCATGCACCTCACACATAGGGATGATAATTTGTCCCTCGTCCCCACCACGCCCCATTTAAAACTCGTTTACGAATCCATTTAAGGAAACGGGGTTGAGATGGGGTTAGGAAAAATAACTTGCGCTTAAACAGGATAATACCATATCCCAAAGGATACCCGCCCCGTTTAAGTATATATATTTATACTTATATATATAATATATAAAGAAAATGTTAATATTATATATATCATACAACTATTTTTATATGTACTATTATTTGGGTAGTTATTAGTTAGGATAATTTATTTTATTTGGTTAGCCCTTTGATTTGGAAGATAGAAGTGTAACTTTGTTTAGTTGGTTTGTTTAGACTATATCAGTAATGGATGACTCAATATTAGTCATTGTGTTGCATGTACCTAAATGTGTATTTGGTGTATATGTATCTAAATATTAAATTTATTATTATAAAAAATTTTGCTTTAAAAAAAAAGTATAAACAAGGCAGGGTAGGAAAAATTAAACGGTTGCGGGAACAGGGTTTGGGAATGAAATTATAAACGGTTGCAGGGTGGAGACCGGGTGGAAAAAGTTAAACAGTTGCGGGGACGGAAAAGTCAAAATCCGCCCTACCCCGTTGACATCCCTACTCACACACCATTAATATAAATATATATATTAGAATTGAAATTCCCCGATTGGGAAAAGGCTAGGGTAATTCACGAGCCCCAACTAGGGCCTGTAATTTCTAAGAGCCCAATGTGGCTCTTGGCTCATGGAAATGGTCCACATCGGGCTCATCAAGAGCTTGATGTGGATGCTCTAAGTCATAGAATTATTCTAAGATATGCTTTTATTATCGTGTTTTGTGCGCTCTAGCTTTTCTAGTCCCTACATAAGATTTACGCCTTTGACACTCACTCTCCTCTCCCATTCTCTGTGACTTAGAGTGTGATTATCCCTGTGTAGACGAACACCGAAAAAGTAAAAAGGCTTGAGGTTTATAGAATTACAAGTTGATGTAAAGTTTATATAATTAAAAGGTCTAATGAATTTTACAGACTTCAATCTTGCAGTTCAGACTCAATCACCTCATTATTTTGTTCAATTTTAGCACTTACTAATTCAGTTGTAATAGAAATTTTAAATTTAAATTTAACAAGATGATAATGTGCCTGAATCTGAATTACATAATTGTAGTCTGCAGCGTTCAGGAGAGATATTTGACCAAAAAAAATCATTGTCCATTTTTTTTTAGGATAAAATGCACTGACCTCCCATCAGGTTTACATATGGGAGCTATGTTTGTAAAATAGTTGCACTCACTTTCCTTCAACACGTTGAAATGAGTATTATGCCCCTATTATTTGAAAATGGTTGTTCCTTACCATTTCAATAGATTGGAGGACATTTTAGTCAATACTTGGACAAGAAGAAGGTAAATGTAATTTTTTTACAAGTATAATACGTGTGTAATTAACGCAAACCACATGAAAGATTAGTGTATTTTTTATATTTTTTTATTAGTAATTTTGGTGGTTGACATAAAAGAGAAGGCTATCAAAATAGAATCATTGTCCATTTTTTTTAATTATTATTATTATTGATCCTTTTGGTGGTTGAAAGAGAAAGGGTATCAAATCTGAGTAACAAAAAGGTATAATCTTTATATAGTATTAAAGTCACAACAAATCTACTTTAAAAACATTGTACAATGCTTCCTCTACTTTTTATTTTCTACTTTTGAAAAAGCAATTTTTATAGAAGTATACTTTCTAAAAGCAATTGTTGCCGACTGTTGATTTCACAACTTGGCTAATGAAATGAGATATCATCACAATCAAAATTAAGATGAACATGGAATTGTCTTCATTTATTTATGTAAGTAAGAAATGCATCTACCATTGTCAAACACTCACCATAATTTCAAGGCCAAAGTGCACTAAAATTTTCTGTCGTTTCAAAACATTTTTACAATATTTTCTCTACTTTTTTTTTTTAACAATTAATTCCCCTCAATTTATAAACTATCGTAAATTATTTTCATTTGAGTTATAGTGATCATACCGATACCGAATTCAATAATTTTTGAATAAATTTTTGTGAGTAAAACATCGTAAACATGATGACATAATAATAATGTTACCGAACCATATATCATTTTCGTTTGAGTTAGGGAGTACTAAGGGCCCTTTTGGTAATCTTTTATATTTAGTGTTTATTGTTTAAGTGTTTATATAAACAGTGTTTATGTTACGTTTTTGTTTATCCATAAACATGAGTGGTGTTTGATAACGAAAAAACATTTGGTTTATTTTAAAAATCATAAACAAAAAAACATGTTTGTTAACCTTAAACTAATTTTTTATTTATTTTTAAAATCAATACAATAAACTGCATAAAAAGTCAAATTTATGCTACAACAATAACAGAGCAAGAAATATGGATAAAAAAGAAATAAATAATATTGTGTTACATATATATCTACACAACAAATGATACTATAAAAGTAGAATGACCCACAACCCAGAAGGGCCTAACAAGTAGGGGCATGCACACAATTCGGTTATTTACAGTTATTGGGAGAACAGGAATCAGAACAGTTCCCAACGGTTCTTTAATTTTGAAATCGAAATAAATGAGTTCGGTTCAATTTGGTTATTATAGGAGTTGTATTTAACCTTATAATAGTTATAATAACCTCATTGTTTAAAATTTTTTACATAACAAAATGTTATTATATATATATTCAACGGTTTCAGTTCCGGTTCCAAGGATTGAAACCAGAATCGTAGTGAACAGTTCCTAAAATTTAGAGCTGGAACAGGAACCGTAGTGAACGGTTCGGTTCGGTCTATTTTGTATGGAGTGAGAAGAGGGATTTGGAGGGCATACTCTTTTTTCTTGAACTTCTTACATTACTACTTTCTTTTTCACTTTTTTTTTATTTCTATTTTTCTTTCAACACTAAACATGAATGAATGATATGAGTACAAAATACCATTCTTATTTATTTGACAAGGAGATGGCTGATACTTCTTTGTTTTTTCCTCAAATAAGGTTTTTTTTAGCATGGGTGCCTCTAAGTAACTATTTCTTATTATCAAGTATATTAGTAATTATTTATATTGTACCCAATATTTTTTTCTCAAAACAATTGATACTCTTTAATTCTGTCCACATTTGATAATTCTAATATTTTTATCGTTGTATCAAACAATAGCCTTTTATAATTTTTTTTTTCTTTTCATTTTCTCACTTTTAGTTTCAATTTTTAATTAAAATAATATAATCACTATTTTAGATAAAAAAAAGAAAAAAAAAGTTTTTTTTTTAATAAACATAAACAATAAACATCATTTTGGTGTTTATAATTTGAAAGCTTAACTACAATGTTGTTTTAAAAACGTTTTGACAGTTTATAAACAAAACAAAAATTATCAAACATGTTTATCGTAAAAATTTGTTTTGATAAACAATAAATACTAAACATAAACGGTTACCAAACAGGCCCTAAATGTTGTTAAAAAATGGCGTAAAATTACATAAATATTCCTACAGATAAAAATATTAGAAAAAAAATTCATAGTCCAACCGAAGAAGACGACGGAGGCGATTAAGGAAATCGTGCAAACACTTCCTTTCCTTCGTCATTTACTCTGCACAGTAATTTTATAGTGTAACAATTTCCTAATTAGTTCAACCGCCATATCAATTCTTTTAAGTACCTGCCTACCAGATTACACTGTCTCTGGGTTTCTTACACCACCGTCTTATGGCTCACAATCATCAAGTTCGACTTGGCCATCCTTCTTATCAACATTGCTTGCTTCTCCCTATATATATATATATATATATATATATATATATATTATGTCTTCAATTATCAGGTGTTCTATAGCTGCTGATTTAGGCTATCCAGAGAAAAAGAGGTTCAATACAAGGTAAAATTCATAAAAGATTTTAGTGGAACTTTGATCTATATTTCTTTATCCAAATATGATATTAATTGATTTTTTTTTTTATTTAAACCATTTTTATTTGTAACTGTTTTTTATACATGTTTTATTATTTTGGGAACATGGTTGACGATGAATGGGTGGAGACTTCCTTTTTACAAAGCCCACAAAAAAAAAAAAAAAAAGTAATAACTTGTTTCTCAAAAAAGAATAAAAAAAAAAAACAATGTTTCATTGATAATGTGAGTTTTGTAAAGGTTATGAAACTCTCGTGTGAGTTATTTGAACGATGATGATGGTAGGAAAGGTTATGAAACTCTTGTAAAAGAATAGGGAGGACTTCTCTACTAACGGGTATTTGTAAAGTCTTCTTTTACGTCGTAAAACAATGAGTAAAATTAAATTCCATCAAATAAAATTTGTAAGTCATGATCCAATAATGATAAAAAAAAATAAAAATTATAAACTTTTAAACCACAAAAAATGACAAGTACAATTGTCATTACATAAAGTATCAATAATCATATGACATTTCGAAAGAAAATTATATACGACTAAGTTATGATTAAAAATCTAAGTTAAATATATGTAGATGACTAAATAAGCTTAATTTTTTAATTTATTTATCTATTTTTGTTTATAAGTTTGTTTGATTCTTAATTGCTTGATGATGAATTAAAGTATTTTTGTAATGTAATTTTTTTTTTGTTGAATAATTAATATATCATATTATTATTTTATAGCCATATATGTGTCTTGTTTTTTTAGAATTTTTCGTATTGTCGTATCCGTGTCTTGTCGTACCCGTATCCGTGCTTCCTAGGACTTAGCTGAAACAAATGATGAGGAAATTTCAAAATTTTTTTTATATTGCCTTTTAAACCATAAAAAATTCAATTTCTTAAATTCAGAGGTATCATTCCTGATTCCAAATGCAAACTTTGTGGAAAGCCGAAGAAGATACTTTTCATATGCCATGTCTCATCATTTGTTTCAGCTAGCTCTGATACTCAGTTAATTAGCAAACTTGGAAAAGCCCTGATTTTTTCAAAATGTGCCTTAGTTTACTCTTTAACAACAGGTCAGCCTCGAGATTTTTAAAATTTAAAGAGGCTATGGCGAAATGTGAGACCTTTTGTACATGAGGTTTTACACTCGAAGTGTAGAATTTTTAATAAAATAAGATGATAAATACTTAAAATTTATTAATGTACAGAAAAAAAAAACCTAGATCTTGACATTTTATAAATAGTACGATCTAGTTCAGGGGACAAATAAATATCGAAGAATTTACATCAACTAAGGCTGGGATCAAATTTGGAATATCTCCACCATTTGCAAGCTCTATGGTGTTCCATTTTTTTTTTTTTTTGGTTACCAATATGTACAATTTTATTTCATTCCCAACCAGGTCACTAACTAAAAGGATTTAGACCATCTTCATCCTCTACCTCTTACTAAAACAATTCTAAGGAAGTAAAAAGATTTCCAAAAATTTGGTTAGTAAATTTTTTTTGAAGAATGAGACCCTGTAGTATTGGTCCTATTGGATTTATTTAAATGGACTATAGTTAGAAATAATGTTTTGAAAAATGAGGCCCAGTATTGGTCCTAATAGGTTTAATTAAATGGACCATAGTTAGAAATAATGATTTAGAAAATGAGGTCATGTGACCATTAATGGATTTGATTAAAAAAAAACTGAGGTCTTCCAAATTTGAAGGCCCTAGGCGACGCTTAGGCCGCCTGGACCAAGGGCCGGCCCTGTTCAACGGGTCCTCACCAATTAGGATGAATTCTGGGACTTGGAAGCTTCAGATATCCCCAATCGAACCCCTCCCGGAATACTGGCATTGACCCTTTCTCACAGATGGGTGGTGTTGGATTTGACCGGGCCCAATCCAGTCCAACATACCCAACCCGAACCAAATTGACGTGTCTCAAGTGACTGTGAGATCCAATCCATAGGGAATATTTTCAAGTTTCAAGAGGGCTCGGCCTGTAAAGTAACTAGGCCCAGTATGGTCCATGTCCTATGTAAATGTTCTGAAAGTAGTCCAAGTTTTAACTTGAGCCGGAAAATAATGGGTTGAGATACTAAAACCCAAACCCAACCCATATTCACAATTTTTAAACTCGGGTTATAATAACCATCCTACAAAAAGTAATATGTATATATATATATATAGTAACTTTTGTAATGACAAGAATGTAATAATAGCCATGACTTTCAAGGCATAATTAGTCTATTTGGTCACATAAAGGCTCCTCCTCTCATACCCTAATTATTTGTCCAAAACTAAGTTGAAAAGAGGTTTGATTTTGTTGCTGCCACCAATCATTTGTTGCCAATAAGTCCTAAATTATATACAAAAGTAAAAAAAGGGTTGCTCAGGTTCAATGAATTTTCCTATGAGGTTCACTCCGAGAATACAACTTTCTAGTGCACAAGCTAGCTAGTGCTAGAACAAAGACTTCTATGGCTTCCACTTGCTTCCTCAGTTTCTTCAACTGCAATCACTCCTTCAATTCAAAGGTGTTCGTGTTGAGCAACTTTTGAACTAATTAGTAAATAAGGAGTCTCTTGAAACGAACCGTAAATTCCGACGTTTCTCAACACTCGAGCTTAGATGGATCCTCAAGAATTTTGAACCTTTGTATCTAACTGTACATCACATTAATTTATATTGATGGATCTTGAGTTTTCTCTTTGTTTGCGGATATAATCCCCAAGCCAATAAAAGGTAAGTCCTAGAGAGTATATATATATATATATATTTGGTAAGCATCCTAGAGAATAATGAGCTGACTTAATCACAAAATTACATGTTTCTGGCTCTATGTGACAATGTCAAACCTTATTATATCTACAATAATCACATTGTTAGAAAAGTTGTACATGGTAACTTGTAATGGCGAACATGGTAATAATGGCCATGACTTTTATGGCATTATCAGTCACTTTAGGGTAGGTCCTACGTCTTGTAATCTTAATCATGCCCTAAACCAAAATGAAATGGGGTTTGATTTTGTTGCTGTCTCCAATCATTCTTATTAGCTCCAATTAGGTCCCTAACTTGGTTGGTTTTTCAGTTGTAGGGTCATTATATTGACATAAGAGATATAGAAAATAAATTAAAATACATTTTTTATTTGCAAGTGGATTAATTAAAAGCCAGCCAGTCCCAAAAAAAAGAAAAAAAGGGTTCCGGCTTAAAATGGTATATCCATTTCTCTTTGATAATAGAAGAAATGATAATTTTTACTGAAAAATAAAGAGCTTACAATTTTCAAGAGAAGTGAAGAAGATACACAAAATCGAGATTATCATATCATGAGTACTCTGAAGTATACTTTCTTAAGTTACTGATATACATCTAATATCTACCTCAATATGTTTAATTTACTTTGAGAAAGTATATAACCTCCATTTTTCCTTAATAATAAACAAATTGGTAATTTTCAACCGTAATAAAAGGCTTATAATTTTTAAAAGAAATGAAGAGCTCACACGGAATTGAAATTATCACATCATCACTATCCGCAAGTATACCTTCTCAACTCACTGATATACACCTAATCTAACACTCATTACAAAAAATGTTGACCCAAATTCATAACTTACAAAGGCTGTTGATATAATGTAGTGTCCTGTTTAGGTTTTATTACGCAAAATGGAATAAGTTTTACTAGCCAGGTCACCACATGAGCACTGTATATAATTAGGTTTTGTGACCGAGTGAAAGGTATGAATATTAAGCAACCAACAATTAATGAATCGGTTCAAAATGGGTATCCGATTTTGATCCATCCGAAATGGATCTTCTCATGTGTTTGGTTCATCAATTACTTTATCTTGTCCCACTGATGAAAACGACCATGATTTGTTGATGCCATGCTTTCTTTCAACATCCAAAAGAATTTACACAAACAGAAAACTTAAAAAATGTGTGTGTGTGTGTGTTTTTCTCGAAAATTAACTCCGAAAATGTTTAATGCATACACGTACGTCTTATATACAGATACATATAGATATACAGTACATGTGAAGCGCGTGAGATGAGAATGCAACACTGTAAGTGGCAAAAGCTGCTTTTCCTGAGACGGTCTCCACGGTCTAGTTTAAACTTCCATAATCCATACTCTGGTTCTGGTACTGTGGGCCAGCCTTTAAATGTTGACGCTGTGTCCTACAATTGTCTCGAAGTCCACGCGCCCCCTGTTACACGTGAAATTACCAGTTCTCGGTTTTAGTTGGAATTTTCATCCATGTGGAAATAATAGTGGTACTGTGGTAGTGTGTATATATATATATAGAGAGAGAGAGAGAGTCTTGTCATGGCGGGTCACTGGAGCATGGCATGTCTCTGCAAAAACAGCAGATCGGCAAGAGCATGATGTGGAGGGATCTAGACAAGCCAAGAAGATAGAGAAAGAGAGAGGGTGAGCGTGGTGTAATCATTCAGGGAATTGGAGGTGATTGACGTCTCAAATCTGGCCATAAATCCATGTTGTATGCGCGCGCTCTCTCTCTCTCTCTCTCTCTCTCCCTCTATGCATTTGATTGGCAAATGAGATTAATAGGATATGATTCCTTTCTTTTTTTTTTTATTTTTTTTTATTTTTTCCCGATTATTGTTGTATAATTAAAGTGCATTTCAAGTAAAGTTTAAAGCGAAAGACCAATATATCCCTTTTACATGGACTTCAAAATTCCGCAAAATTTTTTTACTCAAAAGCAGGCAGGCAGGCTTGAATCTAAATTTAAGTCTTATTTAGTAAAACAAAAAATTAAATAAAATAGACACTAAGGCTTCGTTTGGATTGAAGGATAAAGGAAGAAAAGAAAGAGAGAGATAGTGTGTTTTGGTAGTTTAAATAAAGAGAAATGAAATGATTGATCCCTTTAAATCCTTCATATTCTATACTCTCAAAAATGAGAAGATTGAAAAAAAAATGATAGTGGCTTAAGTGGTATTTTTATAATTTTAAAACTTCTCAAGAATTAGAAAGAGAAAACTATTATTCCACTCATGTCCGATACACTCGTGTATGGTTGTTCATCTTATATGGGATTATCATTTGTCCTATTATTAGATCACAAAACAAAAAATGACAATGAAAAACTATGAATGAAAATTAACAAAATGTTCATAAAGTATTCACCTTCCTTAATTTAATATATTAAATACAAAAGTGCATGAGAGTAATTTGGTTGTTATTTTTTTTTTCTTTTCTTTCATCTATCTTATCCAAACAAGAATATTGTAATTTCTCCTTATAAAGTAACCCAATTTCATAGTGAGTCATTGTATTATGTCTGAAACCAAGGGTCAAGTGAATCAAATTCAAGAGACAGTCAAGTGAGTCAAGACTTCCTCTTTCCTCCCAACTTACTATTTTATCACTCATTACAAAGTAACCCAATTTCATAGTGAGTCATTGTGTTTGTGTCTGAATTCAAGTGAGTCAAATTCAAGAGAAAGAGAGAGTAATACCACATAGGCAGTTCGCAGAAGTTCAGTTGGTTTGAAATGTTGCTACCAATTGAGAGGAATATCGTTGTATCCTGGGAGACAGTTGTCAATGGTCCGTTTAACACCATTACGGGACGATAATTGTTTTAAGAAGATTGTATCTAATTCAAGTCTCGATTATCAAATTTCAATTTCTTTATATGTGGTTTTATATGATAGTTTATATAGTGTTAAAATATCATTGATTTTATATAACATGTAATTTTTGTCGTGCATATGTTATATGATTTTAGAGTGATATATATTTTCTATTTATATAATCTTATAAAAGTATATTAAAAATTTTAGAATGCATGAGAGTGAAATTTTTTATACATTCTAGAAGTATATTTATTTGCATTCAAAGATATTATGATAATTCTATATAATGAGATTTGTAAATGATACCACGATTCTCTAAGTAGCCTATGTATATTTTCCAACAGCCCTAGTGTCAAAGGACAAGACACGAAGTCAAAAAGTTGAAATGAAAAATGTACATCTAACCCACCCTCTCCATCAGTGATGTAACACAAGTCTGGCCTTTGTCTCAAAAAAATTAGATGCTTAATTTGTATTCACACATTAAACAAATTTCTACGATTAGTATATGTGGAAATTTGTGTAAGTAAAGTCAACCTAATTAGTATTCAAAACTTTTTTTTTCTTTCTAGTGATGGTATCATTGTACTTTATCAAGCCCATTAAATTAAATTATAAAAAAACATATACATAAATTCGTCAGTTTAACACGTAATAAAGTTATCAAACAATCATTAAATTAGAGTAATGAGCATAATCACAGAGTACCTTTAAAGTATAAAAAATTATTACATTAGACAACAGGCCTTTGGGCCTTGACTTCGGCAGCATTGCACAAGGGTAGGTTGGTTTCAGGTTCCATTTTCTGTTATATAAATAAATTATAGGTCAAAGTGCAATAAATCCCCCTCTAATTTCAAAATGATGCACAATACCCCCTTCTTATTTTTTTTGGGTGCATTAAACACCCTCCCACTTATAATTTGGTGCAGTTTGCCCCTATTTGGCACTATTTGGGTTAAGAATTGATGTAAAATGACTGAAATACCCACATAGATAAAAAATAGAAATTAAAATTAAAAAGAAAAAGAAAAAAAGTGGTTAATTTACCAAAAAAACTATCAAAAAAAGAAAATAACAACAATTTTAATTTGCCGAAATACCAAAACAAATTATCAAAAAATATAAAAAAAAATAAAAATTTAATTTACAGAAAAAAATTTACTGAGAAAAAAAATTGGTGAATTAAAGTTTTTTTTTTGGATAAATTTTTTCATCAAATTAAAGTTATAATTTATTTTCTTTTTTTGGTATTTGTTTTTGTATTTTTAATATATTAATCACTTTTTTTCTTTTTCTTTTTAATTTTTATTTCTATTTTTTTTATCTATGAGGGTATTTATATCATTTTACATCAATTCTTAACCCAAATAGGGGCAAACTGCACCAAATTATAAGTTGAAGGGTATTTAATGCACTCAAAAAAAGGAGAGGGGGGTATTGTGCACCATTTTGAAACTAGAGGGGGATTTATTGCACTTTGGCCTAAATTATAAGCTGCAAGTTGAATACAAAAATACTATTATTAACCTAAAATCTGCACCATCCACAATATAAGATTTTTCACAAAAAGCAACAATGATTTTGAGTATATATATATATATATATATACACTTAAAATATCTAAACCTACCTATGGTCTAAAATAACTCTTTCTATTGTCTATGTAATTGTCACGAATTATCCACTACATTCACATCTAAATTTATATACACATTCACCTACCCTCATATTTATAAAATTATTTAGTCTAATAATTTTTTTTAGAGTGCTAAGCGACTTTCCTTAGACCACTGATTGACAAAAATCAATCACAAAAATTAAATACTTTCCTGTAGTAAATGTCATACTTTTTCATTAATCAATATGCTTTTCTATCTCTAAAATACTTACATTGGTGCCATCAATATAAATATTTTAGAAGTAGAAGAATATATTAATAGATGAAAAAGTAGGACATTTATTACCAAAAAATATATATTTAATTTTTGTAAAAAAAGTTTTTATATTGCAGTGAGCATTGACAATACACTAGCCCGTGTGTGTGTATATATATATAATTATCAAAATGGGTGTTCAGGTGCAACTCATGTAAGCAGTATAGAGTTGAGAGTGAAATTAAAGATGATAGTAGTTTGGCCCAAAAGCTGAAGGGTATTTTTGGTATGAAAGAAAATTTTAATGAAAAAGCACTTGTTAAGTTGGAGGGAAAAAAAGAAAAAAGAAAAAAAAAAAAAAGTATTGGGATTAATCTGAGTGGCATGATGGGCACCTATACAAACAGAGACAAAAAGAAATGATGTCGTTTGCCACCCCCTATATGCAATTTATAGAGAGAGAAAGAGAAAGGGAGAGAGAGAATTTTATTTATTTTATTTATTCTTTATTCCTTGTGTCCCTACGGACGATGCAGGACATCATTCCGCCATAGTACGTACTAGCGTGACATCATGCGCACGCTAGTGCCTACGCCATTATGGAGAACAGAGTAGAATTCGAGTCCAGGTACAGTGGAGCTTCGTAACTTTGATAATTAAGTAATGAAATAATTTTAAATTCACAAAATTAGAGAAAATAAACTCTAATATGCTATTAATAAATGAATAATAACATTGCCGAAACTAGTGAAGCTTTAGCTTCTGTTTAGGCTGTTTTATTCTCTAAAATTAGCTTTTGTAACTCTCTTTTTTTTTTCAATACAATTAATTATCTTACTAAAAAAAAAACTATTAATAATTGAAGATAAACCCTAAAACATAACTCATTGGTCGACAATTTCAAAAAATAATTGGATCGTTTCCAATTAAGATCAGTCTCCACCAAACAAATCAATACTGTGAAAATTGTATTAACAGTTATTATAAGTTTTGATTATTTGTTTTAAATCAATAGGGCCTTGTTTTCAATCCCTTTTTAAATTTTAATTTATATCACCCTTTTAAATTTTATTACACGGTACTAGTACACTATGATTATGAATATGTTGGCAAATCTAACAAGTCGAATTATACATTGTTCAGACTTGATTTGTTTACTTAATAAATTTTTATGTTCTTCGAGCTCAACTAATGGACCAAGAAATGAACATGATTTGAACCCTTTTAATTAAGTCAAGTTGAAACTCTTCATCATCAACTCATTTCGTTTATATCGGAGCACTTGTTAAATCTACTAGTAGTTTTTTTTTTTTCGTTAGAACACATATACTTCACGTGGTGTTAAAAATTAAAACTACATATTAGTAGGTAGTAGTTTTTTTTTTTCATTAGAACACATATACTTCACGTGGTGTTAAAA
Source organism: Cornus controversa (assembly GCA_026545225.1). Lineage (NCBI taxonomy): Eukaryota > Viridiplantae > Streptophyta > Magnoliopsida > Cornales > Cornaceae > Cornus > Cornus controversa. The sequence goes on along the minus strand of CM048845.1, from coordinate 109,696,196 downwards.
ATTAAAACTACATATTAGTAGGTAGTTATCAGACGATCTTGTCTCATACTCGGGTGAAAAAGTTAGAGTCTTAGGCTTAAAAAGACGGGTAAACAAAATCATCCAATAACTTACGTTTTTTGATCAGATGGAAAATGTTTGACCCGATAGAAGTAGTATCATGTCCAGTGTTACACTAAGCACTCACATGAAGGTATTTGACAAAATACTCCGTGATATTGCAGAATTTCTCCTTGAGTACCTTTGTCACAAGGATTGATTTTTTTTCAAATCCTAGCAAAAGGTTGAGTTTTCTGACGCCGGACAGAATTGTGATTATTCTGTAGGCTAGTGTCAACAAGTAATTTATAAGGAAGAATGCAAGAGAATCGCCCAAAACATAGAGAAAATCCTCTGATATTCAAATTAATATTCAAAATTCAAGTTTCATTCAAAATCAGTCCACAAGCTGGGTTATATAGCTAAAAAATTGTAAATATTAGAATTTTACCAAAAAATAGCAAAATCTCAATAATTATGTCAAAATAAATACGAAATAAAAGAAGGAAGCTGCCAAAAATCTGGCCCAAATCAAGTTCAGAATCACTTCCTAAACGACAAAAAAAATATTACTATAAAAAGAAAGAAATAACTAAAATGGGAATTTGGAGGGAAAAACAGTGAATTTTGGCCTCAAAAAAATATGCACCCAACTTGGTACCCACGACGTGCGCGCAGGAGAGAGCTTTCCGAATTGAGGTTATATGAGCGATTTTGATACTCATAGTTAAAGTAATGGTCAAAATACCGAAACGCACCCAAAACTGCACCAATTAGGGACAAGATCATGGCTTCCTGCCATTTTCGCGCTGATCTGCCAACTCAAGGTATCTCAACGCCATCAACGTGACATCTGACAATTCAGCATCATTTTCTAATATACAATTTGGGAGAAGGTATTTGGTGTGCCTAGCGTACAGTGCACCGGGCGCGTTACAATCCTACGTGCACAACACAATGGTGAAATTTATAATGCGTGTTGTACACGTAAGATTGTGATTACCTATCGTACACCGAATGCATTTAATAAATATTCATATTTTTTGGGGGCAAAAAGTAAACAACCTATGGTTCGTCAATTCCATGTATATGTATATATACATACATACATATATACACACGTATCTGCAAACATACACACTTGATACTTTGAATTATACTTCCTCTACGTGGATGGTGTTCCACCGTCTAAGCAAGGGTAAAGAGAAATGAAAACAGTGTTGAAAACCATAAGTAAATACTATGAGTTTCGCTTTGCTTCAAGACTTGCGTCACCCATGATTCATCCATCTTGGGATGCAAACTAAGCTGTGACCATTTGATAGAAAATGAACTTCCTTCTAGTACTTTATTTGGGCCATCGACTAATAACATAAATTTAATTAATGCTCATCAGTGAGTAGCTAATTAATAAAATTGTGGGCAGCAAAAGAATTATTGTTAAATGAAAAATGCTTCATCAATGGCTAATGTTGTGCGTAAATCAACATGATGACAACTATGGCCCACAAACAATTTTTGTTAAAAGAAGTAAACATTGATTAAATGTGTGTAATTGAAGAGATCATAACAATATTATAGGTTGGTTTGGAACTTGAGAAAAGTGGTGGGTAGATGTGGGGTTAGGAGGAGGAAGTATAAAAAGCTTATATATATATATATATATATATATATATATATATAACAGAGTGGAAAGATAAGAAGCTTTTCTCTCTGCCAAAAGTCAATTAGGGCCTCTTTCATCAATCATAATGATATCGTCACCGTCGATTCAGAGGAATAGATTTGCACCTAAGATACATCATCATTGCTGTAGATATTTTCTTTCAGGGTGCCCAAAAGAAACCCTAGAAAATGACATTTCAAAAGAAAACCTTATAAAATGTAACCAAAGAAATGTTCAAGCTCTCTCTCTTCTGTGTCTTTTTTTATAGACTTGTTAGAAATTTCGAAGTCTTTTAAGCTCAAATTTCCGAAAATAGTTTTAATGTTTAAGGAAAAAATCAGAAAATAGTTTGAAAAGTATTATAATTAACAGTTTTTAAAAGAAATTATTCCATTAAGACAAGTTAGAGAAACTCCAAATCCAAATAACACTCCTAAAAATATTTCATGTTCTCAAATTTTTTTTTTAAAACTGTCTTTTGAAAACTAAGGACATGTATGTCTTAGTTTTTTTTTTTTTTTTGAAAACTGTAAAAAAAAAAAATAATAATAATTTGGTAGACAGTTTATGAAAATTGTTTTTTGCAAACTCTTTTAAAAAAGGTCTGAATTTAGAGAAGTATCTTTTATAGGTTTTTGAAAACAGTATTCTGTTTTATGAGTCATTGAGGACTGTTTTTAAAAAACTTAACGAAACAGACATTAGATATTTAATTTTCATAATGTATTTTAGCCTCTGTAGAATTGAAAATAAAAAATATATATATTTTAAAATTTTATTTAGTTGACAATTCTGTGTTAAAAGAGGCATGTTCTTAGTTTCTTGTTTTGAGAATTTTATAAAATTGTTTCTGGATAACTTTATCAAGTAAACTCTTTTTATTCTTGACTTATATATTTGAAATTTGGGTTCCACTATTGTGTGCACTCATCTATTTTTCCTTCATTTTATTCCTTTAATATCACTGCACTGCACAGGATTTTCAACTAATACCACAGTGAAAAGAAATGTGGACAAACATATACAACAAACAAAAGTGAAATTAACAACCCACTTCCCTTGAGTAAAAATTCTTTTTGTGTGTATGGTTTTGACCTTATGAGACATGGAGTTTCTATGCTTTTGAGGTCAAATAGCAACGTCTGGCACACCATAATCTCCTGTAACCATTGACTTCATAAAAAAGATAAAGTCCTTTGTATGAATTGTTGTCTCTTCTACTCCCAGTATATTTTCGTAAGATGAGATGAAACTGCAAAAAAGTGTTTGTGTTTGTGTGTGTGTGTGTGAGAGAGAGAGAGAGAGAGAGAGAGAGAGAGAGAGAGAGAGAGAAGGGAAAGTGGGTAGTAGTAATATATATATTATATATGTTATAGGCACAGGGTTACTTTCATATTTTTGTTCAACATCTTTCTGACTCTGAAAATTTGAGAGAGGCCAGGCCATCTTTGTTCCTTTAACCTATATAGACATACAGACCACATACATAGACATTCAGAGATATTCATCCTTACCAAAGAGAGATAAAGGGTGTTCCAAAATTTTCTATATATATATATAAACTAAAACTAGTTAACTTGTTTCTGATCTTCTGCAGTACCATATATTCTTAGAGGAGAGAGAGAGAGAGAGATCCCAATAAGTCTGAGGCGCGCCATGCTTAACCAGGGACTGTTTGAGGATCATCAAGAGATGTCCACACAAGTGGGTTTCTTTTCTTTTCCTCCAAACCTAACCATGCCTTCATTTGGGTGCAATCCATCTCTAAAAACCCTAGCAACCATGCCTCTAGTTGCAGCAGATCATGCATCCACTGAAACCCTTCTCATCTCTTCTGCAACTCCAAAGCATGCGCAAAAAGAAGATATGATGATCACTAGTTCTCATTTAGGAGGTCCTCAACTTCTTTCCTTGCAAAGACCAACTACAAATCTCAGCTGGTAATATATATATAGAACAATATTCTATATAAAGAGTTCCTTTTAAATTAGTTTTCATGCACAAACCCTCTTTCCCTCTCAACACACACACACATATATATAGAGATGTGTGTGTGTAAAAGTATATATATATATATGATGGGAATCAAGTATATATTGTGTTTGAATTGATTTCAGGGCATGGGGAGAAATGAATGAGTGCATGAGCAATAAGAGGAGTACTGGTGGAGATGATCATCATCATCATTTAGGAGTTTCAGCAATAAAGATGAAGAAGATGAAAGCAATTAGGAGGAAGGTAAGGGAGCCTAGGTTTTGCTTCAAGACTATGAGCGATGTAGATGTGTTGGATGATGGTTACAAGTGGAGGAAGTATGGCCAGAAAGTCGTCAAGAACACCCAGCATCCCAGGTATATATATAATTAATTAGCAGAGATTCAAATTTTATTGCTAGCTCTCTCTCTCTCTCTATATATATATATATTGCATTGAACTTGAGCTTAATTAGTTGTTAGTTCTGCTACGCCTGTACACATGCATTATCTCTCTCTCGTTACTGTTGTTGTTATCATTATTAACATTGGGCCTTAAGGGATTGGCTCAGGAGATATATATATATATATATATATATATATATATATATATATATTATGGTCAAATATATGTATATGTGAATCATCAAGATATAATTAAGTTAGTTTTAAGAGATTGGCTATATGAACTAATTATTAGTCTTAAAAGACTTGCAGTCACAATGAGTGATCAACAATGTGCAAAAGATTATCAATTACAATGTAATTAAGAGAGAGAACATACAAAGATTAATCATTAATTAATTATATAAGCAGCTCGTAACAAAGTTAATTAACAGACCGGAATGCATAATAGCTAGCCTCATGTGTGTGTGTGTGGGCGCATTTTAGGTGTACTGCTGTGAAATAATGGACATATGATCATGGGGTTCTATAACACGAAGACCAAAAGCGATGAGAGGCCTTCCACAATCTGAAGATCACAAATTCACAAGAAATGAAGAAATTGATACGAAGTGTTCATTTGTATGTAAAAATGATTATTCTTATTACTGTTTCGATATATAGATAACACTAAATTTTTTTTATATATATATATATTATCCAGGGAAAAAAAGAGAGTAGATTCCTTTTATTTTTTAATGCTGTTATTATATATTAAGTTAATACTCCAACTCATGCCTAAGGGAAAGGAGAAGTGAAAGAGGAATTTGAGACGAGATCGAAATGCGCACACACACACACACACACATATATATAGATACACAGTTATATATATGATATTTTGTTTGATATTTGGTCACAGTTTTTAAACTTAGGGAAATAACTCATTATCACTTCTGGATTCCATGAGGATCTCTTTACATGATTTAGCTTTAGCTGTAAAAGCAACCAAACTTTTATTGTTTCATGATTAGTACAAGTTATATATCCCCCTTTTCAGGAGCTACATATGCTCTTATTCACTAGCTAAGTGCAGACTTTCTCACAAGCAACAATCTAAATTGAGCCCACTCTCCGTAAAAAGCCATTCTTACAATGATGATTCTGGCCGTTTGAGACAATTTTGATGAATATTTACCATTCCCACTTTTCTTGTGGACCCTCATTTTGGACCCCTAGCTAGCTAAAATGTATTTCTCCCCTATGCTATATATACATTACTATATATATATTAAGCCGCATTGCAATCCGCATCCGCATGTAGAGGTAAGATTGTGTTCATCAGACTCTCCCCACATTCTGTAATCACGGAAGTCTCGTGAATCAGCCCATGCCTTGCAAGGGGTCTCTCAATAGTACCACTAACTTTATAATGAATTTGGAGTGGCAGTGTTTTGGTGTATGCAACATTATTTGACTAAAGACTAGATCCTCGATTAAGTGTAAGAGAGGCCAGAGGTTTTCACACTTCATTTCTCCCCTTCCCTTGCATGAAGGTCTTTTATATATATATATATATATATATATATGCATTCTGTGGATAATTGGTTCACATGACTCAAAGATACTTAACTAATTACAAAACAAAGGGTGGGTTTCCCCATTTTAGGAGACATTTGTTCCATGTTAGTGGAGAGCTTTATTTGTCTCGATTAATCTTGGTTTATGATTTTGATGTAATTATGGATTTTATTCAAAATTTTAATTAACATTCTTCTGTGAGAAACCCATTCGTTTTCACTATTACATTTAAAATTCAGCTTGATCAGTTTTGGTCACTTCATATGTGGATTCATTTTGCATGATTATTTCGTAAAAGTACTTTTGGAAAGTTTTTCAAATATATTGTGACATGTTTGATGATTTGTGAGGAGCGGTAATACAATTATAACCTGCATTGATTGATTTGTGAGGAGCGGTAATACAATTATAACCTGCATTAAGATCATTTTGATCCTCAAACGAATAGTTGCCTTCGGGATTGCAAGTCCCTTCAAGAAAGAAAGTTAAAATTTTGTATGATTCTCTCAGTTGAAGGTTATACAAAATGATTGCTAGCTACCTCATTCAATATTTTGCAGTGATCTAATATATACACACAATATATATATATATATATATATATATATATATATATATATAGAGAGAGAGAGAGAGAGAGAGAGAGAGAGAGAGAGAGAGAGCGAGCATGCATGCTGGTATAATTCTGTATGAATGAGGGGTCACACTGATTTTACCTTTTATATTTTTATCACTTTTTCCTTTGTTTTAGTAATGATTAAGTCAATTCTTCACAAGTTTATTGCATGCGTGACTAGGGCTCGATCAGTTGCTTCATGCAGTAGTTATTAATTTCTAATTTAGAGCATGGCCTTGTGTAACATGATAGTGTGTGAAAAGAATTATGAATATATGATTAGATTACATATAGGAAATTAACTATATTGCAGCATTTCTTTCAAGTTCTAAGCATCCAAGTTCAAGTCTATTAAAAAAATAAAGGGAATGAATTGAGGAAGAGTATGCTACTTTCACAAAGTTTAACTTGTTGCGAAAAAATGGTGGCACATGCATGAAGAAAGATCGAACTCACCAGCAAAGGTTTTTACTTTGCTGCAACAATACATGCCTTGCTGCCACAATCTCATCAATCTGTATATTTATAGGTGCAAAACATGTATGCTGATATAACTCTCATATTTAGTGCCAGATATTTCACTATATATATATATATATATATATATATAATTCATGGCCACCATGAACATGCATGTACTGAATTAAGCATCACATTTAATTATCTGGCAAATGAATTTATGTATGCAGGAGCTATTATCGTTGTACACAAGATAACTGTCGTGTAAAGAAAAGAGTGGAGCGATTAGCAGAGGATCCGAGAATGGTAATAACAACCTATGAGGGAAGACATGTACATTCTCCATCACACGATGAGGACGATACTCAAGCTCCATCACAACTCAATAATTTCTTTTGGTAGTGTCTTTAAAATCAGTTGTTATATCTCTCCTCCATCATATATATATATATGGTGATGATGAACAAGTTCTTTTACCTTCTACTGCTTCGGACTTTGGGAATAAGAAAGAGCTAGTGCCTAGTGCAGTGATGTGTGTAAAATTTATATGCATGCCCTTGTTTGATATCTTCTCCCTCTTCCTGTAATGTTTGGTAAATAAAACTAGGAGTGTTCATTTTACTGTCAAACCGCCCATCCGAACTAATTTGCACGGTTTGGTTTGATTTTTTATTCCTATGTTTGGTTATAGATTTCATATTTAAGAATTCGTAAGTCACGGTTCGTTTTCTTTTGCAGATTTAATCTTAACATAATCAAACTGAACCATGGCAAACCGCGGCTAAACCGTAACTATTACATAATATATACAAACATATTATATATTATTAACCCTAAACTAAAAAAATTATTAGTGTTCTCTTTGTTCAATTTGGTTGTAATGGATATGATGAGTTTTAATAAATTAGTGACCTCTCTGGATTATTTAGTTCCATCTTTTTTTTTTTTTGGGAAGTTAAAGTTGTATAAAAGAAGAAAATATTTACAAATTTGCAAAGCCCATAGAAAGGGCAGGTCTGGGCAAGACCCAAACAGGTAGGGATAAGTCACAATCTAAGGCCCAACCAAAGATTGGTATTGCCTAAATCCAAATCAAAACTTTGAACATATAGTTAACCGTCTCCAACGGTACTACTCATAGTCCGACAACATCACCCATGAGACAAGAGCGAAGAGTCTCAGAAGAATCAATCTAGAGGCTCCAGTGGAGGGCGAATGAACGATGGTGGCAAGTTCCAATCAATTATGATTATTCGAGCCATACTAGAATCCTTCACTTGGATGGACAAAAGCCTATTTCGAATAAGGTCCATGGTGTTCTTCAAGATAGCCGATTGGTGGAATATTTCTTCCTTTGTAAGCTCTATCATTTATTTCTTTCCAGATTCGATTCACCATTGATTAAAGTGCAAGCTTTCTGAGCAAATTTTGTGAATTCTTACTTGTCCAGTGATGGGAAGCCCATAAAACTAACCGATCCCATGAAACAGGGGATATGTGGAAGTGGTATTTGGATTGGATGCAGTTCCAAATCAAACTTGAGAATGGGCAAGAGAAGAACAAATGGGAGTGCGATTCCACGCCAATGAGACAAAGATGACAAATATTAGAATGACGCCTCAAGGTCCTGTAACCCCTATCCATTGTAGAGATCGAGTCGATTTTGAATAGCTAACCAGAGCATGAACTTGCACCGTGAACTTCCATTTAGACTTTTCTAACACTGTTATCTTCTCCCGAATGGTTTTCTGAAGAAACCTTCTTTGGTTATTATTTATTTTCCAATTTACATCACTTCATCTGTAAAGTTTTTCACCTCTAGTTAAGATTTAAGACAGTTACATATTTCTTTGAAGTGTTTTTAGAAATAAAAATTTTGATTTTCTTATTTTATATTAGTTTTCACTTTTTATGGGTTTGTATGAACAATTCGGTTTGATCATATATTACTTATTGATATCGGGTTTGGTGAATAACTCTTTAAATTATTAGACTATCTAAAAAAGCTCAATCCGTTAAACCAATCCAAACTAATCTATTTTTTAACGGATTGGTTTGGTTCAGATTATGATTTTCCATAGTTTGGTTTAATATTTTTTTTGGGGAAAATTAGATTTTAATGACCAATCCTAAACAAAATTACTCTAAAGTGACCATAAAGTTTGAAAAAGATGAATAGTCATCGAAATTGAAACTTAATTGCTGATAAGTGACCCTTGGATCACTTATTACATAAATATCATTTCTCTAATAAATTATTTATAATTTGACAAATTTATCCTTTACATTAATCTCAATTAAACATTTTAATTCAAGAGTTGCCTAATAAGCTGCCACTCTTTCAAGTTGCCAAATAAATATTTAGAAATAACTTTTAACTAATAATTATTAATTTTTATTTTCAAATATTGTATTATTTATATTCTTATTTATTGTAAAATTGGATTCAAATAATGTGTAAAAGTGGAGAACTTTTTTTTAATTTTTATTATTTATTTATAAGTAATGCTAGAAGTTGTCATTTGGTGATAACAACTAGAATACTGGAATAACAATTAGAATAAGAAACAATAATTTAGAGTGACAACAATTAAAATCCTTTTCACATTTAGTTGGATCTCGTAGTAATTTTTTTTTTTTTATGGTGGTCTTGTTTTGCACAGAGCTTCCTCTACAATTTATATCCATAAGAATTCTTTTGTCATATTAAAAATTCTGTAAAAAAAAAAAATGTTAATAGAATGAAATCTCCAACATAAAGTACCATAGATCTTTTAAAGGTTTATCCAATCAACTGAATCTTGTGAGTTCTGTGCGGAAGTAGAGTGAATACCTACAGAGGGGTTGAATAGATGTAGTTAGCATGGTTGATTTATTTTAGAGCAAGCTGATAGATATATTATTAATCAAGAATCAAAACATTAGCTGCTAACATGTATATCAATACTTTCATTTTAATTAGTAGACTGACAAATTAAAAAGAAAAAAAAAAGAGATTGATGAATGAGAAAGAGAGAGGAGAATGAATTCAAGGAGTTTATCTTTATATTGAATGGTAATTTCATCATCTAAAAATTATTTTTAAAATGTTTAATAATATGAAGTATTTTTTTACCAAATTAACTTCAAATGGTCACTCATCAGTAATTAAGTTTCAATTTTGGTAACTGTTCATCTCTGTCGGACTTTATGGTCACTTTAGAGTAATTTTGTTTAGGATTGGTCACCAAAATCTAATTTTTCCTTTTTTCTCTCTCAAACTGTAGACCACGGATTGGATTAGGATAATGCCTAATCCGAACCAATTCAAACCGTGGTCACCCTTGAATAAAACCTTCCTTACATTGAGGCTCAAAGAACTTTGCATATCTCTTACTCTTTCTTCCTTTTGAAAAATTGTGAGCATGAAAGTGTGCAATTGTGTTAGAGTCAAATTCACCCTGTGTCCAAGAGGGATGCCTCCTTACTGTGAATACGATAATTATAACAAATTATCTATCAAAGCATGATACAAAATTCAAAATACAAAAATATAATTCAATGTATCTGTGTGTGTGTATATATATATATATAAGCAAAAAATATGAGAAATTATGTCTAATCAGTTACTAAACATCCAAACTTGTAAATGAAATGCTGACTAAGGCCCATCATTAAAACACAGTGTCTTAAGGTCTAGCTCCAAAACGTAATAGATGTTTCAGCTTATTGAAAGGGCCTTGAAAGTTAATGTATTATATACATATATAGTTGTGTATAATATGTATTCTTTCTGGGCTTGGTAAAGAATGTGGGCTGGGTCAAGCTTGCTTCACAATGGAAATCACAACAATACAGCCCAAGAAAACAGGCCCCAAATGGAGTACAGGTCCATTAAACTTGCATCAAATTCACCCTCATTCCATAGTATCAAATGCATACATATAGATCAAATTGCTTCAGAATTGAAGCCTTGAAATTGGAATTGTAGAAAATTTTGTTAATAATAACAAATTTTTTTACAATTCCACCATTTTCAATTCCAAGGATCCTACTCAAGCCCGAACACACCCTCAAGGACAATGTTGACACCCTAAAACCACCAACTTGACCTAAAGCGATAAAATTTGGATTGGGTCTGGTTTTGCATGATGAGAGGTAATAATATTTTACTGCTCTTAAGTCATTCTAGCCGTACTTGTAGATGTTCTTGTTGTTGTTATAGAAACAACCATTGTTTAATTTTGGATGAGAAAAGTTTTATATATAGTTTTATTTTTATATATATTTTAAAATTTTATTATAAATATTATTTTCTCACCAAAAAAAGAAAAGAATAAAAAGGTGTGAGAGGATGGGGCAAAGAGTTCTCTCAATGAACTTTTGACAAATTTAAAACTTAAACAATCACAAAATAAGTGTATCATTAAAATAAGACATGTGGATAAATAAGATCAATATATGATTTTTCCTTATATAGGCGAAATATACAGTGAATAATGTACCTAGATTACAGTTTGAAACTACAATTAGTCATGATAATAGTTTGAACTTCGAAACTAAAACTCGCTTAAGGCCTTATATTTGCATGGGACTCCTACTACAATAGATAATAAAAATTAAATATTAACAACTTAAATTCGTGTACACACCATAATATAATATAAGAGTATATATATATATATATTAAACTTAAACCTTCCTAACCAGACCATTTGCTTTAACAAAATGCCATATACAGTCACTCCCCCTTAAATGTTTATTATTATTATTATTTAGTTCTTTTTCATGAATCGTAATTAGGTCCTAAAAAAAACTCAAGGATTATTATTATTATTATTATTATTATTTTATCAGCTAAAAAATCAAGGATTGGGGGATTCGTATTTTAAGAAAACATAAGCACGTGAGGGCTACTAATTTCTACGGTTAAGTATTCTACTCTAATGGAGTATAGTGAATGTGTGTGTGTGTGTCTATATATATATTTGATTAAATTAATCACATGTTTCCAAAAATAATCCCTTGGATTAAAAATTAAATTATGATTAGTCATGTAAAAAGACGGGTCCCTCGTTCAAACCCTGACTTTTTTTTTCGAAGTTCTTAACCCTTGCTTATGGCAAAAAAATTATTATATAATTCCAAAATTATATGACTCATTCAATAATAAACTGACACGTAAGTGAATATGTCAATTTTATTTAATTTTTGACTTGCGTAGCCTATGATTGCAGGGACAAAACCAAGATTCTGAACAAGTAGATGTGTAAAATTTGGCGGACTCAAGAGACGTGTCCATACTTAATTTGAGTTATAAAATCATTGTCTGAATCCAGTCTAACTTCAACGAGGTTAGAGTTCGATAAGGTTTGAGTAAATCTCGATTCTCTTATATCTTAATGTGTAAACTGCAAAAAAAAATCCTATTATATAAAGAATTTTTTAAAAAAATCTTATGAAATTTAATTAATTTTATATAGTTTTCAAATTGTTTAAATAATTATACTCCGTCAATTTGTCACTAACGGAAGATTGAAATAACTAAAATACCCCTACGATAAAAATAAAAAATAAAACAAAAGATGCTAATGTCCAAAAATAAAGAAACCACAATGCCCCTCACAAACTTCTATATATTTGAGGGTAAGTGCAAAAAGACTTTCTTATATACAAAATATGCAAAAAGTCCCCTGAAGTTTAATTAACTCCTCGTATCTTTTAAATTGTGCAAATAAGCAAAGTCTGTAAATTTGTTATTAATGAAATACCGAAATAACTAAAATACTCTTACGTAAACCAATTTAAAAAAGACTGAAAATGTGAAATGTTCAAAAAGATCATGACGCTAACACGATTTAATCTCTCTCACCCATCAACATCACTCTATCCCACTCTTCTATCTCACTCTATCAAGATCGAACACTACCACTGCTCTTTTCTTCCTTTAATTAGATTTGTAATGTATTTTGATATATATATATTTTTAAATTGTTGGATCAATTTAATATGGCATGTTGTACTTGGATCATGTGGGATTTGGTTTTCTTTTTCTGATGTGATATAAGTACAACAATTAGATGAAGAAATCAATTAGTCAAATTTGTACTACGAGTTGGTGCTCAAGATTAAAGTCATAAATATGATCAGAGGGTACTGTTCGTACAAGAAGGACAACGAAATGATGGATTAATTAATTAATCAAGTACTTAGTGTTTAAGACTTAATAAATAAGTTTGGTTCACAAAAGAAGAAAAATAAATGCTTAGAGATTAAATATATATCTAATATATCTCTTGTATATAACACTTTATATCATCGGAATTATCGGTACTTAATAACCTTTTATAAAAGACATTACACAATTTCAATCAATCCCAAGATCCGAAAAAAAAAAAAATTCAAGACAAGCCTAACATTTCATAAAGTGATTGTTCTGAGACTCAAACTCGTACGAATAACGTTTAATCGGTGAATCAAACCATCACCATCTCTAATAGCCCTTTATTCCATGCATAATTCAAATTTGCATCATTAATTTGTTAAGTGTACACACAGTCTTGAACTATTTGTGAGTTAAAAAAAATCATAATAAATGATGTTAAATGATTTTAACTATTACTCGACCCCATTAAATAGTTAGCCATTGACATTTTTTAGTTTTTGATAAAATTATACTCAAAGTTAAATATGCTAGCTTGCCTAATAGAAGAACTTTTAGCTAGTCACATTAGAGTTGGGTTAGAGAGATTTATGAATGGCGAAACGACTACAATAATAATAATAATGAAAACCTTCTACTTCGTTAATTTAGCCGTATGAGCTAGTAAAGTGATGACAAAAGAAAAGTCAAGCTGTGACATAGGACTTGAAGATATAAATCTTTGGCAACCATTTCTTATATATAGTCTCATGCATGCTGGCAGACAAAGTCACTTACTTTTATTTTTATTTTTTCCTACAGTGGAAATTAAAAATATCACATGCTAGTGCATAGCATGGGTTATGCACATTGTCCATGAGAAGGAGACAAGCTTTGAGTTTTATATATCCGCTCATGCAGCTGCCATAGAAAATTGTGAATCTGAATACAATATATATATATATATATATATATATATATATATATATATATATATATATAACTTGAAACCCTTCTCTTAACTCCTTGAATAATTGCTCAAAAGGTATTCAATTATTCAATTCTAAGGCTGGTCCATCTATGAATAGGTCCAAATCTCATGATTCATTCACCCAAAAATATAAGGATGCTTGTATATATATATATATATATATATATATATATATGCTCCAATGTGATCTTATTATTATGATATTGCATGCCCTCTAAAATCACTGTATTTTGGTCCTATCCTCTAATGGATTCATAACTTTTAGGTATGTGCCCACTTGTGTTATATAGGGAACCCCGCAATGCAAGGTTGTCAAGCAAGATGCCATGCACGTGCGCGCACCAGAGCATGCACACTAATAGGAAAATGAATTGTATTAAATTCTAGGGTTTCTGTATCTGTTTTGTCTTGTATTTACTTTTATAGTACATAGAAACAGCATCAACTTATGCTTTATTTCAATTATTATTTTTATACTCTTCAAGAAGTACTTTAGGAGGAGGAAACTCACAACTTACAAGATTCATTGATAGACTACATGTTTGTCGTCTTAGCCAAACTTAATTTCTTGATATGCTCCAAATAATATATAATTATCATTATATATTCGAACTTACAATTATATTAATGTTGTGATCCAGATTTTGTCTCTCTCACAGATTTTGACTCAAATTTTTAATAATTTTGTTGATGTGTAATGTGTTACTTGTATATAAAAGGAGAGAGAGACACACACACATGCATTATGACAATCTTATATATGTTACCAGAATGGAGATAATAAAGTAGAAATATGATAAAAGAAAGAGAGAGAACATGAAGTAGCCTGAAGAAAGGGTAAGAAGAAAAAAGAGCATAACAGACCGAAACTATATATATGTACAGTAGTAGTAGTCATGTTACAAGTTAAAACAACATTTTATGTATAATACATTCCAACATTTTCAAGGGACTAAATTAAGGTACATACATTTAACTGGTATTAAAATACAGAAGTGGTTTAATGGCATTTAAAGTGGTAAAGAGAGGCGAAAAAAAAATTGGGAGCTCAAGCTCAAGCTCAATCAATGGATCATCAACGGTCTTGTTCTTCCTTATAGGAAAATGTATGGAATGTTCATGTATTTGCTTGCTCAACGTACTCATTGCCCTCTTCTATACTCATCTCTACCGCTCCTCCAACATTATTTAAATTTTCATCATCGGTGGTAGCAGCAGCAGCAGCAGCAGCGATCCCGGAGCCTGCTTGGATTTGTTTGAACATTGCCATGACTTGAATCATTGTGGGACGGTTATGTGGCCAATCATCCAAGCAAGCATTAGCTACCTTCAAGTATTGTAGTAGCTCAATCTCTAAGATAGGGTCCTCATCCAATAGCTCACGATCGAAAACATCACTCATTCTCAATTTGGAATGCTGCTTCACCCAACCCACAAGATTATTGTCACCAAAGTCAGGTGACTGAGTTGGCTTTTTCCCAGTTAGGAGTTCAAGCAGGATTACGCCATAGCTGTAAACATCGCCTTGGGTGGAACATTTAAAGCTCTGGAAGTATTCAGGAGGGACGTAACCAGGAGTGCCTGCCAATGTGCTGACACTCAAGTGGGTGTCCATGGCACTCATGAGCCTTGCCATACCAAAATCAGAGACCCTAGCTTCCAAATTCTGATCGACCAAGACATTGCTAGATTTCATATCCCTGTGAATTATATGTGGAATGCAGGTATGGTGAAGGAAAGTTAATCCCCTTGCAGCCCCAATAGCAATCTTCCTCCTTGCAGCCCAATTTAGGCTGATCCCATTCTCTCTCTCATGTAGAACATTGTCTAGGCTTCCATATTTCATGTACTCGTAAACCAATAACCGTTCTTCTCCCACCTTGCAGTAGCCAACAAGAGGCACAAGGTTCCGGTGCTTGATTTTCCCAATGGTTTTCATTTCACTTGTGAATTCCCGGTCCCCCTGCCCACTAATATGTATTAATTTCTTGATTGCCACAACGCTTCCATCTTTCAATTGGGCTTTGTACACATCACCAAAGCCACCAGAGCCAACACGGCTGTCATCATGGAAGCCATTTGTGGCTTCCACAAGATCTGCAAAAGTGAGCCTTCGGAGGGGCTTCTCAAATGTTGCAAGGTTGATGCTTAACGCCTCCCGTCCACTGGTTAGCTTCCAGTTGGCATTTGCAGTGCCTGAATGGGAATTACCATCCATATATATACCAAGGGCAGCATCCTTCCTTTTTCTTCTTTTATTTGTTTCGATAAATACTATAATCAAACCAACTATGCAGAAGAGGAAGAAAAATAATACCACACTCAAGCTCACTGCATGTGATGCTTGTCTCCTATGAGACTTCTGATGCTGGCTATTCTCACTTGAGCTAGAATCCGCCCCACACGAAGGAAGAGGCCACCCACAAAGCAATGAATTATTCAGGAATTCAAAATCCGGAAGCGTATTGAATTGAGTTGATTGAGGAATCATTCCAGAGAGATTGTTGTTCGACAGATGAATCTCGCTAAGAAATGTAAGGCCAGTCAAGGATTGTGGAATTGACCCATTAAGCCTATTATATGAAAGATCAAGAATCGCCACATTCTTCAAACCTCCAAGCTCTTGAGGAAGAGGGCCCGAGAGATCATTATGCCCCAAATTCAATATAAGGAGATAGTACACGGATCCAAGCTCCTTTGGAATACTACCATGCAACATATTATAGGAAAGATCAAGAAATATCATCGAACCATTGTGAATGAAAGTCGGTTGAGGATCATAAACTCTAGTGAAATTGCAGGGGTGCCTCGTGGAAATTCTGTTCATCTGTTCTTGTCTGATTCCTCCAAACTCAATCAAATTCCCTGCTCCATGACACTGCTTACTGCCATCATTTTTGATATATTTATACCTCTTCCCAGTGAGCGCCGCCACCGCGATACTGCCAGATTGTTTGAACAGAGCAGGGGGAATAATCCCACTCAACAAATTGGTGTTGAGATCCAACCATAGCAGGCTTCGACAATCCCCAAGCTCGGCAGGGATGCTCCCGGATATGGAGTTGTTCCCCAGCTTGAGGATTGCTAGATTAGCCAAACGACCAAGGGACGCCGGAATTTCACCACTCAACCTGTTATTGGACAAGGAAATCCATTTCAAATTGGTGCAATTGCTCAAACCAGCAGGGATTGTCCCAGTCAATTCATTGAAATCAAGAATCAGATTTTCAAGTGTTTGAATGTACATCAGCTCTTTTGGGATCTCCCCATGAAGCTGATTCAACCAAATGATCAAATCCCGAAGCCTCGAGAGCAAACCCAAGCCAGATGGGATCGTCCCAGTGAGGTAATTATAGCTGAGATCAAGCGAAACCAACTGCGAACAATTACTCAAACTATCCGGTACCGGACCCGTGAACATGTTATTCTGAAGATAGAGCTCTTTCAAACTGTTTCTAGGGTCATTGCAAAGTCCCAATGGAATAGAACCAGACAAAATGTTAGAACTCATATCCAAAGTCTCCAAATTTGTCAATTTCATCAAGGAGTTAGGCAACCCACCAACAAAGTTGTTGAAAGACAACACCATAGTCTTCAAATTGGTAAGATTTAGAAGGGTTTGAATGGGTAATGAACCAGAGAATTTGTTATTAGATATATCAAAAGATTCTAAAGAATTGCATACACCAAAGGTATCAGGAACAGTACCAGACAAATTGTTAAAAGAGATGTTCAGCTCTATCAGACTCGAACACAAACCGGTAAGGTGCAGAGGTATCTCACCGTTGAAATGGTTGCCGGAAAGATACACAAACTGTAATTTTCCTCCACCAGGAAGTACCGGAATTTCGCCGGAAAACTGGTTCTTCGTCAGATTCAAGAAGTTGAGGTGTTCACAGCCCGAGAGTCCGGTGCTAATGTCGCCGGAGAACTTGTTCGACGATAAATCCAAGTGCTCTAAAAACAAGCAATCACCCAAAGAAGGAAAAGTCGAGCTGATATTGTTATCAGAGAGATCTAAATACTCCAAGGTCTGACAATCTGATAGGGGAACAGCTCCGGCGATTTTGTTACCCTTCAGTGAGAGGTGCCGGAGGTCGCCGCAGCCGCCGGAAAATAACATCGGAACGATATCATCACCGGAAATTAGGTTGTGGGAAAGATCCAGAACCTGTAAATTGAGTCGCAGACCATTTGAGTGCTTCGAACCGATCGTGAAATGGAAGGAGTTTGTCGAGATGTTCAGAGACTTCAAGCTCGAACACGCTGCGAAGCTCGAGAGCTCCGAAAGCGAACTCGAGAGGCCGTTATCCGACAGATCCACAGAACTCAAAACGGCGCCACATTGGGACTTGGCCACTGGAGATACAGAGCCGGTGAGGTTCGTGCTCTTCAGCAAAAGGGTCTCCAAATTGGGAAGTGTTATCAGAAACCTTGCGATGAACAAAAAGTCAATACCCAGATGGGTATAGCTCAGATTGACGGCGGATACTATTGAGTTCCGGCAAGAAACTCCGGTGAAATTGCAGGGGGTGTTGTTGGGTACCCAGTTTTGGAGTGTATCTGCATTTGGTAGTGAGGCTTTGAAGTTCAGGAGTTGTTGTGAGTCTGTGTAGAGTCCATTGGTGGATGCTAAGGAAGGTTTTAGAGAGAGAGAGTTGAAGGATAGGAGTATGAGGAGGTGGTAGAGAAAGAATAGATTTTTTGAGCTGAGAGAGTGGTGACAGTGAGGAGTATTGTCTACAGTTTTCATCTTGAGTTCAGGGGACTGGTTCCTTAGGCCTTAATTTCAGTTCTGCCATAAGAGAGAGAAAGCTGGTGTTGTAGAGAGAGAGAGAGTTGAATTTTGTTCGAGGAAGATAGATAGAAAGAAGGGGAAGAAGCTGAAGAGAGTAAAAAGACGAAACAAGGAAGGTAAGAAGGTTTATTTATTTATTTATATATATATATATATATATATATATATATATATATATATATTTGGCGGGGTGGATGAAGTTGTTGCTCACATGCCATAACCCATCAACCATTTCGAATATATATACAGTGTATAACTGTGTATGTGACTGCAATTTTCTCTCTCTAAAACGAAAACAAAGTGTTTTGTCTCTCTAGGTTTCCGCGTGCGTGCCGATGATGGATGGATCTATCGCTGTCTATTCAATTAGAGATTCCATGTCTTTGATTAATTGTCATTATTCACATTCACGAAGATTAATTAAGGGATCGTGATTAAAAGCACTTCTAAACTCAGTGTTTTATTATTATTTTTTTTTTTGTCAAGTAACAATCCACTAGCTTATAATAATACAGATATTCTTCAACAAAAGTGACAATATTATTTATATATGTCTTTTAATATATTGATGATATTTTTTTATTGTATTAATATCATATACATAATACTCCTCTTCTCTATTGGTCAAATACATGTTTTGTTAACTTAAATTTGTTATCTTTTCATTACTTCCTTTCCTCTCTCAACCATATGACTTTTACTAATTTTTGAATTCTCATATATCAAACCATACTTGTTCAATATTATAATTTCTTAATATATAAATATCAAAAAGCCTAATTTAGAGATTTTGTCTTATATCTCAAATTGTATTTTTGTTAATTTGAGTCTGCCTTTTTCTGGTTTGAAGGATCATTTTAAGTCAATTAGCTCAAAATACATAAAAAAAAATATATGTGAGGAAAATCATCAACCAATTAAATGTTAACATGTGGTAAACTCGCATAACTATATGCATACATATATTAATAACAAACAAAATGATAAATTATTTGACATGAATTCGACCAATAGAGAAGAATAGTATTATGCATATAATATGTGAGAGGAGTGATAATGTTATCATGATCTCTCACATCTATTTATTCAAAAATTATTAAATGAGAATGAATTATATATCGTAGAATTAAGACGAAAAAAAGCAAATAAAAAAGATTTTTCCAGTGCTCCTTTTTCAGCACAAGTTTGTAAATATATATAGTTTGCATCTAAAATCCAACAATAAATATAAATAAAAATCAAATTTAACAGATAGATTAATTTTTTGGTTATCTCGTATGTGGTTAGCATGTGATCATTGTTTTTTTGATATATAGATGAGTCTTCTATTAAAAAAAAATTAATAATAATAATAATAAAAAAAGGACCATTTATGCAATTTTTTATAATTTCATATAATTTTATTTTATTTTATTTGTGCAGTGCCAAGTAATTGCTCGTTGTAGTATTTTTTTTTCTCTCTTTTTACTAAATTAAGTAGTGTTCAAGTGCTGCTTTCTTTGTAGACTATATATAAGGTGCATTTGATTAATGTCAAGGTTGTCAATTGTCACACTCGAGCCATAAATTATTAGGTACTGCTTGTGCAGCGTAGTACGGTCTGTTAGGGCCCACTTTTGGCTTGAACAGACTTAATTACTGAATAACGTTGGAGTAAGCAAAAAAAAATCTCTCTTTCTTTCTCTCTCTCTCTCATTTCGGAGATAAATATGATATTGCGTTAAAAAAAAGGTAATCAAAGACAACATAATTTTGAATAATTACTACTCACACCCCTTTATTTTAAGCAATTGCTCTACTAAACTTCTTCAGATTTTATTATGTCCGATTTCATCCTTTGAAATTTGAGTTGATGCATTAATTTTTTTCTTTCATTATTATGATGTCAGCAGACAAACAGAATCTACTCACGTCAACAGAAAAGTATAGAAATAATCATTTTTGCTCTTCTCACGCACTAAATAACATCTTTGACCTTATAATAATCATTGATAAAATTGTAAAATTACCAAAACAAAACCTTAGTAAACTTGATGGACGCCACTGACAGGAATAAGGGTGAACAAAGAACCGATGAAACTGAAACTGAAATTAAAACTGTAACTGAATTGAACCGAATCGTTCACTACGGTTCCAATTCGAATTTAAAGAATCGAAACTGAAATCATTAGAATATTTATATATATAAATACTAATACCTTCTAAATTCTACTGTTCTATTTATATATAAAGTAAAAAATATATAATATATAGATGAATACTAATAACTTCTAAGTTTTATATATTTATGTAATATAAAATATATAAATAAATATTAATACCTTCTAATCTATTATTATAACTAGTGGTGCACAAGTATGAGTGTGCACCCGTAAACAGGAGGTGTAGTCAAGAATAATGAAATCATAAGACGCCGTGTCAAGATATTACCTAAATTGGAAAAAGGAATTGGAAAAAGGGAGTGTAAGTAGTAATTATTCTAGATTTTTTCAAGTTTATTTCCGTTAGTGAAGTGTGATTTTATCCTTTGATGTCGCTGGGTTGTAAATTGTTATTTTCTACTCTCAAGTGAAATAGAGAGTTTTATTGAATATTTTTTCTAGTGATGTTGTGAATGCAATTGAAGAGGCCATGTACTTATTAACCTTAAGAAGTTGGCTTAAGTGAAAAAAAGAATTTGACCTGAGTGTCTAAGCAAACATTAGCTCCTTGAGTAGTGTAAACAATGTGTACCAATTTATAAAAAAAAACTATGTACTGTAGGAGCCTAATTTAAACGATCTCAACCTTATTGAAAGCCACTATTACAGTTTTTGTGAACATAATATTTACCTGGATGAAGTAAAAACATGGGACATATTAGTTTCCAAAGAAGGCTGGTTCTTGTAGTCAGTTTTTTACAGTTTGTATTTGGATATTTTTTTACTTGTAGAAATGGTGAATCTTTATCACATACACGCTTGATGTTCCTGACACTTGTCCCAAAAAATCTAACTTTCAAGAACAATGATTGGATGTTACGCACATTCAATCAGACATGCTACGAATCTGCTTACAATCAGACACGTGGCGAACAGGAACAGCGAGTATGGAGCTCTCATGGCAGGTAATTTCACTTGAGCTTTAGAAGTTCCTCTTTTAGATGATGAAGCTGATATGACTGTCACTCTGTCACCATCTCTCTCTCTCTCTATATATCTATATATATATATATATATATTTTCAATATACAGGGCCCACAATGTGTATAATTTACTATGGACCCTACTCTGATGATCCCCTGTCATCCGTTCTGAATAAATGGCACTGAAAATTTTGAGGGTTGAGACAGAGATAGCTAAGTAAGTAAGTAATGGTAATGGTGGTGGTGATGATGAAATGGATTTGGGACCCACCACTTCCGATCAACACGTGGGCGTGTCCAGAATGCTGACGTGGCCCAATTAGACACGTTGAATTATTGTACTATTCAATCACTTTGACCAATCATCCCCGACAACTTGTCCAACCTGTCAACTGTTACGCCAGTAACATTACTATTCCATACCAATTTTTTTTTTCTGGAAAGTACAATATTTATGCACATTATATATATATATATATATATATATATCCTCTTCACTATTTATCACTCACCTGCGCATTTTAGTTAGATTGATTATCGCAAACGCAAATAAAATGTGGCAAACAAAAAACCGGATCCTTTCCAATATGGACTTTTCTTTTGCAGGTCCAGAGAATGCAACCCACAAGATACTGTTAAACTGAGAATATAATAATGATATAAAGTTGTTACTGTACTGTATTTTGATATAATATATTACATGAATGCTTCATTTTGCACGTGTATTTGAATTAATATTGTATCTACGTTAAGTATTCGATATAATGAATCCTGCAAGGTACTTTAGCATGTCCCTCATCTGATTGTTAATTTAAAAAATATATATATATTTGATATAATGTGTTGTATTCTCAATTTAAAATGCACACCAAAGGTCCATGCATTTGGAAAAGTCACGGTTCTGGAAAATAACATGTCACACAATTATTGGAATTAATTGGAGAGATATTGATATATAGATATATGGGGGAGTGTGTGTACACATGGAGTTAGATATATACATAGAAGGTGGGTCTCATTGTTAAGTAGTTGGATTCCATTGGAGCAAATTTTGGAGAACTTGTTAATTAGTTGGGATTTGAGAAGGATGACAAGGTAAACAGAGCTTCCTACCATAAGAAGGGAAGAAGTCAGTTCTTGGACAATCAACTCTGATCCTCTTCTCTGTCATTTCTATCTTTCACTCTTTTTTTTATTACAATAATGTAATAATTTTATATCACTTATGCAATAATTTTATATTGTTGATTGATGTATTGTGTTGTGTAAATAATACAAAATGTAAAAATAAAATTCTCAATAAGGGAGAAGATTATGATTCATTGAATGATACATATAAATATTAAGTTATACGGGCTCTAACAATTAAAATTATTAAAGGTTATAACTTATATACTTGGTATAAGAATTAACCTTACTTTCATTTTGATAATTAAAGTCAAAAGTGACGTTGAACTAAAAGAAAATCATATGTGTCCGATAGTGAATTATAACGTGTAGGTTTGACACTATATATCGTCGACAACAAAAAAATAAAAAAAATTACTTAATAAATAACTAAAAAGTCACGTGTGAGAAGACATATATATAATGGCTTAAGTTTTTTTAGCAGAGGGTAATTAACAGAAGCAGAGTAAAATTATAAGATACACACGGATAATAATAATAATAATAATAATAATAATAATAATCATAGAAGAGCTCTATGACTAAGTTGTGCTTTATATTTGGTTGGAGGGAGAGGTGGTGGATCTCACTACCTTGTTTTGTCTTCTTTGAATTAGTGGGGAGAACAAAAGAGAGACGAGAATGAAAATCAATGCCATGCCACACGAGAAAGATGATATGAGAGGAGAGTGACCCTACCAAATTATTTCCCTATGATGATGCAATATAGATATATATATATATATATATAGAGAGAGAGAGAGAGAGAGTCTTTTGGCCATCCATGGGCCTACCCTTCAGTTGTACCACACTGGTCGGGCCAAGCCTATTCAAGAATTAATGAAACGCACCCACAAGCCCAACCTCAAGCCTGTCTACAGCTCACAAGAGGAAGAGAACAAAATTACAAAAACATCAAACTTATCGCTACATAATGTCCAGTACAGACTGAATAACACTTTGAATTAATTACAACCACTGATCTACTACAGTGCTAATACATGCTTGTGTGAGTGTTTTTTTATTTTTTATTTTCTTTTAAAAAAAAAAGAAGATAAGACGATGATGAAAAGTGTTTTTTTTTTTTTGATGAGTAAATTTACTCACACATAATTTGCATGAGATTTGAATCCTCAACCTCCTTTTTGCAGTAATTATAGATGAAAAGTTTATCAATCAAATTATACAAAACTCCAAAGTCTAGTATTTAATTCCCGAAAACATCAAAATCTCTATCTGGAGATGCTCCTTACAAATCAAATGAAGTGAAAAATTATATTTAACATAGTTAAAACGACATCATATAAATTTCACTTGAATATATATATATATATGTGTGTGTGTGTGTGTTTTCTCCCTACTTAGTGAGCTTACATTTCGTTACCCTCACTAAACTGGGATGATTCAATGACGTCAAAACCTATCAGTATTTCATTCAGGAGAGAGAAAATATTAGTTGAACTTTAACATTGGAATGCGAGCAAAGAAGACAATAAAATAGTGTTATTATCTAAAAAGCACGGACACTTCACCGAGAGTGTCGTACCCGTGTCGGACACTCGGACACCGTGTCGGACACTCGGACACTCCGCGGACACGTGTCGGACACTTCGTACCCGTGTCCTGACATTTTTCTTTTTAGGACACTTCTCGGACACTCCTTGGACACTTCTCGGACACTTCTTGGACACTCCTCGAAGACGTATCGGACACTTCATAGCAGTGATGTATATTCAAATATTTCGGATGAAAATTATATGATACTAAGTTATGATTAAAATCTAAGCTAAATATATATAGAAGACTAAATAAGTCTGGTTCTTTAATTTATTTTAATCTATTTGTCTATTTTTGTTTATAAGTTTGTTTGGTTTTTAATTGTTTGATGATGAATTGAATTATTTATGTAATGTAGTATTTTGTTATTGAATAATTAATATATATTAATATATTATATTATTATTTTATAGCCGTATTCTCGCCGTGTCCGTGTCCTATTTTTTTAAAATTTTCGGTATCGCTGTGTCCGTGTCGTGTCGTACCCGTGTCCGTGTCCATGCTTACTAGGTTATTATAAGTATTATCTCTCAATCATATAAAGGGAGAGAATTTGTTTCTCTTCCCTTGTTTTATTTTTTTTGTCAACCAAGAGAGGAGAAGAGAAGAGAAGAGAAGACTAAAGAAAAAAAATTAATTGTCATTCCGCTTCATCTTCCCTACCTTTTCCCTTATTTTATTTTCCATGCACTTTCTCTTGTCAATCAAATGTAACTTCTCTTCTTTTATTTTCCCTTCTCTACCCTTCCCTTCTCTCCCTTTTCACTTTTCCATCCACTTTCTCTTGTTACCATAAAATCTCTAGGAGCTTCCCATTAAAGCTACAAATTCATAAAGTTTGAAGCAAATATATATATATATATATATATGTTCAGTTCTGGGAAGAGGCCCACAAACTAGCATGACTAGACTGATGAGCACATGCACGTGTGCAGCAGGTGCCAAACATAATCAATACCCACAGATCCACTGTATGTATCAGCAGGACAGCATTGAAATGATCTCAACCCTCCAGTGCAGTACAACACTGCAGAGGAGTCAGGTTCATCTGTATGAATACTTCACTCTCCATAGAATAATTCTACAATGCCCCTATACAGGGCTCCAATAAATAGTGTACAACAATAACTCTCTTTATCAGTAATAGATAACAGATAACAGATGCATCCACAAGAAGGAAAAATAAAGGAGTGGAGAGAGATGTCTTGAAATTAACTACTACCATAAAACATGATTATGGAATCACAAATTTTACAGCTAATTTGCACCCTATACAACAGTATTCATTACTGGAGTATTTCATCTACATGATATAAAGAACCATGGGGGTGGGAAAGAAGAATATATAAAGAACAACAAAAATGACCTTGTAAATATATGAATCTGACCTATCTGTTGTAGATAAGACTTTTTGAATTAGCTTAACCAAGATGCTCGACCCTGTTATTATATTTGTAAAATCCAGTGAACTCTAGACCTTTTCACCTAGCTCACTCGATTCTGATAATCCATTCTGTTTCGGAAGTTTGTGGCTTGGCGAGCGCTCTTTTCCTCCGGGCTTAGATGAGGCGTTGCCATACCAAACCATTCCCACTACTGCAATGATCATACCTAGAATTACATGTAGATTAAGACCCTCTTTCCCAAAGAATATGAATCCTAAGATTAGAACGAGAATCGTCTTCATGTGGCCAAGAACTTGGAAGGACACTGCAGTGAATCTACCAATGCAAATGAATTGACTGAGATTGGTCCCAATCGCGATGGTGCATGATATGACTATGAACAACTGCATAGAACACAGAAAAGCCTAGATCAATAACATTACTCCACGAACAACCAAAATGTCAACACATGCACGCAAATGAAGAAAAGTGTGCAGCCTAAAAATCCAGCAGGACCATCATATCTTTGGTCCTTTATTCAAAAATCAGGCTTGTAACAAATCCCTACTTCTGGTTCAATTCCCTTGCCATGCTGTTCTTTTTTTGAGGACTTATGAAAAGACAGTCCTACCAGATTCAGACCCTGCAAAAAGCAATTGGCAGTGCCACCTAGAAGGGCACGACCTATGGGTGACAGTGGCATGGAATAATCAGCAAGAAGAAGATCCTGGCTTTGCTGTTAATCATTATGTGAACCTCGGATGTATACAACACCAACATACTTACCACAGATACTAAAGTGTAGTTGTAGGTGTCAACCCTTTTATTTGTCAGCCAGTAGTCCATAAAGGGCCCTACCAACAGCAGAGATGCAGCCTGTAGGGGAGCAGTATGCCCTAATAGGTTGAAAGATCCTAGCAAATACTTCCGTTGAAGCAAATGCACATACTGTAAAATAAGGGAAAATAACAAAAAAATACACATGCCAGTCAATTATAGGGAAATCACAGAGAACCTATAATTTCAACAAGACAAAGGACTTCAAACATAGAAACTTAACAATATCCCTACAAGGCAACCCCAAACATTTCTGGTTTATATCACCCGTTTTGAACGCTAAAGGAATGTGATTAGACTCACTCCTAGTAGGAATAGGGTCAGGATGGAGCAGCTTGCCATATGATTGTGATCAAATGATATATATACCCCAACAACTACATAAAAATAAAAACTATAATAATAACCCCAACTCCAGATCTGCCCCAAGGTCAGGCTTGTAACATTGCCCTAAAACCTGCCCCAGCCTAATCATACGAAATGCCCAAACCTATCCTTATAGGCCCATAAGAGCATGAACTCGATTAATGTTCCCCATAGACTCTCTAGTAACATAATAGGTCCTGTGGAAAGATAACTTACATATTGCTGCAGAGAAGTGCTCCAAACCGCCACAAGGGCAGCAATAAAACCCTTGGCATTGACACTCACATCGGTAACAGTACAGACTGCAACACCCAGGAGAACTATCACTATGCTAAGTTTAGTATCCCTTGAGTATTGCATTTTGTCCAAGACAACTTCCAGAAAACAAGATACAGGAATCATACTCAGCTTTGCAATCTGATAGAAAAACCCAGAAAGAACAAAATATATCGTGACTTTAAGACATTTTAATGACAAAAAGAGAGCAAAAATCCAGTAATCCTCAAAAACTGACCTGATAGAAACCCACAGAATTCCACATTAAACTCACATTCATTCCCACAATGGAGAAGTTTGCAAACAAAACAAACTTCAAAAGCTCAGATAATGGTAGATGGGAAGTTTCAATATATCCCAGCCGTTTAAGAATAACAGTCATCAATGTGGTTGTGGCAAAATGCAGACCAGTTAATGTTGTTGCTGCAGGATAACAAAATAAAGAACAAAATGCCAAGATATAGTAATTCTCACATTAACTACTTTCTAGAACAGGCACTTTCCAAACACAATATGAATCAAGATCAATTCAGCAGCAAAGAAGAAATAAAAAGAATTGACTATCTTATATTTGGACTAATGTCATCTTTCAACTCAACAGAGCCTAGATTGGCTACATCAATGTTGCTTTGTCATTCTTCAATTAAACCACATGCTATATAATTTTTTCCTAATACCTTAACCCATGTTAATTTTGGTCTTCCATTTCCACTCATTTTACCCCTTGGTGTGGACCACTTTAGTATTCTTCATTGGTGTAGCTATTGGTGTTCATTGCGTATGGCCAAACCATCTTAGTGTTTCTTTCAGTTTATCTCCAACCGGTCCTACTTCAACCATGTCAAGGGTGTAATCATTTCTAATTTTATCCTTTCTTATCCTATCATATATATAATATCAGCATCTGCATTTCAACCAAGTTTATTTTATGAGCATACTATTCTTTCGCCACCCAATATTCTGTACCGTAAAATATGATTGGTTTAATAATTGTTTTATAAAAATTACCTTTTAATTGTAGAGGTGTACATTGACTGCATAAAATGTCAGAAGCACTCATCAAATTGACCCACCCTAATTTTATTTTATGAGCATCAACATCTCTTATTGTTTCTTTTTTTGAATAATAGATCCTAGGAAATGAAATAGATAATTCACTTTTTAGCATATCCTGAAACTCAATCTTTACTAGAACTCCACTTGTGTTTTGCTAAAATTACATTACACATATACAGTATCTTGATTCTAAAGCTTCTCTTCAAATTTGTAATTTAGAACATATCTCTGCTTTTAGTTTCATCAATCAATACATCAAGTAGCAAATACCATAAAACCTCATCCTGATATGTTTTGTAAGTTCATACATAATTAACACAAAAAAGATAGGGGGTTAATGATAAATCCCAATGTAAGCCTAAAAAAGTTGAAAATTCACATCTTTTGCCATTATTTTTGACAGGATAGTTCTAGGGAACGTACCAAAAGTGAAACCATATGTAGCCATTAACGCTTTATTGACAATAATAATTCCAACAGAGGTGACAACATTGAACATCCATGCGGCTGTATCAACAACCGCTTTCTGATCTGCCTTGCTCGCTGAAGACATTTTCATCTACTGCATCCAATTCATCACCAGAAATTTTACTGTTCAATATTCAGGAAAGGAGTCGTGCTTGAATATCAAAAGTATCTTTAAAGTAATACATTGAAAAAAGAGAGAAACATACCAAGGACACAGTACAATTCATATGTCGTACTTATGATGCAACTCAAAATGATTACAAATTAGTAATGCAAAAAATATCCATTGAATTTTGCTCTTTATCCATTCTCAACTACTAACAAGGTCATAAAAAGGCAATTCAAGGGTTTGCAGTCTCAAAAGATAATTTAAAAACTAGCCTCAAGGAAAGCACCATAGCATTGTAATGATTTGGTAATGTATTGTTAGGGATCCTCACAAAATCGAAGCTTAGCCAGAGGTTTGCCCTTTTTCACACCTAAGTTATGAGATGTATGATACTGACATTCTATCTATGATTTAAAATTTTAGACTAGTAAACCATGTTACGTTATCATGTGGTTATATTAGACAAAATTTAAACATGTTTCTCCCTTCTGAAAAATTAAAGCCGGTTTTCTAGTAAAAGTAACAAAACAAGGTGTCCCAATAATTCAAAAAATAAAGAGCTCGACAAGCTATATTTAAGAGCCCAAATAGGAAATACCTTTTCAAAAGACCTCCAATTCCTCTCGTCACAGACGCCAACAAAGAGATAGCAGAGCTACCTACCAAACCTCTCTACCTCCCACGTCCTCACTCCAGCAACTCTCCAACTAGCAATCACTTTCCTGCCTGCCCATCTGGCCATCATCCAATAAACTCTAAAGAGAATAATAAAAAGAGCCCGCTGAATCTCTTGCCACTGGAGAATGAACAATACATGGCTGGCTGATTCTCAACCTCTATTGCACATACAACACCAAATGACAATAATCTGTCTTCTCTTTAAGAGATTGTCAATGGTCAAAATCTTCCCAAATTCTGTCATCCACCCAAGAAAAAGGTACTACATGAGGAACTTTCCTGCAAAAAATATCCTTCCAAGGAACCCCTGATGATCACTTCCTAAAACACCCTATAAACAGGATCTAACCTCAAATCACCATGTAATATGATATAGAATGCACCATCTCATCTCATCCATTTCCAAAACCTGTGAGGGGCTATAAAGGATAATGCCCCACATCAGCCCACACTCTGAACACCTCAGAGAATCTGCAACTGTAACCAACCTATCAACTGCATTTTTAGAAGGACATGGAATTACCTTAGAAGGAGCCCTCACCACACCAATGATGAAGCCAAAATCTAATATGCTTGTCATCTAGGAAGCACGGATACGCCTACAAGTTCAAAGAATCCATGTCGAACACCAACACGCATTGGACACGGCCCGACACATGTCGGACACGCCAAAAGATGTGTCCATAATTTTTTTGATTTTTAAAATTTTCGAACACGACATGCCATGGACATGTGTATGACACGCATGTCGCATTGTTAGGGAGTTTTAAGAAATTTGTAAAAAGAAAGATGGGTTAAAGAGTAAATATGATACGACTTCTTTGAACATTTTTAATAATATGGTGATCATGACATAAAATATTTAAAAAATTTATTTTAAACACAATTTTTATGGTTGTTGTGGAGTAGATTCAATTGTGTAGTTCTTTAAACAATAAACTAATTAACTTTATAGGTTATTTAATTATTATGATTTGTGAATTTTTCATCGTTAGGTTGAGGAAAAATAATATTACTTTTAAAATACAAGACAATCTATATAATATAGAAGCTTGGTATAACAAGGACAAAAGTCCAATCTAACGGTCAAAAGTGGTTAAAAAACCAATCATGTGGTCCAAAATGTCTTTTGCTATCTACGGTCTAAAATCATTCTAACGGTCACGGTTGCAAGTGCGTAACAATGTCGTAGGCACAGGCATACACTAGTATATATAAAAAGAAATATTTATTAGTTCAAAAGTACGTGTCTTAATTTTTTACGATTTGTCGTGTTGTCGTGTCCATGTCCTGTATCCGAATCTGTGCTTCTTAGCTTGCCATTTCCAACCACATATCTGAAATGCTTCAAGAATCTATCCCAACCTTTTCAAATGCTCTTCCAAACTCCAACTTCATAAGAGATTCGAACCATCTTCATACACCAATCCCCTCTCTCACTGCATACTTCTCCACCATTCTCCTCTACAGTCTTTCAACCCCATATCTCCATAATAACTATGTTTAATCACTAAACCATGTCTTGTTACATTTGCACCTTTATGTACAATATTAATGTAATTAAGTTTGTAACAGAATGTTAACCATGTATTTTTTTTACTATGCCTGTATGCTCCTCAAGTGTCTAAAATAAATACGATACTTTTATTTGAGTTATCTGCCATCTCTCTTTTATTACTACTTCCATTATTGTGTACAATTTTCAAATTTACTACAAAAATTGAAAGGCTTACACCATGCCTTTCATGAGTTAAATGTTTTTTCTGCATTCTTTCAGCTTAAGACCCCATGAGAACCATAAGCACAATTCAACTCATAATCAACTGCCTAAATAAGCATCCATGTACTCGGCATAATTGATAATCCTCTAGAACATATGATCACGATTAGAGCCCCCATACTCTAGCCTCCCATGTATTTTACACTTTATTAGGTACAAAAAAGACATTTACAAAGTCACACCTAGGAGCCTAGGTTATTTTCCAAAATTATTTGGTTTCAGTTAGTATTCTAAGACATACACAAAAATCAATTTTCAGCCAATCAAACACCTAAAGTTTGTATGTGAACAAGAATATTTTCATGTAAAAAACACTTGAGATTTATTAAAAGATAAATAACTTAATCAAATTTTGTTGCACTTGGAACTAACCGTAAAGAGGAAAGAATAAGGGAAGAAAAAGAAATAGCAAAAATTTCCAAGCCTGTCTCAATCTCTTCATTGCGTGTGCATTAGAATCAGTCCCCAAGTGCCATACTAATACTTATCCTTGTGGATTATAACTATATAATAGTTATACACTAATAGCCTTGCTAAATATATAACTTCAACCTAAAATTTCATTAATAAATTAAATTGTAATATTAAAGGCTTCAGTCTTATTGACATGGTACTGAAGTTATGACCCTAAACTTTTCAGTAGAATGGTGAAACAAAATTTATGTATCCAACCTCAAATAGTTGGGACAAGACTTTGTTGAGCTAAGTAAATTTTTCCCCTTTGGTTTTGTTTGTGCTAGTTGGCAACAACCTGCGTTACATGGATTCACCTATTCCCTTCAAGATACCAATATCAACACAACACAACATGGACATGGATATGGAATGTGTTGGACACCCAAATCTAAATCGAACACTCAGTTCCTGTACATGTGATGACAGAAAAGTTCAAATTTGAAAGAAAAGAAGAGTTTTCTACTTCTTCTCACATGGACCCATAGATGGAAACCCTTTTTTCGTCATATCCCATTTACTTAATTCTAGTTTAATATATCTATAAAAGAACAATAACATCATATATTACACTATTATACACTCTCTCTGTCCCAAACCATCTTTCTATCTTGGGATATCCCAGCATAAGTGTCCCTTTTGAAAAGTCAATAAAGAAAATTTGAAACTTCCTTAAACTATCCTAAGTTCTGAGATTTTTTCCAATTAACAATTTATCTTATAATTTAAAGGGTTAGTTTTGGAATTTCAAAGGAAGACATCACCAAATACATGTCCCCATAAAAAGTTAAAATTACTAAAAGCGCTTATTTTGGACAGAAAGAGCAAGAGATAATGTATTTAAAAATGTGTTGAAGGTGTTACGTACCAGTATTCAACCTTTTTTTTTTTTGATAAGTTACCAGTATTCAACCTTTAGAGACATTTTAAGCCACATCCTCGTATATTAAGATTGGGCTTAAGGAAGGTCCGACATTTAGACAGATGCTCCAATCCATGTACCCAACTCCATGTAATATGCCTTACCACTTCCAGAATGGACAATTTAACAAATAAAGAGACAATACATACGTTTTAAATTTTGAAATATAGAAGACAAAAACAAAATTAATTTTTTGGTCAGAGATGAAAATATTATTAGTTTTGATTTAATAATAATTAATGATGCATTATGATATATAAGGGATGTTTTAGGACATGTGGCTTATGTATGGCAACGCTAGGCTCTAGTGTAAGTTGCATACGATCAACTACATATGTTAGGTTTTGTTTTTAAGAAATAGCTATAATTGCTTTGCCAATCCAAGCAAGCTGTGCATTTGATCTGAATACTTTTTTTTGTACTTTAATTTGCCAAGCTGGATTTTCAAAATAATGCTTTATATTCTATTCTTTTTTCTTTTTTTTTTCTTTTTTGGCTTCTTCATTATGTCACTCAACTCAACTCAACTCAACTCAACAAAGCCTTTTTCCACTACTTGGGATCAACTATATGAATCTTATTTCTCCATTCCACTCCATCTAGAGTGTTATAGCCTCAGTGCATTAGTGACTTAAAATATTAAAGAATATATTATTTCCATCATATGGACCAAACAGGCTAAAAACTTACATTGGAGTAGATTTTGCATATTGGGACAAACATGTAATATACTTCGCAAGACATTTTATTAGGCTTCAGCCACCAAGCCTACTGGCATGTTTCGATTGCCACAGATCTTCAGAGCCACATGTTGCATCACTTCCAAATTTTATACCCTATACAAAGACTACTCATATTCTTAGTCAATAAACCTACAAAATCATAGACTTTATAGTCAACAAATCAACATATTCAACTACGTAATCAACAAAAAAGGAATTACAAATCAAGTTCACCAAAAAGATACCACAGAGCTCGACTAAGATTCTACTATTAGAACCAGATCCATTCACTCAAACACAATATTCCAACAAAATCACCCATCAAACCCACAAAATTCAGCATAAAAGAAAATTAATCAGTTCAATTGATCAAAACAGAAATGGAAAGGAGAGTAAGTTCAAGAGTTCGAAGCTTAAGATACTTACAAATACAGAGTTGGAGAAGAAGACGAATAGCAAGCCTCTGTCCCCGCTCTGTGCAGGTCCGATGCAGAGACTGTTATTATAGATTTAGATCTTTGTATACGTAAAATAGCAGCGGTTATATACATGAAACGTGACAAGAATTTCCTTTTCGCCATTAAAGAGAGACGTAGACTAAAGAGCGATGGCTTCGTGTGTGCGCGCCTAATTTTGTCCATTCCTAGATAGATTATAATACAGGGTAAAGTGCCCCAAAAAACCCGGCTACAAGTAAAATGTGCAAAGACGCTGTTGTCCGCAAAACTAATGCATTTTTCAATTGGTGCAAACACTACAAATCTACAATTCGGAAGAAATTCAACAATGAAATTGCTAAAGTTTCTTTTACTTTATGAAATTTTTATATTTAAAAAAATATCTCCGTTATACGTACAAAATGTGTAAAAGAGTTCTCTTGCAGTTTATTATATGCATATAATTCTTACATTTTTACATTATGTGCAAACATCTCCGAAATCAAAAAAAAGTTTTTAAATGACCAAAATGCCCCTCACAATCTTTAAAACCCTTGTGTCATGTTTGGATGCAATATTTTTTTTTATATTAACTAAAAATATATTTTATTATTTCAGATGGGCTCAACGAGTGAAAATAAGGGAGTATTCGCACATTTTTTAAATAAATAAGAAATTAATATTCGGATGAGCCCTTTTTGAACATCCAAACATGGCATTAGAGTGTAAGGGTGTTTTAAACATTTTAGTTATAAATTGACAAAATGTCCTTATTTGTACATTTTGTAAATAGTGAGAGGGTTTTTTTTGCACTTAAGGGTTTTTGCACATTTGGTATACAATGAGGGTGTTTTTGCACTTTACCCTTTAAAAAAAGCTAAAAGAGTACTTTTAAGTTTTTCAAAAAATTCTGTCATCATCATATATCATAGGAGGAATTTGTTCCAAATTTTGAAATTATAAAAATTTATATGCACATACCAAATAGTAGCGGTGTTTTTATTTTTTGCACATTTTTTATATAGAGGGGTTTTTTTGCGCTTTATCCATTAATATATTATATATACACGAGAGATAGAGAGATTATTTATCCCTTTGCCAAAATGCAAAAAGCCCCTTAACTATTACCTTTTGTCAGATTGCCCCCTTGAATTATCAATTTGATGAATAATTATCTGAATTATCAAAAAATTACAATAAACCTCCTTCACTCTAGTTGTCATTAAAATAACAGTTCAACTGTAACTATCATTTTTTTACAGATTACATCCTTGAACTATCAATTTAGTAAAAAAATTGCTACAACTATCTAAAAGATTTGCAATCACTCTCTCGCCTCTATTTGCGGTTAAAAGAACAAGATCATATCCCATGTATGTAAATTATAATGGCAATTTTACTATTTTATTCTTTTAGTGGCAAATAGAGATGAGGGAGTGATTGCAATTTTTTCAAATCATGACAAGTCAACCCTGAAACTCTAATTTTGGAGCTTGCACACTTCCGTGTCAAACTCGAACTCAGATTCAAAAATAAATGAGCCTAAGTTAAAACAGACGAGGGTATGACTCGGCTTTGCACGACTTTGTTCATTTACAGTCTTGCACCCTTTAATTGGACACATAGAAGGAGAATAATAATGGTTTTACATAAAAATGATGTAGGATTAGGATATAAACCCAGAAAGTGAAGCTTTGCTACCTTAAAGTTGTGATCATCAAGACTCATGTTCTTTCATTTTTTTGGTATTAAATTACATTC
Source organism: Cornus controversa (assembly GCA_026545225.1). NCBI lineage: Eukaryota > Viridiplantae > Streptophyta > Magnoliopsida > Cornales > Cornaceae > Cornus > Cornus controversa. The sequence goes on along the minus strand of CM048845.1, from coordinate 109,660,470 downwards.
ATTAGAGTCCTTGTCTTGGTTTTCATTTGCAGATACAGGTGCCACCAAACTCCCTTGAAATCCTAATGACCTCTCCGTTCAATCACCTCTCTATTCAATCATCCTAATGGGTGTCGGTTGGTACTATTAAGTGGATGGTGATGATTTATATGTTTCAACTATCCAAATTTATGAGTTGCATCGACATCAAAGTGTAAATGCATGTCAGATGATGAATCGCTAATTGTTTTTATTTTTGTGTATATATATGTTTAAATTATCCCATCACATGCAGTTTCAACTCATCAATTAGAAAAAAAAATAATGAATTTGTATACGTCATCATAATAAGTTGAAATGTTAGGAGACAATCAAGTGTTCGTTGTTTTTTTCAGATTTATAGTTGTGATTCAAACACAATTTAGTAAAAAATTTAAGATTATTCGGATATTATTTTTTATAATTTACGTGGCACACTCTAGGCCTTTGATTTAGAATATGCTTTAATTGAAAAGAATCTAACTTGAGAGTTATTTTTTGTTGGTTGTGGAATAAGTTCATTATTCGTTCTGATGAAAGTGTGTATACTCCATAATTTTTTTAGACTGTATTTGGACCATTTAATCACGAAAGGGTAGCTATCAACTTACAATAATTGATTCAATAACTCTAATGTTGTTTACATTGTCATTGTTGGTATGGTACAATAGATTCAGACGATAAATATTAGTCCAAAGCCCAACATTTACATTTTTCAAGTACTCTTCCTATCTAATTAAGGTTTTATTTTATTTTGATAGGTAAGTATACACCGACATGCCTTCACCTAAGTTTGGACCTTCAACCTTTCTATCTCCTTAGTTAAGGTATTCAAATGTTTACACTTCTATTATTAATGCATTTCTAAAGTTGCAAACAAGTTTACACTTCCTATTATGAGTTTCCAATGTACCCAAATAAGTTATTAATGTGCTCTAAAGTTTTAACAAAAAGTGCCCCTCACTAACCCAAATTGACTGACCCGATTTCACAAATAGAGAAGCAACTCATTAGACAAGGGTTCCAATCAATTCGTGACCCTTTCGACCACAGTTCACCGAATCGGTCAATTTGAAACAAACCGAACGGTTTATAATGGTATCGACATAGGCCAAGACTCACCCATGCAGTGAATCTCGATTCTCACATGAGAACTGGTCAGTTGTATCTGCCAACTTTCTCAAAGAGTTGGCCAGTTCGAGTGTTATTTAAAAATTCAATTGAAAACCAGTTCATTGCAAACCAGGCTAAATTTACTTCAAAATGGGCCAACATTGGCTCATCTCACTTCAATGCTTTTATCTTTAAAACTCCAAGTGATTTTATAATTACTTTTACTCTCTAATCTTCTCCACATCCTTCAGATGTCAGATTCGGACTCACACAATATGTTTAAACTTCATGTATTCCTTTCATCAATTTTGATTTCTTGCTCACTGTTGGGACCAATGGAAGCACACCACAAGTAAACATGGAGATCCAATCATAAAACTAACAAACAACATAAAGAAAACACAAGATATACCTGTGAGTCTCGACTCATGACCTAGGTATCTATTTATAGAGCTCAAAATTCAATTTCTTGTTACACAATAATTACAATTGATTCTGGCCCAAAACTTGCCTGACAAGAAATTACCAAATATAATACAACTCTAAAATGAAAACTCGATAAAACATGGAATATGAACCACAATGCCTAACAATCTCCACTTTGGCTCAAATTTCATCGAGTCAATCACCAGCTCCACCTGCAATGGGTTTCTGCAGTTGAAACTCATTACTGCATCTGTTGAGACTCTTGTGATCTTCATCAAATAACGATCGACCTTCTCAAAGCGAACCTTCAGCTCTTATACCACTTGTTGGGGCTAGTGAAAGCACATCACAAGTAACACATGGAGATCCCGTCATGAAATAAACAAACAATACAAAGAAAATACAAGATATACATGGTTCGATCACACTCGACCTACGTCTCACGAAGAGAATAAATTTTACTATCACCAAGAAAAAAATAGATATACAACTGTAGAGTACAAACATTCAGCACTATCTCATGAAAAGTTACACAACTGTAAAGAATGATCACTTATTTATTGCATCTTTTTACTCTCACGACTCAATTCCTTTATGAGGTTGCCCTTAGGGCTACGTCTCTCTACTCTTCTACCCATTCACTCTTTTCTTTTCTCCCTTGCTCCTTCATTCTTTTCTCTTCTCTAAGTCTTAAATCATGTATTACCAAATACAGTACAACTCTAAAATGGAAATCTAATTAAATATGGAATAGGAGCAAAAACTCCTAACACTCACCGGTGAGTAAGAGATTTTATTCACAGCTTGTATAGTGGCCAATGGATGTAATCTAACGAACACTATACAAATATGCTTTTTCTACTTTTCTATTAAAATAAACCAGTTTTCTGCCTATTTAAATTTTCTAAATTAACATTACCATTTTTTCTTCAATTTAATCACGCTAACATTAATTAAAGTTTCTTAAATTAACATACAATAACATTAATACTCCGTTTAGAATGAAGGAAAGAAGAAAATTGAATAGAAGGGAGAGAATGAGGAATGGATGATACATCCCTAGAGAAGAAATTGTATTATTCCCTCTTTTTGTTTGGTTGGATGGAAGAGAATAAAATGAGATAATATTTTATTTTGTTTGTTATGAGGGAAGGAGAGTTTTGTAATTGAAAACATGTATAATAGCGTTGTCTTTCTTCATTCCTGTCTTCTGTCCAAATTTGGAGGGATGAAAAATTATGAAAGAAGTATAACTTATCCATCCTCTTTTCTCTTCTCTCCTTGCATCCTCTCTACCAACCGAAAAAAATTTGCTTCTTTCCTCATATCTTCCCTCCATCCATTTTCCTTCCTTCCTATCGAAGCATAACTTAAACAATTGTTCATGTCCCACTCCAATTCACGCTCAAAAAAGTTAATGCTAAAGAAAAAATGATTGTTTGAAGAGAAACTCAGTGATTACTTGAAGAAAAATGCTCATTAATTAATGGGTTTGTACTTATAATTAGATCCTAAACACAAAGCCCTAGTAAACCCTACCCAAAACTCTATTAAACCATATAAACCCTAAATGTAAACAAGATGTCTCAATTCACGATTCTATTTAGGTTTTTAGGGTTTAGAATTTTATGCTCCGTTTGGTAAGAAGGAAGAAAATTGGATGAAAGGGAGAGAAGGAGGGATGGATATTAAGACATCCCTAGGGAAGAGATTGTGTTCTTCCCTTTTTTTGTTTGGTTGGATGAAAGAGAAGAGAAGAAGACAATACCTCGTTTTGTTTGTTAGGAGAGAAGAGAAGAGAAATAAAAAAAAATTATAATTTAAAACATTTACAATAGTCTTGCATTTCTTCCTTTCGGTCTTCCATTCAAATTTGGAATGATGAAAATTCGTGAAAGAGGAAGGATGACTCATCCATTCTTTTTTCTCTTCCCTCCTTGCATCATCTTTACCAAACGAAGGAAATTTGCATCTTCCCTCCTATTTTTCATCCATCCATCTTCCTTCCTTTCTACCAAACAAAGTATTAGGGTTTGAGTTTTCTTGAGCATATGAATTGAAGTGGGATATAACAATTGTTTAAGTTAATGTTATTGCATGTTAATTTAGGAAACTTTTGTTGGAAAAATTAAATGAAAATTACATGTATATGTTGTAAGTGATATTGAATGAGTGGCAGAATGTCTGTCATAGCATCGTTGGGATATAACATGGTGGTAGAATGTCTGTTAAGTAATGAATAGACACGAGAGTGTTAGTTCGTAATGAGCAAACATTTAAATATGAATTACGAACAGACACTTCCAGTGAAAGATCACAACTCTTACAGCGAAAGATCACAACTCTTAACGCTTGGAGTGAAACAACATGTCCCGTGCCTATTCGGACAAACGTGAAAAGGCACCTAGAGGTCTATAAATAGGCCGATTAGCCTCATTTGTAAAAGATATATGTTTTCTGATTTCTTTTCCTTCTCTCTACGTCTCTAATCTCCCTTTCTATATAGCCTAACACAAGTGGTCATATATCAAGTTTTCGTGGTCTGGTTTTAATCAACAGTTCAAGAGAGTCAAGTCAAAGAGAGAGTACTAACACATTGGTGGTTCGCAGAAGCTCAATTGGTTTGAAGTGTTGCTACCAATCGAGATGAAGATCGTTGTATCTTGGGAGACAATCGCCAAGAGTCCGTTCAACACCATTGCGGGGCGATAATTGTCTTAAGGAGATAATTCGAGCCTCGGTCTACAATGTGTATTGAATAAATAAATTGTACTTTTTATTTCAATCGAGTGTTGTTTATTTATGGTATATTGAATTAAATAATAGAAAATCCAAAGTATTATTATTAATATTATATTTATAACAACTTTAATTAATGGTAGTGTGAATTGAATTGCATGAAAGATGGTAATGTTAATTTAGAAGAAAAGCGATTTTGTCTTAGGTGTGGATTCTCTTGCTGGCAAGATATCAGTATTGTTCCTCGTATGTAGTTTGTTGTTTTTTCATTTCCTTGCACTGTTCGATTTGGGTCATCTATCAAAACTTATGCAACATCTTTAATCTCCAAGTGATTTTAGTCATTTATCGAACTTATAATATTCATACAAATCTAAAGAATTGGACGGTTTAATCAATCTGTCACTAAATTTAATATTTTTTCTCACATAAAGTCACAATATTTAGTTTAGCATAATGGTGCAAAATCATATACATTTTATAATTTATTTAAATTTTTTATTTTTTTTAATTCTCATATGTTATATATTGTATGAAAATTCATTTATTTCATAATTAAGTTTATTTGTAATCATTAATTTCATAAAAAGTATAACTACTAAGTCTTTTTAATAAATACAATAACTCATAATTCATGAATAGGTTATTTTTTGTGTTAAATTGTCTTCAAAAAATCACTAAAATTTACTTAAAATTCATCTTAATTAAATTATGTCGTAAAAATTCGCATACAAGTGTGTGGCTGAAAAAAAAATCATGATTGTCATAACCAATACCGTTGCGTTACGACCATAGAGGCCCAACATTGTTACTGTGGGACTCTAATTGTGAACCTTGCTTTGGACTCTTCCAACTCAATTCTTGTTCTTGTACCGATCCAAGTTGCAAACAATATCAAATTTCAACGTAATTTTAGCCTAAGCTCGTAATAAATTTACAAATTGTAGTTTCTATCATCTCAAAATGCTTGATTATCATTTCACTAACGTATCTTAAATCTCTCTCTCTCTCTCTCTCTCTATATATATATATATATAATTTAAGCATTTCTTATTATTTCTAGATATTTTTCACATTTTTTAAAATCTATACTATTATAAAAATGTAAGCATTTTTTTATTATTTCTGTACATTTTTCAAAAATTTTAAAATAGAAAAATAAGACTTTTTCTTTCATTAATATACACACACATACCTTTATTAAAAAAAAATTCCTCTTACTTAGATAGAAAATTTGAAAATATATATTACTTCAATTAAAACACTTCTTTCAATATTAATTATAGTAATATAAAAGCCCAACGTACTTTGCCTATTCATTTTTGATACATACGTTTTTTTTTCTTTTATTGCTTATAAAAAAAAAAAAATACGTAATGTTGAAGAGGAAGAGTTCTGAAAACTTTTGGAATTTTGGGTCATAATCTGCTCTTATGTCTCCTCCCTCCCTCTACTGTTTTTTTTCTTCAAGACAATGGAAGATGCTTATCCTTCTCAGGTAAAATTATTTCTCTCTCTGTGCAGTGAATTATATTTGATTTCTCCTTCTTTACATGAATATTCTCTCTCTCATGTTTATGCATGGTTGATAGTCTTGAGAGGTTGGGGATAGATACATATTTTATATATGAGATAGAAAGTGTTCTAGATGAAACATATATCTAGGTAGTTTTCATCAATATACTATCATTTCTGTATATCTGTGTGAACCTTCAATCTCTAAGCTTTTGGTCTCAAAATGCAGTAACTTTTAAATTGTCTGAAAGCTATATCTATATGGCCCATTCCTTAATTATGAGTTTAAACTTTAGAATCAATTAATAATCTAATCATAGTCACCTACTTTTAGAAAAATAATTTATATGACATAGTTATGATTAAATCTACGTATCTTTTATCAATTTTTTTGTTGATAAACAATTGGTCATAGCTTGCAATAGTAGTGTTTAGTTGTGTTACTTTGTCAACTATATACATTTGTTTTTAAATCAAGAAAGAGTGCTTGTTAAATTTTGTGATTATTTTTCTTTGTTTGTTGTCATTTGTTTCAATTTTGATGACAATTTCAACTCCAATCTTTATGTAATAACTTATATTAATATGTGATTATTTATGTGTGTTTGTTTGTGATTAAAACGTTGAAATTTATTTTGACTAATTTCTTATTTTGAAAAGAGACAAGGTTAGAGTTTTCATTATTTATCTCAACAATATATGACGTATTATTATCATTTATTGATTCCTCTCTCTTTTATCGATTACATTTGTGTATTTGATGTGCATGAAAGTGTGACTAGCGCGGTGCGAAAGTTTGTTTAAAACCTAGAGAAGGTGACTAGATTTACTTGTTCGTTTGCTTAATTTTTAGATTGATTCGATTTTAAGTCTGATTAAAATTAATCAAATACATAAAGCAAGTAAATAAAGTAAAGTGGAGAATGACACCTGATATACGTGAAAAACCCAGAACAGAAAAAAATCACAGATGAGGCTTGTAACCTCGGAGAACCAATCCTCTATCGTCGAAGCAAAGTACAACAGACTCTATCACATACTTACACTATAAAGTCTCAAAAAATTTCTCTATTTTTTTATTTCATTTTAAATTGAGTTGAAGCATGATTTAATTATTTATTTACATGCTTAAGGATTTAAAGACTTCTTTGAAGTTTTTGTGTTCAGGTGTGGGACCAGAAAGGATCCAAGTAACCCGAAAGATGTTCACCGGTTTTATAAGTGACGTAAGGGCATAAGTGAACTTATATTGACTTAAATAAAGTTTGGTGAAATGCGGAAGTGTCATTTTGCGATTAAATGGAAGTATAAAAAGCTAAAGGAGTAAAACTAAAGCGTTGAGGGACTTAATTGCAAAGTTTTGCAAAATATCTCTATTATAGATATATATGTGTATATATAGGCTAGGTGAGTGGAGAAAACCCAATTTCTCTCCTCTCTCCCTCTCTCTTGACTTGCCATAGCTCTATCTCTCTCCCACCATTTTTATCCTCTAGCTAATTTTTTCATTTTGGAAGGCTTATGGCTTGATTTGGATCTTGGAGCAAGGAAGAAAAGCATTTCTCTTCACCTCTTCTACACTTTGGTCGGAAAGAAGGCTTTGTTTGGACAACTTTGAAGCTTGAAAATTTCTAGGATTTTAGTTCTACGGCTTGGAATTGAGGTACGGGTGTGAATTCTTTCTTAGGTTTGATTCTATAGGTCATTTAGGTGTTGTATCAAAGTCTTAGCATGTTTTGTTATGTAGGAGGAACCTTGTCTTTGAATTTTATATATCACACATGTTCAAAGTATGAATGTTATGCCTTTATACTTATTTTTGAAGCATATGTTATGTGTTCAATATGAAGAGTTTGTGTGTGAGAAGTAATGCTTTTGTGATTCAAGTGTGTAGAAATACTTGAATTATGGTTATATATGATGTGGGAAAGCATGCTAGGTTTGGTTGAAATATTTTATATGCTTGTGTGGGTAAAAGTGCATTTGGTACCTCATATATCTGATAAAAGGCATGAGAAAAAAGTTTTGATGAAATTGATGACCTTAAAGTATCGTGAGGCTAAATAATAATGCATTTTGATAGACGTGATTTTAACTTAGAAAGCATTGTTTTGATAGCTTGCAAAGCTTTTCTGATGTTTTGGTTGAGTTCTAGTGTTTGGTGTATTTGATGAAATTGTACACTTATGTGATAATTGTTGATTTTTGGGAGAACGTCATAAGAAGCAAGAAGAGCCCGGAGCTCCAAGGTGAAAAGTCCAAAACTTGGCCAAACAAATATCGCTACCGTCAGGTTAGCAACTCATAAAGCATAAGAATAGTATTTGGCCTACAAGGTACTTACTACAATTTTCGATTGTCGACTACTCCTCAAACTTGGTTGATTTCGATGTATACGTAGCGTTGAGTTTTGGTTGTGAATGAGATTTAAATTTGAGTTATTTATATGTAATTGATTTACATGCCTTCATAATTGTTTATGAAAGTGTATAAGTTTGGTTTATGTACGTGTCAAGGTACGTATACCATATAGTTTAATAGGAATGTCATATTGTATTCATGCATGAACTTGGGCATTGTTGGGTTGATTGAAACATCTCTACTGGGCATGTTGTTGCTCACCTCCTTTTCTTCAAACAATTTTACATATTAGGCACCGACGGTAGATGAAGTACAAAAATGCTAAGGCGGAGCATTTGGGATTCCAAATTTTTTTTTGGTTAAATATGTTCTCATGTATGCCATGTTTGGCAATTTGGGAAATTTAAAATTGGGACACAGGATGAAGAACAGTAGTACTATGAACATATATACTTTGTTAATGTAATCGTTATCCCAATGTATCTTCTTTCTTTTGCCACCATTGATTAGTTGTATCCCTATTGATTCATAAAACATAATTATTTTCCTGTGAGACAAATAAATCATTTTATAAATCAACGGCAACCCCTTTAATGCACAATCTTTAATGTGATATAAATGTCATATAATAAAACTTTATTTTATATCACAAACCCAAATCAACTAAAGATGATGTGACTATTTTTTTTCAATTATAAAAGTATGTGCCACATCACTACCATGGGTGGGTGCAAGAAAAGATACTGGATTGAGCTACCACACTAGCAGGCTACAGGGTACTCAATCCCACATCGTCTGGGTGTGAAGAAGGGGATATGCTTATATGTAATGTTTTCTCTCCAAATGGTATGAGGCCTTTTGGGGTAAAATCCAAGAGTAAAATCGTGCAGGCTTAGGCCTAAAGCGGATAATATCATACCATGTGTTGGAGCGGGGTATAACAGTTGGTATCAGAGCCTGAACCCAGCCAAAAATGTGCCGACGAGGACATCGAGCCTCGTAAGGGGGTGGATTGTAGTGATCCTTGTGGGTGGGTGTAATATGGGCGGGTGCAAGAAAAGACACTGGGTTGAGCCATCACACTAGCAGGCTATAGGGTGCTCAATCCCACATCGCCTGGGTGTGGAGAAGGGGATGTGCTTATATGTAGTGTGTTCTCTCCAAATAGTATGAGGCATTTTGGGGTAAAATCCAAGAGCAAAATCGTGTGAGCTTAGGCCCAAAGCGAACAATATCATACCATGTGTTAGAGTGGGGTATTACAATATGGGATTAAACACCCTGTTGCCTGCTAGTATAGTAGCTCGCCCAGTGTCTCTCGCACCTGCCCACATCACACCTACCCATAAGGGTCACCATAATCCACTTACCCTAAGAGACCCAATGTCCCTACCGATACACTTCTGGCTGGGTCTATCTCTGATACCATTATGTCACCCCCTGAAATTTGAACCACCGAAACTACCCTGATCCGAGTCCGAACTCCAAGTTGTGAGGTGTCATGATTACCTGGTTATCATCCCACAACCCGAACAATCATGAAAAATTACTCTTACTCACCCACGGCTCCGTCACGGACCATAGAGGTTAACCCGCGAAAGCTTAACCATAAACATACCTACCATGTGTACATGCATACATATATAAATCAATTCCTACAAGTGGGTCCCTCGTTGAAATATATGCGTATTTAAGCCACTTTATAAAAATACAAATTTTTCTCTGTGTGATTATTCAAATTTTGCCCTTCGATTAATCACAACCATCATTACGATTAATCGCGATTGAGATTTCGATTAATCGAAATTGCAATCAATCGTAGTGGTATCGTAGAATCCATCGGAACACACTTGAATTGACCTCTCATTTAAAAATGAAGTTTTGATTGATCAAAAGGGTGACTTCGATTAATTGAAGATCTGTGATTAATCGAAGTGAGGTTTACGATTGATCGCAGGTCTCCCGAAACTATTTCCTGTAGAATTTTATAAGTGTCAATTTTCATGACTTAGTTCCCATTCTTGTCATGTCGTGCTCCTAATTCACTATCCCTCAACTCAACCACTCCACAATACTCATACATGTATAAATGAACATCTATGAAGCACGAACACGGATACGGATACGACACGATACGGATACGGTAATACGACAAATCTTAAAAAAATAGGATACGGGTACGACGGGATACGGCAAATATATATATATATAGATATATTATACAAAAAAAATAATATAATACAAATTAAGTTTTAAGTTTTAACTTAAATGATCTTTTTTTTCAACATTAAAGATCTTTTGATTTATTACAAATTAAGCCCTACATTTTAACTAAGCTTTTTAAATTTTAATATTACAATATGGCTATCATCTTTAAAAAAAAAAACAAAAAAAAAAATCAAACGTATCCGAGAAGTATCCTGACCGTATCCCCAAGTATCCTTGCCGTATCCTGTAGTATCCTTGCCGTATCCTGCCATATTCAAAAATAAAAAAATTATTTAAAAAAAATGGATACTACCTGGGAGTATCCGATACGTGTTCGGCCGTATCCTGGTCATATCCGTATTGGATACATATCCGATACGGCCACGGCGCCTCCGGGGAAGTATTCGTGCTTCATAGAGGAACATAGATGAAGATTTAAGATTAACATTTCTATAGTTTAACATTCATCCGTTCCCAAAACCATGCATGTAAAGTCATAAGGCATAGTCATAAGAAGGTTCCCAAAACATTAAAGGTCATGTACATAAGCAACATATGCATATAGTCCACATCCTAGACATGCATTCAAATATAAGTACTAAATGTTCTCAAAATAAAGCTAGCTACGCTCTACACCAACTCATGGTTGGGGAGACTCTGCTACTTCATTGTCATTTCCTTAAAAGAGTAAATATATATGGAATGAGCTCCTGCATGCTCAGTAGAAATATCTAAAACACAATTTCATAAGTTTTGTGAATACCGCATAATATATAATCATATTATCATGTTTAGCACAAACTCATGTACAAATATCCATGTTATGCATCATATGTTGGTATGCATAATGTCATGTTCCTCCTAAGTGTCCTACACACGCGCGCGTGACCTATAATACGGACTCTAGTGATGGCCTATTCGATATTCTGTTTCCTTTCTCTTTTTGAACATTCGAACTCCTTTGTCAGCCCATCCGATGATGTTACTATTGGACTCCTTTGTCGGTCCATCCGGTGTTCCTCTCTTTCTCCACGTACACCCTTAAACCCATGTATGTGCAATGCATAAACAATTCATAATTCTCATGCTTATGTCCACATTTCCTCATGTCAAATCATTTATTCCAACGATAAAGACATGTTTTACAACAACTCATGCTCAGTAAGGCAATTAATCAAACATTTATATGTTACATTCTCATGTACACATAAAACATGTACAATCCTTTCATATTTTTCACACAACATGCAATATAATCATATATGACAATTCAAAGCATATAACTACATTTATTCATGGTAGAAATTCATTCAATTTTAAAATGTAGCATGCTTTAACTTTGAAAAACACATAATTGTACACATATAACCAATTGGGTGCTATAGGCAATCAATATACTCACACAAATCCAAGATTTCATGGTTTAGACATCCCTATCTTAGTTTAGAAGAAATTCTAAACAAAGTCCTCAAATCTCATCGAACTCAACTTTTTTCAAATTCAACTTTGAATCGATCAAATTCAAGCCATCGTTGCGTAGATCAACATTTTCTTCTTCGGCGTTCTCCAATTCACACTCCAAGTCCCTAAAATCTAAGAGAAAAGGAAGAATGAGTGTGGAGACAAAAGAGAGAGTCTCTTGGTGGCTGCTATAGAGAGAGAATAAATGGCTGAAATGTTTACTCCAGCTATTTATAGACCTAGCCACGCCAAATTACCAAAACACCATTAGTCACTTAACGTACCTTCCCAACCTCCTTTTTCAAATTTGAAAACTCCTACGATCTTGAAATCGATTCCATAATTCTTCTAATATTTTAATTGATCTAATTTCAAAAATAATTATTTTTAAAAAATTTCGGATTTTTCGGACCCACCTGACCCGTGTCCCGAACCCCACCGACCCGAAAATCTCACCAAACGCTCCCAAAATTTTCATGAACCCTTATATAAGTCCCCAAACATGTATTTCACATTTAAAACATGCATATAATCTTTTTAACAACTTATATGACAATAAATGAAAATAAAAAGAAACCCAGTCAAAAATGATCACAATCTTTACATTATAGATTTACAGTGGTGATGTTGTCAATCAGTTCACGCCACTAGTATCTGATTTTTGGTCTTCTTAGTTGTTACGATTAGGGTTTTACTGTGAAAAATGAATATGAAAAGAAGAGTATGGTTATATTTTTAAGGCATATGGGCTTGGGTTTGTTAAAATGGCAATGGGCTGGAGTTTATTTTTTTAAATGTTAAAAGTATGTTATGAATTGTTTGGGTCCGGATTTACTTATATCTAAATAATGGTTGTATAGTTAAGTGGATCTGGGCCTTTTTTTATGTGGGTTAATCAAATATCACATGGACTCCTTTAAAATGGTAATGGGTTGGACTCTATTTTTTTAAAAGAGATGAAAATATGTTATGTATTTTTTGGATTGAGATTTATTTACAAGTATCTAAATGATAGTAGTATAGTTAAGTGGGCATGGACTTATGGGTTGATTTAATAGTATATGGACTCAATATATATATATATATATATATTATGAGCTCAAAACGAACCTTTAAATAAGCTTGTTCCATAACATGTTCACGAATAAACGATCCGAGTAGAGAGGTGTTTGACCTTGGCTCGTTTAATAAATGGGCTTGAAAATTCTATTTGAGCTTAGTTCGTTTATGAAACAAAAGAACACGAATCGAGCTCTTGCCGAACCAAGTTTGAACTACTTGAAAGTTTGGTTCATTCTATTTATGACAAATGTGTCTAATAGTGCATTGATAATATTTTTGTGCATGCATTGTAAGATAAGATATACATAATATTTGGATGAAACAACTTTAGTAAATTTCAATGTAATGACATATATTATATTATATTTAATCACGGGCATAACACTTGTATTTTGTGCCAGAATGAATAACCAATACGTGGACTGAATTACATGTTTCACATAGTTTGGGAGTTGTTTGCAAAATGCTAATACCTGAAGGTATTTTATTGTAATCCTATTTTTGATAGTTATTTAATCAAAACACAAATAAAATGGTGTTTTTGTTCACAAAGTGGAAGCGTTTGTTAATTGTTTTGTCAATCTAAGAAGGGAATGCATTTTTTAATATTTTAAAGAGAATTTACTAAATGGTAAACAATTTGAAATGTGGATTTATATAATATCCAAAAATTAAAAAAAAATATCTCAAAAATATTCTTATTTTTCTTAGAATGCCTCAATTATTATTTTTTTACTAGTTTTTTTTCTCCCCTAGCAAAGAGTTCCCACTTCATGTTTTTGGAGAGTCTCGAAAAAAGCTACTAAAACGTTTGACTACACAAATACATTTATAAAAAAAAAACATATTTATGAATGGAGTCAACATAATATCATCATTTTTTTTCATTTCCCCCCTCGTATTTAGTCCCTTAAATCTTCTAGCTTTGAATGTTTATAAATATATTTTGAGATCTGGATCTCTCCGATCTTATACGCTTAATGGTCTAACATCATTATGCATTGACAATTCAACACACTGCCTGAAATACGCAACACTCATTAAACAATGCTATAATATTCATGCAATATATTTACACCAACAATATAACATTTGTGTAACATATTTATTATTGAATTGCAACACTATTATAAAATGAGAATATAATCTATCCGTTTGGCATGAGTTTTGTTTTTGTTTTAGTATCGTAGAAACAAAACATATTTGATATTGACCGTTGTATTTTGAATCATGTCAAAACGGTTCAAAAATTTGAGTAAAAAATTGAAAACACTATTTTGGTTTTTTTATTATGTTTGGACTATTGTAGCAAAAAAAGAAAAAATTAAAAAACACTTCAAACATGTTTTGAATTACTATTCAAAATAATTATTCTATTTTTAAAAAAAAAATACAAAACACAAATCCATGCCAAACAACCTAATGTAATATATTTACATTGTTAATATAACCTACCAGAAAATATATGATTGTATCACCGATTTAAATTTAAATAGACTAGAGCCTAGAGGGTACCCAACACAAATTTGCAAGAAAAGAAAAAGAAAAGGCACAAGTGTCATAGGTTATATTATATAGCACACTGCAAGCAAGCCCCGTTTCCAAAAGCTTGTTTTCATTAAAGCCTCACCATATTTATCCCCAATTCTCAAACAAACAAACAAAACGTAATTGAAGATAAAAGGGGAAAAGGATTCGCTTGAACTAATAATTTAGGGTTCCTTCGCAGCGATGGCGAAGAAGAGAAAATCCGATGCTAATCGGCTCGACGAAGTCGATCGGACCATGTACACCGCGTTCTGCAGCGGAGCCAACTCGCTGTCTCAGCTCTACACGCAGGCCATGAACCAGCAGAGGAACTCCTTCCAAGCCGGTGAACGTCACGCTCTGGTTCGTTTCTCTCTCTCTCTCTCATTTTCTTTTTAATTTTTTATTTTAAAGGCTTCATTTACCATGGTTTATCTTTTTCTTTCTTTCTTTTTTTTTCTTGATGGGCGTGTTATATATGGATATAGATGTACATGTGCGTACTTGGCTATGCAAATTCATTTGTTTTGTGTATTATCTGCTTAATTTTGTTTTAATGTCACCTTTTGCATGGGCTTGTGCTATAAATTGCAATTATACTATGGCATTATTATGCTTTGCAAGTACTAAAGAATCGTGAATTCAGAAGTGTATTGAAGGATAGAGTATGGATGCTTTTATAAAAGCTGCGTCCATATTGAATATTGACATTTCTTGATCATTCCTCAATACAACTTGGTCCTTCGAATATGATATTTTTCCCTATACGGAAATATTATAATTGTAAAGAAATTAAGGGATTCTTATAAAAAAAAAATTTATAATTATACTTTGAATTCAAAAGAATAAGTAAGATAAGCAAAAGTCTCATCAGAGGAGCAGGGATCGGAGGAGAGGAGTCACCATAATTGTATGTGTACATGCATATTTATATTATATTTATTTATTTAGCCACACACAGACGAACCCATGTATGTTGTGTTCTTGTATGCGTATATCTTAGTATTTAAGATTAACTAAGTGTATGTTTCTTGTTGTGTCCTTGTCCATGCAACCCATGTCAATGCAATATAGCCATTGTGGGAACTCAAAAAGAATCAGGGTAACATCATGCATCTTGATTGATTCCAACTTGTGGCTTCTTATCTTTTACAGTTCTCTCCCTTTGAATTAGTTCTGTAGATCTGTAGATCTGTTTGGTTGAATTCATTTCTCTAATAATTCACTTGGATGGATTTAGAATGTTTCATGATAAGTAAGATTGAGATGTTACTTAATAGCACCTCTATTAGGTGTGAGGCTTTGTCGTTGTATGCTCATTTTTGTTTTGGTAGGAGTAACCTGTTGGCCTTTAGTTTTGCCTTCAAATTATATCCTTTTGTTTAATAAATGAACCTTTGGGTTGCAGGAGAAACTCTATAATTGGATTCTGAGACAACAAGAAGATGGATCAAGAGTGACTACCGTTGATATAGTTGCTTACTTACAGGTTTCTGGTCAAACTTTTTCAGGATGGTTCTTTTTTGGGTTTTCACTCTCATTGTTGCATCATAAAATTACATTTGTTATTTAGTTTCAGCATAGTTGTTGGTTATGTGCTCCATTATATATTCTTTTGATCAAGCTATGCTGTTTTTGTTGTGTTTTTTCCATTTAGCTTTCATTATGATTTTACAATTTGTGGCATTTTTTTTCCCTCTTATTGCCAATTTTCCATGCATAAAGTATTAAGCTGTGTTGTATGATTTACACCTTATATGTAATTATCATGATAAAGGGCATATTGTCAATGAATTCACTGATCATATCTAATTTCTTCATTTTCTGCCTAGTCTATAAATTTTGATGGTAAATCTGATCTGAGTGATCAAATGAGTTAAATTTGATGATTCTTTTTTTTGGAAATAAGATTGACAATTTAAGTTGTCAAAGACTTGTATAACACGTGTAATGATTGGAACTGTAGTAAAACAAAAATAAGTGATGGGAAGCTTTTAATATGATGATGATTGGAAATGTATAATGATTGGCATATGGTGTTAAACATGAATGAGATGGTGGTTGATTTATCAACACAAGGACATAAAACATAGTATGGAAATTTAATTTAAGAACTTGTAGTTAGACCATGTTCAAGCGACAAACTTGATTTAAGGTTTTTTATTTGACGATTGTCATATAATAAAACAATTGTGATGTAGATGCTCATTTTCTGAGGTTGATAGTTCTATGTATTCCTTTCTTTTCAATCCATATGGTTTCTTAAAGTGAACTATTCAAAGGCCGCTTGGAAGGGTTTTAAACATCTACAAGGAATGTCTATAAGGAGTGTGGAAGAGCTCAACTGGAATTGGATCTGAACATGTGATTGGATGTGAGAGAAAAATGATGGTTACAGAATTGATAATTCCTCATTTGGTGTGGAGTTAAATGGATATCCCCCCCCCCCAAACCAATAGGTTCAACGTTCCAACTGAACTCAACCAAGTCCGGGCAATTTCACTTTTTCTTTTTAATCCCCGAAGAATCCTTATATGTTACCTCCATGCATGTTTGCCATTGATCTACACCTCGTGCAAATTAGCTCATACAAATAAGCAAACTTTACCCGTTCTGAAAAAAGAAAGAAAGAAAAACAGAATTTTGGAATCTAGAGGAACCATTAGTGCCATTGTGTTTGACACAAGCTTGCAAGGATATGCACTTGTTGGATGGGAGTTGATGATAAGGAAGTGTTGTAGAAAATTAAAAGGAATACTGAAAGTTAGAATGAGAGAAAGGATGAACCAAATATTTCTTGCTCTTGATCATATATGGTCACAATAACTTTATACATCAGCAGTACAGACAGAAAATGGCTAGTAATCATAATGGATTATGTAACTGACATCACGTGATGGATATTCAAAAAGTGACATCTATGTTGTATGTTTTGCTATATTTATGAGTATTCAGATTACAGGTTAAAGGTAAATTTTACCTATGGAAAATCACTTAACAAGAGCCTTTCCGTCATACGAGGTATAGAAATAAAGGTGAAATATATCATATCAAGAGAAGGATATCAGCTCTTTAATTTAGGAAAAAAAAAAGATTTCAGCTCTTAGTTTTCTTATGCCTGCAGTCTGGGCATAAATTTAGCTCGTGTAAAATTCAAATTAAAAATGGTTGGAAGATGAGTAATGCAATCATATGCTGAGTGAAGGTGAAAGGTAAATTATGCTGATATCACATGTGGCTAAAAAAGTCAAACTTAATAGCCCGAGCTACTGGGTGAGTCTAGACGTCACCTTGCACCCTCGGCTAGAGAGGGGGGTGAAGTTGGGGGAAGCAGAGTTGGGGTTCACTTCAGCAATAGAGGAAGTGGATGGTGAGTAACAAGGTGGCTGTACTAGAGCGGCCGGATTGAATCCTTTGAAGGGGCAGTACCTATTGTTTTTCTGTTAAAACATTACTTTGCTTGCTGGTTTACCAAACAACTAAGGAGGTTTAAAGGGTAAGACAAATATAAAGATTGTGTTAAACATCATTCAAATCAAAGTGATAATTTGAACACACAGAAATGGTTAAAGGGAATAAAAAAATGCTCTATGACTTGTATGGTATTTGGATTTTGTCTTTTATAAAAATAAGGACAAATTTGGTATTATAAAAGTTTCATTAAACTTTATAACCCTCTCCTCCCATTTTTGGGCAGATGACAAAACTACTAATCATACCTAATTTGTATCCCTTCCAAATCCCTCTATTTCTTTTCTTTTCCTTCCAAAATTTTCTACCAAACGCAATATACTATTTCCCTCCATTACGTTTTTTTTCTTTTCCTTCTATTTTTCTCCAACCAAACTGAGCCTCAGTGATATTGTAGTCTCTTATTAATACTTAATAGAAAATGACAGTGGTATTTTCTATCGATTTTGACCTAGTTAGGTAGTTTGTATGCCGATGCTTTAAGAATCCCTAGAAGTTATACTTGGAAATTAAAAATGAGAGTTTTAAGGATTCTAAAAGTCATCAGTGGAGTGCATGTAGTCTGTATATTAGTTTCGGTATGCTTAGGCAACAAGGGAGTATATGGATTGTAGAGTAGTTCTTAAAAGGAAGGTTCAGCATGGGATGGTTGAAGATTGACTGTTATGGGGAATATATCATTATACAAAAATATGGTGTTGAGTCACCCTTTTTCTGGCTTATTTTGAGTATTAAGCATTGCTATTTCAAATTTTATCCTCACCAAGTTTCATCAATGCTCTTCAAGTTTTTATACAATTATAGGTTGTTAAGGTCTTTGAATTTCTATACAAATATGAATTTTTAAGGTATGATCCTTTCTGTCCAGTGTGAAATTTGTGAAAGAATCTGCCAAGCTCACACGGCTTTCACCTTATTTGCATCCATGTGACAACTTTTACTGACATTGTTATAGAATGAGCTCGAGTATGGATCAGAGGAGCCCCCGTTGTCCCCCAGGCTGCCATTACAGCACCAACACTCTCAAACTGCAATGCACTTAACTAACTCAGGCATCCCAGTCTCTTCCAATTCACTTGGTTCTGTGACAGCTGCACAGGGACTTCGTTCAGGGCACTCCGATCACCAAGCTAAGAACTCTGTTTTCTCAAATGCTCTCTCCAGCCCTGTTCGCCGAAGCCTTCAGCACTATCATTTGGTGCAAGGCAGTAACTATTCACCGTCTGGGAACGGGCCCCGAAATAATGAAACAAGTTATCCTCATCACCAAAACAGGGACTCCAATACCGCAAGCTCCAATGACTCATCGATGGACATACATGCTGATAGTCCTGGCCATGAATCTGGTTTCTAAAATTTCTATCGTGGTTGGAGATTGGCTGCACTTCTCCAATGAAATGAAGGAAGACATGTAGAATGATCATGCTTACAGAATTAATTTGCAGTGGTTCCGCAATATGGTTGAACCATGCAGAGGAACATAACAACACTAGCAAGCTATCAAATACTTATCTACTATCAACATCTGTTTATGTAAGGTTTGTTTTGAGTGGGTCGTTAACAGTTAACATTTTACTGTAGACCATGGTTTTCTTTTAATGTTCATAGTTGTTTAGCATTATTTCTCTTGTGACTTCTGGATAATTGTGTTATTTTGCTTGGCAAAAAATTCTTACAGGTCTTAAATTCTTTTCATGGTCCTTTTGACAGGTCTTCATAAGTGCGGATACTCCTAATATATATGCACTTTTATGTCTTTAATACATATACTACAATTTATTCCATAAATAATAATAAAAAAAAAAAAAAACTCAACATGAATGACAATACTCGAAAGCTGGATGTGAGTCTCCAGATCGGAGTTGGGGATTGAGGGTTTGAAACTTTAATTGTGTTACGTTCGTCTATTTAATTGATACATTTAGGTTTAAGTATAACAAAATGGTAAAACTGTGAATGTCACATGTCAGCAAATCAGAACAAGGAATGTGGGAAAACCTCTTGTGGAGACCATACGTATAACGGAATTTTTTTTGCATGAAAGCTTACTACAAAAAATATATATAGTTATGGGAACCAAAACTAGGAGCAATTATGTATAACTTTAAACTTTATATATGTTGTACTTGGTTTGGGTATATTTCGGGGGATAAAGTGTGAAAGTAGCACTTGTTTTTTAAAATCATAATGATTCTAATCATTCATTTCTTTATTTTTTCCTCAAAGTAATTTATTATCGATGAATAATGGGACCCACGTTGCAAGAAAGGACATTATTTTCCACATTGAGTCTTTGGGACTCTTTAATAAACATAAAATAATACTCCAGAACTTTTTAATCTTATATTTGTTATTATTTTCTTTAACTAAAATTCAATTATTATTAATGATGTCGAAAGCGCAATCCAGACCTTCTTCACTCTCATGCAAATGAAAAGGAAAATCACTTGAGTGTCACAGGTATGATACCGGCCAACCTACTTCACTCTCCTGCAAAGGAAAAGGAAAATCACTTAAGTGTCGCATGTGTGATATCGGCCAACTATTTTCCAATGATTAAATCAGTTCTCAAAAAAGGAAAAGGAAAATCAATTTAGTGTCGCATGTGTGATATCGGCCAACTATTCTCCAATGATTAAATCAGTTCTCAGAAAATATTCGATAATGATATTTATTACTCTGATAATTATCTCTCATTTATAAGGCATGGTTGACATAATTGGAGTCTCCCCTTCTCGTCCGGCAGTTGAGCTACTTTATCATTTTCATCAGTTTTTTATCTTTTTAAATTTGAATAGTTCATCTTATTTCATCCATCTATTAACATTATATTACCCGAACTTATTTGAATCATGTTATCATTTGACAAGATTAGTTATCAAAATCTCCTTATCAATTATAAATTTTTTACTTTAAAATTTTGAAACAAAAAGGTCAAAGATTAAAACATTTTACTTTGAGTTGTGGTACCTATTATTTTTTACTTCAAGTTGCTTGGGCTAGTAAACCATTTTCCAAAATTCTGTCTAAAATAAATTCGGATTATAAAATTTAAACCCAATCTCAGTCTCATGGTATCAAGTATTTTGCTCACGGTTGTAAAATTTTTGAATGACACTCAAGTTATTAAGATTAAACCCACCCAAATTCCACCCCTATGCATAAGAATTAGGGTTGGGATTTGGGCGGGCCAAGGTGATAGCACACGCCAAATTCAAAGTTTTAATACCTCATCCTGCGCCAAGCCCAAGTCCTTAAAAACCCGTTGCATCTCACCCGCGCCATATCCCACAGGTTTCTTGATCTCTCAAGTCATCCCAAATTTTGTGGCCATGTCTATATAATTAATAACAAGTTTTTAGAACTATTATAGTCACAACAATAGCAGCTGATTAATGTATTATGCATACTAGCTCGTTCAACTATTATACTCAAACTTTAAAACAAAAACATTTATATCCATTATCCACTAGTTAATTAGCTCATTAGTGTAAAGGTAATATCATTTTTGTAACCTATATACTAATATAATAATACTTAAACTTAAGAAGTCACTGGAATCATATTCATTCCTTTTAAAAGAGTATGTGACTTAATTAAAATTCATGATCATGGAAGGTCAGTGATTACCATTGTCTATTTAATAAAATACACAAATTGTAAATCCTCGTAATTTCTTTTTATTTAAATTGTAATTAATTGTGATAAAACATGAGGAATTGTTTAAATATGTGTTTTTGTGGATTGTGAGATCTTTCCAGAAATTTTGGGTTTGGGTGTGAGACCCAGGACAAATCGGATAAACCGGGGACTTTCACAAGTCTAAAAAATTTATCTAGGGGCATATACGAATAATTAAGGGGTTTAAAAGATAAGTTAGGAGAAGAAAATGTTAGTACGTGATTAAGAAATAGTTAGTAATAACAAGGAGCAATTGAAAAGGGAGAGAGGGACTTAGTTGCAAAGATGATAAATATAAATAGACTTATATCATTTATTTCACCACAAGAATCAGATTTTCTCTCATTTCTCTTTTACTACAACTTCATCTCAACTTCTCTCTATAATTTAGATGGTTTAGAGTGATTTGAAGATTGTTCAAAGAGGAAAGATTTTTTCCCTCATCATTCTCTTCAATTTGATTAGTTCAAAATTCAATTTAGTAAAGTTTAAATAATTGGACAAAAACTAGGGTTTGGAATTGAGGATTGCTTAATAAGATAAAGTTGTTCTCTTTGCTACAATTTACGCATCTATGGTTCGAGAATCAAATTCGGAGGAAATAAAAAATTTGGTGATTTGAGGCTTTTCAAAAATTAAGCTTGGAATTGAGGTAGGGGTGTTCTCTCCACCTTATCATCGATTTCTTATGAATTGATGTTGGTTTCGAATTGATTAACATGTTTAGAAGTGCTATGAAATGAGTCTTGCATATTTTCTCATGTTTATACTTATTAATTGAGTCTCCACGTGATAGTTATGATGATACTAATGTGCATTGTCATTGTATGTATATGTCTTGATGAAATTGTTGAATGAAAATATGTTAGAACATGTATCAAGGTGAATTATGGATGTGAATTGTGTCTTATATGCTAGCAATTGAGGATACATGTTGCTTATTATAATGATTTATAGTTGTGGAGACTAAGTTGTACATGTTGCATGGCATACGTTTGATAAAATGCATGAGAATGATATTTTTTACAAAAATTACATTTTATGAATACCTTATGAAATAATTGATATTGCATTGTGATATGCATGAAAATGACATGTTTTATTATAGAATCAAGTGGCTTATGATGCACTTGAAAATGGATGATTATTGCATTGTTATATGCATGAAAATGACATGTTTTAGCATGAAAACCAAGTGACTTATGATGCGCTTGAAAATGTGAAATACATTTGAAATTGTATGTGTTGTCATACTTGAAACATATGTGTTTGATTGTTGATTTTGGGAGGATGACAAGGAAAGCAAGAAGGGTCTGAAGCCATGGGGTGCAAGACTCGAGACTTGGCCAATGAGTTACTTTAGACCCTTAGGATAGTAGCCCGTAAAGTATTGGAATCAGGATATTTGACCCACGGGTACTTATCTGGTGTCTCATGATTTCTCCCATTCTTGTTTGATTTTAGAATTTACGTGACTTAATGTTTAACTATTGTTGTTGAATTGTGATATTCACGCTGATACTTATGTGATTTTCCATTGATTAAGCATTGTTGAACATGTGACTTATCCATATATTGCGTTGTGGTTTCTTGAATATGAGCAATGAAGCATGCCACATAGTATATAGGAATGCCATGATTGCATTTCACGAGCATTGCGAGTATGCTATGTAGTATATAGGAATGTTGTGATTGTATTTCATGTAAGTCGCGTTAAGTTGATGTATAAATTGGTTTGGGTATCTTTACTGGACATATTGGCGCTTACCCTTTTTCTCGCAAACATTTTTACAGATAAGACACCGGTGGTCAACGGAGCTTGAGGTGCTTGGATTGTTGTATTCGATATTTCATTTGAGATTATTTATGTTATATTTCTTCATGCCATGTTTGGGCATTTAGTGAGACTTTGTAATATGAATATGAGATTTGGATAGATGTTTGACACCTTAGTTATTTTAATTGTCAATTTGGGAACTTAGACGTTTTATGTGTATTTTGGACTTGATCCGATTCAAATGATGTAATTAAGTCACGATTATGGTTTTGATGTTTTACACACATGTCTTTGGTTATATTAGACTTATATCGATTCATGTTGAATGCATACTTGGTAGTAGATGAGAATCGGATGCCATATATATAATTATGATTAAATATGTTTGTGCAGTCGAGAGTTTACGATCGATTGTAATTCCCATTACAATGGATCATAAAAATAGAGGGTAAATGAGTTACAAAACTAGTGTGTTTCGATACATGTGGCGATACATCAACCATTGATCATAACATTACGATGGATCGTAACCTTAATTACGATGGATCGTAATTTAAAGTACGATAGATCGTACTGAACAACTGAATTTGAAATTGAGGTTAGAGCCTAAGTACATATATGCCTTAATGAGGACCCACTTGTAAGAGTTGACTTATACACGTATATGTACACACATTGTATGTATGATTATAACTATGCTTCCGCGGCTATAAGATTTGAATAAATTAAAAATTTAGATGACGGTCCACTTATGATAATCACCAACCATATTTCCCGCACTCTTAACCGGGTGTTGAAAATCTGGACGTGACACAAACATATAAAACTAAAGACATACTTAGTCTTATATGTTTCAATCAAAACGATAATGGTTATACAGAATCATATGCATGTAGAAAACATCCACATCCTAAAATTACTCAACTTGAAGTAGAATAAAAATTTATTTAACAAGAAGGCATACCTTTAACTTTGATGAAATGACAATTTCAACAAAATAAAATAAAAATGGAACAGTAAAAATAGTAGTCAAAGCCGCCCACCAGGTATGGTTTCTTTGGGACCATAGGTGTTTAAAACTATTGTGACTTGATAAAATTTTTAATTTGGAAAGAAATAAAAATCTTATATTATTTATTATTTTGCTTATTTAATTAAAATTCAATTACTATAAATTTTTTACTTTAAATTTTCAAAGCAAGCGTGTTAAAAGTTGAATATCCATAATACTAATACTAATTTAATTTAACTTTATTTTACCTAATCAATGCATAACCTTGAATATATAATTATATACTTTTCTTATATTTCGAATTCTTGTTGAAAAATCCTTACTCAAATTCTATTTAAAATAAATTTGAATTTAAATTTTAAATCCAATCGGGGTCCCATTCCCATGTTTCAAATATCTTACTCATGTCTGTAAAATTTTTGGATGGGTCTCGAACAATTCATCCTAACATTATTCCTGTTATAAAGGAGAGAAAAAAAGTGGATATGTGTTTTAACTTGTCTTACCCTAAAACGGTTGCACCGAATATTCCTGAAGTTACACATGGCGAAATGTAATTGGAACATGGGTGATGCGGAGCAAAGAAAGCTATTACTATATCATATTCGAATTTTATTGAATTGAAAAAGGAAAACCCAATTTATCTTTTGCTTCAAATTAAGGCGGTTTCAATCTTCTGCAAATTATTCCCGCCACCCTTTCGTGCTCTCAAATAATTCCCCCCTCCAGTCGAACGAAGCAATTTACGAAATCATCGTAAATTCGAGCTCCACAGCGTTGATACAGGCTTCGATATGGTACGAAATGCATTCCTCTAATAAAAACACACACATACCTTCACCTGTATAATATATATATATATATATATATTTTATCTGTATTGCTGAATACTTTTTCCAGACCTTCAAATTGAGTTTGGTGTGTGCTGAATGAAATCGACTCATTGTTTTTTTTTTCCCGACGAATTTCAAAAAAGAACAAAACCTAGGTATCATTTTGTTGAAATTTAGTTTATTTTATTTAAAAAGATTGAATGGTTTGATTTTGATAATGTTACTCAGGATTTGAATCTGAAATTTGATAACTGAATCTAAATATGTACGTTCTATGGGGTTTGTATTATTGATGCATAACTGCTTCTATGTTCTTGTATTACGAAACACTGAGCTAATAGATGAACATAAAGCGATGACCGTGCTTGGATTTTATATATATGAATTGGATACAGACTGGGTATTACTGAAACTAGGGTTTTTGTGCATACACAAAGTGACCTGGATTACAAACATATGTATGCTTTGATATACATATGTAAAAATATACTTGTCTAATTACAGTTACAATGGCACTGGGATACCTTCTAGGGAGTTGGGTATCGGGTTTCTTGAGGCTGTCCTGTCTAGTGTGTTCGATGAGAAGACTAGACAATTTCTGAATTTACTTATTTTGTAAATGTGCTAACTCTTTACTGATAGTTGTATTTGTACCAAATTAGGTGCTTTCATTTTATTGTATTGATCATAAACAAATAATCACTAATTTAACAAGTGTAAGTAGTGGGTTCTAGATACAATAATAAAGGTATATGAGGGAATATCACAATACGATTTGAGCGACCCAGAGAGTGATCCTGCTTGAAGGAGAAGAAGTAGGCCAACCAAAGGAATTTATAGTGAAGGTAGCAATGTTCTTGTGCCAATGACAGTGAGCAAATAGGCTAAGATTGCTGTGATTCTCAATTACTTCAGTCTTGGATTTAATGATCAAGGATACATGTATTTATAGTCCCAGGTTCTTTGGTTAATACCTAGAGATTTAGGCATTACCCAGTTCCTAGGATTACAGGTCATCATTAAGTCATCTTGATGCAGGAGCATCCGAGTCATATGATGCTGAGCTGTCAGATGACACGTTGATGACACTGAAATATCTTGAGTTGACAGATCAGCGTAAAGATGGCAGGAAACTTTGACCTTGTCACTAATTAGGGTATTTTTAGATGCGCTTCAGTATTTTGGCCATAACTTTGGCTACAGGTGTCAGAATTGCCTTTATGACCACAATTCGGAAAGCTTGGTTCGTTGCGCACGTTGTGGGCACCTAGCTAAAGCTAGGTGTGTATTTTTTCGAGGCCAAAATCCACTGTTTTCCCCTCCGAATTCCTAATTTTAGTTATTTATTTCCTTTTTTAGTAATATTTCTTTTGTCGATTAGGAAGTGATTCTGGACTTGATTTGGGTCAGATTTCTGGTAACTTCCTTATTTTATTTCGTATTTTATTTTGGCACGATTATTAGGATTTTGCTATTTTTGGTAATGTTGACCAGTTTCAGCTATATAGCCCAGCTTGTGGGTTGATTCGAAGGCACTTTTGATTTTGAATAATAATATTGAATATCAGAGACTTTTCTCTGAATTTTTTTTGGGCAATTCTTGTGCTCTCTTTCTGTTTATTTTCTGTTACCCTTAGCCTACAGAATAATCACTATTCTGTCCGACGTCAGTTGGTATCAGAGCTTTCAGCATCTTCTTGGGTGAGATTTCATCAATTTTCATGGCTGGTGGTCGTGGTTGTCGTGGGCAGGTTCTAAACGAGGAAGTCCCACACCGTGATTGTAGTGTTCAGGATTTGATGATTGAGGATTTACAGAGGCAAGTTGCAGAGTTAACCCAGCGTCTAACGGCGCAGACTATCAGTGACCGTGAGGTGGAAGATCACGAATCTGATTCCAGTTCCGACAACCCGTTTCACAATCGTGCTCGATTCTGGGGGCACCGTGGTCGGGAGGAACGTCATGGAGACCTCGGTTTTAGAGTGGATCTGCCCGAGTTTTCTGGTACGTTACAGGCCGAAGGATTTGTCGATTGGATGAACGAAGTGGAGCGTATCTTTGAATATAAAGAAGTGCCAGATCGTGTCAAGGTGAAACTGGTCGCCATCAAACTCAAAGGCAGAGCCTCTGCAGGGTGGGAGCAGTTGAGGCGATCACGAGACAGGCAGGGTAAGGCCAAGATCACTGATTGGGAGAAGATGAAGGGTCACTTCTTTCCTTTCGGCTACATTCAAACCCTGTTTCAGCAACTTCAGTCGTTGAGGCAAGGCACGAGATCGGTTGATGATTACATAGAGGAGTTCTATCAATTGATAACCTGGAATGATTTATCTGAGACGGAAGAGCAGACGGTGGCACGGTATTTGGGAGGATTGCGGCAGCCCCTGCAAGATGTTCTCAGCCTTCACTCGCTTTGGACTGTTTCTGAAGCATACCAACGTGCACTTGCTGTGGAAAAACAGCAGAATCGGAGGCCAGTGATCAGGAGTGATCAAAGCAACCGGCCAGTTCGACCTCAAGAACCCCGTCCTGTCCAGCCGACACCACAGGGTAATTCTCACTCGAACATTAGATGTTTCAGATGTGGTGAACAGGGATACAGAGCGAATGAGTGTAGGAAGCCTGCTAGTCAGAAGGGCAAAAATCTCCTGATTGAGGAAGACGTGGTAGACGAAACCGAGGAGACTGGAGAGCCTATGTATAACGATGATGAAGATGGAGATGTGCTGTATGGAGATGGCCGTGAGAATCTGGTCATTCGTAAGAGTCTACTGACTCCCAGAGGCGATTCAGGAGATGATTGGTTGAGAATCAATATTTTTCACACGACCTGCACAGTTGCAGATAAAGTATACAAGATGATCATTGACAGTGGCAGTTGTGAGAACGTAGTGTCTGAAGAGGTTGTCCAGAAATTGCAGTTGAAGACAGATCGTCATCCCAACCCGTACAAATTGTCATGGTTGAATAAAGGCAGTGAGGTAAAGGTGGATAGGAGATGCCTAGTGTCTTTCTCAATTGGCAAAAAATATTTTGATAATGTTTGGTGTGATGTTGTGGCTATGGATGCTTGTCATGTACTGTTAGGCAGGCTTTGACAGTATGATCGCAGTGTTACTCATGACGGGCGAAAGAACACATATTCCCTTAGCATCAAGGGGAAGAAGATTGTGTTGGCTCCTCGTCGGGAAGGAATCAGTCCTACCCAGGTAGCTAAAACTACTAACTTGCTTTCTATGTCCAGGTTTTTAACTGAGATTGAGCATAGGGACGTGGTCTATGCTCTGCTGCCTTGTGGGAATAACGCAACGGACGTGAACGTGAATTCAGACTTACCAGCAGAGGTGCATCAGCTGCTAACAGAGTTTTCTGACCTGATGCCAGAGGATCTTCCTCCTGGGCTGCCGCCTATGAGGGATATTCAGCATCAGATTGACCTTGTTCCGGGGTCTAGTTTGCTTAATCGACCGGCATATCGCCTCAGTCCCAAGGAATCTGAGGAGTTGCAGCGGCAGGTGGTAGAGTTGCTAGAGAGGGGCTACATCCGTGAGAGTATGAGTCCATGTGCAGTTCCTGCTCTGCTAGTGTCGAAGAAAGATGGCTCTTGGTGTATGTGTGTTGATAGCCGAGCAATCAACAGGATTACAGTGAAGTACAGATTTTCAATTCCCCGTCTGGATGATATGTTAGACTAGCTGTCCGGTTCTAAGGTCTTTTCAAAAATTGACCTTAAAAGCGGCTACCACCAGATCAGAATAAGGCCTGGGGATGAGTGGAAGACAGCGTTTAAGACGCAACATGGGTTGTATGAGTGAATGGTCATGCCTTTCGGGCTGTACAATGCGCCCAACACATTTATGAGGTTTATGTATCAGGTTTTACGGCCTTTTATGGGGAAATTCGTTGTAGTTTACTTCAATGACATCCTTATCTATAGCCCGACATGGACGTCACACTTTGATCACCTCTGTGCTGTCTTTGATATGTTGAGGACAGAGCACCTGTTCGTCAATCAGAAGAAGTGTGCTTTCTTCACTACTTCTGTAACTTTTTTGGGTTTTGTGGTGTTTACTGATGGTGTTCATGCAGATTCGTCGAAGATAGTTGCGGTTTTGGAGTGGCCCAAACCAAAAACCTTGCACGATGTCCGAAGTTTCCATGGATTGGCATCTTTCTACCGTCGGTTCATCAGAAACTTTTGCACTCTGATTGCTCCCGTCACGGAGTGCCTCAAGGGACGTGATTTCCATTGGTCCGAGGAGGCAGAGGCCAGTTTTCATCTGGTCAAGCAGAAGATGACAGAGGCACCAGTTTTGGCACTTCCCGACTTTGAGATGGTATTTGAGGTAAACTGTGATGCATCTGGGGTGGGCATTGGTGGTGTTCTGAGTCAGGAGGGTCGTCCAATAGCCTTTTTCAGTGAGAAGCTATCAGGATCGAAGAAAAATTATTCCACCTATGATCTGGAGTTTTAAGCCATCATTCAGTCCCTAAAGCATTGGCGTCATTACCTAATACAGAGGGAATTCATTCTCCTCACTGATCATGAGGCCTTGAAATACATCAATGGCCAGCACAAGCTGAGTAGACGGCATGCCAAGTGGGTGGCATACTTGCAAGAGTTCACATTTGCGCTGAGGCACCAGGCAGGGAGTCTGAACTGTGTTGCAGATGCATTGAGCCGTCGTACGTTGCTCCTCACCACCATGAGTACTAGAGTTGCAGGTTTTGATACATTCTCTGATATGTATGCTGCATATCCTTCCTTCGGAAGGATAATTCAGGAGGCAACTGATGGTCAACGCTATGATTTTATTTTGCACAATGGTTACCTGTTTCGTGGATTAAAATTGTGCATCCCAGATTGTTCACTAAGGCAACAGATTATTAGTGAACTTCATAACGAGGGTCATTTTGGGCTAGACAAGACGTTGGGTCTGATCTTTTCCAACTATTATTGGCCCAAGTTGACCAGTGATGTGGCTCATTTTGTGGAGCGTTGTTACGTGTGTCAGCGGTCCAAGGGAGTTCTCACTAATGCGGGCCTGTACACACCTTTACCGGTCCCTGAAGCCCCTTGGCTTGATGTCAGTATAGATTTTGTGTTTGGCTTACCTCGTACCCAACGGGCCGTGGATTCTATTTTGGTTGTGGTCGACCGGTTTTTCAAGATGGCCCATTTTGTTGCTTGCAGAAAAACAATGGATGCTGCTCGGGTCGCCCATCTTTACTTCAAGGAGATTGTGCGTTTACATGGTGTTTCCCAATCCATTACCTCAGATCGTGATACCAAGTTCATGAGTCAATTCTGGAAGAGTCTATGGGAGAAACTGGGAACGAAGTTGAATTTTAGTAGCGCCTATCATCCTCAGATAAATGGTCAGACAGAGGTGGTGAACCGGAGTTTGGGAAACCTTTTGAGGAGTTTGGCAGGAACTAAACCAAAGCAGTGGGATTTGGCATTACCTCAAGCAGAATTTGCTTATAACAGGTCGAAGAATAGATCAACAGGAATGAGCCCATTTGAGATTGTCTATGGTTAGAACCCATCTAGGGTGCTTGACTTAGCCCCTATTCCGCGCGTGGGTTGTTTCAATCGCAAGGCAGATGAGATGGCAGAACATCTTCGAGGTATCCATGAGCAGGTCAAGTTGGCCATTCACGAGAGTAATGCCAAGTACAAGGTTCAGGCTGATAGCCACCGTCGTGAAGTACTTTTTGACGTTGGTGATTTTGTTTGAGCGGTATTAACTCATAATCGTTTCCCTGTTGGAGAGTATAACAAGCTAAAGGAGCGAAAGATTGGTCCCTGTGAGATCCTGCAGAAGATCAATGATAACGCCTACAGACTGCGCCTCCCCAGTCATTTGAGGATTTCTTACGTCTTTAATGTGAAACATCTGAGTCCTTGTTTTATAGATTCCGATGAAGCTGCTGTAAACTTGAGGACGAGTTCTTTCCAACCCGAGGTGACTGATGCAGGAGCATCCGAGTCAGATGATGCTGAGCTGTCAGATGACACGTTGATGGCACTGAAATATCTTGAGTTGGCAGATTAGTGTAAAGATGGCAGAAAACCGTGACCTTGTCACTAATTAGGGTATTTTTGGATGCGCTTCAGTATTTTGGCCATAACTTTGGCTACAGGTGTCAGAATCACCTTTATGACCACAATTCGGAAAGCTTGGTTCGGCGCGCACGTCGTGGGCACCTAGCTAAAGTCGGGTGTGTATTTTTTTGAGGCCAAAATCCACTGTTTTCCCCTCCGAATCCCTAATTTTAGTTATTTATTTCCTTTTTTAGTAATATTTCTTTTGTCGATTAGGAAGTGATTCTAGACTCGATTTGGGTCAGATTTCTGGCAGCTTCCTTCTTTTATTTCGTATTTTATTTTGGCACGATTATTTGGATTTTGCTATTTTTAGTAATGTTGACCAGTTTCAGTTATATAGCCTGGCTTGTGGGTTGATTCGAAGACACTTTTGATTTTGAATAATAATATTGAATACCAGAGACTTTTCTTTGAGTTTTTTTGGGCAATTCTCGTGCTTTCTTTCTGTTTATTTTCTGTTGTCCTTAGCCTACAGAATAATCACTATTCTGTCCGGCGTCACATCTTCACTTTTCTCATCAAGAAGTCAAGTCTTTCCTTCTGTGTGACAACAACGCATTAAATGGACAACACATGTATTTAATGCATTCAGCTAAATGACAACGGTGGCGGGTGAGCATTAATGATCCAGTGGTAACATTTAATGTGTTGGTAAGGGTTCTTGTCACGACACGTGTTTCACCATTCTCTTGGTTGGGCCTGCTATTCGGGCACGTTCTAGCTTTTTATCCACCATTCTAGAAACCTTCAAAGTGTCCCAGGGTAGTTGATGTTGATGTCTAGGAGTTCCTACCTATTACCCTTTTGACATCACGACTTTCGAGGTCCTTGAGGGGTCTCCTTGACGATTGTGATTGTAGTCTTTTATGCACATTTGCAATATATTTGATTTAGTTAATACATAAATATATTGAGATGACATATGCCCATTGGTTGAGCTGACTCATTTAGTTTGTGTGGCAGAAAATCCATTATTAAAAGTTTTTAACTTGTATATAATTTGAATTGTTTTAAGTTTACATTGATTTAACTAAATATATGCAAATTGAACGGATATATATGCATAATTGAGTTTATCCATTGAAGTGAAGTGCTAAAAATTCCCTCATTTTCATATTGACCAGTTGAGTTGCTTATATTAAAATCTTAGTCATAACTATATTCAATAAGCATTTGTATCACAGAGATTCATCTTAATTTGCTTAGAATCGTGCCTTATATTGTGGCTTGTGCTTGGAGGCCTTGGCGCCTCAGTGCATGTTGATCCTTTAATGACTACTAGTGAGCTCTCTCTCTCTCTATATATATATATATATATGTATATATCTCACAATATTATTGCTGGAATCTAACAAGTAGTGGACCATATTTCAATTATTGTTTATATTTCGTACAAGTTACAAGTTGAACGTGATTCAATTTCAAGTTTTTGGGTTTAATCTATTAGCAGTGATGTATAGTTGAATATTTAACTAGAAAAGCAATTGATTATGGAAGTTAGTGGCGTCAAGATTGATGACTTCTTCACCTTCCCCTATGAATCCAACTCAAATAAACAAGATAATTTGTCTCCCTATCTCTCTTTCTCTGCATGTTTCCAGTGAAATTGTAATGGTTTGTTGCATCATCTAAGCAGAATTTGCAATAAAAGTTCTCAGTCTCACTCTAAAGTGTATTTGCCCGAGAATCTGATTTTGCTACCGCAGTTGAAAGATTGATTCTCAACAACTAAAAGGAAGGGAGAGAAATTGGTTCAAGAAAGGAAACTTAAAATGACCTAATTCATGAATCATGATCGATAATCCAAACAAAAAATATAGCGATATATTTGTCGAACTAAATATGGGAGCTTGGTTATTCTTTTCCAATGGGTGGGACTATATCCTCTCACAAATACACATGCAAACACATTATCATGGTGATTCATAATATTGTAGCATATTATCATGCTTGTGTCATTGTTGATCATTTATAGACTTTTTTTATTAGACCTTGTGTGAATTTGTTGTATGTTTTCTTTTTAAATTTTAATAACGTTCTTCAAAATTTTCAAGTCTACTTGTAGCATGTTATTGTGCCTGGCCTGAAACCCAGATGAGAAATGCCAATAATGACGCATTCTAGTGCCTGAAGAGACCATGCCTTAGAGACCCTTAACCAAGCAAACAATTATATACTTGTGTTTGCTTGGTCTCTTCTGCTGGTTATTTCTCATATCTTTGCAGTGATATTGACCCTAACATCATGTTTACACACCACAAGCCATAAGCAAAAATAGTTATATTGTCATGCAGTGAACTAGATGATTCTTGATCCCAAAAATGATGAAAGCTTGGGTTGAGAGTTGTGTTTTTGAAGGTGAAAAATGGAAATAACATGATACCTGGTTTAATTTGCAGAAAATCTGAGCTGCTATGAAAACTACTGGACAGCAAAAAAGGAAAACAGTTGAGGCTTCTAAAAAGCACATTGCAACTACAGGTTGCTCAGGAGTCGAGAAATCAAAAAAGCGAAATAATGGGTTGCATCAGAAAGCCACAGGTTTTGGAGTCTTGGTTAAAGTTTTATAGTTGCATATATTCAACATTGGTCACGTACATTCAATTGTAATTTTATGTTCCCCTTTTATATGATTTTACAAGTGCCATGTACAAAGTTTTGTCATTGATTGATCTAGCATGTCAGTGCAACTTTTTGGATGTGTCTTGGGTTCAGTTCAGTTTGGTTCTGATGTAAAACAGAACCAAACCGGTCCCAGCAGTTCTAGATATATTAGAATCAAACTGAATTGTTAGAATCAGTGGAACCGAACCGTAGATGATTGGTTCAATGGTTTTGGACTTTCTTATATATATATATGCATATATAGATATACATATTAATCAAATGAAAAACCAAATCTGAAATATATATACACATATGATGATCTTATGTATTGTGTTGTATGGCAAGTTATATTCTTACCAATAACATGTATATTATATGATGTACATATATTTATATTATCACTAATGGTTTGGTTCAGTCCTTTTCGACCTCAAATCGGAAACGTACCAAACCGTACGGTTTGGTTTGGTCCGGTTCTAACATTTTTTGTGCACCCCTAAGAATTTCCATCTGTTTTTTATAATTAACTTGTTTGTTCTACTTATCGTTGAGAACCTTCTATTTCTAGGGGGTTGTGGATATGTTTTGACTGGAGAAGATCCAGGTAAATTACCTTTTAGTGCTGCTCAAGTGTTGGGTGGTAAGCTGCTTCCAAACAGAGTTACTTCTATTGGGGAAACAACTAAAATTGTACCTGCCCTAGAGCTTAAGGCTGGACAACTACATCATTCTCTAAAGATTAAGCTGCAGCTTTTCCCAATAGATGAATGCACTAGTTTAGGATTGGAGAAGGTGAGGTTATGAATTGAAATTATTTAGCAAAACAGAATTCTATTTAATTAGGTCTGTAATTATCAGTTTACAAAAATAATATTTTTCCTTTCTTATAGGATGGTCATAATCCATTTTTGGAACTCACTTTAAGTGCTCGGAAGAAGATATCCTCTGTGCTTAAGCACCTCAATAACAAATGGGGCAGTTCAAGTGTAGCTCAAGGGAACCCTGTGCTTTTCCCATACTATGTACAGTTGGAGAAGTTAGCTAGTTGCAGAAGATGGACTTTGAATGACAGTGGCATTAGTGCAGGAGATGTGTATGCAGCTATAGAAAGTCCCGTCATTTTTCGCTTAAGGTTTGTGAGTTGATTCTTTGCCTTTGGCATTTAGTAGTTTTAGCCTAACTTCTAACTTGATCTCTTTTTCAAGGTATGGCTGGGTCTCTAATGTTGAGCCTGAAACCTTTGCGGTCCCTTCTGCGTCTATGCCTTTGGACACTTGTTTAGAATCTAAAGGAATCCAAAGAAGTTGCAGTACAATTTCGGAGATTATGCATGACAGAAAGAATAAACTTGAGGTAACAAGTGAAGTGGTTAAACCAATATGTATAAGCAAAGTAGCAGATGCAGTTCCTTTGGATGTGGCAGTAGACTGTATGGTAATTTTTGACTTTCTTCTCCCCATATGTTTATTTATTATGATATAATTTAAAAAAGCTTTTGACTTTTGAGCGCTTAAACTTTTAGAAGAACTATATTTATGGTGCACATTACTTCTATTGTAGATCTAGATTCAGAATCTAATAGGTTCAAGTAAAGATACTGAACGATGAAGTACTAGAATGGAGTGGATAATACTTGACTGCTTATGTTTTTTATCCATTTCATTTATACTGTGAAAAGTTTTAGAAAAGTTCTTCAATGAAGTTTTCAGTTTAGGTATCAACTTTCAAGAATTCGGCTATTGTTGTCAGCTTTGCTTGCTCAATCTTTTGAGCTTGTGTATGTTCAGTTATTGCGCTGGAGAACCAATGCTTTTGCCAAAAGGTTCAGTTGCATTATATTTCCAATACATGTTTTAGTTTTTCTTGAATGTGTTAATTTTGTTCTTACTAGGATGATGAAGTGAAGATTGAGGATAGCCTCGCACAATCAACAGTTCCATGGGATGACAGTCTGACTAACTTGAGCATTGGTGGCCTGCTGTCTGAAGCATCTTTGCAGGGGAAAATCAATAATTGCGATCCGGAGTCAAATGGGAGCAAATCAGATTTGCATCCAACTACAGATAAGGGCCCTATACAATCACTACTGCCATGGGATGATAGTCTAACTACCTTAAGCATTGGAGGTCTGCTATCTGAAGCATCATTGCAGGGCAAGATCAATACTTGTGAACCAAAATTAGATGGGAGCAGATCGGGGTTGCAGCCAACTCTATTGATCTCTGATTCTTTTGATGCATTTATTGCGGGCCAAATGAATTCATATCCTCAAGTTTTAAAGCCAACATCACATGAATTACACTCATCTATATTGGACGCCGAAGAGACATGTCATGCATTTCCCTTTCGGAACTTCTCTTCGTCAGCCAAAGATGTTGTGGCTGTTAGTGGAAGTGTTAATTCAAGGGGCGGCAGTCGTGATACTAGTTCAAAGCCATTCAAATTTCCTAATTTTGCCGAGGTTTGCTCCATATTTCTTTTTTGTACTCAGGTCTTGTTACTGCTATTTGCTAATAATTCTAGTTCCTATATTGTTTCTGGAAAACTGTCAATTTTCGATGTCGTATAGCTTGCAACAGCATTCATCCATCAACCATTGCCATTGAACAAAATTGTAAGCAATAGACATGTCAGTTTGTCTGTTTTTGTTTCAAACATCGGACTGTAAGGTACACAAAACTTGTATAGACTCTAAATCCTGTCATATATTGCCATGCTGTGCAAATAAAAAATCAAATTTTGGTAGCATTGATTGCTGTTCTGCTTATATTTTGGCTGAAATCTGTTAGTTTTGTCAACAGCTAGAAGTTTTTAGGTTAAACTAGTTACATACTTTATGCATTGTGGTTGATTTATTCAATATTATATTGATTTCTACTCTTGTGAAGAGCTCTTTTTATTAATAACATTGTTGTATTTTATTGTTTTTAGGAGTTCTACTGGTTTCAGAACAAAATTTGAGGCTATATTTGTTTTTATCTGGGCTTGAGTGGATTTTATTGGTTTTAAGTAGTTTCTGTTTGTTTTAGGATTTTGTTAAGCCTGTAAATTGGCTGTATGGGTGCACAACAGGATTAGTCCACCATTAAATGAATGAATTTTGGATTTAATTTTTGAGCTCTCTCTCTCTCTTCTTCAGTTCTACCTCATCTTTTTTTTATATGTTCCAACTTCAACTCTCATCTCTTCTCTTTCTCTTGTCCTCCCTTTTGGAACTCTTCCTACTCTCTTGCTTTCAATATTTTCTCCAATTCGTCTCTTCTTCCTATTCTGTTCTCTTCTTATCTTCACTTTCTTCTTACTTCTCCAGTTTTCTCTTCTCTCCCTCAGTTTCTTGAGAACTCCTCTTTCCTCATCCCCTTTCTGTTCTCACTCTCGTTCCTCTCTTACTGTTTTGTTTCCCCATAGGTAATTACATTTTCTTATTTTGAAGAACCCCCGCACAAGGTGCGTTGGTATCAGAGCAAGTCCTCTGGATTTATGAGCCTACCAACTATTATTTGAAGAAATCAGAACAAGCCTTTCCTGGGATCCATATCACTTTCTGAAGAACTTACAGAGAGAAGATAAACAGAGCTCACAAATGATTGAATCTTTCCGGATATCTAACAAAATTTTATGATCGTATTATTCTGATAGTTTGATCAAATGATCTAATCCTTCCGGATATTTAAACCCCGAGTGATTCCTATATATTCTGAATTTTAGGATTAATTACCCGAGCTTTTCCTGAAATTCATGAATTTTTTGGTAATTATTGAAAGTTGAAACAATGGTATAGAGATACTGGAAGCAAAAGTTCAAATTTTCTTTTTTAGAAACTCTACATATGTTTGATATCATACTATCAGTTTAGGAAAGTTTCATATTACCTCAAAAGATTTGTGCAGAATCTTGCTTTCAGAATTTTTATTTTGAATCAACCTGTCTTGGTGACTTTTTGATTCTTTACCACTATGACCTAAATATATCACTAGCCCACTAGTTTGATAGAACTTATATTCCTTGAGGACCAAATTTAATCCTTACAATCATTGAATAAAATTATTTTTGTAAAAGAATTTTCTATAACAAATAATTTTGTTTATAATATATTATAAAATCGTTTGAGCAAACATTTTACTTAAACTCATACATGTTTGCTATTTTAGTGATCAAAATTATAAACTCAAATTCAAGGGGATATATAGCTCTTTGTAGATAGTGGAATTCTGCATATTAGGCAACAAAGATTCTGTGTTGTTATTCCCTTATGATGTCAGACATTGTTAAGGTAACTAAGACTGTCAACTGTCATCAAAACTCTCAAGATTAAGAGCTATTTGCATTTAATAGGTAAAACACACCAATATAATGAAAGGAATATCCAGGGGCAGACCTAGGAGGTTTGATTTGGGGGGTGGGGGGGTGCAGATGTCATGTTTTCTTTATGTAACTTTAGAATTAATTTTTTATATGCATATATACTAAAGATTTTCAAAAATATTGGGGGGCCATTGCCCCCCTTGGTCCCCACTACGGTCCGCCACTGGGAATATCTATGATGTGTTCTTGTAATGATGCGTTTAATATATTCTAAATACTCATGCCCACTAATTTTCTTGGAGTCAATCACTCCGAAGGTCGAGGCAAATTACTGTCTCGTAGAGGTCATGGATTTTACAGTCTTGTAGATGAGTGTCCAACTTCATCACTGGTGCACTTAGGTCTCTTTGTATATGAATCCCATCCATAATACCCAAGTTACCTATAATATAACAAGAGAACATGTGATGCATCTCATACAAACATGTAAAATTAATGGCCAATGTATGAAATATGTTTTCAACTAATGAATATCATTCATTAAATAAAGAAAAACACATAGTTGGATGTTTGAAGAAATTTGGCTTGCAGAGCATTTGATGCTAATACTTATGGATTAGAACTCCTTTTAGTTTTTTCAACATGTAATTTGTTTAATCTCGAAATTTTAGCTTAGATTTTTCTTGGAGTGATTCCTGATATTTTGCTGAATAACTCCAGGATTGTGAATTCTTCAGAGGCCCAATGGTTCCTATAGTGCCAAATTTGTTACTGTGATGGTGCATGTGAACTTTATGCATTAGGAAGAGGATTCATCATTATTTGGATTTGATTTGTTAGTTTGCTACACAATATCTCTTGCATTGACTTTGGCCATTGTTTTTGACTTATGTGAGTATATTTTATTTAAAGTAAGACAAGCAGCTCACTGTTAAGGTAATATAGGTGTGCTGATTTTTAGTGACTATCTGCCTTTACCATAAGATATTTCTTGTCTTTGGTATGTTGTGGTTTGCCTGATGAGTACTATCTCCCTCTATGTATTTTAGCCTTGCTTTGTCTTTTGTAGCTCAAGAAGCAAACTGGGCTAGTGCAAGATCCTCCCTTTCAGGAATCCAGTACAGATTTGTTGCCTCGTTCACGAGTATATCATGATGAAAGCAGCCTTGGGCTAACTGGAATCAAATGGGTACTTTAAATTTTATTAGTATATGCTTAAGGTTTTTTGTTGCGATCTTTTGATGCTAACAGCTAGCTAATCTGACTTGTTTTTTTAATGGCTGAATACAGAACGACTCTTTGGGACCATTTGATCTTTTCCCATCCCCCTCACATCAGATAACTGGTGAAGATAGTATCAGCATCAGCGAATTTGTTAAATAGGAGTTTATGTGCACTTAAATGCTGCTTGTTTAAGAGAGTTTCCTACAATTATCAATGAGAAAATCCAGAAATTGTGGAGCAAACAAATGAATAAGCTGAATCTAATTTACCTTTAGTGCAATAGCTATCATTTGTGGATGGATCACTTTGTGTAGCATTTTGATCTGCCTAGTCTGTTAGTAAAAAAAAAGTTTTTTTTTTTTTTTTTTGCATTTGGAAGAAGGTTGTATCACCTGACTGCCCCAAAGTTAATTTTTGATAGTCTACTGAGAAATTAGCTTCAGGATTTTCCCTCCACTGGCAACCATAAAAGCATGAAAATATAAATATATATTTGTCCAGGGTATAATATTTTGGTTTTGCAGGCTATTGGTATAACATTTTCAATTGCAATTTGTGTTTAGGAACAAAACAAGCTTCTTTAGTTCGCATTTCATTGCAACTTTAAGGTTTGGGACTAATGGTTTTTGTTTTAAAGTTATGAAATACATGAGTTCTATCCAAAATACATTATGGGAAACAAATCTCTGCTTGCAATTCTTTGATAATTTTCTTGTTCCATTTTTTGTTTTTTGTGCTGAGGAAGTTGTATCTAAAAAATAAAAAATATCGACCCCGGGGGTATTGTCATTTCCTTCAATAATAGCAAATAACAATACCTTGTGGTAGGGGTACAGTTGTCAATACCTAGGTTTTGCTATTGTGAAATGAATTTAGTTCTTGTGCCTTGTTGAAAGGTGAAGTGGATTTATCTTACCTAAGAATGGGAAAGAGAGGAAAAAGAAAATTTATTTTGGAAGATTTCTTAAAAACTTCCCTCCTGCAAGCAAATGTTAACATGTGTCTCAAATTTATATAATATAAAAACGAAGATTACATATATGGGTCAAATACTT
The DNA here is from genome assembly GCA_026545225.1 of Cornus controversa. NCBI lineage: Eukaryota > Viridiplantae > Streptophyta > Magnoliopsida > Cornales > Cornaceae > Cornus > Cornus controversa. Next base: position 109,619,963 of record CM048845.1, on the reverse strand, counting down.
GAAAATTTAAGTTATTGAGTGGTGTTGTTTATTTTTATTTATACTTATTTTCTCTTCTTTGGGCTTTCTACCTATCCATCCCCAGACATGTCATTGGATCAAGAATTAAGTTTGGTTCTGTTGCCTATCCATCTATTTATACTCATTTTTTTTTTCATTCGGATTCGATGTGAGATAAGATCTTCTAATAGTGTCTTGTCAGTAAGAGTTAATTGACTCGACTCTTATTCAATACACACGTGAAATGAAATAGAGTGGTTTCTACTTTTCTGTCTCTCATCTTTAAGGCCCGTTTGGCGTTACTGTTGTAATGGTGAAAGCGAGCCATAAAATTGTAGTGAGTAAAAAATATGTTAATTTTTACAATCTCTTTTGATAGAAAACAAAAAAAAAAAAAGGTTCCATCTTTTGAATAAGTAGCCTATTTTGCTAGAATTCAAAAATAAAGTTATTTTAGCTATCTCTTTTGACAGATCGAAAAACCTATAATAAATCAATTTTTTTTTTAGATAATATATTCACGAGCTGAGTGCCCTACATTTCTATTAACATGCTTAAAGGTACAATAAATATAAAGTGTATTTATTTATTTTTTTTGCAAATATTGTGACACTTCGATATCTAATTTGTAAAAAATAGATTTGAAGATGTACATTTACTTAAAATAACATGGTCTGTCTGATTCAAGGTTTCAAAGAGTAGGTTTTTTTTTTGTTTTCAAAAACTGAAAACGTTTTTGGGTGCACCCAATTTTCTAAAAATTCAGTAAAAAGAAAAAAAAATCTGTTTTCAAAGAAATTTTTTTTTTTTTATAATTTTTTAAAAATCGTTTTTAATTTTGAGAATTATTTTACAAAAAATTGAACCAAACACGAAACTTTTTACGATTAAAATTTTATTTTATTTCTTTTACCTTTATATATGCCATTTGTTTTTTCCGGTGAAATAGAAATGCCAGTTAAACAGAAGTTATTTTCATTCGTGATTACTTTTTTTCCCACTATTATATCGCTCTCCTTCGTGTTTCTTGAGCCAACTGCCAGTCAGCATTTGAAAAAAACAAGAATAAAAAACTACCAGTCAGCCAAGGCAGAGCGCGAGAGGGAGCAGAGAGAAGACCAGCCGCCGACCACCGTTGCCGGCGGTACATCCTAACCGCATCGTCGTCGCCGCTACCGCCGAACTCAAACACATCGTAATGGTCACTTACACCTCTATGCTGGTTTTCTGTGTACTGTCTACTAAATGAATCTCTTAATGCATTCGATAGAATTCAGGAATTAGGGCTTTGGGTTACACAAATTTGGGCTCGAGTTGTGATTTTTTTTCCCTTATATTGATAATTCTTGGTTATGGTTTTATAAATTCAGTTGGTTTGGGTTTCATCTTCTTAACTACAAATTGTTTGATTACTCATCTGCGATAAATTATTATTATTATTATTATTAGTCCTTTTAATGTTCGCACATAAAAAATTAGACGTGCTTATTAAACTAGCTATTTCGAATTTTTTTTACTAAATTTGAATCCTAACTGAGAGATCGAAGCCTTTTTTTTCCCCTGAAATGTTATGGTTATCAATCTGTTTTGCATTTGGTAAACCTCTTTTAATCTCTCTCTCCCTCTCTCTCTCTCTCTCTCTCTATATATATATATATATATATATATATATTCTTTATTATTTTGTTTCTAGTTTGTTGTTTTGTTCTTTTTGCTTAGCAACTCTAAAAGGGCCAGTTTTTTCTGCTTTCTACATTTCTTTTCCTTTTTTTTTTGTTTATTTTTGAAGTTTGTGTTAGATTGTTTGAAAACTAGCTATAGCAATTACCCAAATTTGTTAATTATTTTATTCTCTTCTCTTTTCAGATTTACACATCTGACCGAATCCAGCACCTATCTGAACACAGCAATGGGATATCTCGGTAGATTACTATATAACTGGGCCTCTAATTCATCCATATACTGAGCAACGGAGTGGGATACGTTATATCGTTTAGGATACAGTTTCCCATTGTGACATTTCTTATTCAATCCGATCCTTATTTTCAGCCTGCCAAACTTATATTTACTATGAAACCTACACTGATGGCGGATTCAGAGAACCGGGTGGTTATGGACTCAGGAGCGGGTGGAAGTAGCAGAAAATGTGAAGGGGAAGCTATTAGTTCTGTTGGAATTGGAGAAACTTCTCCTGAAATGTTGAAGAACACACCGTCAAACATAAGGAGATTGGCGGATGAGATCGAGCAGTGTGAGGGTCGGCAGAAGTATCTTGTGCAGACCAGAAGTCCATCGGATGGGGGTGACGTTCGTTGGTATTTCTGCAAGGTCCCTTTGGCAGAAAATGGTGAGTTTTTAATCATTTTTAAAGTCTCTATTTAGGTTGGTATTTCTGTCTCTCTTAGCTTCTCTTTCTTTTTTGGGTAGTTGAATTCTTATTCATCCTTATAGTTGCAAAAAGTGGAACGCAAGTGCAAGGAAAAAAAATATGGTTTGCATGTTGATGCTATTGAACTTAATTGATGAGACAGTTAGTGTTTTAGCACGAGAATAACACTGCTTAGTCAAAAACGGGCCATTGGTCAAAAACTCTGGTTGCCAAGAGTGAAATGCAGGTTCAAATAATTAATTTTTTCCCGAATAAGTGCAGGTTCAAATTAGGACAACAGCTTTGTTTAAGTAATGGCTGAGGTCAGTTCTGTAACTAATCTCTCCTAACATGCCACAATTGGTGGAACCGACACTTAGTGATAGCCTTTTATAAAAAAATGGTCAGACTTCTTTTGACAAACCAAATATATAAAAAAACATTGTACTTCCATCTGAGGGGAGGAATGGTACCCTAGACCTTGAAACGTCAAAGTATGTATGGTTCTAATTTAGACCTAGAAGAGGGATGAATAAGTCTTATGGATATCAAATTCTAATTTTTGAATCTCAATTATTTATTTAAATTACGAGTCTCAGTAACAATCCTATCAAAGATATATATGCACTCAAGCACATAATGCAATTAAAGTAAATAGACACCAATTTTTTTTATTAAAATTTGGCACTCTTTAACCATATCATTTTTAAAGTTTTTTTATTGAATCTTTATAATTCATATGACAAAGTATTTGATGCCAAAGCATAATAGAGCCACTTTGTGCATTATTACACACTAATGTGGATTCCAAATGTATTACTTAACGGTTTCCATTGGTTCTCTTTTCTCTCTATTGCAATCCCCTTCCTTATCAATCACTACACATTGTCTTGTGTGAAATAGATTTTTTGTTGTTTATCACATAATTGACTTATGCTTAGCAGATTAGCTTTTAATTCATCTATGTAATAAACATCATCTAATTCCATTATTCCATAAGTTTAACTGAATTACATCATACATGCTAGTTTACCATTGCCAAATCTGACTGTACCACCACTGTAGTCTGTTGAAGTAGTAAATAAGGTTTATATACAGTACATCAACTATCAAAGTACCATTACCTAGTGCTGTGTAATCACCAAACAATTTTCATCTTTTTTCCTAATTCAAGTTTTATTCCGTGATTGCTTTTTTCTTTTTCTTTACTGTATACTTTTGCTTTATTATAGAGAGTTTTTGAATTCTTTGTATTTTCAGTATTTTGACTATTTCTTAGAGTAGATTTTGTTCTTATTTGTTTCAGATTTTTTTTTTCCTTTTTGAGCAATTATGTTTTACATGATCTTTTTTCTTAATAATAATGACATGAGGGCATGCTTCCGAGGATCTTTTGTCGCTTGTACCAAATTACTAGGTTTTTCACCAACCAATTTTACTTTTATGCATTTTTCTAAATTGCCCTTAAAACCTAGTTTATTTTCATCCTTAGATGTTCCCATCATGTTATTTGTCATCTTTATTTCAATTTTTGACCTACCAATCTTTGTCTTTAGTAAATCACTAAGTTCCTTTAACTGTGTCACTTCTTTTTATAAAATTCTTATTTTACTAATTAAGACTCTCTTTCCCTTTCAAGGTTTCAAACAAAAGTAACAGACTTTGAGATTTCAAACTTATTTTTCTCTATATCTAGTTCTAGTAGTTTCAATTTTCTTAACAGTTCAACTTTTTTCTTGTTGTAGTCCAATAAGGTTATTGTGAAGTTTAGAGAAAGCAAGTCTTAAGTTGCAATCCTCACTATAAAAATCTAAATCCTTGACTTGTTTAGATTTAAAGTCAGGTGGAACTTAAAATTTCATATCCAGTAGCATCAAATGTAAGAGAATCAATTTTCAACATGCTTTTCTTATCATCACTATTAGAACTTATATCAGATAGACTACATTTATAATTATCATGCATCAAATTATCAAAGAAGGCGTAATCATCAATCAACTGGATTTATTTTATGACTCCATAATTTAAATAAAATACTCCTTATTAGGGATTAGTACTCCCTATGTTGAGTAACTTGATACTAATTGAAGGTAGATCGGTATTCTAGGCTTTAATACTTCAGAGTACGTACTGTTCTAATTTAGACCTAGAGCCTTATAAGCACCCGGTTTATAGTGACATTGAATTTGTCACTAAATTGAATTTCCAAACTTGCTGGGATACATATATTGGTTTGGCTCTCGTATTTGTTTGACTTGAATTAAATTTAGTCATTCTTTTTTTACATTTAGTTTTAAAAGCTTGCTTGAGCCTAAAATAGTTGTGAAAGTTAAAAGAATTGTGAAAATTCAGCTCAATTATTTATGAAAAAAGAAAAAAATCAACTCAATTGTATTCATCCCAATAGGGGTATTTATATATGTGTTACATGGAATCAAAAAAGGACATGTATAAAAGGCTAGCCTAATTATAAGGTTAAATGCAAGTTAAGCTTAAACATATGTAACAAAACAAGTATAAAGCTAATATCAAGCCTAAATGTAAGGGGGTTGTCTAACACATCCTATAATTAAGCCTAAACATATTTGACAGAAGATATGCAAATATACAAGTTAATATCAAGCCTAAATCTAAGGGGGCTGTCCAACACTCCCCTGCAAACTCAACGGTCTAGGGAGGACGAGTTTGGAATGCAGAAGCTCAAAGCAATGCTTGTGAAGCCCCTTAGTGAAGATATCTGCAGTTTGGTCGGCGAAAGGAACAAATTGAACAAGTTGGTTACTAGAGAGAACAAGTTCTTGAATTAAGTGATAATCAAGCTCAATATACTTGGTACGAGCATGGAAGACAGGATTGGATGCCATATAAGTAGTGCTGATGTGGAGAGAGGCACATGAAGCTCGCGTAGAAGATGCCGTATCCAAACGGTCTTTGCATAGACTTGAGCGAGAGAGCAGTACTCGAACTCAGAACTTGAACGAGAAACTGTAGGCTGTTTCTTAGCACTCTAAGAAATGAGATTTGGGCCCAAGAAAACACAATAGCTAGAAGTGGAATGCCGAGTATCAAGACAACTAGCTTAATCAGCATTAGAGAAGGCATGAAGGACTAAAGCACCAGAGGAGGGGCGAAAGACCAATCTAAGATTCAAAGTGCCTTTAAGATAGCGCAAAATGCGCTTAACAACAATAAGATGAGTGGTCCGAGGGGCACTCATGAATTGAGTAACATGATGAACCACAAAGACAATGTCTGGATGGGGCAGAGTCATGTATTGAAGAGATCCAACCAAATGGTGATACTTAGTAGAGTCCGAAAGTGGATCACCCTAGGGCAGGAGCTGTGTCTTGGCACTTAATGAGGTACTACGTGGTTTGCACTCAGCCATAGAACTACGACGTAAGGGATCAACAGTGTATCGAGTCTAAGAGAGATGTAGACCATAGCTCAAAAGGGACACCTCAAGGCCAAGAGAGAAATGAAGAGGTTTGAAATCCTTTATCTCAAACTTTGTACCAAGAGTGGAGATAAAGGATGAGATCAATGATGGTGTGTTCCCGGTGAGCACAATGTCATCTACATACAATAATAGTATCATCATCTAAGAAGAGCGTTGAAAATTTGAAAAACAAACATATAGTGGTCAGCACGACTCTGTGTAAACCCATACCGGGAATGAGCTAAATCGTTGGAACCATGCACGAGGTGCCTGTTTGAGCCCGCATATGGCCTTTTGAAGCTTACAAACATGGTGAGGGTGTTGGGGATCAACAAACCTTGAGGATTGATTCATAAAAATTTGTCTCATGGAGAAAACCATCCAAGAAGGCATTCTTGACATCTAACTGTCGTAGAGACCATCCATCCAGAAGACACTGCCAAGCTAAGAATAGTACGAATAGTGGTAGGCTTAACCATGGGGCTGAAGGTCTTATCATAATCCAGACTATATTGCTAATGGAAGCCCTTGGCCATAAGGCGGGCTTTGTGACATTCTTAAAAACCCACTTTCCACCCACAGTATTTTGATGTGGCAAAGGAGGAACCAAGGTCCAAGTTTGATTTTTAAGGAGAACATTAAACTCATTGGTCATAGCAGCGCGCCATTCGGGAACCAAACAATGTGAGAAAAACAAGTAGGCTCCTCACTAGAAGAAGAAATCTGAGCTGCCAGGGCACTCGGTAAGAGAGAGCAGACAGTGCCACTAGTGCAAACCAAGGGTCATTGTGTCCCATCACACAAACGAGTAACCATCGAATGGAGATGAGCAAGTCAAGAAGAACTGGATCGGAAGAAAACCCATCGGGTGAGGTGCTCGATGAAGCAAGTGGAGAGCACGAAACAGACTAAGAGCCAGAAGTAGTCAAAGGTGGAGCTATCACAGGCGGAGGTCGATGTTGATAATGCTGAGGCAAAAACTTAGTGCACTGGAATCGGTGGAGATGCGACACCAGACAAACTACTAAAACACTGATATGCACTTGTTAGGGGAAGAACAAACACAATCACAATAATATTCGAAGATATTGGAGAGCTAGAGTTAATGCTTTTGGAAGCATAAGGAAAAGTAGTCTCATCAAAGCGCACATGGTGCGAGACATATACTTTGCTAGTGATGGGATCCAAACATCTATAACCCTTGCGCTGAGAACTGTAACCTAGAATTTGTTCTTGGCAAAGTTTGTTAATATTATAAGTACCCAAATGGGATTTACATACACACCCCAAGACACAAAGATCAGTGTAACATGGTGGACGACAAAAAAGACAGAAAAAAGAGAATCCCACTGAAAGATAAGAGTGGGTAAACGATTTATGAGATAAACCGCAGTAGACACTGCTTTTACCCAAAGGTGGAGAGGAACACTACCGGAGACAAGAAGTGTACGAGCCATCTCAGATATGTGACGATGGTTGTGTTCAGCAAGTTCACTCTGTTCCGATGTGTGAGGACAAGAAAGACGATGGTGTATCCCAAGAGTGTTACACAATTCAGAAGTTGGAGAGTTAATATATTCTGTACCCCCATCACTTTGAAAAGATTTTAAAGAACTGCCTAAGTGATTTTTTATGAAGGCAAGAAAGGTTTTAAAATGGGAAAAAACTTTTGATTTTCTATGCATGGGATAGAGCCAAGTGAAACGAGTGAAACCATCAGTAAATAAGACAATATTCAAATTCAAAAACAGAAGTAACTGAAGATTTTCATACATCAGAATGCACAAGATCAAAAGGGGCAAATGCTAATTTCATTACGAAGTGAAAAAGGGATCTGTGTGGATTTACTCAATGCACATCCCTTACAAAAAGACTTAGAAAAATGAAAATCAGAAGATATCAATTTATTAGAGCTCAAGTACGACAAGACTTTGTGAGATGGATGACTTAGGTGACTGTGCCAAATGGAGGAAGGCCAACTGGTAGCAACAAAAACATGGGGAACTAGGGAGATAGACGGCAAATGATAGAGACCATCCCTACATAGGCCTGAAACAAAAGAGCACCAGAGGTTAGGTCCCGAATGTAAAATTTTTGTGCATCAAAGGAAAGAAGAGCATTATTATCTCAAGTGAATTGGATGACAGAAAGTAGGTTCTTGTGCATAGCAGGAACATGGTAGACATTGTTAAGCTGAAAGGACAAAGAACCAAGAGGAAGAGACATGTTACTCGTATGAGTGATAGGGAGGTGAGAACGATTGCTAAAAGAAACTGAATCGAATCCAATATAGGGGGTATAATTTTGCAAAGGGCGCGGATCACCAATCGTGTGATGAGTAGCACCAGTGTCTGGGTACTAATTCGAGTAATAAGCAGTAGTTGGTTGATAATTCAGATGTGGTGGTTGAAAGGATTGCAGTAAAACCTGTTGCTAATAGTTGAGTCAATTGAAGACCAACAAAGGCAATATTCAGAGAGTCAATAGTCGGACTACCACACCAACGAGGACACTAGAGGGCAACATGTCCAATACCGTTGCTTAACTGACAAAGAGAACCGGAAATGCCAATAGTGACTCGAGCCATGATTGTTGTTGTTGCGACCTCGGTTGCGGTTTCGATTCCTATGGTTGCCATCTCGATTATCAAAATTATTGCCCTGTTTGGGAGCAAAAGGTGTAGGAGAGAACCTAGGAAGAACAAAATTATGTTGAGCCAGAAGTGCAGTTTGATGAGGTAGAGTAGGAGCAGAAGTCTGAGCCTCAAAGGATAGTAGCCGAGCCCGAAGGTCTTAAAATGAGGGTAACGACGGAAAATGCATTGTAGCTGTCATAATCATCTCATAACCTGGACCCAAACCCTAAAGAACATAAGTAACTAAATCATCGTTGGATACGGGCTGACCAATAGAAGCCAAGAAATCAGCCAGAAACTTGGCATATAAGAGATAGTCAGAGATGGAGGGGTTCTCCTTGGTGAGAGACAGGAGGTGGAATCGAAGTGTAGAGACATGAGTAATAGATTGTTGAGAGAAGTGTCGCTCAAGGTAGCCTTAAACATCTCATGAAGTGTGGAGGCCAACACCCCTTCCCAAAATGGGTCCAAAGAAGGTGGCATTGAGAAGACTAAGGAGTGCCTGATCAGTGTGAAACTAAGTCAAGTAATCTGGGTTTAGTACTCCAGGTTGGCCAATAGTCACTGAGAGGAATTCTGAAGGTGCAGGATAGGAGCCATCAACAAAGCACCAAAATTAACCTGAGAGCACCCAAGGACATAGTTTTAGTCAATCGACTTCACATTCACCAAATTGGTGATGTAAGGGACTGAGAACATGGAACACAAAGCCGTAGAGGTTATCGGTGTAGATGTTGCTGAGTTTGTAGAGCCAGAGGTGCTAGAAGAGGAAGACATGGTGTGATAAGTTAGACAGTGGTCGAACAAGGGGCACCTCAATATAGAGGGACACACTAGAGGGATCTCATGGCAGAGGAGGCGGAGCCTTTACTCAAAAAAATGTAAGAAAAAAAGAAGAAATGAAAGAGACTATAAAGTCGTGAGACCCTCTGATACCATCTGAAAGTTAAAAGAATTGTGAAAATTCAATTCAATTATATTAATCTTAATAGGGGTATTTATATGTGTGTTACATGAAATCAAAAAAGGACATGTACAAAGGCAAGCCTAAATCTAAGGTTAAATGTAAGCTAAGCCTATAATTAAGCCTAAACATATGTAACTGAAGATCAAGCCTATAATTAAGGGGGTTGTCTAACATAGCTCATAATTAAGCCTAAACATATGTAACAGAAGATATGTAAATATACAAGTTAATATCAATCCTAAATCTAAGGGAGTTGTTTAACAATAGTATATCTGTGTTACCTTTTCTAATTTGGAATATTAATGGGGATGTAGTTATGTTCATGTTTTGCAAAATTTGATTCTTAGGACTCGAAGCAATTTGAACTCAATTCATTTCTAGACCTAATTGGTATTGTTTACAGTTACATAAAAGACATCAAGTGATGAAGTAAGCATTTATAGCAAATCTCATGCCTTTAGGAGAGAATTGAGAACCGTACAATACTCAGGTAGTCTTCTTGTCATGCCCCAAATCTGAACTTAAGATATCTTATCCATACTTAGATATGGGCATGAAGTTAAACCACAATCCATACGTAATACTCATAAAAACATGTTTTGCTAAATGAACAATAGTTAAGAACCACAATTTACCTTACAGTTCCGGAAGAGCTTCGAGAAGGCTATAGGAATTTCCTTATACATGAGCACGACTTTCATCCTTAGACAGGGAGTTATTTAGGTTTTGGAGGATATGCTACAAGCATCTATACTGGTCTTTTAACGGTAGTTAGGGAGAATCATCTGCCTTTAGTTGAGTTTGCATATAATAGTAGCTTTTAGGACAGTATAGGGATACTCTTATGAGGTGTTGTATGGTAGACCATGTCATTTCCATATCAGTTCAGCAGAAGTGTGTGATAGCAGCATATTGGGGCTAGATTTGGTGTGAGAAACTACAAAAGGCGATGATTATTTGGGATTGAGTGATCATCTAAGCTCAGAGTCACAAAAAAAGCTATGTTGATCGATGTCAGAGAGCGTTGGAGTTTGACTTGGGAGACTGTTTTTTTGAATGTCTCACCTATGAAAAGAGTGGTGAGGTTTGGGGGTAGGAAAGGGAAGCTTGTAGTGAGGTTCATTCGACGCTTCGAGATCGTAGAGAGGATTAGTGAGGTGGCTTATAGACTATTGTAACGGGTCAGGCGCTTACCAATGACCCAAAAGCCTAAGTTATTAGGTAGTGTTGCCTACCCACCCATTTATACCCATTTTCTTTCCCATTCTGATCCGATGTGGAACAAAGAAAACCCCTCTTACATTCTCCCCCACTCGAACTCGCAATGCCCTCGTTGCGGTTGGACCACCCTGCCTACCCGTCCCCCCTAACGACGGGAGGATCCAGTAACAACCCGGACCCTGACTCCACCCGGGTGGGCGCTAGGCATGGCATCGGATCAAGAACTAGGTATGGCTCTGGCTCTGATACCAACTGTAACGGGTCGGACGCTTACCAATGATCCAAAAGTCTAAGTTATTGGGTAGTGTTGCCTACCCGCCCATTTATACCCATTCTCTTTCCCATTTGGATCCGATGTGGGACAAAGAAGGCCCCTCTTACAACTAGCCTTAACCTCTAACTTGACGGGGGGTATTTGATGTTTTTGACGGATGCTAAGGAAGTGCCCACACAAGCTATTGAGCATAAGACTGTGGAGCCGCGTACAATGCCACATAAGTTGAAGTATCAAATGGTTAAGCAATTACTCCATTAGGATATAAGCTTGGTGAAGGTGCAGTGGGGTCACTATGAAGTAGATGAGGACACGTGGGAAATTGAGTCAGAAATGATGGAGAAACATCCCCATTTATTTGGCAAAGGTACACACATTTTGAGGACAAAAATTCATTCAAGAGGGTAGAATATAACTACCATAAAAATATAAAATAATAAAATGCATATGTGTGCATTAGTTATATACATAATACGCATATATATATTATTTAGATCTTTTAATTTAAACTTAAATTCAAAATAGGACAAACCTTATCTTATTCCATCTGGTACTCACTTATTAATCCCACGTTAAGGTCCCATTTCTAAAAATTATTCTCAAGTTATATCCACCTCGCCTCTGACTGGTCATTGATTCTGGGAAGGAAACTTTGTGCAGAAGGAGATAGAGCGATGTGACACTTGAGGAGAGAGAGTTAGAGAAGGGAAGCCAGGAAACGTACAATTTAGGAAACACACCAGGCAAGTGGATTCTTATCTTCAATATATAATTTTGTGTTCGAAAATTATAAAATATATGGATTTAAATTTTGTTATTAGATTTTAGTTGCAATAATCATGCAGATTACGAACATGTTACATGTTATATGAGTTTGTATAAACAACAAGAGATAGTTTCCAATCATACGACTCACCAACTTCACTTGCCTCTAGGGGTGGGGAGCTATACCTGGGTGGGTTCAGTTCTCCAGGTCATGGTAAGAAAGGGATGGTCGAATCTCGGACTGAGCTGTTTATCCTTCAATGTGAATGACTTGACTTCCCTCCTAAAAGCATGGACCCTACATATATATATCTATATACACATTCACATATAACATGTTCATAATATTCATGATTGATTCAACTAAAATCTAAAATCCATAGATTTTATAATTTTCAGACACAGAATCGTATATTGAAGGGCACATATATATTTTATTATACATAATTTATATAATTATTACACAAATATTTTATTATTTTATATTTTTTTATCGTTGTTACACTTGTGGAGTTACAAAAACCATTAATTATATTTTAGCAAGACTAGCATTAAATTAGACTTCGGCATTGTCTGGGTGGCGTTCATGAGTGGTTGTAGAATATTAGAATCTAAGGGCATAACTGAAGAGAGGTTTGGCTTGGAGGTATTGCAGATGGAGTAGACTGGTGATGTACAAAGGTGAAAGGGAATTGTAGTAACAAGCAGGAAAATACAATGTTTATTCATAATAAATTGACGGAGAAGGGCACTTCTTGGCTGATTATATCTGGTTGTTTACTTAGACAGAAGGTGCATTCAATTCCTTGCATTTTTCACTGTAAATGCTGAAGCAATAAATATACACCGAGATTGACCTCTCTTAGCAACTCTAGTGTATGTTATGCTCTGGTTTCACCAACTTCGCTTCAGGTTCACTGAAGTGAAATCTTGTTAAATCAAACCAATGATGAACCTTAGGACGGAAGCGAAGGGAACCTTCTAGCTAACCAGGTCAATTACTAAACCATCAATAAAGATGCATGGATAACAAACTATTTTCAAGACATTGACCACAAAGCTGGTGAGGAGGGGATTATATCAGCAAGGGAAGAGTTAATTTAGGACCTATTTTTTGATTGATAGTCTTTTTTTGATAGGAGTCATTCTTGGTCAGAATCAAGCGAATTCTATGAAAAATTTAAATCAGAATCTAGGGAACTATCTATGTCTCACGTGGCAATGTGTGTATATATGTATTAATTCTAAAAAATGAGTAATACAAATGCACACTTGTGTTCCAATCAGGACTTGAACCCTGCAGGTCCCCCTCTGGAGTTTACAGGAGATACAACTTAAGCTAATAGATTTTGTGTTGGAGATATATAATTTCAGCAAATGCAGTTTATGATGTGATATAAAATCAAATTATTCTTTCTTATTTTAAAGGGTTAATGCTTTTAGAGGCTAGATTTCAATATCCACTGTATAGTTGCTTAGCTACATAAGCCGGTGAAAAATGAAGTCAAGATATAGTAGAGGCATTAAGAGAAAATAATTATTCAGAACACTGAACCAAATAGAAGTTTCATTAAGAATTTGATAGTCTTAATAGTTGAAAATTTTATGAGAGGAGCACCATGCAAAAATTAGTAACTTTAATATTGCATTCCTTCAAATTATTTGTGCTAATTTGTTGATATGCTACAGGCCTAATGCTTCTTGTTTTCTGGAAGATTTTTAATTCATGGGCATTGGATATTATGTGCTTGTGTTACCCCTTGATGACATATTGTTGCCTTTATGTTTCTACAGAGCTAGCTGCCTCTGTTCCTCGCATGGAAATAGTAGGAAAGAGCGATTATTTTCGATTTGCTATGAGGGATTCACTTGCGATAGAGGCATCATTCTTGCAGGTCCTCTTATCTAACTTGACATATGTTGGTTAAATTTTTATATTGGTTTTTTTCCTCAGTCATCTTAGAATCTTAGATAGGATTTCTGCATTGATATCATTATTGCTTTACTAATAAAACATTTGCAGGATCTTAATTAGATTTATCTACCTAGTGGATGTATATTGGTAACATGTGTTTGAGTGAGACTATGGCATTAGATAGATAGGAATGGAAAAAGAGGATTCATGTAGCCTGTCACGCCCCGAAATCCGAGTCACCGGAATCCCCATTCCGTGCCTGAATCCCGAATGTGGACCCGCCCATAAACCCAATGAACAGCACATAAACGTCAACTCCGCGGAAGCATCATCACATGCATAGAGTTATACATGCATAATTTAAAGGCAACACACTTCAATGGGCCCCACACTTGGTTACACATACACTTAAATTCATAATTTCAAAACATATTGCAGTTGAGCTCTACGATTGATCATAACATGGGTTACGATTGATCATAAAGTCACGATATATCGAAGATGTATTGTAACATCCATCGAATTGCATTGGTTTTTGAAACTCAATTTCTTCCCAATTTACGATCCATCGTAAAAGGGTCTATGATCCATTGTAGAATTACGATGCATCGTAATGTGAATTACGATTGATCGTAGGTCTTTGACAGCAATTCCTGTAGAATTCTCCAATTGCCTAATTTTATGGTTAAACCCCCATCTTTAACATGCAAACATTCTATGTGGTCTCATTCACATTCAACATTATCTACAACATGTATAAAACATGATTGATTCATGAAACAACAACATAAACGAATCTTTGTCCGAAATATACATACATTAGATCCAATTTGCGTTCTCAAATGTTTCAGGGTGCCAAACGTGCCTCATACATATAGAACCTAATGTGCTAGTTTATCCATCCATAATTATAACATTTCTAAAGTACCAACACGGTACATACAAGCATGGATAAATATACAAAAATCCAAATAACTCCGGGACTCTAATTGGGCAACTCTATGCCTTATCTCTTGGCTGCACTTTATCTGTAAATTTTTTTTTTTTGGGGGGGGGGGGGGGGGTGTTGAGCGATACACGTGTTCAGTAGACATGCTCTAACCCATCTAAGCACCGACCTACATGAAATGTAACATAGCATCCCTATAACTACATGGTATACTCAATGCTCATACCCTCCTTTTCCAATGCAATTCATGCATATCAACATTTTATCATGCTTATTCAATGAAAAACATATAATCATTCAAACAATGACAATAGTTGGTCAAACTCCGAGAACACACATGATTGGCCACACTCCGAGTGTCATGTGGTATTTGGTAAAATTCTGATAACTCAAGTATGATTGGCCAACTCCGATTGTCATGCGAGTATGTGGACAAACTCCGATTCTTAGGCATTAACCTATGTATGATTGGTCAACTCCGAATATCATACCAAATGGAAAATTTACACTTTTGTGACATGATTGGCCACACTCTGAAGATCATGCATATGTGGACAACTCCGATTTATAAAGCATTTAGCTATTTCAAGGCTCAAAAGTAACATTAATGAACCTTATGCATCCCTAATCAACACAAATACACAATTTCATCATGTAACACATATAGGGGTGGCAATTGGTGTTCCCATGTCGTGTCGATCTATGAGTATTCTATTAAATAGCTTAATCCGTACCCGACCCATTTAATAATCGTGTCAGAGACCCTCAATACTAACACAACCTGTTTATTAAACGGGTTACCCGTGTTGACCCTTGTAACCCGTTTAATAAACATGTCCTATAATGGCACAACTTGTTTAATAACCTCTTTAATCTGTTTAACTTATATCATATGAGTTTCTCCACCCCTAAAAATCTCTTTGAAGATCCTATAAAAAAATAAAGTACATATCAATACATAAATCCTAAAATCAAACTATATTATAAATTTTGTACCTATATATAAACTCAAAAACATACTAAGGTGATTCAACAACTGGGAAGACACCATAACAATCTCATCTTTGCATTTTATGCCTACATAAGTCTTGTAAAACAAACAAATAGATTACAAACAATTACAACATATATAACTATGTATATATAAGTTTGTATAAAACCATTATTTATGAATAACTCATGTGTTAATCGTGTTGTAATCATGTCATGGGTTAGACAGCTTAAACTCAAACCTAACCCAATTTTTGCGTGTCGTGTTCGTGCTTAAACCCAAACCCGCTTAACTCGTGTCGTGTCCAATTTTGCCACCCCTAAACACATATGAGAATCAATCTTAGCATGCTTAAACAAAAACAAAAGCTAGTAAATTAATATACTCAACCCTCAACCTTCCTAAGTTACCCTAACCTGCTAAACTACCAAAATCACCACCAAAACCTATGGAATCAATGAAAGGAAGGAGAAGACACCCCTACCTCAAGTTTGCAAGCTTTCCGAGCAAAACACTAGAATTCTTCAGGCTTGAAATTTGTCCAAATCGAACTTTGTTAGGGTCAAAACGTTGCCCTTGCCGCGTAGAACACTTTGTCCTTCACTGGCACCTTCCAAATCTAAGCTTAAGGCCTTCAAAATCTAGAGAGAATGAAAAGAGATGAAAAGGGAGAGGAAGAGAGAAGTAGCCAGCTGTAGGGGCTTCCAAAATGGCCAGAAATATCAGCCCCTTTGATATTTATATCATCTTGGGTTTGAAATGACCAAAATGCCCTTATGCCACTTAACGTACCCTCTCGACCTCCGTTTTCGATTTCGAAAGCGGCTACGGCTTCGAAATCGATTCCATTCCTCTTCTAACATTCTAATTGGTCTAAAACCAAAAATAACAATTTCCGAAAAAATATTTGGTTTCCCGGGCCCACCCAATCCTTGTCTCGGGCCCCGCCGACACGAAAATCTCAAAATGAGCCAATTGGCTCGAAAACATTCTCGGACCTCAAAGCTAGTCTCCACGCATGCAATTTATATATATTATGCATTTACAATCATTTATAATCATTTTAAGACAATAAATGATAAAAAAAAAGGAAACCAGTCAAAATTGGACCTCGTCTCTACATAGTCGACCTCAGGTAGTTCAGAAAAGGCTTTCTTTAGTTGATTTGTGTTACCTAGTGTATGTATAAGTGTAAGGTATTGGGAGGACTAATATCAGAAACTGAGAGAACATATTAAGATAATTAATTCATGCAAGTGAAAGAATTGCAGGTGATAATAAACCTTAACTTATGCTGTTCAACAGTGAAAAGAACTTGAATAAGATGTGAAGGGAATAATTTTCAGCAATGGAATAAATATATATATATATATATCTCAGAAGGCATGCAGTCAGAAGTCTATAAAGTCATGTTCACTATATCGATTACAAGGAGTTCCCAACAACAGAAATAAGAGCCCTACTATTACAAAACTGCCCAGAAGGATAAATTCCTTATTTTGTTTCTGGAGTTAAAGCATATAAGTAATGAGGGAACTGTCCCCGAAGCTGAATTCGTCTCCTCATGACTGAATTTTCCAGGACTCATTTTTTTTAGCACCACGGGGCTGTTAAGGCTGCATCATTAAATCTGTTTATTTCAAGTTATCTTTAAATGCTTTAGTTCAAATAGGTTCCATCATGAATACTATATATATCAGCATGTGAGGCATTATTTTACTGAATGTGCATCTACAGAGAGAAGAAGAGCTGCTTTCTAGGTGGTGGAAAGAATATGCAGAATGTAGTGAAGGTCCAAGAGGGCAGCCTATTTCTGGCACTAACTTGGATCCACAACCAATGGCGTCTTCTTTAGAGAGAGTTTGTGCAGTCGAACTTAATGCAATTGAAGAAGAGAGAGTTGGTGTCCCTGTAAAGGGAGGACTGTATGAGGTATCCCTTCTTTCCGTATATTTTATTAAGTTCTACTTTCAATAATTTTCTTTAGAAGTAGTACTGCCTTAATTACAGGTAATTGTAATTGCCATATTGTGTTTTATTCTTACAATTACCAAATTGTGTTTTTTTCTTATTGTTTTTATATTTTGCATTATGTTTTGTGTCATGCTGTCTGTCAATGATCCAAAGATACACTTCAACGTGTGAAATATATTGAATTAGTAAACTATGTGCAAAGGAACCATTGATAATTAATGGCCAAAGGAACCAAAAGAAAATATTGAATTGTTCCTGTTTAGTCCAAATGTACCTTTAAAATATAGTGCATCAACTCTTGAAGGAAAAAACCATAGAAATGCGGCAAATGCCCCTATTTGGCTGTGTAGTTTTTTTTGGGCTGTGTTGCCCTTTTGAACGCTCTCTAATACAATCTTACTTATCAGAAAAAAAAAAAATGAATGTATTGTATTGTATTATTAATCAAAACATACTGAACTATGTTGTCAATTACTACACCTATCATTAGTATTTTTTTTTGTTTCCTTTTCTCGAAAAGGACAGCGAACATTATAGAAAATTAGAAGAAAAATCACAAATAATTGAACATTGTTAGTTCCCAGTACCCACTTCATTTAAAAAGTTAAGGAATTATAGATGGCAGAAAGGATTCCAAAGAACAGACCTCGAAGTTAGGACCAGATATTTTCCCAAACTTGGCTAACATATGTCTTCGAGTTAAGTTTGTGGACTGAAGAGAGAGTGAATCAATGCCGCGATCTCCTTTGCTTGATAATTCTAATAATTGCTATTGGAAGGCCTGCATGAGATCATTTTAGAGATCACTTGATGAAAAGGTGTGGAGTAATACGGAAGATGGTTGGAGTCATCCCACAGTTAGTCAGTTACCATTGGTGAAGGATCTAATAAATTGACTATTTTAGAACCCAATGTAGATTGGCCTAAGGATGAGACTGCTCTAGGTAATTCGAACTTTAGAAGATTTAATGCTATTTTTTGTGTTGTCACACTCACACCTAATGAATTCACTAGAATTTCTACATCCATGCAACAAAAGACTTACAAGGAGATATTTCATGGTGCATGTTGTTTGTCAGTGACATAGTGCTATTGGATACTTCTAAAGAAAATTTTAGCAATATAATTAGAAATGTGGAGAAATGCATTAGAATCAAAAGGTTCAAAAATCAGCAGGACTAAAACTGAATACATGGAATGCAAATTTGTTAAGGGTTAATTACATTGACACCTGAGGTAAGCCTTAATTACTGGTAGATTAAAGTTTTTGGCACGTGGTACCCACATACACTCCCTGCCGTTAGCTGGACATGGTGTCAGAGGTCTGACACCATGTGAAATTACCTGCATGCCCTTTGACTAGTAAAGTTCAGAAAGGAACATGGCATTTGTAAATATTTTCACTGACACCTTTGCCTTCCATTATGCATTCATATAATTTTCTGTTACACAAAAATCCCATTTCTAGATGATTGTTGTGTAGGAAATTTGGAATTCTTAAATAATTTTATCCTTTTTAACTTCCTACAATTTCCTGAAAGTTCAATGACAAATTACCACAGGTAGATTTAATTAAGAGACATTGTTTTCCTGTTTACTGGAGCGGAGAAAATCGACGTGTTTTGAGGGGTCACTGGTTTGCTCGTAAAGGGGGACTCAATTGGCTTCCACTTCGTGAAGATGTTGCTGAACAATTGGAGTTTGCATATCGCACTCAGGTGTGCAACAGCACAAAGATTTATACTTTTGCATCTCAAGTTATTAAGTAGATTACAAATGCATTCTTAGTTTGTTAGTGTTTCTTGATCTTATGTATGAGAGCATCAAAAAATCTGTTTGACAGGAATGCTGGAGTCTATTACTGCTTTTTTTTTTTGGTCCACTGGATGAGTTTCTGATTCTAAAAATCCACTTTGTCTACCATTTTCTTGCTAATGATTTGATTTCTTATATTTGGAAGTTAAACCCAAGAATTTTCATCCTTGATTTCCAAATAAAAAGAGAATAATGGAAGAATTGGACTTACTGCCTGCAGGTTTGGCATCGGAGAACATTTCAACCATCAGGACTTTTTGCGGCTCGAGTTGATTTGCATGGCTCTACTCCGGTATGACAGTGATTTGCTATAGGGGCAAATTTCATTCTCTTGAATATGAAAATCTATTGTGTGCATATATATATTTGCTTTCTGATTGCAGGGACTGCATGCTCTTTTTACTGGAGAAGATGATACATGGGAGGCTTGGCTGAATGTTGATGCCTCTGGTTTTTCTAGCATCATTAGTTTGGGAACGAATGGCATCAAGTTAAGGCGTGGATATGCCCCATCTGAGTCACCAAAACCGACCCAGGTTTTTTAATTTTTAATTCTATTGCCTAAAAACAAAAAAATTGTAGCAGTTAATCCACCTCTACTCTACCCTCCTTGAAACAGAAATTTTATGTAGAGAGATCAACAATGGAAGCTATTTACTTAATAAGACAATTAGTTGATAACTGTAGGAGTAAGCAACAAGATCTACATATGGTTTTTATAGACTTATAACAAGTGTGTGATAGGGTCCCAAGAGATATAATTTGGTGGGCCTTACAAAGAAAACAAACTCCTATATAAATGATACAGATTATCTAGGATATGTACATGGACACAAAAACTAGAGTTTGTTCTATTTGTGGTGAGACTAGTGAGTTTTCTATAAATGTTGAAATGCACTAAGGATTAATGTTTAGCCTATATTTTTTTGCAATGATTTTAGATGAAATAACAAAAGACTTCCATGGAGTCATTCGATGGTGCATGTTGTTTGCCAATGATATAGTGGTATTGGATTCTAAAGAAAAAATTAGTAATAAAATTAGAAATGTGGAGAAATGCATTAGATTCAAAAGGATTGAAAATTAGTACAACTAAATATGGAGTGTAATTTTAATAAAGATTTAGATGTTGATAAAACAATGATCACACTTCAAAACCAAAGGACTATTTAGAATAACTATTTTCGATATATAGGATCAATAATACAAAAGATGGAGAGATAGGCAGTGATGTAACTAGTATTAGTATAATTGGATCAGAGTGAACAAATTGGAGACAGGCTAGTGACATTTTTTGTAATAATTGAATAACAAATAAGTTGAAAAGAAAATTCTATAGAACCATTATTAGGCCAACTATTCTATAGAGAGCAGAGTGTGGTGCTTTAAGAAAGAAACAAGAGCAACATGTTAATGTATCGGAAATGAGAGTGTTAAGTTGGATGGTCAGAGTGACTACAAGGGATAGGGTTACTAATGAAAGAGTGGGAGAAAAATTAGGAGTGACACCCATTGGTGAGAAATGCGGAAATAGGAGAGAGTAGACTTAGATGGTATGGACACATACAACAAAGACCTATAGATGCGCCTGTAAGAAGAGAAACGTTAGTTTTTGTAGAAGGTAAGAGACATAGAAATCAACTAAAATTAATGTGGGATGAAGTTATTAGAAATGATTCTAAAAGGTTAAATATAATAGGTGAGATACCAAAGGGAGGTGAGGGGTTCGAGCCCCGTAGTGGGTACTTACCTAACCAAAAAATATATAATAGGTGAGATGACGTGCAATAGAAAAGAATGGAAAAAGAGAATTTGTGGCCTATCACATTCATTTTGGATTAAGGCAACGACAATGATGACGATGATATATTGAATAATTTTATTCACTTGACCTTTATTTATTTCTTTCTATTAAAAAATAAATTTCACCCTAAAGTTGTGGGATGAAGTTAATGTGGGATGAAGTTATTAGAAATGATTCTAAAAAGTTAAATATTATAGGTGAGATACCAAAGGGAGGTGAGGGGTTTCGAGCCCCATAGTGGGTACTTACCTAACCAAAAAGAATATAATAGGTGAGATGACATGCAATAGAAAAGAATGGAAAAAGAGAATTTTTGTGGCCTATCACATTCATTTTGGATTAAGGCAAGGACAATGATGATGATGATATATTGAATAATTTTATTCACTTGACCTTTGTTTATTTATTTCTATTAAAAAATAAATTTCACCTAAAGTTGCATAGGCTCTAATGGACCCACGTAGCTGAACTTTACTAAATTTTTGTAACAATTAATAATATTAATTATTTTTTTGAAAAACAACTTAATTGGTCTATTTAAAATGGCCAGATCAAGTTCAATAATTTTTTTTTTGATAAGTAAAGTATTATAGACAACCCTAAAGAGGGGAGCGCATCCCAGGAACAAAACAAGGACCAAATAGGGTCCCTAGCCACTCAAAGTGTCCACAAAATTCGCTCTCTCTCCTATAGATTTACAATATCTCCCCCTAAGCCAAAAAGATAAAGTATGAAGAATAGAGAACTTAAGCACACTTATAAGAGATTCCTCTCCCTCAAAGGATCTTCTATTCCTTTCCTTCCATAAAGACCACCACAAGCACAAGGGAATAGTCTTCCAAGCGTCCTGCGCCTGAGATCCTATGAACCCGCCCCTCCATGACTCTAAGGCACTCCTTGTAGAACAGGGCATCACCCACTGAACTCTGAAAATGCCTAGAATCATATCCCAACAATCTTTGGCAATCGGGCAATGAAGAAGAAGATGATCCACTGACTCCTCATCCATCTTGCACATGAAGCACCGATTCACTACAGTCAAACCTCGTCTCCTCAAATTATCCCCAGTTAGAATTCAGCGCAAAGCCGATGTCCAAGCATTTAGGCTCAGTGGGGCCTTTCAATTAATTGTACATAAAGTCCAGATAAATTACAAGCCTAACTAATATCATTTTTTAATGTTTATTAATTATTTAATCTAAAAATTTAGTAATTAATTTAAAGTTGTAATAGACTTTAATGGGTGTACGCAATTGAACTTTACTAATTTTTTTTTTGTAATAAATGACAATATTAATAAAAAAAATTCAAAACAATTTAATGGGTCTTTTTAAAATGCCTAATTCAAGTCTAATATCACAATTATTTGTTCATTAATCTAAATAATTATAAGAAAACAATAACATATTTAAATTTAAGAATTGTTCAATTTAAAATTTTAATACTTAATACAAGAATGGACATTACACTTTATAAGTCGTCTTCATGATGCAGAATTTGACTTTCACCTTCTATAGAATTTGAGATATCAGTTCTCGCTCTTAATCCCTCTCTCCCTCCTAATTTTCTTATTTTTCTCCATTCATAGTTGTCAAAGTATGTTCTTCTTTCAAAGTTTAATTTTGTGATGTGTTGGTTCGCCTTGTTGCTGTAACATGACTAGTTTTATAACTTTTTCGAAGACATTGACACGCACTGTCAGGCATTTTTTATTTTCATCTGTTACATGTTCTATAGGTGATTTTAGTTTTATAATTAATCTATTTTGTTATGACTTTAAATATCATAGTCATTGATGCCACATAGGGATTCGTATTTTCTTGAAATAAAATTGTACTGCCTCTTTGTTCTGTCACTGAAAGAGAACAACAGCCACAGCTTAATAATTGATTTTTTTTGCTGTAGGATGAATTGCGTCAACATCAGGAGGAGGAAATGGATGATTACTGTTCACAGGTATGTCTAGTGCCAATTTGCTCATAGCCATACATTCAATAGGTTTTATTACTGTATAACTCACACTTCTTTATTTTATTTTATTTTATTTTTATGTATTACATGTTCTTTCATAGCCTGTATCCTTTTGAATTGTTAAAATGTATCCTCATAATATTGCTATTACAAGCATATCAGAGTTTGGATGTATATAGAAAAATACAAGAATAAATAGGAGAGGATACCAATACAATTAGGTAACTCAACTCCTTGATTCTAGGAAGTAAAAACTGAAACTAACTAAGCCATAAATCATGGAGATTTTGATACTAATTATCCTCTTCTCTTTATTTAGAAACTAACAAAATCTGCTAAATAAGGAAATGCAATCCGAGATTTTCTTTGATTGCACATCCGAAATTCCACACTCTCCCTCAAGCTGGGCAATAGATGTCAATCATTCCCAGCTTGGAAAGAGGAACCTCAAAGTGATCTCGGTTGAGAGCCTTGGTGAGGATATCTGCGGTTTGGAGACTTGAAGGAGTATAGATCATCTTGATGACTCCCTGATCGATCTTCTCTTTGATGAAGTGACGATCAATTTCAACATGTTTAGTTCTGTCATGGTGAACCGGATTCTTCACAATACTGATAGCAGCTTGATTGTCACACAACATTTTTATTGGGCTTTCAGCGGGAATTGTTAGTTCATCGAGGAGTCTTTTGAGCCATATTCCTTCATATATTCCGTGAGCTATGGCCCTGAATTCGGCCTCGACACTACTTCGAGCAACTACTGACTGCTTCTTACTTCTCCATGTAATGAGATTTCCCCACACATAGGAACAGTAGCTTAAGGTAGATCTTTGGTCAGTTAGGGATCCAACCCAGTCTGCATCTGAGAAGATTTCCATGCTACTGTTTGTACCATTTTTGAAGAACAACCCTTTCCCTGGAGTTTTTTTGAGATATCTGAGAATTTTGTAAACTGCTTCAAGGTGCTCATTAGTAGGGTTGTTCATAAACTGACTAACCACACTAACAGGAAAACTGATATTTGGTCTTGTGTGGGATAGGTAAATCAGTTTACCTACTAGTCTTTGGTACCTCCCTTTGTCAATCTGAATAGAGCTTCCCTTCAGGTCGAGTTTGTTGGAAGGGTCCATAGGTGTATCTAAAGTCTTACAACCAAGCATACTTGTTTCTTTGAGCAAATCAAGTGTGTACTTCCGCTGAGAGATAGAAATGCCTTTGCTGGAACGAGCTACTTTCATGCCAAGAAAATATCTCAGTGCACCGAGATCCTTGATTTCAAATTCCTTAGCAAGAGTACTTTTTAACTGTCTTATCTCTTCTTCATGATCTCCTGTCAAGATAATATCATCCATATATACAATGAGGATAGTAAGTTTTCCTTCAGGAGATTTTTTGATGAACGAGGTGTGATCTAACTGGCCTTGAGTGTATCCATGCTTCTTGACCGCTATAGTAAAT
The DNA here is from genome assembly GCA_026545225.1 of Cornus controversa. Classification (NCBI taxonomy): domain Eukaryota; kingdom Viridiplantae; phylum Streptophyta; class Magnoliopsida; order Cornales; family Cornaceae; genus Cornus; species Cornus controversa. The sequence continues at coordinate 109,595,417 of CM048845.1, read as the reverse complement.
CTCTCAAACCAAGCCCTTGGTGACTGTTTAAGGTCATAAAAAGATTTCTTTAGTTTGCAAACACGGTTGGTATTGCTTGAGTCCTCAAAACCTGGAGGAATCTCCATGTAGACTTTATCTTCCAAGTCTCCATTAAGGAATGCATTCTTGACATTAAGTTGATGTAAAGGTCAATCCAAATTGGCTGCCAAGGATAAAAGTACCCGCATTGTATTTAACTTAGCAACTGGGGCGAATGTTTCCTGATAATTAATCCCGTAAGTTTGAGTGAATTCCATGGCTACAAGTCTCGCATTGTATCGATCAACACTTCCATCTGCCTTGTACTTAACATTGCATTTCTACTTGCATCCCACAGGTTGTTTGTCTTCGGGAAGTTCTGTGAGTTCCCAAGTACCATTCTTTTCAAGAGCCCGAATTTCTTCATCAACTGCTTCCTTCCATTCAGGGTGCTTTAGAGTCTCTTGTATGCAGCTTGGAACATCTATGCTGAACAAATTTGAGGTAAAAGCACGGTAGGATGGAAACGGTCTCTCATATGTCACAAAGTTTGAGATTGGGTGCCGAGTGCATGACCTAACACCTTTCCTTCATTACTAGGATAAGAATCTGTGCTACCTTGAGTAGAAGTGGCTGGATTTAAAGCAGACGCTTGGTTCTGTTAAGGAAAAGTGAGTTGATCCACCTCCCTTTGAGCGATGGTCTATTTTTTTGAGTAAACAAATCCTTTAAATATCCTAGATTTTTCTTGTTGGGTCAGAACCTAAGGACTTTATGGAGTGGGTTCAGAATGAACGGATGGCTCGGGTGTTGACTCGATTAGAATAGGCATATTTGGAAGAGTGATGGAGTTACCCGGAGGGGATGAACTTGAGTCAGTGGAAGGTACGGATGGGGTATCCACATCTTGCCAAAACTGATATTCTTCTAGTGCTATGGAATTCTCCCCTTGAATATGAGTTTTGGAGTAGAAGGGCTGATTCTCAAAGAATGTGACATCCATTGAGTTATAGAACTTCCGAGTAGTGGGAGACATAGTTGTTAAAGGCTTAAGGCGCACCGAGGCGCTAAGGCCTCTTGGAGCTTGTGGCGCGAGGCGTAAGGCGAGTTGATTTTTTGTTTTTAAAAAAATAACACTTGTAGCCAACATCTAGCAATACAAAGCCAACAACAATACAAACCTTATAAATAAAATAGGCACTATAGGCAAGCAACAATAAAAAGCCTAATTTCATACTTTCATAAATCATAATGGTCATTAAGCAAACATAAAGATGCAGAAGTAACTAACAAAAAAAAAAAAAAACCAAACATAGAAATGTTCACTTCTTCCTAAGAAGACAATACTAAAGGATTAAGGATCTAAGCAACATCCTCATCATCAAACACAAGATCTTCATCATCATTAAAGGACTCATAACCCTCAGGATCCTCTTCTGTTTGCTCTGAATCTGCATCTTTCTTATCCTCATCTATAAGTTGAAGTGGAACTTTAGAGTATGAGGCTGAGGAACTTCTAGTAGGCTTCGCCGCTGGCTGTGAACTAGATTTTGATCTAGACCGGAGACTAGTACCACCCTCTCCAATGCCAGCATCATTAGCAACAACACCCCATGTCAAGAAATCATCATCAAAGACAGGATCATCTTCTGCATCTGAATTGCCATCCATCCTCCCAATCAACCACTCATTACTATCATCAATGTCATTGAGTAAAATGGGATCAAGAGTGTCATGCATCTTATATCGACGGTTCAAGGCCCTATTATATTTGATGAACACTAAATCATTCCTCGTTTGAGAGAGCCTATTTCTTTTCTTGCTATGAAGCTGCAATAAATTCAATTTTAATTAGTAAGTATAAAAAATTAATAATTTGATTTACCAATTAGTTAGTAGTTACTAGTTACTTACATGTTTAAACACACTCCAATTTCTTTCACAACCAGAAGCACGACAAGTGAGGCTTAGAACCGCTATAACGAATTTGCAAAAGTGGTGTTGACTTGTCATATGCTTCCCACCAACTAGCTGTTAAATAAATTAGTAAATGATCTTAAGCTTCATGTTTGGATTGACTTTATTGTCTAAATAATTAAATAAATTAGTAAATATACTGAATGATATACTAAGTTGATATAATTTACCTGGTGACCATGTACATCTCTGTCTAATAGCAAAAGTACTACCAAAGAGGCCCTCGACTTTATTATGGAACTCCAACTCCTCAGTAACTTTGTCTTGTTGTGTGGTTTTTGGGATTAACCTTTTTATGCAATCATACAAACCTTTTGCAATCTTTACATCCCTCTTAATATTTGGGTTTGAATAAAAGAACTTTAGGTAATAACCCGCCGCATGCAAAGGGTGATGAAGTTGAACATCCCACCTCCTATCAATGATTTCAAAAATTTCCTTTTACTTCTCCTCATTTGCATTAAAGGACTTTGCAACCATCCACTAATCTCAAAACACGGACAAGAGAACCTGAAACCTTAAGGCTGAATACAATATTGTTCCAAAAGGAAGGCATCAAAATATAAGAAGCTATTTTTTTGCCAGCTTGCTCTTTTGCCCATTTACTACGACTCCACTCCTCCGAAGTAAACATCTTTCTCAAGTTTTCCTTCTGCTTATGGATACTTGATAGTGTGATGAAAGCAGTAGCAAACCGAGTCTTAGCGGGCCTATGCAACTCCCTTTTCCTAGTAAAGCTCCTCAACACGTTCAACAACTTTGGACGGTTATAAATATAACCATTAAGCTCTATTGCCCTGTTCAATGTTCTAGAAATGGCCGGTAACTTCCTGATGTCTTCGAGCATGAAGTCTAAGCAATGAGTAGCACATGGTGTCTAATAAAAATGTGGGTAGGTGGCCTCTAACAATCTCCCTATTTGAAACCAAAAGAAAAAAAAATGATATAAAAAGTGACTAAATCAAAATCACATTGCTAATGTATATAATATATACTTGTATATATCTATCTAATGTATGTAAAACATTCTTACCGGCAACCACATTGCTTGATTCACTATCTGTAACAACTTGAACAACATTTACCGCTCCAATGCGTTGCACAAATTTCTCAAGTAGGTCAAACATTTTTTTTCCATCCTTTGAATAGGAAGAAGCATCCACCGACTCTATAAACATTGTTCCCTTGGGACAATTTACTAAGAAATTAATCAAAGTCCTCCCTCTCTCGTCTATCCACCCATCTGCCATTATTGAGCATCCATATTTTCTCCACACCTCTCTATGGTCACTCATCAATTTGTTGGTATTATTCAACTCCTTCTTAAGTAAAGGAACCCTCACCTCGTGATAACTAGGTGGTTTCATGCCAGGACCATATTGTCCAATTGCTTCAATTGCCTCATCGAAGCTATCATATTTAACAACATTGAATGAGATTCTTGCATCATACATTCACCTTGTTATAGCACTGCATGCTCGTCCCCTCAACTTTTTCTTGCAAGCCTCATTAATGGTGGTTTGTTTTTCCTTTCCCTCCTTTCTTTTTTAAACAACAGTTTCTGGTCTGGGGGTAAAATACAAATTGATCGGTCCCTTTTGCTTTGGCTTCTTCAATGAATTAACACTAGCACTAGCTGCTCTTTTTCTGGCGATATCAACTTCCTCAACGTCTTCGTCATCATCTCCATCAATAGTGTCATCATCCGGTAACAAATTCATTTGCTCTTTTTCTTCCTTTTTTTTTACTCAAGTACTCTTTCATTTCTACTCTAACAGGTTCGGGACATCTATTACAAGCCTTTGCATTCCTAAACCCTCCAGCCAAGTGTTGCTTAGCCCGATAAACACCTTCTTTTGTAACTTTCGCACAAAATTTACATGAGAGCATTTCTATCTTGTGGATTCACCAAATATGTGTAATTCCACACTGGATCCTTTCTTGCTTCTTCACTAGACATCTTTTAAAGTGCAAAGTACTACATTCAAGAATCAAGATAACAAAATGAATTCAATATAACAGGCAGCAATAGCCAAATACAATTATACAACAAAAAAGACAGATTTTTTTTTTTATGAAAAAAACATAGTTTCACTTTCATAGTAATCACAGGTTCACAGCTCAGCATGTTTTGCAGCAGGCATTTCACAATTTCATAGCAAACAAGCAACATACATGAAAAAACAGAGTAGAAAAAAACAACCATTATTATACAATTAAACAGAGGCATTATTATACAATGAAGAAGAAGAAAAAAAAAGTCATAGCTCAGCATATTTTGCAGCAGGCATTTCACAATTTCACAGCAAAAAAGCGACAGGGAAAAATAGAGCAAAAAAAAAAGCACCCATTATTATACAATTAAACAAAGGTTAGAAGGATTATTAATTTATGGGTAAAATGCTCAAACAGCCCCTCAGGTTTGGATTTATTGCTCATAGATTAAATTTGTGTTAAAAAAAAGCTCTAACACCCCCTTAGGTTTAGTTAAACTAGCTTTAACACCCCCTGTTACCAAAAAAACCATCAGATGCTTTCCTTATAAACTATGTAGCTTAAATAATAATAATTTTATTAAATATAAACTATGTATCATAAATAATAATTTATTTAAAAAATAATATATTTAATAATAAACGATGTAGCATAAATAACAATTTATTTAACAAATATATAATTAATAATAAAACTAAAAATAAACTATGTAGCATAAATAACAATTTATTCAACAAATATCTAATTAACAATAAACTATGTTGCATAAATATTAATTTGTCTTGAATTATAAAATATGTAACATAAATAATAATTAATTTAACAAACTATGTAATTAAAAATTAATTTAACTAATAATGAACTATGTATCATAAATAATAATTTATTCAACAAATATATAATTAATAGAGAGAATCAGAGGGTATTTTTGGCAACAGGGGGTGTTAGGGCTAGTTTAACCAAACCTGAGGGGGTGTTAGAGTCGTTTTTGACACAAGTTTAATATGTGAGTAATAAATCCAAACCTGAGGGGGTGTTAGAGCATTTTACCCTTAATTTATTATATAATGAAGAAGAAGAAGAAAGGGGAAGAGAGAAAATAGAGAAGAAGAAGAAACAGGGCTGAATGGTTGAAGAAAAAAAACAGAGGAGAAGGGGAAGAGAGAGAAGAGAGAAGAAGAAGAAGGGCGAGAAAGAGAAGAAAAGAGAAGAAGAAAAAAAAACAGAGAAGAAGAAGAAGAAGAACAGAGCAGGAGAAAAAAAACCCAGAGAAGTAGGGGAAGAGAGAGAAGAAGAAGAAGAAGGGCGAAACAGAAGAACAAAGTAGAAGAAAAAAAAAACAGAGAAGAAGGGGAAGAGAGAGAAGAGAGAAGAAGAAGAAGAAGAAAAAGGGCGAGAGTCGTGAGAAAGAGAAGAAGAAAAAAAAATAGAGAAGAAGAAGAAGAGAGGGAAAAAAAACAGAGAAGCTTACCAGAGGAGAGAGAGTTTGCCGGAATCTGCCGCAATCTCTTAAGCTTGCAATTTGTCGCAACCTGCAAGTATACTTTGCCCTAACCCGAGTCGAAGAGTCGAAAGGCTCTGTTTGGGTCTTTAGTCACTTTAAACTAAATAAATCAAATTCACTCATAGTGCCTTGTGCCTCGCAGCGCCTTGCGCCCCTCTACAATAGGCGCGCACCTTACTAAAGGCACCTCTCCTTGGTCCCTAACAGGCGCAGAAGCCGCTCCTCGCGTGCCTTTGACAATTATGGTGGGAGAGTAACATTTGTAACCTTTTTGGTGAGCAGAGTATCCAAGGAATAGACATTTTATGGCTTTGGGATCTAGTTTGCTTCTTTGATGTGGAGGTATGTGGACAAACGTTGAGCAACCAAAGACTTTTAGTGGCAAGGACGAGATGAGTCTGGATTGAGGATAGACTTGAGTGAGTACTTGGCACGGAGTTTGGAATTTCAAGATTCTTGAAGGCATACAATTTATGAGATAGGCAGTGACAAGGATATCTTCCCCCCAGAAATGTTTTGGGACATGACTTGTGAACATGACAAAACGAGCAACTTCTAACATGTGTCGATTTTTCCTCTCAGCTATCCCATTTTGCTGTGGGGTGTTTATGCAAGAACTCTGATGAACTATCCCATGATCAAGGAGGTAATTCCCAAGAAAAGAATGAAAGTATTCCTTGGCATTGTCCGTTCTGAAAAGCTGAACGTTGGCTAGGAATTGAGTTTAGATCATTGAGTGAAATTTTTTAAGATTGGTCCTGCTTCAGATTTTTCTTTCATAAGAAATATCCAGGTAACTCTAGAATAAGCATCAACAAAAGAGAGAAACCATCGAATTCCTATAATACTATTGACTTGAGAGGCTCCCCAAATATCACTATGTATTATTGAGAATGGTTGTAATTCCTTGTATGGTTGGATTGGATATGTATTTCGAGTATGTTTGGACAATTGACAAATTTCACACTGGAAAGACTTTGAGTTTTTCCTAATAAATAAAGAAGGAAACAACTTTTTAAGATACATGAAACTTGGGTGACCTAATCGAAAATGCCATAACATAATTGCACTTTTATTATTGGAAACTGGAACATAATTGAAATTTATAACAGACTGACTCTCTGCACAATGAGCACTTCGAGATTGTTTTCCAAGTTAATTATCACTTTTGGGAGGTCTCTGCCCTTCACTTTCCTTAGCATTGCCAATCGTCCTTCCAGAATCCAAGTCCTGAAATTCACAATGAGTGGGAAAGAATTTAGCAACACAATTCATATCTCTAGTAATTTTGCTAATGGATAAGAGGTTACAAGTTAGATTAGGAACCAATAACACTGAATCATCTGCTATTCTCACTTTGTATTTTTCAGAACACGGGTTGCACTTTTGGAATAAGGAAGCATCTCCAGTCATGTGATCAGATGTTCCAGAGTCAATAATCCATGAAGTTAGATTCTCGGTTTTGGCTCCAAGAGTAGAGGAATGTCCCTTTTTGTGCTGCTGAACCTGTGCTGATGATTGGTGTTTTTGGGCTTGACTAAAGTTGGCTGAACATCTTCTGCAGCGTCTCAATCTGTTCTTTGTTGAAGGGTGCAGCTTCGATTGTTAGTTGGTCATCTGTAGTGGCTGCAAGACCACGTCCTTCTCTGTTCTGAGATGGTCTATTTGGTTTCTAGTCGGTTGGCTTTCCATGAATTTTCCAGTATGTCTCTTTGGTATGTCTAGGCTTGCGACAGTGATCACACCAAGGTCTGCTTTTGCGGGTTCAATTGTCATTGGTGGGATTCATTCCACGAGTTGCAAGAGTCGAACTTTCTGGAATATTTGCAGCACTTGGAGTGCTTTGATTTCCCATCATGATCTTCTTTTTGCTTTCTTCTCGACGCAACTCTGAAAAAGCTTCCCAGATTGAGGGCAAAGGCCTCATCCCGATCACTCTCCCCCTAACTTCATCAAGGTTTTTGTTTAGACCAAGTAAGAATTTTGAGACTCTCTCCTTCTCGACTATTTTTCTGTATTTGGCCGCGTCTCCAGGGCAATCCCAGTCATGTTCTTCGAAGACATCCAATTGTTGCCAAAAACGGGTAAGAGTGTTATAGTATTGTGTGACGGAGAGATCCCCTTGTCACAAATCATAATGGCTGCTTTTAATCTCCAGCAGTTCTGTCGTATTGTCGTTGTCGAAGTACGTTTCCTTCGCTGCATCCCAGACTTCTTTTGCAGTTCTATATAACATGAAACTCTACCCAATTTCATTGTCCATGGTATTAATCAACCATGACATTACCAAGTTATTTTCAGATCTCTAGGTTCGGAATTTTGGGTCTTCCTTCTGTGGGGGTGCAACAGCACCTGTGAGGTAGTTGTCTTTTCCTTTCCCTAATATGAACATCATCACCGATTGAGCCCATTGAAGGTAATTATGTTCGTTCAGTTTGTGTCCAATTATTGGAAACATGAGACTTTCAAATCCGCCATGGCCGCTGCGAGAAATCTGTTCAGGGCCGGAAGAGGCGTTGGAGGTGCTGCTCTTATCAGTGGGCATTCCGTATTTGACCATCATCAGAATTCTTAGAGGTTCAGAGGCTGCTCTGATACCATACAGAATAATATGAGAGAATTTTTCTCACATCATTGTATTAGGATAGACAAGAATATAAGAATAAATAAGAGAGGATACCAACACAATTAGGTAACTTAACTCTTTGATTCTAGGAAGTAAAAATAGAAACTCACTAAGCCATAAATCATGGAGATTTGGATACTAATTATCCTCCTATCTTTATTTGGAAACCATCAAAATCTGCTAAATAAGGAAATGCAATCCGAGATTTCCTCTGATTGCACATCCGAAATTCCACAGGATGATTGGAACAATGAGGAATACCTGTCTAATAGTTTCAGCTTTGTTCAATGAATATCAGAGGGAGAGGAGGGGGGGGGGGGGGGTTGCATTATGAGGGATTGATTTTGGTACGATGAAGGCTAGAAAGAACATGGGTGAGCCTGTGAGAAAATAGAGCTTACAAGGACTAAGGGAAGATAGGGTCTAGATATAGCTGAATGTAGGAAAAATGACTCGTGGCTGACCTTGAATAGTCATGATTTGGGTTTTGTAGAATTGAGTTGGGGTAGATATTTGTTATCAGTATAATCTGAGATATCATCTTGTATAGCCAGGTTGCCAGTCTGAGGAAGGCGATGATAACTAAGTTCCAACTATGTGGCAAGTTGGAATATGTAAGCTAAGAAGCATACATGACATATATATGATAGTACATGGACTTGAACATGAAAATTTCCAAAAGGTTGGACATAAGTACGATGGGGACACACGGTGAATGATAAATATGTATTTATATATTTGATCATAAAATATAAGCACAAGAGGATTTATTATCAAATTAAGTGTTAGCATATATTATATATTCTATGAAAGAAAGACAAGTGTTGTTGTGCAAGTGTATTAAGTCATACACAAACCAAAAAATCTCACTATAAAAATATCTTAAAAATGAAGCATTTGGATACCTACCAAAACGCAAAAATCACTCTCTCTCTCTCTCTTCTATTTATCGTCCTTTCCCCTACACCCATTTTCTCAATACACTTTCTCTTTCTCTTTCCACAAACACAATAGACATGTGCAGAGAAGAGAAATAGAACATAGAGAAGAAGTGGAAGAAGATGGATCACAAGTTTGCTACCAGTTACTGTAGAAGAAGAGGAGAAGAGAAGAAGAAAGAATAAAGAAAGGGAAAGAAAGAAGATGAAAGAAGAGAAAAGACAGAGAAGAAGTCAACAATTCATTTTACCAAATTTCCATCAGAATCATGATCTACCTATTACATAAAAGCCTCATTTGTAGACAAATCCAAAGAGAAAAATTGGAAAAGATGAATATTATTCCTAACCAATTAGATAAATACCAAAAGATAAAACAAAGCCCTAAAGATAATGATCCTAAATCTATTTGCATCCTCATCCTCATCACTGAATATCTCCATATACCAGCACGTAGGGCTGCAAATGAACAGCTTGGGCTCGGGTTGTTTAAGGCTCGTTTCGGGCTCGTTCGTTAATGTAACGAGCCAAGCTCGAGCTCGATTTCTAGGCTAATTTAGTAAACGAGCTGATCCTGAACAATATTGGGCTCGACCTGTCTAGGCTCATGAACATGAGCTCGTCTAGGCTTGTATATGTTCGTGAACATGGGCTCGTTTGGGGCTCGTATAGGCTTATAAACATGTTCTTAAACATAGGTTTGTATAGGTTCATGAACGTAAGGCTCGTGAACATGTTCATGAACATAGAGGTTTCTGTAGGCTTGTTTATGTTCATGAACGAGTTAAAACAATCTTGAACACTTAAAACGATCTTGAATACGAGTTCAAATCGAGTCCAAACGAATTTTTTTATTAAACGAGCCGAGCCCAAGCTTCTCAAAATAATGACGAGCCCGAGATGAGTCCACAAACGAACGAGCCGAGCCCAAATAGACTCAAACTGGGCTCGGCTAGGTACATTTGCAGCCCTACCAGCATGTGAGGCTTAAAACAAGAGTCATAAAATAGGGCGGGTTTGAGATGTTATGTTGCAGCTTTGCAGGTCAGATTTTGGTTGTGGAGGGTGTTGTCATTGGTGGAGGAAGATGATGGGCATTCAGCTTACCTCTAATCAGGTTGAACTTTTGAGCTATAATCATATGCAACTTCTTCACCACCTTAGTATTCTTCTTCTTCTCCTTTTCTCTTGCAACCGCTATACTCAGGATGGCTTGTAATTGGGGGTTTGACCTCTCTCTCTCTCTCTCTCTCTCTCTCTCTTCTTAATCCAAGATTTTATTGCTTTTATATTTTCACCGCCTTTCTAAGAAAAAATTATGTCGCTATCACCACTTATCCCCTGTCCTCCTCATGTTCACCAAGTGTTTGGTTTAAAACAATAAAATAAAAAAAGGTTGGCATTTGGCGCATTTTGAACTTGTATCTGGGTTTGTTTGACACATATCTATGTCTAACACATGTTGAAGACCCCTTTGACTTCCTGAAGGACATTTGGTGATTTCTAGTCCATAGGGAACAAGACACTGAGTGCCGTGTGAAGGCTGTTTGGTTTCACTAAGAAATCTTGTTGGACATGCACTGCATCTTGATGTTATTGAAAAGAAATGATGCAGGTGAAGGAATAGCGGAATTTGGTGATTTAGACCACTTAATTCTTTGAAAATTTCTAGGCACCACTATAAACGTTGTTAGCTGTCAAAAAGCTAGGTTATCAATCATAGAGCGAAGCAAGAGGGGCCATTTTGGAGTAACACTAAGGTTGAGAGCTTCTTGACAACATTTACCCACTTGCAGAAATATATATATTTGTATATGTGAGGAAATGATTAAATATATAATGAAATTCTAGTTATAACCATAGTTGTTGTTGACACTTGCCTAGTTGCTATTGCCATCCACCTAGGTGATAGAAGTTGCTTCAAATGCTTAGGGGAACCTTGCATCATAGACGGGCATGATATGGTGGCTGCCTAGGCATCTGTGGGGCCGCATGGGTTCTTGTTAAGGCAATTGGTTGACTCTTAGGCTACTGCTTGGGCAACTGGGCAGTATACGTGTCAATTATTTTCTAGGTTGTTACTCTAATAGATTATATATGAAATAAACAATTATCAAATGAACTTGGAAGTGCATTTATAAAAGAAGCAGGTGAAAGGAGTGGATAGAAATAAAGTATATATTGTATTGCTTGGTGCAACTGACAATTTGAGGATTCGGGTTCGGTTTTGAGCATAACCGCTTTTTGAAAAACTATTGTCAAAGATTAGGTTTCAAGTCTTTCCCTCAAAATACCTTGCATAGCCGGGAGTAGCACTGAATAATGGTTTGTAATTCGGATAGTTTCTTTAATTGTAAGATAAAATGCTCACTTTGTTTCCTCAAGACATGCAAAAAAAAAATCTATTAAGAATAATGTAATGTCTAAAAATCTAAATGAGGTAGATGATTCAAAGGCTGAGTGGTTACAAGTTCGCATTTCGCTTATGAAAAGACTGAACGAGGGAGAGAGTTGTGTAGTTGTCATAATTTGCAGTGAAAGATAGGAAATAAATTATTTCTTTTTCTTTTTTGATTTATCAATTAATAGGCTTGTGAGCTAAGAATGATGGATGTGGACGATTCAAACACGTTGATACGATCAATCTTAAAGAAGTAGGACACGGACATGACAAAGTCACAACAATAGGATATATACTTTTTCTATTAAAATTAAATTATATGAGACAAATATATATTCTATGACTGTAATAAGAATGAAAACTTAAATGATTCCATATATGAGCTTATTATTTTACCATATGATGAGACTCCTATGATAACTTGTGAATATGATTCTATCCCTCATGTCTATCTGGAGGCTGTCTGTTTTCTGATATCTATCCTGATAATTTGAGTATTAGCCAGACTTATTTCTTGGTAATATAGGCTGAGAATTATTGTAATCTGAACTAGGCTTAACATATCGATTCTTTTTTCCTTAACATATCTATGCTTTTTCCCTTAACATATCTATGTTTTTTTTTCCCTTTTCCAATACAAAACATCACCTATATCATTATTGTAGTACTTTTAACATTAAACGTGCATGCTGTGTATTTGTATTGCATAATAATTTTTTTTTTTTTTTTTTTAATGTTTGACTGCGACAAACTTTTATATTATAGAAGTTAAATTTATTTTGCAAAACACTGTTTGACCTTTTATTGTTGGTTCAGGTTCCTGTTCGTCACTTAGTATTTATGGTTCATGGTATTGGTCAAAGATTGGAGAAATCTAATTTAGTAGACGATGTTAGCAACTTTCGCCATATCACAGCAAGCCTTGCTGAACGGCACCTAACTTCGTACCAACGTGACACTCAAAGAGTTCTTTACATCCCATGCCAGGTAAATAGTACGCCCAAATATTCTGTTGGATCAGTTATTCACATTAGTTCTTATTTTTGGGATTTGTTGCTATGGAATGAGATCAGAGAATGATATGGGATCTGGGCATGTTGCATGTTTCATTTCATATCATGAATCTAGCTCTCGTTCGTTAAGTGAAAAATGAAATGAAAATAGAAGCGTAACAATTTTATTGGATATTTATATCATGATGATGTATTTTTTTCCCCTTTGGTAAAGTATAATTTTAGTCTATGACTCTGGTATTAAACTTTTTGCATAATGTTTGGTAACTGGGGTGTATATATTGAATTTATTTCCTTGAATTCCTTATCAATGAATATGGATTCTTCTACCTTGTGAATCTTCTTCAAACCTCTCCCAATTTCTCTAGCTTTTAATGAAGACCCCAATTTTAAACCCAGAGATGAAGTGGAAGGGACCTCGTTCTACACCCGAAATTTGATGCCAAACCGTCACATTTTCCACGTGTCCTATAAGAATCATAACACTCTTTCTCAAATTGATCCTTAGGCTAGAACTCAACACATAACCACACAACTTGGTCTATGCAGCTACTACTTCAGTCAGTCATTGTTGAATCCAAAACTTCATTAGCTTTTAATGAAACCCAAACTGTAAATCCTAATCACATTAAGCAAACTCCGCATCAGAAAACCGACTGCTTTAAATTTGATATGTATAGGAGTCTTTAAACATCTTATATGTTAGTATTCCACTCTTCAAGAAGAGCCTTACAAGTGGCTAGCATGTAGTGTTAATGACTAGTAATATGCAACAATATACTTTTATATGTAATCTCTTTAATAATTGAAATTATCCTTTTTCAGTTTTGATGGAGTTACCACATTTTTGGAAATAAATCTTTAAGACTAAATTTTTGGTTGCATTAGGTGAAAAAGTTATGGTTAGAGAATGCCTTAAGATATAAGGTGGATTATGTACCATCAACATAACCTGATTTTTTGCTTATCCTGGTTCTGCGATACTTCTAAAGATAAGAAGTATATTGGTTGTGTGGAGATTTATAGAGAGGACAATATGATGATTTTGACTCGTTGTATGCAAATAATTGAAAGGAGTGTGGAATGAGAGAATGGCCTATGAAGTACCCTGGTCTCCCTTTAGGAGGAAATACAAGTTCATTTGATTTTTGGGGTCTAGTTGTGGAATATACTCATGGGGCAGTTAAACTGAAAAAGAAAGATACTTCTCTTGAGTGGTTGAATCGCCTCAGTCCAATTCACTGTAACTAGTCTCTTAACTATCTGCTTCTCCATATCTGATGGCTGTATGACTGAAGATTCATAGGGATTTCCTGCTTCTCCATATATTATGGCTGTATGAGTCGTATGACTTAATAGGGATTTCCTTTGTCAGGGTTAATGGAGGAGTGACAATATTGTCAGTGGTTAGGCATTTGAAAATTGAAATAAGACATCTAGGAGGCTGGTAATATCTGTAAATTAGTTGTAAATGGGTAAATCTACTCTGTCATGTGGAAAGCCATGATCCAATTACGCCTTTTCCATCAGCATTACCTTTGATATATAGATAGGAAATGAAGTTCGGGTAGGAAAGTTGGTGTATAGACTCCCAAGCGTGTCCTTTTTACAGTTTGTTTTGTCTATTGCTTTGTATGGAGTCTTAGATTGCAGGTTCGTTGTAGTAACCCTTGTGGACGGGTGTGAGTGGGCGGGTGCATAGACAGACACTGGGTTGAGCTACCACACTGACAGGGTACAAGGTGCTCAATCTCACATCGCCTGGGTGTGGAAAAGGGGATGTGCTTATATGTAGTATGTTCTCTTCAAATGGTATGAGGCCTTTTGGGGTAAAACCCAAGAGCAAAACTGTGCGGGCTCAGGCCCAAAGTGGACAATATCATACCATGTGTCGGAGCGGGATATTACATTCGTGATCTCAAATATCTGAGAGGGGAAGTCATCTTTGTACTCTAAAATTTCTTAAAAAATCCAATCCTTTGAATTTCACCAATAAGTTGTTCTTACGGAAATCCTTAGGCTGATTACATACCTCTTAAGGTCCACAATTCTCGAATTTGTTCTTATGGAAATCCTTTGAATTTGGACTGTCTAATCTGATATTGCCTAATTTCAAAGCTGTCATATGGACTGTTTTTTATTTTTTATTTATTTTTATTAATTAAAAAATAACTCTCAAAACGGGAGTGCGCCCCATATACAAGGACAAGAAGAACAAAATATCCACTATATCCTCAACCTATCCACAAAATCCATGAAATCTACAACAAATTTACAAGTAAATTCATATACCCAAAAGAGTAAAGAATTAAGTATAGAGAATTTGAGCGCCCAAATAGGAGTCTCCTCCCCTTTGAAGGATCTCCTATTCCTCTCCCTCCATAAACCGCACCACAAACAAAGAGGGGCAGCTCTCCAAGCATCCTGGGCTTGACTTCTCACTATACACCCCTTCCAAGCTGCAAGCATGCTCCTCATGAACTCCGAAACAACCCACTGAACACCAAACAATGCAAAGAGCATCGCCCAACGGTCTCTAGCCATGGGGCAGTGCAGCAGAAGATGATTAACCATCTCCTCATCTTTTTTACACATGCAACACCAGTTCACTATAATCTGTCGTCTCCTTCTCATATTATCTATCATCAGAATCCGCCCCAGAACTAGTGTCCAATCAAAGAAGGCCACTTTCAAAGGAGCTTTGGTATGCCAAATAGCTTTCCAAGGGAATGAAATCTCGTGACCATCAAGCAACCTCTGATTAAAAGACTCCACCTCAAATCTGCCGTGCGAAGATCCCGTTCAGAACCGCTCATCCATCCCCTCTTCACCCACAGACTGGCCGTAGAGAATTTTTAGAAAGTCAATGATGTCATCTAATTCCCAATCTTGGAAGAACCTCAGGAACTACATCCCAGGACACTCTCCCGCTATCAAGATGACAACAGTCAACAACCAAGACCTGTCTGGTTGTGGCAATCCTAAAAAGTCTCGCGAAGGAAAGAGAGAATAGTCTATCTCCGCACCAAGTGTTCACCCAAAAGTGAATGTGCCTCCCACTCCTCACTCTGAATATGATATGTTTGGAAAATTCATTCCATCCCTTCTGGATGAGTTTCCAAACACCTACTCGTGCCGGAGAAGACACCTCTGAAGAGCACCATCTGTCTATAACATTTCCAAACTTGCAGCAAACGACCCTTGTCCGAAGTCTGTGCCTCTCCACCCTGAACCTCCACAGTCATTTAGCCAGCACAGCTGTGTTGAAAGCAGCCATCCTCCTAATCCCCAAACGTCCACTCTGAATGGGCATGCAAACCTACTCCCAATGCCAACGCCCTAGATGAAATTTGAACTTGTGCCCCATACCCCCCAAATTCCTTTTCAATTTCTTGATCCTCTTTCTGATGGCCGCTGCATCTGGAACAAGGACATGAAATAAGTTAGAAGACTTGAAAGAGTGCTCTTCAAGAGAGTAAGGCAGCCTCCTTTCGAGAGATACTGCTTCTTCCAACCCAAATTTGGACTGTAGAACACAAGATGTTTAACACAATGGATATTTTTATCAAAGGAGAAAATCTAAAGCTTGATCTCCTGATATTTATTTTTTGTGTAGGAAGAAAAGACTTTTGATCGCTTATTCCTTCATTATGATTCAAAAAACTATTGAGGTTTTGTCGAAATGCATTTATATGTGGTGTACAATTTATTTTGATATTGTTGTGTGGTAATATATTGTGAGACTTAATCTCATTTTTGTTTATGTCTCTGTTGATGTCATATGTTGGTAGAATTTCTTCTTCTTTCCCTTCTCTTTATTAGTTCTCTTGTTTCTTTTTCAAACTTAATGCTCGTCTGCAAAACTGTTTATGCTCAGAGCTGAAGTCACTTCATTTACTTGTATTTCCAGTGGAGAAGGGGTTTGAAGCTCAGTGGTGAAACTACAGTTGAAAAGATTACTTTAGATGGTGTTCGGGGGTTGCGTGTGATGTTGAGTGCAACTGTTCATGATGTATTATACTACATGAGTCCCATCTACTGTCAAGATATTATCAACGCGGTACTTAACATTTTATCTTCAGCCTCTTACTCTTCATTGTCTTTCTTTTTCTTTTCCTTCCTATTCCTGTTTAGTATCTTTGTTTAAATGCTTACTTTGGTGTGCATAATTGATGTTGACCGCATTCTTGTTTTACACACATGGGAGGGTAATTTATATATTTTTATATCGACAATCTTTTTTCAGCAACTTAGTGTTGAACTAATTACTTAAATAAGGATCCAAAATATTGTAATATTTGTAGATATGAGAATACCTTATGTAAACTAGTGTAAAAAATTTATGGGTGAAATAGGCATATCTTCTAGAAAATTACACAAATTTGTTTTCTTCAATAGCAAATTGACTACATAATGATAGACAGGTGGACACCTGATCTGTATGTTTATTCATGCTGGCTTACTCTAAGATCGTAGATATTGACAAAAAGTTAAAATGGAGATTACTTGACATTTTTGCTTCTTTAAATAGGTAACTACTTAATGTTTTCCATGTTGGATTAGTTGTTATTTTTATGCTTTTTCCCCCCTATTTGACTGGCACTTGCTTGCAAATTTTCACATGCTATAGTTGTTATTTAAACAACTATATATACATATATTTAGAGGTATGTTTTGTGTGTGCATGTTCATAGTCATATATATGCTTGTGTTTTGTGTGGGCACTTCTGAGTGTTTTTGAATTTGGTACTCCCACACCTTTTTTTATTTGTCCCCCTCTCGCTCTAAGTCACATGATTCACATGTGGCATGGGTCACTCTTGAGCTCCACACGGTTCAGCAGATTGAGAGCGAATTCACCTGTGATTGGCGGATCTAATTTTGCAAATCGCAAATTCATTTTCTAAATACACAGAAGGAGGCGTTTGGCCTTCAACAGCCTTCTAGCATGTATTGGATCATTATGGTAGTTCGGCGTCCCACATGGTTTCCACAGGGACCTGTAATTGTGCTGCGTTGCTTATTATTATATATTTTGAAAAAGTGAAAAGTTCATTTTAACCAGAGACCTCTCCTATGCAGATCAAAGTCCTGACCGCTGAATTGCTGAACCACTTGTTTAGGTTTGTAATGAGACCATTATGTTAAATATTTGTTTTACCTTCTATTTTATTACATAAAATGGACAATAAACAATTACATTTTTATATATATATTTCCATTTGAAATTGTTCAAATCTACTCTTGAGTGAAGAAAGGGATTGATCAACTATGTATATGAAGTAATTAACTCTAAACGATTCTTCGGCCGATTGTGTGATCTCTTCACTAGCACCCTCGTCAAATTGTTTCTTTCTACGAATGACACATCTTTCACGAAATATAGGTTCAACTTCCATTTTAATTGCAATATCTTTAGCCTCAATCATAGCAAATTCAAATCCATTTTCTCTATAAGTTTCAAAAAAGGAAATGAGTCCTCTTAAGAGACCTATAGCAACATCAATTTGCATGTCCTCTGTTTGCATGATTTTACTTACTTTGTTAACAGCATTCAATATATCAAATCAAATAACCATGCCAAGCAAGAACTCAAAATTCTCAATTTCATATGTTGCTAAACACTCAGCATCACTCTTTGTCTTGGGATCTTCACTAGTACTTGCTAAGTGAATTAAGGCATTTCTTATATCTGGAGCTTGGAATCTTATTACTTTAACACTTTCAACTTGATCTTCCCAACGTGTTTGTGATGGTTGTTTAAGTGTGAACCTTTAACATTATCTGTGAGAACTTTCCACCGCTTTGTAGAAAATGAAAACAATGAATACATACGTTGCACAACTCCAAAAAAAGATGAAGCTTTAGAACAAGAGTTTGCCATATCACAAAGTGCAAGGTTAAGAATATGACAACCACACGGTGTGTAGAATGCTCTACAATTTATCTCTAGTAATCTTTTTTGTACACCTTTGTGTTTCCCTTTCATATTAGACCCGTTATCATACCCTTGTCCTCTTATATCACCAATTTCAAGTTCAAGATCTTTCAAAACATCTACAAGTTCACCAAAAAACCCTTGTCCTGATGTATCATCCACTTTTAAAAATCCTAAAAAGAACTCCTCTACCTTCATTGGACTTGTTGAAACATTCACACATCTTAATATAAGTGACATTTGTTCTTCATGACTTGCATCTGGAGTACAATTAAGAATAACTGAAAAGTACTTTGATTCTTTAACTCTTTTAATTATTACACCTTTGGTCTCATCCGATATCCAAAGAATAAATTCATTTTGAATTTTGTGACTAAGATAATGATAATGAATTTCTTTCTCTTGAATTCGACGAATGTGCTCTTGCATTATTGGATCAAATTCGGCAATCATTTTAATTATGCTTAAAAAGTTTCCATTATTTTCTTCATAAAGGTTCTCATTGTCTCCACGGAATACCAAACTATTTTTAGCAAGAGTTTTCACAACAACAATTATTCTCAGCAATACTTGCTTCCAATGTTCTCTGTCTTTGTTGATTTGTTCTTCCACACTTTTATCAATTATAGCATTTTTTCGTAATCTAATTTCTAATCCAATCCAACCCCTCATGTTAACAATGTGTTCACTACTAGTCTCATGACTTTTAAGTCTGCCACTAAGATTTTTCCAGTCTTTGACTCCTTCATTTGCCAATTGAGTTTTATTTCCATCATGTTTGAACAACTTACAACAAAAGCAAAAGACCTTATCCAAAGTACTTAAATAGATTAGCCATTTCCTATCATGCTTTTCACCATTTGACAAGTGTCGAATGTAATATGCAGAAGAGAAATGTCTATTTTCTGAATCCTTAAGAAAATCTTCAAGTTTAGCATCTCTTGTAGGACCTCTTTCAACTAAAAAATCTCTCAATTTTTGATCAATATTTTTCCAATTTCCTGGATCATTATTGTTCAAAGGAACATTATCATTCATATTCATATGTTCTTTATCTACCAAATCTTCATGTTCATTCAAATTTTCTTCATTTTGATTCTCATTCACATGTTCTTCATTTACCAAATCTTCATGTTCATTCAAATTTTCTTCATCTAAACTCTCTATTTGTGTATTACTCCTAGATAAAAACTTATGAAGAACTCCTTGTTGAGATTGAATCAATTCTTTTTCTTTCTTTCTTTTTTTCCTTTTTTCATTCCCAGATTGATATTTCCTAGTAGACATAACTCAAATTTTCTTTTCACAACCAGAATAAGTCCGCTAATTGATAGTAAATATGCACCTATATAATATTTTTATAAGAGAATTTCAGTAGAATAACAAATTAAAAATATCAAAGGCCAAAAAAAGAGAAGCAACATAGGCTACATGAGAAACAACAAATAACTGAAAACATACCTTTAAATAGTTATGCTTTTAGTTAGTAACCCATGAAGACACAAGCTAACTAGCCGAGACAGTCCACAACTGGAATCAGAGAATTCTAATTAAACATCTCATCTCACTAGCAATATATAAACAAGAACATATGTGGAAATGAATATTGGAAGAAGCAATAACTCCAAATGCTAAACCCAAGAGTCCAAAAGAAAAGCAATATCAATAAAGCCTCAATATTCTGGTTCACAAAATAACATTTTGAACTAGTGATTTCTAGACGAATATTTTTTTATTTTATTTTAACAAATGATTTTAAATTCAAAGTTCATAGTTCAGCTTTGTTCTTGATTAATCATGTCTCGAGTACTCTAAATATAGTCTATAAATGTAAAGAATACTTATATACCCAGATTTTGAACTTGCATTCACACTGTTTTCACTTTTCAAGTCATGCATATTGCATTATTGCATTCACTCACTGACTCACATATAGTAAATGAGGTGGATACCCGTGGATGGAATTTAATATATATATATATATATATATATATATATATATATATATATATATATATTTGTGTGTAATAACTCCCAAAATCTGTTACAGCGTCTTTAAAACAGTAGTACAAGAAAGAAAGAAAGAATGAAAGACCTAGGAATAGGATGATTAATTTGATAATAGAGATGATAGATTAAAACGAATATGGGAGAACCATAGGGCAGTTTGGCTCTCTTTTATAGAGAAATAAAGTCAACATTTTGGTATATGATTTTATCTTCTTTATATTATTTTTTGAACCTTCATGGAATTTTCCAAATAATATATGGAGAGTATACCGTATACGTGGCCAATTGTGAGGAAACTAAAACACTTTCTTTATAACTTCTTAGCTATGTGGAAATTTACAAATTAGAAACCATAAACGTACAAGTCTTTGATTCTTTTACAACTGGACTTATAAATATATATATATATATATAGACTGTAATATGTATACATATTCAATAATTTCAATTGCACAATTACAACAAAATTAAAGAAAATGTAATTAAATATGAAATCAAGAGCACTACTAACAGTTTGAAAACGAACCAAATCAAAGGATTGAAAATTTCAAATTCTTATTTTCTGGGGAAAAAAATATATATTCAAACCCTAAACCCCCAAATCAAATTATGATCAAAACTCCACTTCTAGAACTATGGAACTAGAAAATTAAAAATGAGAGAGAAGCTTACCTAAGAGATGAATCGGACTTTGGTGGACGGTGGACGACAATCTTCAATTGAAATAATCTTTGCTCGTTGCAAGTTGCGTGCTCGCCGCGAGGAAAGAAGAAGAAAAGGAAACAATTTGTGTCTTTGTGAGGAAAGAAGAAAAAATGAAAAACGTAAATGGTAAACCTAATACTAGTATTTTTTATTAAAAAAAAAGTGAGGCCCAGACACTAATGGGCTTGTTAAATAATTTTTATCTTTTAAATGAGGCCCGCTAGCCTAGTGGTATTGGGTATAGTTAATAATTTTTTTTTAAAGAAAATGAAATCCAGTAATAGCATTGGGCTTGGCAAAATTGGGGGCCCTTCAAAAATTGAAAAAATTGGGGGCCCTAGGCGACCGCCTGGGCCGCCTACGCCCAGGGCCGGCCCTGTATTATGGATATATTAATATATAATTTTTTGGCATAAAATAAGTTAATAAGAAAGTGAGTTAAGAAACGAGAAATTTAATAAAATTCATTGAGAAATATTGAAAAATTATTTAAAAATATAAATAAGCAAATAAGTAAGAGTATATAATCTTTAATATATATGATTTCTGTGTGCCAACCACATGTATACGAATTTCTAATTTCTAAGTTTTTAGTGTCTGTTTTTGTGAATATGACATGTTCATTTTTTTGTTTTAATATACATTTGTGGCCATAAGTTTAGTGCAAAGTACAAATTGTGACAGTGGTACTGCTGATAGCGCCTTACAATTTAATTTATTGCCCATTCCTCGTATGAAACCACCACCTTTGAATGAGAGCTCTTTTGGATTTATATTGGGACAGATATTCAGTACCTTTGTTTGTCATCCATCTGGAGTTGTGCTTGTCTGCTTGTGTGTTTCACCCTTATCCTGCACCAAAAATAAAATAATAATAAATAAATAAATAAACCAAAAAAAAAAAGACTTCTACCTTTCTCTCTCTCTCTCTCAAATAATCTCCATCTATTTTAGATGCAAGTATTCTGCAACATCCAATTAATTAAATTGATGACAGTTGACCGAGGCATTTTCCTAGTTGTGCATGTCTGCCATTGACAAAAACCTTGAGATATGTTTTGTCAACATCTGAGTGGCACGAGCGACTGTGTGTTTCATCACAACTCAAGTGTTGCTTTTAAGCTACTCTGCTGGTCAACAAGCAGGATTGTTGGGTTAGGTTAATTGAGATGGTATAGAGAAGAAATATGCTCCATGTATCTCTTGGAGCATGTCATGAATGGTCCAAGATTAGGATCAGTGGAGTTCTTATGCATGTAGGCATAAGAATTGTGCCTCATTTTGTCTGGGAGTTAACCACTGAGCACACTTCTTCTTCAAGGAGTTCATCATAAATTTTTCTGTGTTTTGGATGCATTTGAGCATTTAATTAGCATTTTAGTTTCATATTTTTGAACTTCTTGGTTAAATGGACTTGAAGCCATGGATGTCAACAAATGAAATTTTCATCTCATAAATTGGCAAAATTATTATTCCAAGCTATTCAGATTGGATGTAGCAGCATGTATAGACTGATAATTAATTATTTCCTTTCCAGGTCTCCAACCAACTAAACCGGTTATATTTGAAGTTTCTTAAGAGGAATCCTGGTTATGATGGAAAGGTATGTGGCTGGTGGAATATTTGATTTTTTTCCTTGATTAGGTTTTGATTATTCAAAGGGTCCATCGCTTGGTGCAATGGTAAAAACTTGGGCTGACAAGTATGATGAGGCAAGTTCGAGTGTGAGAGCAACCACTTTGTGAAAAAATAACGTGAAACGTTAAGTCTATTTGCAGTCTTTCCTCTCCTAGCACCTTTCCTATGCAAAACCAGCATTACTAATGGCCTTTAGGTTTTAATTATTCAAGTTCACATTTCATGCTCAAATTTCTTCTATTATGGTTTTATTTTTGTAGGTTTCTATATATGGTCATTCGCTGGGAAGTGTCCTGTCTTATGATATCCTTTGCCATCAAGAAAATTTGTCCTCTCCATTCCCAATGAATTGGATGTACCAGGACCGCACAGAAAATGAAAGGTCTTCACCTAATATGAACAACCAATCTTCTGAGGGCGACTGTATGACCAATCCAAATGTCAAGAACTTTGTTGTAAATAATGAAACACAACCAACTTTATCTGTTCTTGAGAAAGAACATGCTGAAGTTTTGAGTGTTCCTGTGGGTCATCCTGTAACTTCAGATTCAGAGACAGATGAACCTTCTGTAATAGCTATGGACCCTAAGCAACCAAATGGAATCTCATCAGATGAGGATGTCCTTCAACCTGTTTCTGAATGTAGTGATATGATTTCTCACAAAATGAATGGCTTGAATGAATCGACAAGCATGAAAAGTGGAGTCACTGTTGCTGATTCACAGAAAATTTCTGAGGAAGTGTCTTACTGTGATAAAGACAGAACATTCAAATCGCTACAACAAGAGGTGATGTTTTGCTTTTCTGCTGCATGGTCGTCTGTAGACATTTTTTTTTTCTTTTAATGAATAAAATTTTTACTCTTTCAGATTGATTTCCTGAAAGCCAGGATTGCAGAACTGGAATCTCAGCATGGTAAAGGTGGAAGTGGAGAATTGCTGCAAGATGATGCTAATCTTTCCTTTATTTTATTTATTTTATTTTTTTACTGCTCATTTTTAGTTTTTTGGATGTATTGTGTTTTTGAATGGTAATTACCTTTATTTTGATATGTGTAATATAAACAGGAAAGGAAGAGATTATAACAATGACAAATCAAGCTGTTTCTGAAGGGCTTTCACCTAGGCAAAATGATACAACGAAGAGTTACACCCCTTATATAAAGTATACGAAATTGGAATTTAAGGTAATAATTACCGCCATTGCTAATGTTAGCTTTAGGGCTTGTTGGTTGGTACATTGGTTATAATTTGGGCTGTCATGATTGGTAATTTGGTCTATGCCCTGTTAGTCCCTCCTTGCACCTTGGGTTGATGGGACAACATTAGGTAATAGCCCTTCTTTGAAATGTTAGCTTTTTGTTGCCATTAGCAACTTGCTTCGAAGTGCATTATATTCTTCCTTAGTAGATATGTTTTCAGTTTGTATCTCATAGAGAACCGGGTGGGGGGGGGGGATGTTGAAGTGGTTTGTGTCCTTACATTTACCTCATTTTCTATATTTCAGGTCGACACATTCTTTGCTGTTGGGTCCCCCCTTGGTGTATTTCTTTCCCTCCGCAATATTCGTATTGGGATCGGTAATGCATAACGCTTGTATGTCTTATATATATTGATGTCCATAGATTTTTCGTACTCTGGGACAAGCTTCTTGAAATTGTTCTTTAAAAAAAAAAATCTATGTATACAAGTGCTTACATATTCAATTTATTATTGAAGAGGTTCTTACTCGATCATACCTGTATACATTGCTTTGTCATTGTGGAGGTACAACATTAATAATCATGGGTTTAACTTTCATGGAAGTTTCCCCTTCTTGAGAGTCCAAAACTTATTCTAAAATCACAGTTCAAAATATATCTATTGTTTCTTTGATTTTACACAGTATCAGAGCTCTGTGCCAACACTGACATGACGTTCTGCATTTGAACCTTCTGCGATCAGGCCTCTATATCTTCCTTGCACATCCTTATAACTTTTACTCTCTTTGACATGAACGTCAGCTTATCTGAAATGTTAGTAATGATATTATTAATATGTTCCTGATTTTGGGTGTTTCGGATCACAATTTATCTTGTTTATGGGCAACTGAGGTAAAAAACACTGGCTTACTTATTTTTGTTTGCCCCCTTAACCTTTTGTCCCATATTTCAAGCTTGTCATATTTAGTTATACATTTACTCATGTATCTTGTTTCTATGTTATCTTTTCTAGGCAAAGGACAAGCGTATTGGGAAGAGGAAAATATAAGTGAAGAGATGCCAGCTTGTCGGCAAATGTTCAACATTTTTCACCCATTTGACCCTGTGGCATATAGGTTTGTCTAAGCCCCTCTTCTGAAATTTATTTGCCTTTGTACACATTTGTACGTACGACGTACCTTCGGAAAGCTTCCTTAGAGAATTTCTTGGATAATGGATATGTTTTCAATATTTTGTCTAAAGCTACTCTAACCTTCCCATGCATATCATCCACTTATTTCAGCTTTCGTGTTTCTCAGTATAGAGTTCTTTGATTTGAGATGCCTGGTGGGGCAGTGCCCCTGGTCCAGGGGAAAAATCAGCATAGAGACCCCATATTTTCGCTCAAATTAGTGCCATTATGGTCGCCTCATTAAGTTTTCAGATTGCATACCTGAATATCTATATATTTAAAATACAGTACAACTGGTACAGGCAAATAAACATTTTACCCAAAAAAAAATTAAAAAAGTGAGTGGGTAGCATTGAAGTCATATTTTTGTTATCTATTATGATCAGGTGGCCTAGTTTGGATGCACTTTCCTAACCTTTTACAACAGTGTACTTGGTCCCCAATACCCATAGAGTTAATAACCCCTTACTTTTTGATTTGATTACATCATGTTTTAAATAATGTTATAGAAGAATGGTTGAAAAGAAAAATGGATTGGAATGTTCTTCGTTTTAGAGAAAAGTTAGAAAATGTTAATTGATATTCAAGAATAGCTACTGGCCTTAAATTTTTGCGTCACCTTCGCTTACCATTTATTGTCACATCTGTTATAATTTGTTGCTGTTATGCTAATCACTTACCCTGTCGTCAACTACTACAATTTATAGCTCTCATCTTAAACACTCTCCTTGCAACACTTACGTACACACACATATATCCGTCTACCCAATACAAAAGGAGAAGAGGTTTTGGCTCTAGACCTAATGGTAACCATTTTGTTTACTCACACTTGTGCAATATATAATGGGGCTTTTAGTGTCATGCTGAATAACCTTCAGAAATGTAACATTACTATCCACGCTGAATTGGCAAATTGTTCTACTGTACGAATTTCCAAATTTCAATACATGGAAATAATAACAAGAACTGGCGGAACAATGAGCCTAATGTGGCAAAAGAGTGGAGAGTTTTCCAAAATACCCAAGGGATAGTTTGTGGAAAGCTTTCCAGCATAATGCTAGTATGTGTGCATGTGTGTGTATGTATATTCAATGATACTTGAGGAAATACTGAAATCTTCCTGTAGTGAAATGTAGGAATGGATATCATTACCATGGCAAATCTGATGTCATGCAGAGCTGCTCATGAGCAACTTAATTGCTTATCCAAACTAATAATAACTCAAGTCTGATCACTTGATTCCTTTCATTTTTCAGAATGTTTGGCAATGGTGGTGGGTCTTTTAATAAACTCGTCCTTTAATTTATGGTTCTTATCCTCCAATCAGGTCATCTCAATAGGATGGTTTGACCCCATTGACTATTGTGCTGCTATTAATACATGCACAGATAATCCCTTCCTCATTCCATATTTTGTGTGGGTTTACTACAGATATATATATATATATATATATATATAATGGTTTTGTTAGAATTGGAGTACCCCACCTATCAAGGAAAAAAAAGAAAAGAAAATAAATTGGATTATTCCAATGGAAAATGAAATATACATCTAGAACCCACCTGAAATTTGCTTGCAAATATTACAATCTCTCTCTCTCTCTCTCATACACACACCCTCAGGCACACACACTCACAATGACAACAAACAAAAAAAAACATGTGCATGCATGCACACACATATACACACCTCACACACATGCACAAATGCATGCATGCACATACACACCCCATAGACATGCTCGCATGCACTCGCGTTCTTAAAACGTCCTTATTCCCATTCCTTAGGTACCCGTATACACAATCCTAAAACTTCCTTATTCTCATTTCTTAGGTTTTTTTTTTCAGTTTATTTTGAATAGAATTAATACTTTTGAAGCTATATTGGCTTTTCCCTCAGATTAGAACCACTTATTTGTAAAGAATACACCAGCAAACGCCCTGTCATTGTCCCGTACCATAGAGGTGGAAAAAGGTTGCATATTGGACTTCAGGTGAGGCCCTGTAACTGTCATGTAATAGTGGATTAGATTCCTCCCTCCCTGTTCTGTACTCATACTTTGTAATTCAGGACTTTGCTGAAGATTGTGCTTCACGTTCTCAGGCAGTAATGGATCATCTAAGCGCTATAAGGGTGGGTTCACTTACACTTCCCAAAGTGATATTACTTCCTAATTTCTTTCTTAGTTTACTCTTCTCATGTGTATGTTTGCTTGTGCTGTTCTAAATATTATTATATTAACCGAATGATGATCTTGTGAACTTGTAATTCATATGCAATTTCTTTCCAAAATTATGCCTCACATTTGATCATCTTCCAGGATTCTTCACATGGTCTGCTTAAATATTGTAGCACGTAATTTGACTGAGTTCATGGCTTTATATGGAGTGGAATAGCAATATAGAATTCATGTAGCCAATCCCAAATATAAGGCTTTGTTAAGTTGAGTTTACTTGAGTATGTCATGGATCTATCATGGATCTACTTCTTATGCACTGTTTCTTATTGATATATATAAATATAATATATATATATATTTATATTAAGGCAAAAGTGCAAAAAAAAATCCCTGAACTTTTTCAGATGGGCAAATTCACCTCCTGAACTATTTTTTTAAAGTAAGTTAGTCCCTCATCTTACAAAAATTGGCATGTTGACCCCCCTGGCAGAACTATAATGACATATTTACCCTTTACTATGACCATTATGCCCTTTTCTCTGTAAGTATAGTGTTTTCTAAAAATTCAAAAAATAAAAAATAGTTAGATAAATTTCCTAAATAATAAGTTTAGAAACATAAAAAAATAAAAGGCCAATAGAACTTTATTTAAGATTTAAAAAAATAATAATTTAATCAACTATAATGACATATATACTCTTTTCTCTATAAAGTATTATGTTTTTTAAATAAAAATTTAAAAAAATACTTAGATAACATTCTTAAATAAAATTCTATCGGCCTTTTACTTTTTATGTTTCTAAACTTATTATTTATGAATTTTATCAATTTTTTTATTTTCTAAATTTTTATTTAAAAAACATTATACTTATAGAGAAAAGGGCATAATGCACATAGTAAAGGATATATATGTCATTATAGTTCTGCCAGGGGTCAAGTTGCCAACTTTTGTAAGATAAGGGACTAGTTTGCTTCAAAAAATTGTTCAGGGGAGTTTTTTGCACTTTTGCCTTATATTAATGTTCTTCTATCAGCATCGTAAATAGCTTGTTCATGCATCTTCTTGTTCCTCCCTGCTTTGTGGTTGTCCATATCTGATATTTTGATGTGTACTCTCCTCTATTAGGATTCTTTAAAGATAGTATTGCTGTAGTATTTGTTCTCTAGGTCATCATTGCCCCTCTTCAATGAATCTTTAAGGAGTCTCTCCGTTGGAATTGGGATTGAACAGAAACTGCAGTGAAGTGATGTATGGGACAGTTGGTTTGTATGGAATAAGCTTCATGCTTAATTTGTGAGGTCTTTGGTATTCCATTATGGATATTAAAATGGTGGGAAAATATGTCTTATTCATGTTGATATATTTTTCGTTTGATTCTTTTCTTCCTTTTGTTTACATTTGAAAATCCATTTAATGGTTGCTCAATGCTTTGTTTTTTCGGCACTAGTTTTTGTATTATGTTGGAAATTTTTTTGAAAGGTTGGGTTTTGAGAGTGGGCGATCATCAGAGTTTGTGGATAATTATACCTCTCTAGTGACTCGCTTAAAGAAGTGGATATATGGATACCCATATGAAAAATAATTTGAATCACTGGTGATTAATTTTTGTATGTAGTATTTGGGGTACTCCTGGGGCTAAATATTTTGTCTTTTTTGTTGAAATTTTCAAAGAGGACCTATGTAGGGTAAGGTTTGGGTGAGACGGAGGTTGCACATGCTAGGACATGTAATGCTTTTTAGGAATTCTATTTTTTTGTTTGTTTTTTATTTTTTATGTTTTTATGTGTTGGATGGGGGATCTTAGCTCGTAATTTTCCTGTGTCTAAACTATTTTATTTTGTATAAATTGTCTGTTCCAACAGTGATTCTTATATTTCTTGCTCGGTTAGATGCTATATATGGGATAAAGGCAAATGATGATGATAGATACTATATATACTGAAACATATATTTCCCTTGAATATGTTTTCTTCCTTTGAGATTTGAGTGTCTTTTGGCTTTTTACATCCTTCTATGGTCTGGTAGTGAACCGATGACTACAGTTGAAGGTGGACCTGAATATATTCAAAAAAATAAAAATAAATCAAAATCGATGAATAACACTGGTATGAAGACAGAAAACTTGTGAAACTCTGATCTTTTGGTAAGAAATATACAAGTTTGAGCAATGTAGGCTTGAATTCAATGATCTACGGTGATAAAAACAACGCCCTAAGAAGAAGGAAATATATTAGAGCACATTTTTAGAATAAAAGGATCTGAATTTTTTTATTCTACGGAACCTTCATTTTGACTATACGAGAACACATTTTTATAAGCCTTATTCAGCTTACTTGGTCTAAGCAAGTTAGTTGGGTCTCTAATACTTCACCCCTAGTACTTTGCCTACTGAATAAAATTAAAACGCATTGACAAGCAATCCGAATTGAATTAAAACCTGTTACAGATAGGGCCATAAGCCAACCCAGTTCTAGACTTTACTAGAATACGTAAACATTAAAATCAAATATAAATCAAAAATAGGATGAAGAAATTAATGAATCTTATGACTGAAGTAAAATATAATTGACCTTTCTTTGCCTATAAAATTAATAAGATCAGCTGCTCAAGTCCTTTCACACACAAATGCTGGTCCATTTTCTTGATTCATCACCTCTTTTTCTTCAATATCTTTTGTTATGATGACAGCCGCCGTGGGTCAAAACTTATTCAGTTTGGTTTTATTTAGTCTCAACAGAAAATAAACCTTGAGCACTCTTGGCTCTCGTTTCTCAACCTAACTTCTATTTGTTAATAAGTGCATATGTATTATGTCAAACAATAAAAGGGTTTATGCTCTGTTGAGTTGATCTAGTGTTGGCTCTTGAATTGAACCTGTTGGTTCTTGACTTTTGAGCCCATAAGCATATCACAAACTAATTTGATTTAGCTTTGGTCTGTTGGGTTTGATTTTGTGAGTGAATATTTATAATGTTGATTCCCAGTCATATGAAACAAACTACAAATTCTGAACTGAGCACTCTTTGGATAGGTAAAAGTACTCACACTCTGCCAATCGAAAAACAAAGATGGCCTTGACGGTAATAAACCATACCTTCTTCCCCTTTTTGTCTGCTTTAACTACTTATTTCATTTGACCTCCTCCCCCTTCCCCCAACAAAGATTAAAAAATACCTTTAATTACTATAATTCAATGTTTTAATGTGTCTTAGCTTGTTTATATTTTACAGAAGAATCAGAAAATGCCCAAGGAAAAGATGAGAGATCATATGGTTCAATGATGATGGAGAGATTAACCGGGAGTGAAGATGGACGACTTGATCATGTGCTTCAAGTATGTACTTGTACCAACCTGGTGCTGACATTTGAGGTTTTAATTAGTTTGGATTTTGATCTTGATCCTTTCGGAAGTCCTAAAACTGCACCATATTTTTTATTTTGTCCAATGCTTTACATATTTTATTCTCGTGCACTTATAAAAAAAAAATTTACTTTATTTTCCTGCCAGTCTTTCCCTGTATAGAAACTTGATCTACAACTGTTTCTTACCCAGCTGAAAATGTTCAACATTTTCATATTCAATTACATAATGCATTATTGTGGGACTTTGAACTTTTGCCTGGTAAAGCGTGGATCTCATTTTTTAAGCAATGTTCTTCCTTAACAGTACGATGTGAAACTTCCTTTGTGATGTGAAGTAGTTTCTCATGTGTGGTTTTACCTTTCTCCATGTAACAGAATTGAGGCATGCATCACTGATTTATTTATTTAGCACTTCTCCTTATGATAATATTGCATAATTAACTAATACCATGATAGGAACGTGGAAAACTCGTGTGACAAAACAAATCTAAAGTCCTACATTGTAGCAATAACGACAGATTAGGTTGTCTGGAATTGAGGCATCTTAATTATGTAATTTTTGTTTTCCCTCATTTCCTTGCACTATGGGGAGCAAAATTGTTGCACTAAAATTGTCCTCCATTGGAACAATAATCTATAATGAAATAAATTTGGCTGCTTCTTTTAATGTGTCATGTACTAGAGCAGGACAAGTAGGGGATGGGATGAAATATTGCATGGATCACCCTCAACTTGAGAAAAGAGTAGCCTAGTCTCCATGAATAACATGGATCATGAGTCCCAATCCATATGAGTACGTGGATCCTGAGCAGTTCTTGCCATTATGATATATCATATATGCATCCACACTCATACTTTGTTGTATACTGCACTTGATGGATGTGTAATTGGGTCTTGATGCCTTCCATAATTGTCTGTGTGGAAGACGATGCGTGACATGATGACATACAATCAGATGGTAAGAGGAGTTTCAAGATCTAAAATGTTGTCAGACAGTCAACTATACTATATAGAAGTTATAGTATTATTAAGTTACAAGATCATAAGTATTTTAAATTTTTATAAACATTTAAATCATGATGTAACAATATCATAATAGTATTCACAAGTGACAAAACTAGTTAATGTCAAAATGAATAATTAATAAACAATACTCAAACTCAACTCAACAAATCCTTCTCTCTAATTCACCCTGGCCAAAAAAATAAAAATAAATCCTTCTCACAACTATTAAGGTTGGATACATGTATCTTGTTTAGCCATTCCACTCTATGGCCTTAATCTCAATTAAACCCCACACTACCGAATCTTTCTCTATTATCTCAACCCATCTTAATTTTGATCTTCCTCTTCCCCTAGTATTGCCCTCAATGTGAACCACATCACTCGTCTCTAATTTTATCTCCCGTCAGTGTCATTCAATCCATCTCACAAATTTGTACATTTCTTTTTAGTTTTTTCTTGACACACATACATCACAACATTCACATTTCGACCACACTCGTTTTCTAAATATGTTGTTTCTAACCGTCCAACAATTTATTTGGTCCAATAGCTGATTTTAAAATATAGCTTTTCATTTTAAAGGTATGAGTTGATCACACAATATGCTAGGAGTACTCATCTATTTAATCCATCCTATTTTAATTTTATGATTAACATGATCTTCAATTTCTTTTTGAATAAATCAGAACAAGTAATGGAAAAGTTTGCCTTTCGGTATCTCTTGACCTTTGATCTTCATTATATTACCACTTGTATTTCTAGTTTTGTTAAAATTACTTTCCATTTGTTCAGTTTTAGTCCTCCTTATGCTAAACCCTCTTAATTCGATAGCTTCTCTACAAAACTCTAATTTAACACATATCATCATCATCCTTGCCTTATTCCCATAAACGGGGTCAGCCACATGAATTTTGTTTCTCCATTCTTTTCTCTTAATCTCCATTTCGCCTAATAGGTTTTAACTTTTTTAAGTCGTTTCTAGTAACTTTATCCCACATTATCTTAGGTCGCCCTCTCCGCCTCTTGCCTTCTATAGAAATTAATTTTCCTCTTCTCACCGGCGCATTTATAAGTCTCTGTTGTTTGTGTCCAAACCACCTAAGCCTACTCTCTCTTATTTTCTCGTTGATAGGTGTCACTCCTAATTTTCCTCTTACCCTTTCATTAATTTTCCTCTTACCCTTTCATTAGTGGCCCTATCTCTTCTAGTCACTCCAACCATCCATCTTAGCATTCTCAATTCCACAACATGAATGTGTTGTTCTTGTTTCTTTTTTCAAGCCCAACACTCCGCTCCAAATAGCATAGTTGGTCAAATAATGGTCCTATAGTTAGATTTCTTTCCCCAAACATGATTAAGTGCTAAGACTATCATTTCCTTTCTTTTTCCTTATTAGTCAACCAAACACAATGAGAGGTTAACACTATCATTTCCTTTCTTTTCTTTTCTTTCATAACATATGTTATCCTTTCTTTTCTTTTCACTCCCGTTATACCAAACATAGCCTTAATGAATCTTTTACCTTACATACCATGCTTGAAAAAATTTATTTTCTACGATCTCTTTTAAGGTTATCATATTCTTTTGGGTAAAATGCTCTAACACCCCCCCCCCAGGTTTTCGTTTAATACCCACGGAAAATACTTGTGTGTTTGACTGTGGTCAACCTCCCCCAGGTTTGGTAAAATATGCCCTAACACCCCCTGTCAGAGTTAACGGTGGTTTGTTTTTAACGGTTTATGTGCTTTTTGTCAAAATAAGTTAGAATATGTTTGAATGGCCGAATCAATTAGCCTTTCAGTGATCTGTTTATTATATAGGACTTTTACAAGAGAGCTATACATGGAAAGAAACTAATTGCCGAGTGATTCTAGTAGTCTAACTTTATATGGAAACTATATATTCTGTCAATATGCTAATTGTACAATCCTACGTAAATTAAGTAAATGTGAAATAAGGAAAGAAGAATAGAAGGAAAGAAGATTAATTATGGACAGCAGAGCTGTCCATTGACAGTCCCCCTCAAATTGATGCGAGTTGATCAACAAGCATCAATTTGCTACTTAAGAAACAATGTCGATGGTGAGTAAGAGCTTTGGTGAAGATATCAGCAATTTGTAGTTCAGTGGAAACATGTGGAAGAGTGATAACATGAGCTTCAAATGCTTCACGAATAGAGTGACAGTCGACTTCAATATGCTTTGTGCTCTCATGATAGACAGGATTAGCCGTGATCTGAATAGCACTCGTATTATCAGCATGTAGAGGTGTGGATCAGTCTCAGAAAAATCTAACTCAGCAAGCAAACCTCGAAGCCAAATAATTTCAGAACAAGCAAGAGACATCGCCCGGTACTCAGATTCTGTAGATGACTTAGAGACTCTGTCTTGCTTCTTACTCTTCCAGGAGATCAATGCATCACCTAAGAACACACACCAACCAATGATGGAGCGACGTGTATCAGCACAACGGGCCCAATCAGAATCGCTATAAGCAGTAAGTCGAGGAGAATTGCCTGCAGGAAAGAATAAGTCACGGGCAGAAGTGCCCTGAACATAGCGTATGATCCTACGGACAGCAACCAAATGAAGATAACGAGGGGTCTGAAGAAACTGGATGACTTGCTGAACTGCAAAAGAAATGTCCGGTCTAGTAATGGTGAGGTAGACTAGACTGCCCACCAACTTTCGGTATAAACTGGGATTAGTAAGTAAATCACCCTCCTCTTTGCGAAGCTTGACATTCAATTCCATGGGAGTATCAGCAGATGTAGCCTCCTGTAGGCTATCTGTAGCCACCAGGTCACTAGCATACTTATGTTGATTGAGGAAAATACCAGATGGACTACGATGCACCTCAAGACCGAGAAAATATGTGAGAGATCCAAGATCTTTCATGTGAAAGGACTCGGATAGATGAGTCTTGAGCTAACCAAGTAAAATAGAATCGGAACCAGTAATCACAATATCATCAACATAAACCAAAAGAACAACAATACCCATGTCTGATTTTCGAAGAAACAAGGAAGTGTCATACTTGCTCTGCTTGAATGAGAAGTGTAATAAAGTAGTTCGAAATTTATCAAACCAGGCCCTCAGAGCTTGTTTAAGACCATAAAGGGAGCGATGAAACTTATACACATGTGAGGTCGGAGAGGGAAACAATCCCGGGGGTGGTTTCATATAAATACATTCTTTAAGTTCCCCGTAAAGAAAAGCATTCTTGACATCCATCTGATGTAGTGGCCAATCATTGGAAGCAGCAAGAGCTAGAATCGTACGAACAGTGGTCATTTTAGCTACAGGAGCAAATGTCTCTTCATAATTGACACCATATTCCTGATTATTTCCAAGTGCAACAAGCCGAGCTTTATAACGATCCAAACTTCCATCAGATCGAACCTTGACGGAGTAAACCCATTTGCAACCCAGGGGAACTATGTTGGAAGGACAAGGTGCAATGTCCCAGGTGTGATTGGCCTCTAGAGCAGCAATTTCTTCTTGCATAGCTTGTCGCCAACAATCATGCTTGACATGTGAATAGAATGTGGGAATATCAAAATTGGACAATGTAGTAGTAAGAACGGAAATAGAGTGGCCAAAAGAAAAACCATACCGATCCGGAGGTACAGACACTCGAGAAGAGCGACGTACCAAGGACTCTGGAGGTGCTGCAACTGACTGGTTCTAGAGCATGGTAGGATCAGATATCGGTGGAGCCACCGGAAGAAACTGTGGGCAGGAATGTCTTGTATACACAATACCTGGTTTAAAGCGAGAGCTAACTTGATGAAGATTTGAGAAATGCTGCTCAAAGGAGGGGAGGACCACAGTAGAAGAAGAGGGCACAGAGGACAATTGAAAGAAATGTTGATTTTCAAAGAAAATAACATTCCTAGAAATGCGTGTACGATGTAAAGTAGGATCATAGCAAACAAATCCCTTTTGACATACATTATATCCTACTAATGCGCATTTAACAGATTGAGCAGATAATTTATGTCGCTTATGAGGAGGTAAATGGACAAAACATACACAACCAAAGATACGGAGATTATCATAACTAGGTTGTTTAGCAAACAAGCGGAAATAAGGAGACACCATGTGTAAGACTTGGGAAGGTAAACGATTAATCAAGTGAGTAGCAGTTTTTAAAGCCTCGACCCAGAACATAGATGGAACAGAGGATTCTAACAAGAGAGTACATACCACATCAAGAAGATGTCGATTTTTGCGTTCAGCTACTCCATTTTGTTGGGGAGTAGCAGTATATGAACGTTGATGAATAATACCTTTAGAAGCCAAGAATGCCTGAAACTCAGTAGGCAAATATTCACCACCAGAATCTGTACCTAGTGTCTTAATAATCGCAGAAAATTGATTCTCAACATACGCTAAAAACTCAGTGAAAGTACGAAAAACCTCAGATTTAGAACGAAGAAAATAAACCCAAGTGAATCTGTTATGATCATCAATGAAAGTCACAAAATATTTAAATTTTTCATGTGAACTAACCGGGGAAGGTCCCAAACATCACTATGGATAAGATCAAAACAGTGAGAAGCTCTACTAGCATGCAAAGGAAAGGGAAGAATTTTGCTTTTACCAAGTTTACAAGAATCACACTCAAAAGATAAAGAAGAACGTTATTTATTACCAAGAAAACCAGAGTGCAATACATGAGATAAGATCTGAGTATTGGGATGGCCTAAATGGCGATGCCACACCATATTCAGATCAGAAACATTATTACAAGCAAAAGACTGAATAGAAGAAACTGGAGAAAGTGTTGGAGCAGGTAAAAATAGTGGAAACAAGCGCCCCACTTTAGGTCCCTTCGCAATCGGCTCCCCCTTTACCTGGTCCTGCACAACACAACCATCACCAGAAAAATTAACAACACAATTGTTATTAACTAATTGACCAACAGAGATAACACTCGTGGAAAGCTGAGGAGCAAGAAACACATCAGTAAATTTAGAAGAAGCATCTCCAACAGCAGCTATGGGCAAAGAACTGCCATTGGCAGTCTAAATCACAGATTGACCAGCATAGGGCCGAACATGACACAGAGCGGTGGGAGTATTCGTCATGTGATTAGAAGCTCCCGAGTTTACATACCAAAGTTTAGTAGAATCTTTACCTTGAAACCCCATTGCAGATAATGCCGAAGTTAGCATTTGTTGCACCATTTCTGGTGTGGAGTAATTTGGTGCAGGAGGTGCAAGATCAGAGGAAGCACCTGAGGAAAAGCCATGTGCAACAGAAGTCGCTGCGGGAGGAACAATAACAAAAGTCTGAAAGGCTTGGGCCTAACGATTCTGGGGACGAAAACGACATTCTTTGATAATGTGACCCTTCTTCTTGCAATAAGAACAATATTTCTTAAGACAATTAGCAGCAATATGCCCATATTCCTTGCAGCAGAAACACTGCAAATGTTTAGAAGGTATAGGTGATCCTCGGCCTTAGGCAACATAAGCCACAGGTGCCGGGCCCAAACTGCCATGAGATTGCTCCAGAATAGCTTGAGTACTAAGACATTGTTCTTCGCGAAGTAACTCACCAAAACAAATATCAAGAGAAGGAACAGGAGATTGGTTCAGTAGAGAGGAGCGAATAGATTCATATTCCGGACGTAATTTCATAAGAAATTGATCACGCCGGCTAGTCTCATGAAGAGTCTAGATTGTCGAAAGAGCACCAGCAGGAACATCTGCTGTAACCAAATCAATATATTCGTGCCAAAGAGTCAGAAAGGCCGAGTAGTAGTCTTGGATGGAAAGACTACCATGTTGAAACATGGCAATTGCATGTTCCAACTGAAAGCGACGAGCATCATTAGCTTGATGATAAACCTACTTCAAGTAATTCCACATGGATTGAGCGGAGCGATGAGGCCGCAAGTTGGTAACAATATGTGGCTCCACTGAACCAAGAAGCCAAGACATAATCCGAGCATCAAGGACAGCCCACGAGGGAGAAGCTCCGAGATCTTTGGATTTGTCAGTAGCAGATTGTGGAGCGACATCCGTGCCATCAATATGACCCCAAAGATCTTTTCCTTTGAGGAAAAGTTCAAACTGAAAAGCCCAAGTAGAGTAGTTTGTGCCCGTAAATTTGACACACACAGGTGCAGAGTCCATCACAAAGAAACTAATTCACCAGAAGGATGCGACTGCCGAGATGGAAACAGAAACTGCTGAGAAACTATGGAGACTAGAAACAGACGCGTCGAGAGGCTCACCAAAAGAGAACTCCGGCCGAGACCTGAACAGAGGTTGCGAAAAAAAAAAACTCAAACCAGGAATAATCCAGAAGACGCCAACACACGAACACCAAGAGGAGAAAAAAAATCACGCGGGTGACAACCAAACCGAGAGGAAAAAAAAAATTTCAACTTGGCTCTAATACCATGTCAAAATAAGTCAAAATATGTTTGAATGGCCGAATCAATTAGCCTTTGGGTGATATGTTTATTATATAGGACTTTTACAAGAGAGCTATACATGGAAAGAAACTAATTGTCGAGTGATTCTAGCAGTCTAGCTTTATATGGAAACTATATATTCTGTCAATATGCTAACTGTACAATCCTACGTAAATTAAGTAAAGGTGAAATAAGGAAAGAAGAATAGAAGGAAAGAAGATTAATTATGGACAGCAGAGCTGTCCATTGACACTTTTACCATTGTAACCTTCTGTTTATTATCCAGATGCATGCATCATAGCTTATGTAATAATCCAAAATAGAAAAAGTCATTTTTGACCTTAATAAATCCAATAATGACTATCATATAGTAGCCCCTTCTCTCTCCAATTGACGTGTTCTTTCTTAGGGTTTGAACAAGTATGAATTTGAAACGATATATATATGTATATCTATGAAACCATCTTTGACCACCGTCACGGCCACGCCTAGGCTTCGCATTGCCAACCCATCTTCTTCTTCCCTCGAACTCACGCACCAGCAAAACCCAAACCATCATCTTCATCTTCCCTTAAACTCACTCACAAGCAGACCCCAAATCCATCATCTTCTTCTTCCCTTAAATCACGCACCAACAGACCCCAACCCATCTTCTTCTTCTTCCCTCAATCTCACGCACCAGCAGACCCTCATCTTCTTCTTCCCTCAAACTCACTCACGCACCAGCTGAATCTGCTCAATCTAGATCCACATCTGCACTTTCACATGGAACTACTGCTCTATCTCGATCTAGCACCTGATCTGTTTATGCTTCAGCCGCTGCTTCAATTGGTTTCGGGTCAAATACCACTCGGGCAACTGACCAATCAAAGTCTATATCTCAACAAATGGTTCTGCTCCAGTTTTTCCAACAATTATCCCAGCTATTTGTGCTTGGACTTGGGAAAGTCGATCCACCAGGTATGGATCCGAATCATAAACTCGCCATGGGATAGTCACAAAACTGGGTTTCATCATTTAGCAATGGGTTTTTCTTCAATTTCACCTCAAAATATTCTAATTAAACCCAACGAATCATTCTAAATGTTCCAAGGATCACTAAAATCACCTATTTAGATAATCAATTTAGTATGAGATGTGAGTTAAAATGATGGAGAACAGTGGTTCTTTAATGGGTGAAGATGGTGGATTGTGGAGTTCATGGGTAGGTCACGTTTGAGATTATTTTGGGGTTTATAAAGGTTGTTTGATCTGTTGGGATTTGGGAGTCAATTGTATGTGTATTGGGGTGATTTAATGCCAGATTTTGGTCGAAAATAATGGCCGGAGTAAGCTGTCGGCGAACATGGCATAGCTTCTAGATTTAGCGTGAAAGAAGAAGTACAGTAGGTCGGTACCAGAGAGAGAAAAAATGCAGGTTTCATAAGTGAATCCAGTGAGGTTATAAAGGTCCAAGTAATTGAGGTTAAAATTGTACATTCAAACAAAAAGGGTAGTTTTAACATTTTTACTTTTCAAATTAGTTGACTTCTGACGTCTTTGACAGTCAACTAACATCAGGGGTGTCAGGACATAATTTACCAAACCTGTGAGAGATTGACCACAATCAAAGACACAAGTATTTTCCGTGGGTGTTAAACGGAAACCTGGGGGGGTGTTAGAGCATTTTACCCTATTCCTTTTTAATTTTAGGCTTATATCTAGTTTTCATTTAACAACTTCTCAAATAACTTTTCCACCTTGCTCTAATTTCATCATCTATCACTAAGACCCTTGGATCCTCGCTCTTGATGCACTTAATGTTATTGCTATCTCTAGTTTTATTCTCCACTATCCTAATTTAGAATAAAGATTATGGTATGAATTATACTTGGCATCTTTCACTACTTTTTTTACTTCTTATCTGTATCCTTTATCAAGTTTTCTTGGATAATAGTTTTTTTTTTAAATTTATTTTCCAATAATCTCTTTTGATATTCTTTTAATACATTCACCATTTTATTGATTTTCTCTTCTAAAATAAAGCATTGCTTCTTTTAGCATCTTACAAAGTTATTTTTCCTCCCCTTTTAAATTCCACTGCCTAGTTATATGATTTATAATTTACATTCTCTTTCTTGATTGTGACATTAAAATCTCCGAAATAACCTTCAATTCCATTTTCTCTTCTTTTAAATTCCACCTTCTAGCATTCCTCAGTTTTATAATAATCTACGATCTCTTCCTTAATTATCTTCCTTTCACATATACTTCTAAAACTATAAACCTATAATCTATGTCTGCCTTCCCCGGAGAATTTATAGTCTTCATTTTCATGTATATCTCTATTTACCGAAAAAAAAATTGCATTTCTATCCTACCCACTTAGTTTTTTGTAGGCATGCTATATTAACCATTCTAATCATCTTCAAATGTAAATTTCCTTGTATCCAAGGCCCCAATCTAAGCCTGCTATGAAAAATGTGGTAACTCTTGCCTTATTCTACCTCATTCAGGCCCTAAAATATAGGGGAACACTGTTTTGGTGCAGGTTGCGAGAGCTACCAATCGAGGCAAACTCTAAATACTAGAAATGACCTCAAAATAAAATAAAGTCAGCTAGTGACACGATGGGACATAAGCTTCATCATTGGGAGGGAGATAGCCCGGATCACCAGTTAAGACCTCCCTAAATGACCACTCGATGATAAAGGAGGTAAGGGTTGTGAGACGGTCAAGTGGTTTGCCTAGAAAAAAAATCCAGCTTAATTGCTCATTGATCGAGTGCTTGTGCGGAAGATGAACGGGACTAAGCAATCTGCTGAAGTGGTGTCTCTTGTGCATTTTTGAATCCTGTAGAAGTTAATTTGATGATTGCTTAAGGGTGACACTATAACATTCGCTTGATTCTCCTTAGGATTTTTGTTCACAGAGGTCTGACAATCAATGGGTTAACACTAAAGGTTGGAAGGAAAGGAAAGGGGATGCAATCTTTTCCTTTAATATCCCTCGGAACACACTGAAAGGTTTTACATTGATTATCAGCTACCTAATGGAACCCTTTCTTCTTCTTTTTTCATTTGATACACGCAGCATGAAAATGGCAAAGCTAATAGGAGACATATTCTTTATCATTGTTATTACTACTAATTAAGGGTGCTTAGAATGGTGGATTAGGTACGGATCTGACCTCGTTATTATTTGCACACAATGGCTGCTCACTGCCCTTAGAACCTGTGTTCTCACACTCGGTAACTTGACTCTTTTACCATTGCACTAAACAATGGTTCCTTAATTAATAAAAATAAAATGTAATAAATATGTGATACCTTATTAAGAAATATAAATTAATTAAATCGTTGAGTTTGAAAGGCTCACCCCGACCTAACCAGTTTATAAGTAGGTTGAGGGAGAAGTGTTCTCATGCTTGGAAGCTTGAGTCTTTTACCATTACACTAAACAATGGTAACTTAATTAATAAAAATAAAATGTAATAAAATATAAATAAATTAAATCGTTGAGTTTGAAAGGCTCACCCTGACCTAACCAGTTTATAAATAGGTCAAGGGAGAAATGTTACAACCAAATCCTTTTAAGTAAAATTTCCCCCCTTAAGTTTAACATTCTAATCCAGGCAGTTTTATTTGATGGTGTTGAAATTGCTACCTCACTAAAGTGAGTTCGAAATATAGATAGTGGTATTTTGAAGAAGTCGGTATAATTTCATTCTATGTTAGCATTTAAACTAGTCTAGCCAAACACTGTAATAGGAATTATGAATCTGTTCCTGCATCATTCCATGCCTGCAATCTAATAGCATTAGGTTATAACATGAAACAGTTTGGTTTCCCTTCCAATTAGACTAATGAAAAAAAAAATTGTATCTATCACGAATAATTTTCTTCTTCTTTTAATTCTATTTTCTTACTGTTTTGGTAATGCAGGATAAAACATTTCGGCATCAATACATATCAGCTATTGGATCACACACGTAAGTACCTATTTTGTACTTCAAACTCCAAAAAAAATTGTAATCCATACATTTCTTCATTTGTTGTCTTGCAAGTGACAGCTTGTCAGGGTTGAATTTTGTGGAGGACATCCTTTGTGCCTTTGAGATTGACAAGAATGTCATTTGGCACGCATGATTGCATATAACGTTGGTGTGATTGTGTGCACCATGATTGCTGGAAATTAAGATGTTAAGAACAATTCTTTGGATAATGTGATGCACAAAAGTGCATATGCCACATGTGAAATGGGACCCCAGGAGCAGAGGGAGAAGGGGGAGGGGGGAGTAATTGCCCGCCCAAAAATTTTCTCTTTTTTTATAACCTCCCGAAAATAATTATTTTGTAAAAAAATTTAATTGTAGTCCCCAAAATTGGTAAAAAAATTATAATTGGCCCCGCCAATTTTTTTTAAAAACTCATTTATTGGCCCCAATAATAGTATATTTAGAAATAAATATAATGTGTCCCCTTGAAACTCATAGAAATTTTATTTGAACATTTTTAGCATTTTGAATTTCAAATCTTGTGAAACAAAAATATAAATTCATTATTATAGTAGTCCTTACTATAATATAACATTACTCCATTTACATTTACATATACGCACATGTATAATTTTCATTATATAAATTCAAGAGTGAAAAGAGGAAAAATTACACTAATGTTTCCTCATCTTTAATAAAAATACATGATTCTTCCTTGTAGACATTTTGTTAGATAGTGTTTACGGAAAAAATGTCTTGAAACATATTAATCTCCTTCAGCGAGTCTGGATAGCATCAGGAAGAGAGACAAATTAAAGTGTTATGGGATAAAGATGACAAAAATGCCAACAACATTTTTTTAATGGTACCATATAGGCTAATATTTTTAGTTGTCATTTGTCAAATGACAAATTCTACAACTACTCCTTGTATAAGTTATTTAAAGTACTTCTTTATTTTATTTTTAATAATCGTGTTTTGTGAAGACTTGTGATATTTTGTTTAGTTAAAATGATACATTTTTGTGTTAATCTTTCATCAAGGTTGGAATTTTTGAAAAATTCAAACAGTTGCTAAAAGAAAACTAATTCTTTAACAATGTTTTGTTCTACCACTTCTCTCTTTATATATAACTTATTGTTTTATCTTTTCTATGTTTTTTGTTTCTCATTATATATAACTCATTTTCCCAAGAA
The DNA here is from genome assembly GCA_026545225.1 of Cornus controversa. Lineage (NCBI taxonomy): Eukaryota > Viridiplantae > Streptophyta > Magnoliopsida > Cornales > Cornaceae > Cornus > Cornus controversa. The sequence continues at coordinate 109,552,150 of CM048845.1, read as the reverse complement.
TAGAGGGTGTACATCAGAAACTCGATGCAAATAGTACTCTCATCATCATATAAAATTATGCTCTTTTTGGGTAGAAAAGTTTAATGTCTTTTAACTGCTAACTTGCAGACTTCCCCATCCTCCACCTTCTCCCCTGCCCCCTCATCCCCCTGCTACTCACAAGTTCGAAAGCTTGAGCTGTTACTTGTATATACTCGCGCTTGAGATATTTACCTATATTGTGCATGCATTGAAACTCAGATTGTTAGATGAATGATTTCCTTTGGATATTGCTTTTGCAACAGCCATATTGGCCAGGCTGTGGAAGCAACCCATTATTGCTTTTGGAGATGGACCATCCCTATGCTTTCTATGAATTTAAAAGTTGTAGCCATTTAATATAAGAAAATTTTTAAGATAATTTAAATGCTGTTTTCCTAATATTATTGCTTTCAGATAATGAGCAAAACATGTTGGTTGCTAGTTCTCTTATTCTTTCTATATTTCCTTATATTTATTTGCCCTCTAAATGTCTGCTATAATGTAAAATGGTAGCATGTATAAAATTGACTTGTATGTTATTAGATAAATCATTAATAATCTGAAGAAAATGAAATCGTGGATCTTAGAAAATTTTCCCTTTTTCTTCTTTTCTTCACTCTGGTTTGGTTGTAAGTCTTCTTAGAGCTTTATGCCAAATTTAAATTTAATGGAGAATCTGGTGCATAGTTTGAAGAATAAGTCTAGCATGTTTTTGTAACATTCTCCGCTGTTTAGGCTTATATCAACTTAAAGCCTCTAACGCTACAAGAAGTTGACTGTATGATTCTTGTTTTATTACGACCACCTTTCTTGGTTCAGGTTATCAGCTAAATCTCAAGTCCTGTGGTCTTTTGTCACTATCTCAATCTTCCTAACTATTGTATGTGCTACTTCTTCAACTTGAACAACGTTGCTTCTCTATTGATGGTTTAGCATTCACTTGACCAAATCATCCAATGTTGCTTCTCTCTTAGTTTTTAAAGTCTTCTATGCTTCGTTGCCTGTGATCTGACAAGCTCAAGGTAATGTGAGCAAGGAGACCGTGCCAATACTCAATAGTTATTATTTATGTAGGAAGATTAATTATATTGTGGTAGCTTGAGCTCGCATATTGAGTCGGAATATAGTTATTGTTTATTTATTGATGCTCCTATTTGAATTGTAAATTTCAACAGAAACTATTGGAGGGATTTTGATACAGCCCTTTTCATACTGAAACACTTGTATCGAGATATACCTGAAGAACACAACTCAACTGATGCACCCAATGAAGGCAGCTCAAGGGATGAGACTGGTTCGGAAGGCTGGTCTGATCAAAGAGAGACGGCCAATGAAGAACTTCCTTTAACATTTGCTGATGAATCTTTGATAAGAAACTTCTCTACGAAAGCGAAGAAGATAATGAAGAAGCCCTGAGTGACCACAGGGATTTCCTCTTTGTTATAAATCACATCACTGTATCTTTCAACTAAATTGCTCTTTGTTTCTATCTAGTTGACAGGGTTTAAGTGCCTAAACTAAACTGACATGCCATACTGCAATAGGACTGGTGTTTCAAGAATTACCAGAATACGACACTCACTGGGTCGGACTTGTGCTTATTACACGGTACAAATGATCGAGCAAGCTGTAATTTCTTGTAAAGAAAAGAAATATTTTGTTTTTTTATTTTTATTTTACCCTGTACATAAAATAGAAATATAGGAGCATATTTTGTATGAAAATTTACACAAGGGACGTTTAGGTAGTTCTGTGTACTGAATTTGTATATACGATTATAATTCCTGAATTATGGGTATAAAATATGATTATTTGGGCAGCACATAATTTGTTTAGACTTTTGTTTATTTTATGTAATTTTTGCATAGCAAATTATATTATGCAAAAGGAAGAGTACTTATCCTTTTATTAACTAATAATTGTATCTATATAAACCATATTCTTAATCATTCATGATTTCAGAAAAGAATGGCCTAAGAAGTATGCCTGTTGACAATTTGGATATAAGTCAAGGCACTTAACCACTCGACCACTTTTTTATATTTGTTACAGTATAAAATTATTATGATTATTATTTGTTTAGGTTATTCTATTTTATTACATTAAAAATAAACATTGATATGACTCTTGTTTCGGTATACTAATATATTTTTGTTTTTTTCAATTTTCACTTGTAAATGGGAACTTTTTTGTATGCCTATCTCGTGTGGGTTAGGATCCATAAATTTATATAATTCTTGCCTAAGATATATATATTTAAACTTTCTTATATATTCTTTTATTTTTTTTGTTTTTAAAATTTTCACTTGTAAATGTAACATTTTTGTGATATAACATAACATATGTTATGATTCTTAATTTTTTTGCTACTTTCTGTCTTTCAATTCTCACAATGAGATTTCACTTATTTCATGCTTAAATCTATTTTAATTCATTAATTTAGTAAAAAGTATAATTAATAACTCGGTCTTAATTTTTAACAAGATTATGAATTTTGAAGCTTAATTAGAACAAAAATCTATTTTCTTTAAATTTCCGCGTTCGCCTTCTATTGTCTATATCACTTCTCTCTTTAGTTTTATTTAATTTACTAGTAAGATATACAACTTTCATATTTATAATAAAAAATACATGCAATTAGAGAACTTATATATCCAATAGTTAGTTAATGGTGATGAGAACCAATTAACTTGAGTTACAGACACACATATCATTTTCATTTTTATTTTCATTTCCACTTCCTTTCACGTCTATCAAATTCATTTTCATTTCCATTTCCACTTCCTTTCACGTCTATCAAATTCTTGCCAAAGTGTGGGATGTCAATATGTAGTTTGAACTGTGGACAATTTTGTCATTTCATTGGGTTAGAGGAGACAAAATCATATACCAACTCACCACCCCCCTTATATCAGCCTAAAGAGAATGGGATAGAGATAAAAATAATTAATGCTTGTGTTTCTTGGATATGTGAAGTTATAACAAAGTAACAAACAAAGTCATCATATATAGTGACCTATAGACAAAACAAACATTTTCATGGAGATTAGATAGATAGATATATAGATATAGAGATAAAAAGAGGGCTTTGTCTGTTGCCCTCCCCTAGCTTGTCAAGAACAAGCATGCATGGCAGATGGCCAACACATGCTCGTGACCTTGAATGCACTGTTATACCTCTCCTTTCATAATTTCGAAAAATTATTTGATAGAGCACCCAGAAAGTGATTCTTCTTATATATATAAATATATATATATATATACACAGAAATGACGAGTAATTTAAAAAATTAATCCAAAAAAATAGAAATAAAAATATAAAAAAATAACCCCAAAATGCGAATAATATTATATTATTATGATTGTGACCAACAGTGACCTAATCCATGCAAATGACAACCCTAAATTGCATGCATTATAAAAAACAATACCATGCAATGCGTACTGTGACACGTGATTGACCACAGGTCTCACAACACATTTCATTTCATGCCCAGGTGTGACATAGAAACACAACCAAACACACTTCCAAATGATCATTCCAAGTGGCTGTGACCATACTTGTCGGCTCGATTATGAAGGTGGTCCTCCCCTTTGAATGGCTCGACTGTCTAGTTCGGGTCTAGGTGTCAGGCTGGCGACTGGTGTGGCCCTCTCTATTGGTATTATATATACATATATATATATACACACACACACACATCGGAGAGAGGATTGATTTGAACCGGAAGGTATCACCATCTTCTCATCTTGATATATGAAGAGTTTGTCTTGATTTTTGGGCACATATTGCTTCATTGACATTTTTGTTTACAGTCTCCTAGTCCTTGTGTGACATCCCAAACTATTATTTGAAACATGGTCTGCAAATTAGGGACTATTTTATACTAGATTCAAGGCTTCAAACTTATGATCACCAGTGCTTTGTTTGAGTAGATTGGGTTGCACTATTCTCTAGGTATGACTATAGTTCATATGATTGAAATATCCAACTATATTGATTGTTTTCTTCTTTGTTAATTGCCCAATATATATATATATTGAACTCATGCTGTACATGAAACATGTGAGTAGTGATAGTTGCTAAGATATGAAAAAGTAAAATAAAATTAAAGTTGGTAAGATCTAGTTAAACAATAAAAATACTGATTAGTTATGAAAAGAAAAGGAAAGCACAATAATAATTAACTTATTGTATATACAATATTTGTAAGAAAGAGAAATCAGATTGATAGGTCAATCGCAGCACTAGTCATGGGTCCCCAAATTGTGATGGCTATGAAAACGTTTGCATAGTATATATATATATATATATATATATATATATATATATATATATATATATAAGAGTCGAATATTTCTGCAGTTTCCAAATGCATCACTCACTCTTATCACGTACATCCATTCAAAACTATGAAAAGTCTAAAGATTTATCATTTTCTTATACATAAATATAAGTATTTACCAATCAAGAGTGGTGGGCTGCAACATGTGGACTCCTCGTTCGGCCTTAGCCGGTACATAGTAAGAAAATTGCTCCCAATACAATGAAACATTGCCCACCACTCTCTCTCTCTGTCTCATCAAAATTGGTCTGATTATATTTGGGTTATTAGGTTTGGGTTACTAATATTTCAATATTAATAAAAGCTCAGGTGGTGCTGTCCAACACTAACCCTAACTTGATTAAAGGTCTGAGTTAAATATTTTAATTCAAATAACAACCCTAATTTCAACCCTATTGTACACCATAGATTGTTTTCTAACTTTCTACACTTTTTAATTTCTTTTATGTGGGGGAGAGAATTAGATTTTATTTTATTTTATTATGGTTAAGATCAATGTCTCTGTCTGAAGCTATATTTTAGCATTGAAAAAAAAAAAAAGGGCTATATTTTAGCAAGTTATAGAACATGATTTGTATATATATGATAACATGAAGGACATGATGTGCCCACAAGATGTATGAATTGCATTGTCCCCCACGTGAATTACGTAGAAAGAAGTGAGGGTGTCGGGTGTCTCCCTCCCATTAATGGTTTGTGATCTTCCATGATTATCATCCAATTATATATACGTTAAACCCTATCAACAACTTATGGTCCATACGTTTTAATTTCATATCTAAACAGCCTTCCAAATTAACATGCTTCAGCTCATATCAAATTCCAAACTTTGAAAACCCATTGCGTTTGGGAGCACTGAATTTGCCGTTTTGAATTTGAAATTAGAGAAATTTTAGTTCTCCGATTCCAAATTCAAGTTACATATTCGGTACTTTCAATGCATTTTGAGGACTAATTAAAAACTTATATTCATCGAGTGAATTGAAGAAAGAAGTGAGAAGAAATGTTGTTGGACAAAAAGAAATTATGATCCCCTCTTGTGCACTTGACAAGAAGATGTGTGAAACTGGGAGAGAGAAGTAGTTTGGAGGAGGTAAGTATTACCCTTTACTATGTAGGTTTTGTTAGATTTTAATATTTGATATATACAGAAAGCAACAAGTAAAATGGCACCAACCTAAAAAAAATATATATATATATTAATTGGTCACATTGGGCTTTAGACCAGTACCACCTTAATTACCCTAACATGAAGTCGCATTAGTCATGCATTTTTTCTTGGGTGGTATTATTGACGCTCCAAAAAATATACAATGGTGCTCCACCCTCGTTCTGACTAAAACAAAATGACAACAAAACCCCTATATATATTACCTGCAGCAGTCAACATGACATACTAGCTCTCTAACAAGAAGAAAACTATTGTAGACTTCTCTCCTATCCCTACAATATCACCCCTCCCCCTCTTTCTAAAGCTTCAATTTTAGACTCCTTGAGCCTTTTGATTTAACCTCTTCACTAGAAAATTTTAGGCCTATTAAATTGCATTCTTCTCTTCCCTCAACTCTTTATGCATGCTTCCTCATTAGCAGTTCATACATTTCTTAATATTTTTTTAATTTATTCTCTGAAAAACCTATAAATAATCAAATACTTACTTGAGATGGAGTATTATCTATGCAAAATCACTAGAATTGGGAAATCGAAACACAAAGCTATTGAACATAGATTAAAACTTAAAATTGTCAATTTCATCGTTTACAATTAATTCTATCATGATGTTACAATATACCGTTGATATCGACCTCCTCCGAATTACATATTGGTTGAAATTTGTATTATTGATGAGTAGTGCGAGCTATGTTCCTTTGGTAAGGTGATTGTGATTGTTGTTAGGGTTTGTAGAGGAGAGGAGTGAAGAAACAATGTCAGGAAGACTGTAAAGTGGAACTCTTCTATTATTTCAATTTAATAAAAGAGTAGTGATAGAGTATTCCTTTGAAGCGCGAATAGCACCACCCTTTTTATTTAGTCGAAAACAAAAATGGACTAACTTTCGTAAAGGATAAAGATAGCAAACAAATGCTTAACTTTTTACTGTTATCTAAATATTCGTAGATAGTCGGATTTTGGTCCATAGAGAATATATACTATCAAATACTATTGAGATTAGTATGAATTAGCGCGTTTGACAGTGCTTAATTTATTTTAAGAAAGAACAAAGTACTATATATGAAAGAGAAATCACTTATACAAAAATAATAATAATAAAATAAAATAAAATTGTCAAATGAATCAACTCGGGCAATGAATAAACCTTTGATGTTGACTGCACTGCATATATATTAGTTGAAGTGGCTATACAAACTGAATCAAATTTTCATCAAATAACTAAGATAAGAGTACTGAAAATGGCTATGGTTGCAAGCAAACGTCTTCTTCTAGTAGTGGCTTTTTTCTTGCTCTGCTTCATCCCTATGGCTGCCAGAGGTAATCATTCATTTCATCTCATATATATATATATATATATATGCATCACTTCAAAAGTCCGGATTTGACTGAATGCAAATGAATGTTTGACTGTTCATGAGCAACTCTAATTAGATTAATTAATTTGTACCATTTATGTTTTTCAATATGCAGCCGCCCGGAATTGGCGAGATTATAGTAATATTGGAGAAGAAAAGGGTCATGATGGTGCTATGTTTATAGCAAAGGAAGATGGGGTAGTACCAGACAGCAGAGACTTGATGATGATGGTGGATTACACTCCTGCCAGAAAGAAGTCCCCTATTCATAACTAATCTAGCTAGCAGATTCTATTAGAAAAAAAAAAAAGAGAGAGAGAGAGAGAGAGAAGTACCATGTTTAGGCCTTTTATATATATTCCAGATTCTATAGCTAGTGTTGTGTGTAAGTGTGTGTGCATATATATATATATATATATTTTGCTAGTAGGGCCGGTGAAACTGAGGAAATGAAGGAATGATTCAAGAAAATAGTAGGTGGGATATATCACATATGAGATAGAGGAAACTGTTATGTATAGTGAGGCTGTAATAAATGAAAATGCATGTGGCTGTGACTTGCTAGATGTATATTGTGTTAGTTTCAATTACTACTACAGAATGAATCATTAATTAGGTCTGTGATCGATCAAAATATTTTGGTAGCTAAAGAATGTTGTAAGAGAAATATATATATATATATATATATATATATATATATATATATATATATATATTTCATGGATCTATCTAGCTCCTATCTGTATATATATGACTTAAAACTCACACTAATGTTTCAAATGATAAATTTTGAAGTAGATAAAAGAAGCATTTCTGAACTGAGAAAGCCAAGAAAGCATTAGAGTGGTTAACTTTTTTGAGCCTAGCTGCTATATATCCCACTCAGTGCCTGCCTTGGTGAAAATTAAGTGGTTTGGTTCAAAGTGTGTATTCCCAAGCATAGATTTTGATCTCATGTGGCTAGCTGTTAACGAAAAGCTCAAAACGTACTCTTGATAGAGGCATATATATATATATTTATATATATATATATATATATAGAGAGAGAGAGAGAGAGAGAGCATCCCTTGCTTACCTCCATATCCCAAACCAAACCATTGTCCCCTTTGCTGAGTCCATACCTCAATCATCCATCTTCTTTTCCAATGTATATACCTTGTCATTTTGAGTAGTACGTACGTAGTTACTCAATCATGTGGAACTTGATCCAATCAGTACTCTCTGGTTTTCACATTCAATTAACCTAGCTAGCTAGCCTCCATATCTTTAACAACAAACCTTCCCATGGCCCCTCCCTCTCAACCAATCAACCAATATATATATATATATATATATATATCCCAAACAATTAAGATTCTATCTTCCAAGCTCTCAAACTCTCCAGCTGCTGCTGCTGAGACGCTTCTAGTTTTCCATGCTTGATTGATTTGCTTTGGTGGGTGTCCAACAGACTAAGCCTATGCCTATGCCTAACTCCAAATGTTTGATAAATTAATGTAATTACACAATCTCATTTGGATAAACACAGGATTGCTTAGAAGAAATATTATTAGCTTATATATAGATATTGTTCAAGTAGACTCCATTCGATTTTTGCCTGAGCCTCCAAATTGCCCTTATGCCCAAGGCATTGCCACAAATTGGAATCTTCCATAGTCTAGCTTTTTCTGATCCCACGGACAGGAATTCTCGGATTTCATTAATCACAAGAAACGAACATGATCAGTACAATCTTTATGATCGAATCTCCAACTAAACATTACAAGGGAGACTCAAAATATCATCACATGTAACAAAATCTGAGATTAACATATATGACAGGTCATAGTCTAGTCTAGCCTTTGTTTGGGTCCCTTCTTTGGGCCTTCTTGGACCTCTACCCTTTTTTCCTTTGTAGGCCTTAGGGTTTGTGCACTCCCAAAAAATTATTTTCACCCTGTTTTGAGAATCAGATAAATCGTTTTATCTATTATTTGTTGAAACAAGAATGGACCCCGCTAGGTACTGACGAGGCCCGGCTACGGGAATAAACTCTTTTGGACAAAATAAAAGTAAGGAGATCTTCTTTGTTTTTATTTATATTGTATTTTTCGTGCCCTTACTTTATCTGAATGGAATTACTGATAAAAGTTGTATATATCTGTATAATAAAGACGAAGGAAGAGAAAAAATGTAACATAGTAATTAATTATCCCACAGAACTTGATTCTTAGGCCTAATATTTACTAGATAATAGAGTCAAATTCTTTATCTACTTGAGTTTTATACACTTTTTTTATCCTTCAAAAAAAAATAATTACACTTCAGCAGATTTATGATTCAGGTTATACATAAAGATAGTTAAAGCCATGCAGACAATTGGTTAATTTCGATAATTTCTGCACTAAGAAAATGGACTGAATATGGGGTTTGATGTATTATTATTGTAGCTGATATGTGAAAACAAGCACTATTAAGATTTTGTATTCAATTATTCTAGACTGACTTTGAGGGCATCTCTTCCTTCTCTAAATTTTATCTAAATTTTATATATATATATACATTCATTCCAAGTTTAGTGTGCTTTAAAAGATTGTAATAGACGTCCTTAACAAGGAAGAAGGAGGTTGTTGGACTTAACCTTACATATGAAATGTTTAACCCTAATTTTATTTTCAATCCTAATTACTCAACCTTAACCCAATTTATCCTTAAATTTTTAAACTCGGGTTGGGATTTCGGATTAAAAAGTCGAGTTAATTCAGGTTATTTATATCACCAATCTCCATAGTGAAAATTTAAAGTGATCTTTAATAAGTTTCACATTACATTACTCCTAAACACATGCATACAAAATTAAAAACTTAATGCAAACTTCTAAAAAATTACAAACATATTTTTAGAAAATTAATTATCCAAAGTGTTAACATATAATAAATTAAGATTTAAATAAAGGAAGTTGAAAAGAAAAAGGTTATCATAATTTCAATATTATATATAATATATTTAAAATAAAAATACGTATAAGACTAATATTACAATTCGGGTTCGGGCTCGGGTTGTTGGCCCCTCAACCCTAATTAAGTTCGAGTTGAAGTTTTTCAACTCAAACTCAACCCTAATTATAAAAATAGTTATTCAAGTCCAAAAAAAATTGAACTGGACTCAAGTTAAGTTCGGGTTGTCCAACCCAAGTTGGACACTTATATATTATCTTAAATCAGAATATTGAGGATAACTAGTGACCGTGTCAGCTCATGACAGGAATAAATTAATTTGGGGTAAAGATTTCATCCAATCTTGGTTCAAAGTTACAGCATATCTCACTAACTAATGACTATGTGAGCTGAAAGGGCAACTTGGTCACCGTGTGAATCTAAAACTAAGGGTGCATCACTGACCAGGCCCGGCCATGCCGGCCCGAGTCCTCTCCGGGCCGGGCCTGAACGCATTTTAAGTATTCCAAACCCAGTCCTTGGAATGGGTCAAGCTAAGAGCTTTCTTTTCAAAAATAATGGGCTATTTGATTTTTAAAGTTATATATAAGTATAATGATATGGTTATTTATAAGTAATTTATTTAACTTATATTAAATAGTAATTAAAAAAAAAAAAAGACCTTTGCACTGCCTTAAAATATTGGCCGAGAACATGTCAATTTTAACTCCATCTCAATGTTAAACCATTGGAAAAAAACTGTAAATTATTAACATGTTCCGTGAGCAACTATCGATTTAGAGGAAAGTTAGGCCACTCTATTCATTGGTGAAAATCAGTCAAAGTAATTAATATTCTTTTATGTAATAAATGTTATATTTTTGCTTTCAAAAAAATGTCCTTCTAGTTTTAAGATATTTATACTAATGTCGTCAACAAACAAATAAAACTATAGTGGTCATAAAGTGGTTCTTTAATTTTAAAAGAAAATTATATTATTTAACTAAATTAGAAACCAAGATTCATAAAGTATTTTTATATACTAATTAATTACAAATTTAAAAAAATTATATAGAAAATGATTATAATAAGTATATAGATTAATATAAAAAATTATTATTAATTTTTTTTTGTTACAATAGTTTTATTTGTTTGTTGATGGCACTAATGTAAATATCTTAAAACTAGAAGGGTGTTTTCTTGGATAAAAAAGTAGGACCTTTATTACACAAAAATATTAATTACTCTAATTGGTGGTAAAACCAATGAATAGAGCAACTGTTGAAGGACAGTCACTTAAGCGACGGTCCTAGCACTCCTCATCAATTTATCCCTTATCCAATGGGTCAATTATTAATTAACTTGTTGCCACAAAGACTATAATGCAATTGAATTAGTCATTGACTTAGACTTTTATTATTTCATATCATATGATTTTGTTTTTTTCATATCGTATAATTGATTAGTCAAACATTCACGGCAAAACTAGAAGTAAAAAAAAAATCACTCATGAAAATACAACATATTAATTAATGGCTTAAAGTTATATTTTTCTTTAAAGAGATTTAAATGCGGGTTGGTGACGAGTTTTGGTGGGCGGGATATCGGGCTGGGCCAAAGGCCAAACCCTATATCCAAGCCCTGTCCATTCTCTTATAGGGCTGGGCTAAAGTTTGGCGAGTTCAGACTGGGTTCGGGTTGGCCCATGGGCTCCGGATCATTTTTGCACCCTTAACTACAACTATGAATAGGGCCCAAGAGTCCTAGTCATTATAACACTAACATTCTTTTTTTCTAAGTAGGACTTTGTTGTCCAACCAAAAACTTTTAGGGTTTGTTTGGTACGCAAAAATGAAATGAAATGGAAATGGAATGAGAATGAGAATATAATATAATGATCATTCTTATTCCAAGGTAAGAATGAAATGATATTACCTTCCAATATACTATACTTTTCTAAATAAAATAGAATCAGTTTAAAAAATGATTCATTTGGCCAACTTTAATTTAATTACCCATTCAATTAAAACTTTCTAAATCAAAATATAATCCGTCTTTTTCTTCTGGTCAAGATATAAATCAAAGTAAATTACATTGACCTTCCCTGAGGTTTAGTCAATATACATTGACCTCCCCTCTTATTTGTCAAATTACATATGACCTCCCTTGTCAAAGTTATTAGGTAGATGTCGTTAACGAAATTAACAAAATTACCTTTTTGACCTCATTTTTTTAATATTATTTTAGTTCATAAACAAAGCAAAGCGAAAAAGATAAAATTACCCAATTGTATTTCAACGTCTGCTCACCCTTCTCATTTTGCTCCACCACCATTAATGACACCAGTGAGCTCAATAGTTCATTTAGAAAATAAAATTTTAAATTGATGAAAATTTAAATATTTTTGATAACTTAAATTCAATTGTAGTTTAAATAAATAAGTGAAGAGTATGCTATTCACAAATTTAACAAGCAAATCCATGAATTGAAATGGGTTTGTATTTATGTATGTAACCAATGAACAACAGTAATTTTTTTAGAGATGTAGCTGTGAATTGAAAAGCATAAATGAGTTTGCTGGCTACTAGCTTTATATATGGGTTGGTTATTTGACTATGTAACTTTGTATACTAGTGTGTGTGTGTATATATATTTATGTAAGTAATAAAAATAACAAACTTTTGTACTATGACTTTTAGAAATCTAAAAAAAGAGTCAAAAAGAAAAAAGAAAATTTTATTACATAAGCTGAACCCATAATCTCCAATTCAAATAATTTAACCCTAATTCTTTTAAACCCAATTCTAAAACCACATACATGTTCCATTGTAGCCAAGCCACGGAATTAAACTCTCTAATTTCAAGATACTAACTCTTGATTGAATTTAGTGAAGAGAGAGAAAGTAGGGAGAGAGTGATAATGAAAAGAAAAAAAAAAAGAGAAAAAAATATCTTATCACTTCTCTCTTTTGCCACCAAAAATTATCGTCGGCATCCTTCGCTAGAGATCAATTTTTTCTCTCTCCTTCCCATATCTATTATATATATATATATATATATATATACACGTTGATAGTTGTTTGGTTAATCGTGTGATTTGGTTTGACTTGTGAGTGGGTCTTCTTTAAAAGATTGAATATATATATACACACAACTTTATATATATATATATATGTCTATGAATAAGTATATATATATAAGAGCTTTGTGAAATGATAAGAAGAAGGGAATAATTTTGTCAACTTTATTTAGTTAAAAAATGTATCTAAGTAATTTCATATGATTTCATAGGAATAATAACATCTTTACATGTTTTTTTAAGGGTAGAACTGAAATTTAAAATATACAATTTGATGATATTATAATTTTTCGTCATTGACTGTGTTGACTACTAACGAAAGAAAGGTTTATATTTTTCCGTCTTAAAATCTCCAGGGAGGTTAGTGTAATATGACAAACAAGAAGACAGGTCAGTGTATATTTACTAAACCTCGGGAGAGGTCAGTGTAATTTACCCTATAATCTTTTATACGAAAGAAAAAATTAATACTTTATTAAAAACTAAAAGTGATAAAACAAGAACCATTATTTTCTTTCACAACTTAAAATATAACAAGTTATATATATGGGCATGTGACAGGTAAATATATAGGCATGTGGCAAGTATATAACATACCTATTATATATAGAGAGAGAAGACCTATTATAAATATATAAGTGGTATGACTAATTTGTTGTTTTCTTTTTAATTTTAACATCCCTCATCAGATTTATCATTTTATTTTAGTTAATGACATCCAATGTGAAGAAATGTTTTAGAATTTACAAAATTGACAATTAGTTGAACTAAAACTGAGTATATAATCATCATTGGACCAACTATGTTATATAGAGCAGAGTGTTGGGTCCCTAAAAAGAAACGAAATTATCCCCTTCACGATAGTAAAATGAAAATGTTAAATGGATAATTGAAGTGACTAGATTAGACATGATCACTAATGAAAGTGTATGAGAAAAATTAGAAATGACACTCTTTAGTAAAAAAAATAGAGAGAGTAAATTTAGATATTTTGGATACATTTATCATAAATATAGTGACGCGTGAGTCAAATAAGAAAAACTAGTTGTCATAAAAAGTGGTAAAAGTGCTAGAAAAAAAACTCCTTGAACTTTCCTCCATGTGCAAAACCACTCCATAAACTATTTTTTGGAGCAAATTAGTCTCTCATCTTACAAAAGTGGACAACTTGACCCCTTGAAAAAAATAGAATGACATATATGCCCTTTACTATGACCATTATGCCATTCTCTTTATAAATATAGTGTTTCTAAAAATTCAAAAAATAAAAAATAGTTAGAAACATAAAAAAATAAATGGCTAATAGAACTTTATTTAGGATTTTTTTTAAATAAAAATATAACTATCATATATATTATTTTCTTTAGAAGTATAGTCAATAGTGTTTTCTAAAAAAAAAATTAAATAAAAAAGAGTTTGATAAATTATCATTGAAAAATGTTTTTTTGTTTGATTTGCTAACTATAGTAGGAAGCACTACTGTAATAATAAAAAATAATATTTATAAACATAAAAAAGTAAAAGGCCAATTAAATTTTATTTCATAATTTTATCAAACTATTTTTTTATTTTAAAATTTTTATTCAGTGTACAAAACTCCCGCTTGAGCGAAATCTAAGAGAGGTAGATGATCAGCAAGCCTTATTTTCATTTTTTGAGAGATTGATTGTTCCCAAGTCTCGAACTCGCAACACATCACCTTAAACGGGAACACTTTTAGTTTTTAAAAAACTTAAATAAAGTTTGTCTTTTATTTTTTTTTATGTTTCTAAACTTATTATATTTAAATTTTATCTATTCATTTTTTATTTTTTGAATTTTTATAAAATACTATATTTATAAAAAAAATAACATAATAATCATAGTAAATGATATATATCATTATATTCACTTTTATAATGGCGATACAGCAATGATATTTTTGCACATTGAGAAAAGTTGGTGGAGATTTTTTTTGCACTCTTGTCAGATGGTGTCATCTCATGGATGTATCATGTACACATAATTTGAATTATTTCCCTGTGAGACAACACTATTTGTTTTCCTAATCTAAAGAGGACGTTAATGTAAGATCCAATGATAATAGCTGTTCCTTAAATATATTTGAGTGCAGGAGTATTCATTATTTATGCTTTTTTTTTTTTTTTCCTTCACAAATTACACCCTCATCCATAGGGGTGGCAAATTGGGTGTCAACCCGCCAACCCGCCCATATCCGCCCAGTTAAAAATGGATATGGGTGACTTATTTTCTTATACGGGTCATAAACGGGTTGGATAAATATAAACCAATTAATTAGCGGGTTAGATGGGTTGAATATGGGTGCCCATATTCAACTTATCTTTCACCCATAAAACAAAATGTGAATTAAAGTTTCTCTCTTCTATCCAACCTCTCTCTCTCTTTGATCTCACTTCTCTCTCTCTCTTTCCTTTCTCTCTCTTCGATCCCACCTCTCTCTCTCTTCCCCTTTCTCTCTCTATACTTGGACAATATATATATATATTTTAAAAAAGTATTTTAGTAAGAATTCAATTTTTTAAAAAATAATATTTTTCCTTTTTAGTAATTATTGTCGGATTTTACCATTGTAATTTCTTAATTAAAAATAAGAAGAATATATAATTTAGACACAAACTTTATAGTGCAACAACAATTTTCATTGGAACATTCTATATATATATATATATATATATATATATATTCATCATTCTTTAGATTTTTTTTATTAATTCCAAAAAAAAAATGACTCATCGAAAGGTCACATATTTTATTTTTTCAACGGTATTTTTATTTTTATTGATTAGTTCCAAAAGACTCAGACTCATCTAAAAGTCACATTCTCTCCCTCTCCCCCTATGCACAGAGTTCATTTTGTATTAAAAAACAAGAATAATTGAATTTTCAAAAGTCACTTTTCTCTATCTACAGAGTCCATTTTTGTGTTTGAGTACCTTTTTCAATGTTTTAATTTTAATTATATTCCATGTGTTTCTGTGATTTGGTAGGTCATTTTTAAAATTGTCCAATTATGAAGATATAATTGAGTTAGTGTTGAATACCTTTTTCAATTGAAATACTTATTATAATTGTTTGCTTATGTTTTGGTGTTTTTTAAAGAAAATTTATGCTGACTAAGTTACTCGAGACTCTACTCTTTTTTCTCTTTTGCTATAGATTCATAAATGTAATTAAACACTAGATTGCAATTAAATTCTTATATTCTTTTACGCAATCAGCTCTTGGATAAAAAAAATTTGCTAACACTCAAAAATAAACAAACCATATAAATAATATCAGTATGATTAGCAAATTATAGTTTTTTTGTTTGATTATAGACCTTGTGCATTCAATTTTTGTGTTTGACGCCTACCTACTGTCGTGTCTAGTCGGGTCAAATATGGGTTGACGGGTTGACCCGACCCATATTCAACCCGCTCATATTTGACATGCAACAAACGGGTTGAATATGAGTCACAACCCATATTCAACCCGCCCATATTTGACCCGGCCCAAACCCGCCCAACCCGCCCAATTTGCCACCCCTATCCACTCACCTCGACTGCTGCGCTGGCAATGCCCAAGACTGGGCCAAGCCTGAGCCCGCGGGCCCAAGTCCAAACCCGAGCTCTCTTTACCGAATAGCCTCGCTAATCAAGTCCTCTTTTAAGTCCGAGTCCAAGTATTGGTATCAGCCCGTGAATCCCATCTAGATTGGTTCGAATGTAGGTCCGCAATTGTGGTGGAACTTGAATTGATTAATTCGAATTTAATTTATTTTTGCACAGTTTTGGGTAATTACTTTTATAATTAGGATCAAACTTCAATTAAAAATTTTAAACCCAAACTAAATTAAACTTGAACTTGGATTAAGATATCATCAATCCAACCAAAACCAATACTCTAATTTTATTTTTTATAATATTTTTGTTTTTAATATACTATATATAAATGATCTTTTTCTTTTTAACTTCTTTTTTCTAAATCTTATAAATTTGTATGTAAAAAAGAATTAATTTTTTAAGAATTTGTTTAAATTTTTTTAAAAATTTGCATTAAAGTTTTAATTTTTTTTTCCGTTGAGGAGTATCTAATATGAACTATTCAAGAATCAGGAGAAATTATACAAGATTACATTAATTTTTTAAAAAAATTCATTTTCCTATTTTTATGTTAAAACATTTACATAATAATTGCGGGATTTGAAAATTTTCCAATTTTTGGTGACCAAATTTTCCAAATTAATTTTCATATCACTATGCTTTCAAAAATTAAAAATAATAAACCTTTTAGCCTTTCCAATTAATTTTATTAAAATAACCCGGTATACAATTAATTGACTCAATGGACAAAGCCGGGCGTTCACATAATAATAAATAAATATTAAATATAATTTCAAATTTATATATATTTCGATTGTATTTCCTATTGTATAAAAGAAAATCAAATAAAGCAGTTTTCTTGTCCAAATACTTTGTATTAAATCATCTCGATTTTCCAAACAATAAATATTTGGTTTCTTAAGGGGCACTCTTTTTCACCTTTTAAAAAAATAATTATATGTAAATTTCAAATTTCTTTTCAACTTGTTTTTTATTCAAAATCTTAATTTATTCTACAGTAAAATTCTTTTAAGACATAATTTGCTAAAAAAATTATAACTTTTTATGTGTAGAGCTAACACTTGCGGTTAGGGTTTACAAATTTCTCTTTTTTTATGAAATTCAATGTCAAATTCTTTTGTCAAATATATACGTAAGAAGATCAAGATAATTTATCATCTATTTTTCCATTAAAAATATTAAAATAACTTTAAAAAACAAAATAAACACAATCAAAAAAATAACGAGTACATATATTTGATCAACCAAAAAAACAAACTAAAAATCATACGTATGATTTGATGAAACAATGAAATCTCAGACATCCAAGGAAGGATATAAGCAGCATTATCTCTCAAGCCCGGCGAAAGGCGAAAGATCTTAGTCGGCCACTGCGAATGTTTTGAGAAACAAGCCTTTGGATTTATCATCATAGATATTAAATAAATAAAAACACACACACACACACTAAACATCAAATTAACATATAAAATGTTTCACAAAAATTTTAAAAAAACAGTACGATAATTATTTTCAAGCTTCGTTCGATCTGAGTGATCAGAGAAATTTGGAATTAAATAAATATTAACTATCAATAGCGAAAATATATATATATATATATATATATATATATAGATGGTGTGGTGTGTCTCAGACATCCAAGGAAGGATTAAAGCAGCATGAGTTCTCAAGCCCGGCGAAGGCGAGATCTCGATCAGGCGGCCACCGCGAATGTTTTTGAGAAACAAGCCTTTCCATTTGTCATCACTGACACACAACACACAAATTACTGAAAAATCAATAAATTAAAAACAAAACACTACATAATTGACTTTAAAACCTAATCAGCGCCCTTTTCATTGGCCAAATCTGAACATCCAGACCTAGAGAGAGAGATGGAGAGAGAGAGAGAGAGAGAGAGAGATTTGTACAGGGAGGGAAGAAGAAAGCATGCTTATATAGAAGTTGGGGATAGGGTTTTTAGGGTTTTGAGTTGCGGCTGCGATGTGAGTCCTCTATGCATTGGTGCGGAAGCAAGTATGATGTTTTAGAATATGAGGGTCCCGATTGGACACACCTGAATCATGACCGTTCATCTATGAGATTTATTTCCAATTTATTTTTTTCAGAAAAATAGTATGTTTGTAAAATAATTAGATAAAGATTTCCTTTCTTTATTTTGATTTACTTTTTAATCTTTTCATTATATTATTTCATATTATGTGCCACTCGGGCCGGGGAGGCATATTAAGGAATAAACCCTAGCCCAATTTATTCAATAAACACATCTAAAACCCAATTACTCATATTCCAATAATGATACTATTATTAATACAAATATACGTAGAGCTCTATCTGAACTCGAAATTACCTGACGCCTCTAAACCTGAATTAAGCGGCCTCTCCATAGGAGAGGTCCAGGTTCGAATCTCCTCTATGTGGGAAGCTTGCCAATGCCAAAAAAAATATCAAGCTCAAAAATAACTTTTGAAAATCTTACAGTATATAATCTACTCAGTAGTATTTATTTATATCAAATAAGTTCTCAAAGGAACTCAATCTTTTATTAGTCTTTTCAAGACAAAAATTTGAAATTCCAGGACCAAAGCTAGGAGAAAAATATCTTGGTTTTCTTTATAATAACATATTATAAAGAAACTTAAACATAAGTTTTGATTAGATTGAACCACCAAATAGTATATGGGTCAAGATCAATGTGATCGCTGATCAAAGAAGTTCGATCATTCTGAATACATGAATGTGATAAAAGGAAATAGTATCTGCATTATGATTTTGTACATGTGTAAAAATTATAATATACAACTATACTATTTATTTATATCAAATAAAATTTGTAAATACCTCAATATATTATCTGGTATTCCATATACAGTTTTTTCAAGATAATTTTTTGAAATGTCATACCAAAAATGGAGAAGAAAATTAACCATGTATCTGTAATTGTTAAAACTTAATAGTCTTGAAAATTCTTTCTTAATTTGAACACCAGGTATCATCCCTCGTAGCCTAAGAGAATACGCCCTCACAATTCACAATTATTTTATCTTCTATCTTCCTCGAGCTTCAGAGACCATCGTTGGTAAAGTGAGAAAAAAAGGTGAGAAATTAGTATGAAATGTTTCGAGTCTTTATTTTTATATCATCATGGTCAATTCGGCCCAAGTCATACTCACCCTGATATGCGTCAATTCCTTTCCAAGTCACTCAAATTATGAATGAGTTTAGATTATCTTGTTGCATCAGTCGGAGTGGTTGAAGGCTTGTTCTAATGTGACTCGGTCGAGTTGGCAAACCATACTTCATATTAATGGTCAAATAAGAAAGTTTAATAACTAAATGATCGAATTAGATGAAAGGACTTGCATCTAAACTATCTTTTATCACTATCATCCTTTTGTTAAAACTTAATAGTCTTGAAAATTCTTCCTTAATTTGAACATCGAGTATCATCCTTCATAGCCTAAGAGAATGCACCCTCACAAAGTAAAACTCCAAGAGTCTCGTATCAAAAACCAAAATAAGCGAAAATTGGAAGATATAAATCAAACAAGTCAATGGGTTCTAAAAATATAGAAAAAAAAATAGATTTTAGTGACTAAATCTAAACAAAATTGCTCTACAATGACCACAAAGTTAAGAAATGATGAATAGTCGCCAAATTTAAAACTTAAATGATATTAAGTGACCATTTGATGATTTATTAGATCATTCAAGCACCTGAAAATAACTCAAGTCTGTTTGAACATAAAATATTTACCAAAAAAATTTATTTTATCTTCTATTGTCCTCAAGCTTCACATGCCAACCAAGTTTTAGAGGTCTCATATGAATTTTGAGGACGACACTGTGACTCTAGTCAACACTTAGCAGTGCCCAATGCTAAAGTGTGTCTAGATACGTCATCACTCTATTGCTTTTACTAGAACAAACCAATATCCATCAAACATCCGCCTAAGCAAAATAATTAAACCAATATCTATCAAATTCTCTCCAAAAAAATATACACTTCAACAGAGAACATTGCCGTGAAAAAAAATAATATAAAAAATTAAGGAGACAACAGTGGCTCATTCATGGCAAAAATCGAACCCATTCTAAGGTTTTAGGAGTTAGAGAAGCGAGAGAGAAACTGTCATGACTGAGAGAGGTCATTTTTTTAAAGAAAATAATAGTTTTGAAAAATTTATCCTTGAAAGGTCACTAATTAACACCTAAATTTTAAATGGGCAAATTACACTTATCCCTCCTGAGGTTTGTCAATATAATACATAGATACCCTCTACGTTTCATAATCTCACTTACCTCCCTGTCAGTGATGGCATCTAACCCCATTAAATGATTGAATAAAAATAAGATTTTGCCTATGAATTAAATACATATATTTGTTACAATATTAAAAAGACTAATAGGCCCTTATTCAATCCAACACAAGTCATTCGTCTTTTGTCATTCAGCACTTCATATCGTCTTCAACAAAATCTTACTATATTCACAACGGTAACAAAAACGCTTAACAATACATATAATGTTTTTTCGAAACAACTTAGCTTCAAACATATATACACTCATGTACATGCCATACATATAATATTTTTTGGGAATAATATCTTTTTTCGTTCGACATAGCGAAAGTATTTTATCATATCATAATCATATATAGAGATAACAATCAAACGCGTCCATGAACATCACAATATTTTACATGATTCACATAACTCTAGGGCTACGTCTATGGATAGAGAGATTTCACTATAATTAAGAAGAGAATATACAACACGCGGGAATCATGTCTACCACACACACTTTTTCACTCTTTCTCTTGGTATATTTCTCTCGAAATTACATATACTATCTATTTTCCTAATATCACTCACAAACCCCTTAATCCTTCCATTCTCTCTACCTTTTCTTCTCAACTCATCTCTATTTATAAAGTCTCCAAACTCATTCCTTGTCGTCCAAGGATTACAATTCCTTAGAGCCTAAGACAAATTGTCATCCAATAATTACCTATTAAAATACAACATTATATAAAAACATAATTATATTAAGAATATGAGCCACAATTCCTAACAATATTATATACATAGAAAGAGCGACCTTGTTCTAGGACCAGAAGATGAGTCATGAAGTTGAGAGGAGGAAAGGAAATGATCACTAACGCAAATGAGTGTGTAAGGAGAGGAAACGCAACACCAGTAATAGAGGTGCTCGGCAAAGGAATGAAGGTCCCAGCAATTGATGCTAGCATAATGGATGACGAAGTAATCACTAGTTCCGGTTCTATTGATGTATACAATGGTGCTTGGATTTTCTTTTAAAGTGTTCCATAATTTTTTAGCTATCTAAGTTGAAGTTGCATCTTTAACTATACCAGATTTAACACATGTGTGGGGTCCTGTATATGTTTTAATCATAAAGGTCACCTTATCTTGCAGAGGGGAAACATGTATCCTACATGGACATCCCTTTGTAACACAGTGACAAGTTATCCTTGTTTTTTCATTATTCATTCTAACTATTTTGCACCTTTCCAGAATTATGAAATCCTTCAAAACCTCCCAAAATTTGTCAACATTAGGAAACATAAGGTCCTTTTTCGACTTGATTTTCACACTTGACTCTCTATGAAATTCCTTTCCTCTTCTGATATGACCATAAACTTTGTCCCTTCCCAATGTATCTCTATCTATTGGAATATCTTCATCACTAGAATCATAACCTTCATCACTTCCAAACTAATAATCACTAAACCCATCAGCACTGTTATGCTTGAACTACCTCAACCCCTCTTCATTCACAATGCCTTCATCATCATGATCATCTTCTGAACTACCATCATTACCATCTTTATTTTTCCATTCCTCATCTTTAGTAATGAACCCCATTGCCCCATCATTTTCATGATATTCATCTTCTTCCTCTTTAGCCTCATTAACACCATATTGATCATCATCAACATCCCCTTCATTATTTATGACTTATTCCAACATTTTCACATCATCATCATCAATTGGGGCACTATGATGAGGAATATAAACACCAATACTTTCAATTATATCCACATATATATGTATTGATCTTCTACAACTATAAATCATAAACATCTCTAAGAGTTCCCCATCACTTTTCACTGTGATTTTATCCTTAGATTAAGGCCTAAAATAAGACAACTTGATATAAAATCCTAAAAAAAGTTAGTGTATCATTCAATACACTTTTCAAACAATCATTTAGCAGAATTTGGTGGCAATACCTATCAGGGTTCACTTCATGTAAAATAACAACTTTAACAGAATCCATGACTGTCAAATAGTAAAGCCTTTGTAAACAAAAATAGACAAAACAAACTTTAATACTGAGTAATTAATGCACATATAATAGTACATTAACTATAGGAAACTTATATATATATATATATATATATATATATATATATATTATACATATACAACGGAATACATTCAAGTGTTCAAAATACAAATCTTACCATATGAATTCACAATACTTTTAATAAATAAATAATACAACAATATGAACAATTGAATAAACATTTAATAATAATACAATTAGAGAATGTAAATTCACAAATGAGAATGATAGTGAAAAAAAAATAGTTATAACCCTAATTTATAGATTATTCAACACCCCCAAATTCTTAACCCTAATTTACAGATTATTAAAAACTCTCAAATTTCTAACCGTAAGTGCATATATGAATGTTTCAGAACCTAAAATCATGTCCTCCTATTCATGTAATGATTAATGTTAAACCCTAAACACAGAAACTATAAGTTGTCCATTTACGTACCTAGAATGTGAGAACCTTCAGTGCTTCATCTCACCTTCAATGCTTCATCTTTCTCTCTTCATCTCATTATCTCTTAATTATTCGTCACCTTCAGTGCATGTATTTCGTCTCTTTCACACATACTTCTCTCTTCAAATTTCAAAAAACTGAAAACCAAACGTTCAGATGCATATAGTATGTGTATTAGAGAAAAAAAATAGTGATGTGACATAAAGTGCCCAGGGCATGGGCTAAAGTGAAAGGGTAGATAGGTCTTTTTACATTATTAGAATATTTTCAAATAAAATATAATAAAAAGTACACTGGTATAATTGTCTTTTCACTAATTCCTTCAACCAACAATACTGACAGGGGAGGTCAGTGTTATTTTTGAAAACACAGGGGGATATCTATTATTTCACCTATTTACAGGATAGGTCAATGTAATTTTTCCTTAACTTTTTATAGCTAAGTCAACAGATTTTGTTTGTCTCCGTCAACCGCCGTTATGGGAGGGGAGGTTTGTTACATGTATCACAATCTCAAGGGAGAAAAGCGAGATTATAGAACGTAGAGGGGAGATATGTGTTACATTGACAAACCTCAGCGGTGGTAAGTGTAATTTGCTTATTTTAAATTTGGTAACTATTGAAAAAAAAAATGGTGACTATTCATTTTTTTTTTACTCTGTCTTCACTTTAGACTTTAGAGCAATTTTATTTAGGTTTGATCAGTAAAATATATATTTTTTTCACAAATATAAATCAATCAAGTCAATCATAACACTATTTATAAAATAGAAATGTATTTAGGCCATTTTTTCTCCAACCTCTAGTTAGGGGTGAGACTTGGGCGGGCCAAGAGGTTAACCTAAAAATTTAAAGATTCCTAGTAGGTAAGTATGTTTTCGTATTCCATGTTTAGCCCACACCAAACTCAAGGTTAGAACATCTCAGCCCACACCAAACTCAAGTCCCTAGAAACCCATCACATCTCAACCTGCGCCATAGCACATGGGTTTCATGAGTTTTTCGGATGTCTCGGATCATCCAAAAATTTAATATCCCACTAATAAATAAATATTGCAAAAAAATAAATATTGAAATATATAACGACATACACTTAACATGAAATAAAACCACTAATATCATGCGACAAAAATCAACCAATCTATGTATCATATGATCTTATGACAATAATTTATAACTTGTAATAAAAGATATACTCAATCAGTTGATGTTTCAAGACGAATAACATGTTCCAAAAAGTTTCTATAATAAAAATTATAAAGTCCCAAATGAAAGCACTTTAAAAAAAGGTGAATACCCATGGTACTAATCTAATCTTAATTTTATTTTACATAATATAACCTTAAAAATATAATAATTATATATTTTTATAATTATTTTAAAAATATAACTTTAATTATATTTTGAGTTGTTCAGGTTAATACAACTTTTACGCAAACTTTGTTGAAAAATAAAGTTGGAGACTCTAATGTTTAAACCTAGTCCCATGTCTCAAGTACCTTGTCCGTGCTTATAAAATTTTCGGATGCACCTTGAATTGATCAGGTTTGTCACACCCAAGTCTCACCCCTAGTTCTGGTATTGAATTCGATTTTCAATAAAATAAGTTCTAAAAATAATTTTAAATTTCAAAAAGCTAAAGTTTTATTTTTTTTCCTTTTTTTTATTTAAAAAAGAAGAAGCTAAAGTTAATTCGGTCATTTGAGTATCAAGTGAAGCATCGCATTGATTGGGTTGTTTTTATTGGGATGCTTTGTTGGATTCTGAAAACATTCTTTGCTGCTTTCACAATCTTTTGAGGTCCTCAACTGTCCTCTGTAGTGAGAGAGAGAGAGTTGTCAAAAGAGACCAAAGCCCAATAAATAAAAAAAAACCCACCAATTCACCACATTCAAACCTCCTACCGCCCTTTATATGCACAAATTCCCATGCAAAGAAAATGAATGTGAACAATCCCAACTTCCAAATCTTCCATTTCCTTCCTACTACATGGTAGTGAGTGGTCACACCCTTTCCTCATGGAGAAGCGCGTGTACCAAGTTTGGAAGGGAAGCAATGTAAGGTTTCCTCTAATTTTTAGGTCCTTTTTTATTTTATTTTTGCTGTTGATACTGTTACTGATTGATTTGCGAATTAGGTACGCTTGAATTGTGGTAAGAATAGGTGGGTTATTAATTTAGTGGAATTTTTATTGTGGGTTTTGTTGGGTTTATTGTTTTGAATAGTTTTTTGTTCTTTGTTTAGGGTTTTATCCTGTTGATATGTTGGGATTTGTCAGACTGAGTTTGTGCTCCGATTATGTGTATTGGGTTTCAATTGTTGTCTTGTGCATAGTTATGTATGAATTTTCTTGTCGTTGATATTGGGATGGATGGTTTAGGAATATGGCTGCTAGTATTTTTAAGGAACCTAGAAGTAAATTTACTGATTAGTGTTGTTTTTGTAAATAGCATTTGCTTCATTTGAGTCCCTGAGGGTACTTCAATAAGGAGTGCCACTGGTACTGTAAACATTTGAGTCATTGACGTTTGGCACATGTTATTTGCACTGTTGGGGGTGCAATGTTCTGGCTTTTGCAACTGATGTTCTCAAGTCTCGGAGGGGATGTAGACTGGAGAGGCAAGCTCGAGACACGTGGTGGGCAAGTCCTCTATGTATATGGTGGAGTTTTGTGGTGTGAGAGAAACAAGAGGTCTTTTGGTAGTGTGGAAGCACTGATGTGGGTGCTGAAACATTATATTCCGAGTTCTTTATTGTTTTGGGCTACAAGGAGGGTGTCTGTAGAGGATATTTTATTTTTTGGAAAGCTTGAAGTTATAGCGATGTATTCTTGTGTAGTTGTTCCTCTAGGTGTCCCCTTTGAGCGTCTTTTAATGAAATTTATTTATTAAAAAAAGTGCTTGTGTTAGGATTAGAACTCGGCAATGGAAATTTCATAACAACAAATTGCTTGTGTTTTCTTATGGGTTTTACTTTACAAATTTGCTAATTTTTTCACCCATAAACTGTCTTGTGACTTTATTCTTGTTTGTCTCAAATTTGCAGAAATTCATCTTCTGTGGGAGGTTGATATTTGGACCAGATGCTAGGTCACTGATAGTTACCTTATTGCTTATCCTTGTTCCTGTTGTGATCTTTTGTACACGTGTTGCCAGGAATCTCCTCCATGAGCTTCCAGCATACAATGCTGGATATGCAATTCTGGCTGTATCAATTGTCTTCACAATCTTTGTTAGTTCTCTTAACCTTCCTTTATCTTTATGTGGTCTTTGCATTAAAAGTCGGCCTCAAATTTATTTATTTACTTTTTGTTTCTTTGAAAAAAAGCTGTTTTGGGACCAACCCCCTTTCCCAGGGGGAAAAAAAAGGAGAAATAGAGATGAAGACACCTAATTTAAAAATAGATACAGTAGTTTGAGTTTTTGAGAAGTATCATGCAGCATTACAGATGAAAAAAAATTAGTTAATTACCCAAATGATGTCCGCAATTTTCAATCAAAAATTTAATTGGCTGGCCTGATCTTGCAGTTTCCTGGTACCACTTGATAATCATGGTTTTGAACTTTTTATGTTCTGTGCACTTGATGTGTATGACTGGTTTCATTAATGATTAAACTAGGGCAAAGACTGCTTCTTCTTCTTTTCTTTTTTTTTTTCTTGCTAACGGTTAGTACTAATCCCTGGTTTATGACAGGTATTGGTGCTTCTTTTTTTAACTTCAGCTCGGGACCCTGGCATTGTTCCCCGCAATTCACATCCTCCAGAGGAAGAGCTCTGTTACGAATCTTCAACTTCTGTGGAGGTTGGTGGCAGACCAACACCAAGCCTTCAATTCCCCCGCACCAAAGAAGTCTTTGTCAACGGTTTCACTGTGAGGGTTAAATATTGTGAAACGTGTATGCTGTATCGTCCTCCCCGATGCTCTCATTGCTCCATATGCGATAATTGTGTTGAGCGCTTTGATCACCATTGCCCCTGGGTGGGGCAATGCATAGGAAAGGTATGTGGTTTTTGCCTCTTCCTTTATCCATTTTACCAGAAGTTTTTGTTATTTTCTTTCTTGTTTTTCCCCTCCACTTACATGCTCTTGTATCGGTCATATTCTGTAAATTTGCCACAAAATTGCAACTAATCCGGCCAAATTGAGATTAAAAAAGAATGCCTCTATAAAATTTAGTCTGACTTAAGTTCAGGAAAAGATTGGTTTCTGGAAACTCGTTCATGAAAGGTATTATAGCTGGAAAATTGACCGGTATGGTATATTTGAAGTGTTCAGAAAAAAGTTCAGGTAACTTGTGAAAAAGGAGTTTGTGGATGCTTTATGAGTAATTATAATATGTGAAAACTTTGTAAAATACGTTGTAGTTCAGCAACTGGGCGAAGTTCACAATTTGGGCAACTAAGAGATCATGAAAACTCGAGAGTTAAAAGCCATGTATTTTTATTGACTTTGGTACATTAACCTGAGTCTCTTGTCTTGCTGAAGTTACTGAAAATTGTAGCCTTATCCTTGGGGGGTCAGAGTCATCAGATGCGGAGAAGTTTATGTAATCCTTTTGTGACGTTTGATAAGGATAGCTTGACTAATATAGCTATTGAATAATTGGCCGCTTAGTGTATTAAGTTTTAGGACATTATGATTTTTTAATTGAATTGATTAAATGGAAGTAGATTAAAGTGCTGCAATACACGCAGTGATGAAAGGAAAATGAAATTTTTTCTTCTTTTGTTCTTTTGTTCTTTTTTTTTTTTTAAATTTATTTATTTATTGTTCGTACTAGAAGTTCCATTTCAAAAGCTAATGACAAATGTTTATGTGCAGCGCAACTACCGTTACTTCTTTATGTTTGTTTCTTCTTCAGCACTTCTCTGCGTCTTCATCTTTTCGATGTCGGCTTTGTACATGAAATTTCTTATAGATGATTATGTAACAGTTTGGAAGGCTATGAAAGAATCACCTGCATCAGTGGTACTAATGGCCTATTGTTTCATTTCTATGTGGTTTGTGGGGGGTCTCACTGGCTTCCACTTGTATCTTATAGGCACAAACCAGGTTAGTTTCTTCCTTCTGTTTGGTCAAGAATTTTTCTTCCTCTACACTGACGATAAGTTGGTTTGATTCTTGTAACTAACTAAATACAGGCCCTATTTTTTTCTGTCTTTTCTGAAGATAAATTCCATGGAGTCAGGCTCCAAATTTCAAGATTCTTTAAGGAAGCAATCAACTTTGTCAATTTGGTTCATTTGATCAATGTTAAATCATGAAGTGTTCAGTACTGGAATACTTATGATTTGCAAATTGCATGCAGTATGATGAGAATTTCAGGCGGAATAGGCTAGGTGAAAGAATCAAGCCAAGCTTGAGAGAGCGTTAAGAGGGTGAGAAACTATAGAGAATTCCTCTATCCAACCCTTTTTTGAAGATGACCTTAGTTACAAGAGGATTGGTTAGGTGGTAGTCATTACTTCTGCATTTAATGAGCCAGGAGGAGGTCTATATATAGTGGCTCATGGGGCAGCAATAACTATTTTCATCCATGATGCTTGACCAAAGGTCATTATGACAATTTTGGTTTTTGAGGTGGCTCAATGGTATGGATGAATCGTTTTGTGGTACTGGACATTGGAGGAGGATGGCTAATAATTGCAGTAAGAGTGCCATTTATTTCAGTCAGGCAGCTTGTTAATGTAAAAGGGTGGGGTACTTCCTAAGAGGAACCAATAGTCTCTTGCTGCTTCTCGAGCTAGGTCAAGGTAGCCCTTTTTCGAGGACTTTCCTCCACGAACCTTGAGTATCATTTGAGGGGGTTCTTGGAAGGCTGTGAAAGGACTTCTAAGCGATTGAAGTCTTTTTCCTGAAAAAGGGGTATTTTGTGAAACAAGGAAACGGACTTCTAAAGGAAGTCGAAGTCATGAAAAGTTCATTCCGAGGAAGCCTAAAAAACTAACTTCCTGAACTCACTTCTCTCAAAGTGAACAGATGATTCTAAGTAACAAATTTTATTAACGATTTTGCCCACTTTTATTTCCCAAAACTATCCTATCAAACTCAAACGCTTATAGATTACTTCGTTGAATATCAAGAGAGTGCAGGAGAGACCCATTCTAGTTCAATTCTGCAATAGTTTCCAATTCAAACAGGTTCTCTCCCCCACATGCTTATAAGATTTTAATAAATTATAGTTCTTCAAACGTTGTTGTTCTCTTTCTTTATTATGACCAACTATTGAAACCCACCCTAGTCTCCCTTTTGATTTCTCTAGCAAAACTTCAGCTAAATCTTTTATTTCTAAGGTTAGGCAGTCTCTCTCTATATACAATATGTATATATATATATGTATGTTTTTGTTTCTTCACATTTTGTATATGGAATGATATAAAACAGAGAAAATTTTCTAAGTCAAGGAACTTTTCGATTCGTGATTTTGTTTTGATTGAAACAAAGTAGATGGAACTTTGCTGTACATTAATCTTAGACTTTTTAATTCCTCTATTTTTATGATTACAATCCAATTCCAGTTTCATCATAATTGGTATATATTCTTAATTCCTTGCAACTATTCTGCTATTGATGTGGTATGCATATATGCCTTTATGCATTATGTTTTAACCATCTTCAATCTGATGTTTCATGTTTGGTTATAACACTGTAAGACCTTCATTATCACGAGTCATCTTGCCCCTAGCTCGAAAGAGAATTTTTTTGTGGTTTGTTTGCATCTATTCCAAAATAGAGTTACAAGTAAAGACAATGAAACAAATTTTCTCTTTGGAGTACACTGTGGTCACCACCATTTATTATTCATAGCTTTCAATGGGTAATTGTACTTTTTAAATTGATACTTGAACGAAGAGGTCATGAAAATCAACTTGTTTGTACTTGAAATGATTAAAATCCCTTACAAATTTAGGACTTTTAAAAATTTGTATTCACTGAACACCTAAACAAATTCCCTTTATGAAAGGCCTTTATGGTAGAAGGTCTTTTAGTGTCAGAAAGCTCCCCCAAACACTACCTTGGCCTTTAGCTGCAAGTCAAAGTCCTTCCTAGAATCTAATTAACCTTTCGGTAGTATAGGTTGGTTGGTACAGTAGGTCATAATAGGCCTTCAAAGTCTTGCTTCCAGCCTGGCGTGTACGACGTGTTTTCGAGGCTTTTAGGTTTTCCTACTGCCTCTCCTTCTGGTGAGACTCATCTAGGAAATATCAAGAACTCATGTTATGGACCTTGAGCGAGGTTTATTTGATGAGAAGAGCTCCTCGCCATGCTCTCGAGCGAGTTTTATCAGGTAGATGAGCTTCTCACTATCGTCCTCGAGTGAGGTTTATTTGGGAAGAAGAATCCCTCGCTAAGTATTTTGAACTAGGTGTCATGGGCAAATAAGGGTAAGTGATAGCACTACATATTTTAAGCTTTTGGGGTCTATCTAGGGAGAAAAACTCGTTGTTAAGTATTTTGAGCAAGGTTTATCTAGGTAGAGAACTGGTAGAGAACTTGTGGCAACACTTATTAGAGAGGATGTAGTCCTTGCAGTTGCGTATTTAGCAGCAAAACTTATTTCAGGTGGGGACTTGTCATATTCAAATTGTTTCACGAAGACTAGGGTATCCTTCTTCGTGTGAGGCTTCCTGAAAGCAATAAGAAGAAATATTGAAGACAATATGCTTTTGGGAAAAGTGGTACGTCCATGTTACTTCCACATAGACCAATATGCTGAGTCATGTGCTGCATGGGAGTTCCATGTAATGTGTAAATTCATGTACCACATCTAGATATGAAAAGTTGAAACACATGCATAATGGGTGCTAATAAAGGGGGTGTAATAAATGCTGTTTGGTGTCATGTTTCAATTGCATGTTTCCAGCTTAGCGTTTTAAGTGCTTTCAATTAAAATTTGTTAAAAGTTTCAGTACCTTTCCTTCTAAAGCTTAGTGGTGATTTACACCGACAAGAAATAATTTTCAATGTTCTCTTCCATGGATAACATTTTGAATGAGAAAAAATGTATTATATTAGCACGTCTTCTTGCGATAAATAATAGTTGAAAAGCTGGGCAGGGCATGGACCGCATGGTAGTTGCATCCTTTATTTGCTCTGGGTGTTTTCAGTTATGTCTCAGCATAGAATTTACTTAAAGTTTGTGGTGCAAATTGATAAGTTATTTGCTGTCGGTTGTTAATATGCCAATGACCTCCTTTTTTTATTACCCTAACATCCATAATGTACATATATTGATCAGCAACTTCTCTATATTACATCCTCACTATATTCTTCTTCTATTTTTTGGTAAAGCACTATATTCTTCTTTTTATTGTTTAGATTTTTCTAATTCTGTAATGACATCTTCAGACCACATATGAGAATTTTCGCTACAGAGCAGACAGCAGACTCAATGTCTATGACCAGGGCTGCCTGGGCAATTTTTTCGAAGTGTTCTGCTCAAAGATAGAACCTTCAAGAAACAATTTCCGTGCCTATGTACAAGAAGATGCACCAAGGCCTCCCAAGGGCCCTGCCAGGGTAGTAGAAGTAGATGATAATGGTGGGGAAAGACGAGAAAAAGTAGAAGATGATCTAGAGATTGGCGATGATCTTCTGAAGATATCCCAACGCCGTGATCTTGAAGAAGGGGATATTCGAAACAGAGGCAGTGATGGGCTACCTAAGAAGTCTTTGGATGTTGAATTTGGTTTAGGATTGGAACTGCGGAAATCCATCTCCTGGTCAGGGACACACCACTCCAGTTTGGGTAGAAGAAATGCAAGCAATGAATTGTCGTCGGAAATTCCTGTCATTAACTCCAATCGCTGAGAGCAGAGACTATATACTCAGAATGAGGAACACCAGTGAGTCGGTTTAGTAATTTTTGTTGTGGTGCAATCTGCACCAATCATTGTTTTGGATAGTTAAAGATATGCTCTAGGCTGTTGAAATTTGACCTCCCTTTTTTTTTTTTGGTGGAATACCAACTGATCTTGAGCTCCCATTCCCTCTTTTGTATCCTTGTCCTTGGAGAAGGCGCAAGTGTGTATGCAAGTGTTGGACGAGACAGTTGATAGAGTTCCTTATGAAATTTCTTTTGTGTAACTTGATATTTTTTTCGATGTTTATGTACATTTAAAGCTTGTTTGATTCTTTTTGTTTAAATTTTCCCATGTTGGGATTATTTTAGAATTGGATATATTAGTCTTAATTATTGGATTAGCATTACTAAATGTTTGTGTTTTTCTTTTCACTAATTGAAGAACAGAGGTAAACGATGGTGGTGTGGTCAAATGTGGATCAAATCAACTGAAAGTTCTTGGTAAAAGCGACAGCTGCAAAAGAAGGGTGGTTGAAAAAAATCCATACTGATGATGATTATTTTGAACTGATAGTCACTATGGGGAATTTGAATAATTGCCTTCGAGGGTTCCACGGTTATTTTAAAAAAAGTAGACATAAAATTTGAATAAAAAAATAAAAAATACATGTTATTAATTTTTTTTGGTACTAAAATAGTGAATTACGAGTTTTTGAATTGAATTTAAATTAAACTAATTATTATTCAAACTCATAATTCAATATTATTAAATAACTAAAACTTAAGGGAATATATAAAAAATAGATTATATATCAATTATTGGATAAATATATAATTATAAAATTTTTCTTCTATTTAGTTAGGATGTAAATGAAATATGCAGTGATTTAAGACTTAAATGAAAAAATAAATAAAAAATCAAAAGCAAGACTTACTGATCTTAGAGTAATTTTTTTAGGACTTATTTGTTTTTCAATAAAAATAGTAGGATTTAACATTAATGATTTAACATTAATTTTTCCGAAAGAATATGGGAGGATAAATAGATATCTATAGGCTATATCTATCATTTTGCTTTCATTTAAAATTAGAAATAACATAAAAGGAAAATAAAGGGAATTTTTTTTAACATTTTAAGAGTTTGGATAGCAAAAAATAATTTTTTTTGTAAAATTAATTTTCCATAACCACCTAACTTTTTTATAAAATTTTCCTACAAAAAAACATAAAGAAATTTTGATTTCTTGATTTTTTTTATAAATTTACAACAATACCTTTTTTTTTCTTTGGTACATTTAATGCATTCCAAATTATAAAATTATAATTTTCTATCACTTTCTTGAAAAATTTCAAACTAACTAAATACATGTTAAAATTTTTATTTTACTTTCACTTTCTTTTGCATTTTTTACTTTCACTCTTCGTTAATTCACTTTACTTTCTTTTGCATTTTTTAATTTCACTTTTCGTTATTAGCAACGGATTTTGGGAAAGAAAAAAAAAACTATGAGAGAAAAAAAAATGTGTTAGAAAGAAATAAAAATGATTATTTGGTTGTAAGTGTATTAATTTATTATTTAAAGGTGTATGGGTAACATTATAATTTTATTATTTATATTTATTGGACTCGTAAACCCGTTGATCCAATTCCTTTCTCCCTTTTTTTTTCCACCTCAAATGTAAATCATATTTTTTGCCAAAAAAAAAAGAGAGGGCAAAAGTGCCCAAAACCCTCCTCCGGTTTTAAAAAGATGCAAGAAATTCCTCTATACTATATTTTAGATTATATCACACTCTCAAGTAAATACTCATTTTACATATATTATCTTTTCTATCACTGTTTTATTTCTTTCATTATTATTAAAAATAAAAAAATAGAGAGTGGAGGGATTTTTTATATTAACTTTTTTATTTTAATAAAAGAAAAAGAGAGGAGTTTTTATTATAAAAAAAAATTCAAAAAAAAAACTAAAAATACACAATTCCTTAATAAAAAATTTCGAATTTATTTTTTGTTTTCTGGAAATCGTTTTTGAAAAAATTTTCATTTGAAAGAGTGGAGTTTTTTTATATTAACTTTTTTTTTACCTTAATAAAAAAAAAATAGTGTACATTAAATGGGTTAAGTGCGTTTAATATTAAAAACTGCTCCAGTCGAGTAATCATTTGAATTCCTCTCTCTAAAACTCTCTCCAGAACCATTTTTCGATTCAAAGCTGGGTTTCGAATTCAAAATGGTATTTTATTTGAAATTTTCATTTTCTTGCTCCAAATCTCACATCTTGTACTCTGTTTTTGTGTTCTTTTGATGCTTAGCTAAACCTCACTGTTATATTGCAATCCTTTTGTGTTTCAGGAAGTTGGAGGTAACTTGGATGCGTCAATAGATTAGTTGTTGAACGTGGAGAAGCGGATGAGACTCGCCGGTGATGTTGCCGGCACAAAAAAGGCGGTAACTGATATCTTGCAACTTTGCTTTGAAGCCCGTGCTTGGAAGACCCTCAATGACCAGATTGTGTTGTTATCGAAGCGACGTGGTCAATTGAAGCAGGTATAGTCTATAGATATAAAATCACTACAATTTGAGTTTATAACATCTTTATTGAAAATAAAAACATTTTCTTTGTGTTTCTTAATCTAGTGAACTAGTATACATTTTGGTTAATGGAATGTGGTTGTCTTAGTATTGATATTTTGGTTACAAGAGATTTAATTGGGTTAAGTGGTTCTCCAAATTAGTGTAGACTTGCAATAGGATCAGCATTACCCCTCTGTGTGCGTGTATTATTTGTCTTACAACATGGATGAGTAGTAAATTAGAGGTCTAGAGATCTTGTCTAGAATCACGATGGGCCTAAGGTAAGGTAGAACTAAAAATTGGTTTTATTAGTAAAAGTAGAAATATAAGTGGGGACATAGTGGAGATCAGTGAAGAGTGCTAATATCTTCCTTGGAATTCAACACTTATGTTTACTTTTGCTCGATTACTCATTTAGAGGGATGATAGGATATGATGTTAATCCTAAAACTGAAGAAGGATTAATTTAATGGATGGGTGTTTCTAGAATATTGTGTGATCAACTTTCATATCTAAAATTAAAAGGTGAATTTTATGAACAGTTATAAACCATCATACTTTACAGAACAGATTAAAAAAAATAGTTGAGAGACAACATGTTCACGAAATGAGCATGGTAAGCGTTTGTTGAGATGGATGTGTGGTAAGATAAGAAAGGCTAAAATTAGAAAAAATTACATTGATAAAACAACTTAAGCAGCACTTACTGAAGAAGAAAAACAATCAAAAAAGATGGTTTGTTATGTAGGTAAGACCAGCACTAATGAGGAAGAGTGACTAGGTCCATATTTAGGGTATTATTAGGCAATAAGAGTAGACCAAAACCATGGGTTTGAATAATGAATAAAAGATATGAAAATGTATAGTTTAACTAAAGTCACCACTTTACGATTTATTTAAAACCGACCATAGTTGGGACAAGTTTTATTGAGTTGGAGAGATAATTGGATTGGATTTATAAGTTTTGCTGATCGAATCTTAGTACTTGATTATGTTGATTTAACCTGCAGTACAAATTTGTTCCTAATCAGAATTATTGGAGAAAATTTGGATTTGACTCCGTAAAGAGATAGATGTGATAATTTTTACATGCTTATGTGCATGCTGCATAGGCTGCTTGCATGCATGTAATACCATGTATATATGAGTGTATGTATGTGCATATACATATATGTGGAGAGATGTGTGTGTGTGCATATTTGCATGGATAACCTAGCCGTATATGAAGAGGGGTGTCTGCACATGTGTGTTTCAATGTGTCCTTTTTGTTTAGGATTGGTGAATACTGATACAATATTAGTTTAGCTTTTAATGTTTCCTGTGTAATGCTATTTATCTTATTTCACCCTTCTTTCAAAATGTTGAAGTCACAGTTTTCTTTGTATTTTCTTTAGATAAATTTATTTGATTATGCACTGAATTTCTATTAGAGTTCTGTTGTGATGTGGTTTTTTGGCCTTTTTTTGTGATAAAATATTACCACGCGACTTGTTTTAGTGTATATCTTTTGTTAATGTTGTTCATAGAGCTGCTGTTTTCACACAGGCTGTAACTGCAATAGTTCGGCAAGCCATGCAATATATTGATGAGACACCTGCTATTGAAACTAAGACAGAGCTGATTCAAACCCTTAACAGTGTATCTGCTGGGAAGGTAAACATACATTTATAAGTTTGAAGATGTTCTATGTTGTTGTCCTTATTTGAAAGTCTTATCTTTGTTCCTGTTTCTTCTTCTTTATTGGACACATGGTATTATAGATATATGTTGAGATAGAGAGAGCATGGTTGATCAAGAAACTTGCAAAGATTAAGGAAGAACAAGGGCTTATAGCTGAGGCTGCTGATTTGATGCAAGAAATTGCGGTCAGTGTGGGATAAGTTTTTTGTTCATTGACTTCTTAGATGTTTTTGTTTGAATGTTGAATTAAAATCATATGAGGAGTTGTGTTTTCCCTCTCCTAGAACCTTTACTTATATATTGAGTTACAGGTGGAAACATTTGGTGCAATGGCAAAAACTGAAAAAATAGCTTTCATTCTTGAACAAGTAAGGGGTCTCCTTTCCTTTTTATTTATTTATTTTTTTAATCCTTGTAAGCAGTTTCTTTGAATAGAAATTTGAAATAAAAATAGCGATATTATGATATTTGAAATTCGCAGGTTCGTCTGTGTTTAGACCGCCAGGATTATGTTCGTGCACAAATCCTATCAAGAAAGATCAGTCCTAGAGTTTGAGACTGATACTTCAAAAGGGAAGAAAAAACCCAAAGAAGGTGAGAATGTTGTGGAAGAGGCTCCCACTGATATACCATCACTATTAGAGTTGAAGCGAATTTACTATGAACTAATGATGCGGTATGTATGTGCCTTGCTTTCAATTTATATTTTCTCTGTTTATGAGCTTTCTCCCTAAAGGAAAGGTGGCGTTTTGAGCCCCAATAGGGCAGTCTGATGTGTGTGTGCGTGCGTGTGCACACGTGTGTTGCTTACCTATCCAAAAAAATAAAAACTCATGTAAGGAGGAAGATAGCCCTCCCCCTTTTTCTCTAAAAGGTAAATTCCACTTCAATTCCCAAAAATTTAGATCACCATAATTTTTGAAAACATTATTAGGAAACCACATTGTGTCGCTTAAAATTAAGAAGGATAAATTTTACACAGAATTTTAAAAGGGTTAAAGTAATTAGTTGATATGGTGACTAAGAATAATGTAACCTCACTTCTTTTGAGTATATTTTTATAGAACCTTCCAAATAAACACATTATAAAATCTCTTAGCTTCGAGTGTGTTTTCACACGTGAGAAAGAATGACCATCAAGGCAATCAATAGATTGGATGACGGTTTGAGTTTGACCTAAAATTTAGCTCGATTAAATTTGAGTTATGATGCTAGTTTGGATATGTTTGTTTGAAAATGAATATGATTTATAAAAATCAGATAATAATTGTGTTGAGCTTAAGCTTAGATAGATTCAAATCCATTAAAATCTGAGTCTTATTAGAAAAATTGCATATTATGAAGAACTTTTAGTACAGAACATTGCATTCGGGTTCGAATCGAATTTGAATTTCGAATCTAATTGGATTTGAATGTGGTTATGGATATTTAGAATCCTTTGGAATCATGCTAGAATTTGGATCTTGATATGGAATTGGACTTAACTCGGGATCTTGCATAAATTGCATATTATGAAGAACTTTTAGTACAGTACATTGCATTTGGGTCATTTGGGTTCGAATCGAATTTTAATTTCGAATCTAATTGGATTTGAATGTGGTTATGGATATTTAGAATCCTTTGGGATCATGCTAGAATTTGGATCTTGATGTGGAATTGGACTTAACTCGGGATCTTGCACAAATTCTACCTATTGACTACAACAACCGTCATGACCCATCATGTTGTGGTGCTCTATTTCACTCTACCAACAGTACCCTCAGTAGCTGCTGGCACCATCATGTTTCCACATTAACTTTTCCACTTCTCTCCTCCATCATGAATGTGTACACACACACATGTACACATGTAAATAAATATATACAAATACGGATTAACCACTTTTGAGAAGATTGCAAACAGAACTGAGTTTTTAATTAGTTACAGTTGTTAGTGACTGCGAAAGTTTGGTTAAACCTAGAGGGGGGGGGGGGTGATTAGGTTTAGTTGCTCGTTTGCTTAACTTTTCAAATTAATCCAATTTTAAGTCCAATTAAAATTAAAGCAGTCCCACAAAGCAAGTAAATAAAATGAAGTGCAATAAAGTAAATAATGCACCAGATATATGTGGAAAACCGAGATCGGGAAAAAACCACGGGTGAGACTTGTAGCCCTGGAAAGCCAAATCCACTACAATCGAAGCAAAGTACAACAGACTCTGTTTCAGACTCACACCTACTCCACTCTAACAAGAACTTGATGCAAAACGCCTCAGGCTTACTCTTGCGACTTCCTCGTCCAATTGCTGCACACTCTTGGTTAACGTCACGGATAACTAAAAGAACACGAACACTCAGCAAGTATTTTGCCCCCTTCTTAGTGCGATCTTCTTCTCCTTCCTCAACAACGAACAGTTGTAGAAGAAACCAAACGATCCAGTGACTTGATCAATAAGAAATCTCTGAAGTAGTCTTCGAATGATTGATAAAGCAAAGAGAGAGACACAACCTAAATCACTCATAGTGTATATACGTGTGTGATCTCTCAAAGAAATATAAACAAAGAATTAAGGAAGAATTCTCTGCTCTAAAAATATCTTTATGCTTTCTCTCTCTAGAAAATAAAATTTTTGATGTATATTGAAAGCCTAATGAGAGAGAAGATATATAAGGTTTTTATAGATGTTAAAAATCCTAATTTTCCTTGAAAAACAAGTTAAGAATCAATAGGAAACGTATCCCAAAGTTTAAGGAAAGTTCAGAGTCAAAACTCAGTCAAAATAGGACATTGCAGTTCAAAATTGCCAGACCAAAAGACTTGGACTCGTCCAGCTCATTCTTGGACCGGTCCAGGTTTGAGCTGGACCAGTCCAACCTTGATTTTTCTTAAAAATAGCCCGAAAACCCTAATTTTCAAGGTTGGAACCTCCCATTTCGAAATATATGTGTTTTCACCACTTCACCTAGACTACGTGACTCTCATACTTTTTATCAACAATGTCTACGTG
Source organism: Cornus controversa (assembly GCA_026545225.1). Taxonomy (NCBI): domain Eukaryota; kingdom Viridiplantae; phylum Streptophyta; class Magnoliopsida; order Cornales; family Cornaceae; genus Cornus; species Cornus controversa. The sequence goes on along the minus strand of CM048845.1, from coordinate 109,512,771 downwards.
CAATCGAAACCACTCGAAAACTTCAAACGATCAAACCCTTGTTCAATGTATTGATGTCTTCTTCCAAAGTGTCAAGCTTCATGTCTTTGAAGATCATCTGCATGTTTGGCGTACCATTTACTCTAAAAGCTTAAGCTGTTAGAGAGGGTGTAACTTAAATATATAAATCCTTCAACATATACAGACTTCTCCTTAGATTTGAAGGTTGATAAAATAGACATCCATTCATAATCGACTAGCATAGTTAGCCATGATGAAACCTTAGGTTAGCGATTTGACATTTATAAAGTTTTAATTTTACTCTTGAAATTACTATAATTTGATACAACACAAATTTATTTATTTTTCTAGCATTTAAAATGAAAATGGTAGTTTTGGTAAGTGCATCATTTTCTTTTCACTTTCATGTTATCCAAACTAACAAAATAATATTTTCCCACAAATTTTTTGAAATATTTTCCTGCTAACCAAATGCATGTTGGAAACTGAATTTTCCTTTCTTTCACTTCCACTTTCTACCATAGTTTCGTCTAACCAAACAGACCCTAAGAGAAAAGAAAAAGAAAAAAAAAAGTGCAAAAATAAAGGTTTAGATGTTATCCCTTGCATGTCGTTGTCCCATCTGCCATTTCAGCAGTGTGCTTCATCTCTCTCTCTCTCTCTCTCTCTCTCTCTCTCTATGTTTATGAGTGTATGTGTTTTAGTGAGGGAGAGAGTGTTTCGTTGTTAGATTGAATCGTCAAAAGTCACATAGTTATCCTTAAATTTCTCTGAGTTTCTGTTTTCATTTTTAAATCTATTGTTCATGGGACACTTAGAAACAGCCCCCATATTTTATACTTCGATCTTCCTTTTTTTGGTATTTTAAAGGATGTCCTCGACTCCCCGTGTTATCCAACACACGTGTTTGTTGTGGGTTTTGCTACTTTTTTTTTTTATAAATTAAATAGATTCTTAGATTTGTTTGACGCATACCAGGACGTGTTTGACGCGTGTTCGAAACATTTCAAAAACCAATGAGCCAACTTTTTAGGCATGACTATGTTTAATCTTTCATTCACTCACTGAGGAATAGGATGACACCAGAACATGCCAAATATTTGGTATCCATTCATTATGTCAAGGAGAAGCCCACAGTGAGCATCAAGAAAAAAGTAAAATGTGGGATATTCAGGGGATGTATTCGATTCTTTTGGAGATGTTGGGGTGTTTGAGGTTATAAATCTCTTACTTGATGAATCAAAATTAGAGGCTATGGTATTTACGGAGGATGGAAGTGCTAGGGATAATGATCAGGCAAATGAAGTCAGGTCGAATGACAAATATGAAGAGAGGCTTACTTTCTTTTCAGCAAATGGGATAAACCTTACCTTCTTTTTTCTTTGTGACATTCACTTTATGCAAAATAATACCAAATGTTAGGCCTATCTCTAGTTTTTCCTCCTAGCCTTGTGCATTTGTAAGACTAACACTCCGTAATGGGCCTTAATTTTCCTTTTATGGATATTGACACAACTTTTAATTGTTAAATGATGGATGCTCAGATTTTTGTGGCTTGGAGATGTATTTTATGACTTTCTGATGATGGTGATATATTACTATATTATGTTGAATGATAATTTAATGGTAGAGTTAATGTTATTGTTAGGTTTCGTTCTTTTATTTGTTTTGATGGCAGCATGATGTTGATATCTTATTACTTTGTAAAGTTGCTTAAGTTGAGTAATTCGTAAATGATAGAATTATTGCTATACCTCATTGTTTATCGTGATTTGTGGATTTCTATTTCTTAGGTTGATGAAAAATAATATTATTCCAATATTATATGATCATATATATTAATATTTATTTATCATTTTCCATGCCCTCACAAGTCTTGCATTTTTGGGATTGTCATGTTGCACATTTCCGTGTCATGGCATATCTGTATCTCTTATCTCTGTTCTTCTTTGCCCTTCAAAACCTTTTTTTTCAAAAAAAAAAAAAGAGAGGTACATGTACACTTCAAAACTGCAGGCTCTAGCCTTTAGTCTAGTGGATAGATGTAGTCACTATAAAGACTCAAAGCCCATATAGAATGATCTGGCTGAGTTCAGCACTAATTTATTTTCTAGTTTGCATTCCAATTGCCCTTTACTGGAGTTTGAACAAAAAATCCTTTTAAGAATTTGATGGACATTCCATGCTCAACCCATTGAACAAAGCCTTAATAGTAGTTACAAGCGTTGACGGATACTAGGAGCTTTATTGCCATTGAGGCTTCTTTTAGAAAGGAAAAGGAGAAAGTTGTCTGAGATTTCTATTCGGGTGAGGAGGAATGGAAAATATGACTTGGTCCGTCCTCTAGAATGAAAATTTTCCAATTTTTTAAAATATTGTATACTATGTGCATTTGCCAACAAAAAGAAAGCAAGTACTGTTTCAGCTAATAAATTTGCCAGCCAGCACCTGCTTGAATTTTTTTTTGGCATTTCTCTCCTTGCACAGATTCTTATAAGCTATTGCATGGACCTTGGTAACTTGCTAAAGTGGCCTACGGAATATCCGGACCAACTGTGACTGTACATGAATCTGCTTTTATATATTTGCTTTCTTGCTATTTAAAATAGACTGGTAATGATTTATGCCAAGTTGCCAGCTATCTCCATGTAGGCGTGTCGGAGGAGTTTCAAGTGAAAACAAGCTGAATATTTGGATTGTTGTGCAATGTGCATACAAGTATTATTGTTCAGAAAATTGTCATATTCATTTGTTTTATTTTCGATCTGTGTAGGTACTATTTACATAGCAATGACTACCTTGAAATATGTCGAAGTTACAAGGCAATATATGAGATCCCCTCTATTAAAGAAAACCCAACTCAATGGATACCAGTAAAGAATCTTCTCAATTTATAGTTTTCCTAATTTTTTTGTTATTGATACATTAACTATTAAAAAAATACAATGACGCCTTCCTCCATCTTGGTGAATTTATCTAATAATTTTATTTTATGCAGCTTTTAAGAAAAATTTGCTGGTATTTACTTTTATCACCACATGCTCCTATGCAATCAAGCCTTCTAAACTCTACCTTGGAGGATAAGAATCTTTCAGAAATTTCTCATTTTAGGTATGCTTCTTTTTTTTCCCCTCTGCATCCCCCACCCTCAGTGTGTTTAGGCACGGTGGTTGGTAACTTTCATCATTCAGTGTATGCCATTAATGCCTTTTGGTGCCCTTTGTTTTGTCATAGGTTGCTCTTGAAACAATTAATTACGATGGAGGTCATTCAATGGACGGCTCTGTGAAATACATTCAAAGACGAGTTTGAGAATGAAAAGAACATGCTTGGTGGCGCTTTAGGTGACAAAGCAGCTGAGGATCTTAGACAGAGAGTCATAGAACATGTAATTGTCCACTACATTTTCAGTTATATGCCATAATTCTTTTTCATCTGTTGAGTTAGTTTGTAATCATTCATTTGCAAGACATTCTTTCTTTGTAGAACATCCTCGTCATCTCGAAGTATTATTCAAGAATCACCTTGAAGCGACTTGCAGAGCTGCTGTGTCTCAGTATTCAGGTTTTCTGATATTAAATATATACATCATAATTTTCAATATTTGTGACACCAATTGACCTATTTAATATGATGAAATTGTTTACCAACTTTTTATAGGGAAGAATGATTCTTAGGAATATATATCATGAAACAATTTATTTGACATAATTCTTTTCGTGACTTAAAAGAATTACCTAATTCTTTTTGTGCCTTAAAAGAAACATTCTTGGATTTTGATCTATGACATAAATTCCAATGTAACTGTTTATAAGCAGACCTTTACAGAAGACAGGGCACGTGGCATGATATCTGCGTAATTGATTTTGTAGACTTCCATCTTAGGTATTTACCCCATTATGCTTGCACCAGCCTAGTAACTAGGTTTGATGTTAATGCCTTTTGTGACTCTCAATGCAGTATGCACACCAATTCAAGTCATTATTTACTTTTCACTCTGCTCATAATCCTTTAGGACGCTGCTACCACTATACATCAATTTATGCTGGCCATTTTTTCCTTAATAAGCGTCTTCTGCATCAATATAATGTACAAAAATAGATTGTTATTGCCCATATATAATTAAAGCAGATCTTGGTCCATGGAACCCCAAGAAGCCTCCGTGTGTATGTGTTTCAATTCAACTTACTGCCTCTCTTCTTCCAATCTTTTATTTTTAGCTTCAGCTTTCCAGTGATCCTATTCTGGTACTTTTCTGGTCCAAAACCTGAAATTCTGTCTGTTTTTAATGAAAATTTTCTTTGGCTGCTTGAAGTAGATTGCATGGATGATAATGCCATGATAAAATGTTAATTATGCTTTAAGGGCTAGTTTGGTACGCAGTAATGGAGGTGGAATGGAAATGGAATGGCCATTCCAAGTCATTCCCTTGGAATGCTCGTTCCAACAAAACCATTCATCTTCTTGAGTTATGGAATGGTTATTCCATTCCCACTCATTATTAAAATCATCCTCTCTCTCTTCATTAATTTCTCTCTTTTACAACTCACTCCAGAATATATATATATTTAAGGTATATATATATAAATGAGAGAGAGAAATGAACTCTCTCTCTCTATATATATATGGTAATTTCACTCTCTGTGCAATTACAACTCACTCCATGAATATATATATATAATGGGTAATTAGCGTTAATTTCTCTATCTATATATATAATAGGTATGTTATATACTTGCCACACACCAATATACATATATCTGCCACATGCCCATATAACTTGCTATATTTTAAGTTGTGAAAGAAAAGGAAGGTTCTTGTTTTATCACTTTTAGTTTTTAATAAAGTACTAATTTTGTTTTCGTATAAAAGATTATATTAATCTTGACTAGAAGAAAAAGACAAATTATATCTTGATTTAGAAATTTTTAATTGAATGGGTAATTAAATTTTTTTTTTTCACATGGTAATTAAATTCAAGTTGGCCAAATGTCCCATTTTTAAAATTGATTTTATTTTATAAGAAAAAGTATAGCATGTTGGAAGGTACTACTATTTCATTCCTACATCATTCTCTATCTACAGCCAAACATTGGAATGAGAATGGTCATTCCATTCTATTCTCATTCTCATTTCATTCCTAGCTTCATTGCATTCCCATTACATTTCATTCATGCGTACCAAACTAGCCCTAACTCTTCACTACAATTTTTTTCTCCTTTCAACCATTGTGATCTTGTGATAAGTTGCTTTATACTCTGGAATTGTTTCCCCTTTTTTCATGTTTGTTGGTCGGTTGGTTGGGGCTCTGCTGTCACCCCTTACAGGTATAGCCTCCTTGTTTTGCATTGCATACCTTGCCCATCCCTGAAAAGATGGATGCCCTGCCTTTAATTATTTATTTTCCTACAGCTGCTTCTCAAGTTCATTTGCTGCAAACCTCCATAGGTTTCTGCCTCTGTCTGAAATGTTTACTAATGCAATGCTGTGCCTGTTTATATGTTGAAGGTGGATTAATCTCAATTGATTCTCTTTGATAAATTTACCTATTCTCTCTCCTGTCTCAGGAAGCTGAAAAGCATCTTTCAGCTATGGTGGTATCCAAAGCACTCGTGGCAAAGATTGACAGGCCAACCGGTGTTGTCTCTTTCCAGACAAGAAAGAGCAGCAATGACGTTTTAAATTCCTGGGCCATGAACTTGGAGAAGCTGCTTGAACTTGTGGGGAAGAGTTGCCACCAAGTCCACAAGGAAACTATGGTTCACAAAGCTGCCTTGAAATTGTGAAAATACGGTATCACTGACTGGCAAGTAGAGTTCTCCTTTTAGAATTTCTATGTTATTAGGGCAAATGCAAAATATTACTAAAAGTAAAAGATCATAGGAATGACGATGAAGGGTTTACATTCTGCATGGTTTCTTCCTTCAATCTTTAGTCATACTCATTGCTATTTTCATGATTTATTAAACTTGTAGGGCACAGTATTTTTTAATGAAAACAGGATGTGGATTATATATATATATATATTTTTTACAAGTATATTATTATATTTCACTTTTTCAATGCTGTGTTTTGTATATGCAACTGCCCTGATGGTGGGTGGATTGGGCTATAGAGATTTTTCTGTTTTCTAATAATAGAAAATAGTTTGAAATTTTGTTCAATTATTAGCTAAGAAGCACGGACACGGACAAGGGTACGACACGACACGGACACGGCGATACGACAAATTTCAAAAAAACAGGACACGACATGGCGGGGATACGGCTATGAAATAATATATTAATATATATTCAACAAGTTAATCAATATCCACAATATCATAAATTTAACAATAAAAAAATAATAAATCACACAAATACTTCAATTTATTATCAAGTAATTAATGTATTTTCAAAAAGGATGTTCATTATATTGGCTTTTTTATTTTTTTTGTTTCTAAATTTATTATTTAGGAATTTTATCTAACTATTTTTTATTTTAAAAATTTTTTATTTTAGAAAATACTATATTTATATAGAAAAGGGCATAATAGTCATATTAAATGATATATGTCATTATAGTTATTTCAAGGGGTCAATATGTCAATTTTTAGAAGATAAGGGGCTGAAATGCTAAAAAAAATAGTTCAAAGGGGTCTTTTTGTAACTTTGCAAAAGTTCAAGGGTTTTTTTGCACTTTTAAAAATTACAAAATGTACTCAGCCGTGTCCCCCGCGTGTCCTTGCCGTGTCCCAGCCGTGTTCTAAAAAAAAAAATTCCAGGACACTTCTACGGAGTGTCCGACACGTGTCCAAGTGTCCGAGGAGTGTCCGACACGGGCACAGCACCCCTATACGAAGTGTCCGTGTTTTCTAGATTATTAGTTTTTTTTTTTCTTGTAAATATAGAAAATAGTTTGAGAATATCGGCTTAATTGCACTTCTTTTTTTCTCCTGGCAATATGGCTTAATTGCACTTAATCCCCCTCTATTATGGTTTGTGGCATATTACTCCCTCAACTATATTTTTGGCGGATAATCCCCTCATCTATCAGAAAGGTTCCATATTGACCCCTGTGGCAAATTGGCGGTTAAAAAAAATTGAAATGTCTATATTGCCCCTACTAAGAAAGTACATTATTATATCTTCAAATAATTAATCAAATCCAAAAGTACTAAACTGGTTGGCATCATAGAATCAATCAACACATGGTCAAAAAAGAACGATAACCCAAGCCTCTAGAGTAACGTCCTAGAAAATTTCCAATATATATGTGTGTGTACTAATATAACTAAAATTGTCCACAAGAAAGGCTGATAACCAGAATCTGACAATGTTATCACCGGAAAATCGGCATGACTGCTATGATTAGAGGGTTCCCTGAGTTGAATCTGCGGCTGAGCCTGTAATGACTGGAAAATAAGGTGGCAGTGAAGAAGATGAAGATGAAACAGTGTATCCAACTGAAGAAGACTGAAAATGAGAAGCCATCGAAGATGACAATTGCATATGATCAAACAATTTCGTGGGCTGTCTTTCAAATTCACTTGAATTCACAATCAACTGAGAGTAGTGATACATGTTATCTATGCAAGTCTCAGGGTTCTGCAAGTAGTAGGAAGGTTGAGAATGAACAATCGGCACAGTTGACGTTGAAACCGAGAAAAGGGTATTTGGAGAATCAGAGGAAAGGGTATTTGGAGAATCAGAAATGGTCAACTGGGTCATCGGAGAACCGGAGAAACTTGGCCGGAGTGTGACATTTTCCGGGAAGTTGAGCTTGGCCTTGTTGCCTCTGAACCTGAGAGCTGCTTCATCATAGGCTCTTGCAGCTGCTTCAGCTGTGTCAAATGTTCCTAACCAAACCCTAGCAGCCTTGATTGGATCCCTTATTTCAGCTGCCCATTTTCCCCATGGTCTCTGTCTCACTCCTCTGTATCTCCTCTTTGGCTCTTCTTCTCTATATGACTCACTATTATCATATTCATATGTGAGAGTGTATGTAGATGCAGTTCCTGTTGTCCTAATGCTTGAACCTTCTGTAACTGCAGAAATTAAATACCAAACCATAAAGAATGGTCAATGAAAATTCAGGGGTACTGTTAGAATATACAAAACATTCATCCATTCAATATTCTTAATTTTTGTAGGTAAAGGCTATATATATATATATATATAGTGTATTAGCGTGTTATAATGGAGATAGCAAAAAGAATAAATTGAAAGACATTTAGCAGAACTTTAGATTAATAGTGTTGCCTCGAATATGTACTTTCTTTATGTTTCCCAAATTTCGTGTGCATACCTGATACCTTTTTTCACTATATATATATATATATATATATATATATATTTCAACTTAGTTGCCTCCAATCATCACACAAGAGCGTGTGGCCTCACAAACACATAAGGGTGGGATTCACACCTTTGTGAGAGACAACTTAGTTGTCTCCAATCATCACACAAAAGCGTGTGGGCCACACAAACACATAATGGTGGGGTTTACACCTTTGTGAGAGGGTCCTAAGAGTGAATAATTATGAATAATCCGAACGGATGAAAATAAGAGTTTTTATTATCAAAGTAAATGGATATTTTTAATTGACTCGGGCGGTGAAAATAAAATTACAGGCACAAGCAAATTAATTGATGAGACATTTTGCTCAATAACAATTTTATAAGAGAGAGAGAGAGAGAGAGAGATCTTGGTTCCAAGCTTACATCTGATCAAATTAGAAGATGAGCCTTGTAGTGACATGTCACCATATGCTCTACAAACTCTGGTAACTGGTTGAGAAAACTGCCCACCACTACTCTCCTCTTCAAGGCCTCTCTTCTCTCCAACACTCGAAAGAGAAATAGAAGAAGAAGCTACATTTGATGCAACAGTACTACTACTACTACTACTACTGGCACCACCTATATGATCCTCCTCACTAACAAAACCTTCCCTCACCTCACCGGACACCACATGAGTCAGCGCTGACACCATTGCCGCCATCTCTCTCTCTCTATCATACCCTGAAAACATTGGTGGTTCAGTACTGAGTCCTCCATGATCTGTTTCTCTCTCCTGGCCCCTCATCGGAAGCCTCGCCCGCTTGCCAGAGTTTCTTGGATTCGCTACCTTGAACACACACATGCATGTATCTCACCAAGTTGCTACTACATCAAATTGATATACATACATCCACAAGACTGTATTAAGAGTTATATGTAACAATGTGACTATATATAGCGCATGAAACAAGTGTTAATGACTATTTCAAATAAGATGACAATCACCCATTAGGCAAGTAGCTGAGACGAGAGGTGCAAATAGTGAAAGGTGGCTTTCATGGTCCTGTTTTCAGATTTTGGGGTTTGACAAATTCAATCTCTTCCACTTGTAATTGGACAAGTGGTGAAGCAATGGTAAAAAGAGTTTTGTTAAGATACGTATGTGTATTAATTTCTTTGTCAAACAGCGGTCGGCGTGTGGACACATGAGTCGGTACGTGTAGAGAGAGGGACAGAGCCTACAAGATCCTCCGTTGACTTCAGAGAGTGAGAACCGACATGAACCCCGTCGACTTGAGAGTGACCGACATGATATGAGGTCCGTTGGGTTGTTATACTTCGATTTCATTGGGCCTTAATTATTGTAAGTGATACCCAACACGTGTGTGTTTGTGTGTGTGTGTGAGAGAGAGAGACCATTGGGTGTTTTTTTATTTCGATGGATTGGGCCTTAAACCATAGTAAGTGATACCCCATCAGGCATCATGCATGGCTAACTAGGTCAATCCAAATGAGATCATAAATTTGGGCTTGGTCTTATGCCTCCCGAGCTTGTATCCAATCCAATCCATTCCATTCATAGACATTCTAGCAACTCAATAACGCGGTGACAAACTTAGTGAAGCAACTTCATGGGTTTTCAGGGTTGTTCCCTTCCAAGTCTTTCTGAATTACCATTTCAGTGTCCACAACTTACTAAACAATAGATCAAACATGGCATCACTAGCACCCACAAATCTTGGAATCAAGCCAATTCCCTTTTGCATTGACATTGGAAAACCTAGTTATCGATGAATACATTAAGCCAGTAGAAATACAATTTCATAAACACACATGAAAAAACGAATACTAAGTTAACCCTGTACAAAGATTTCAAAGCCATTTAGTATAGAATATTTTAGCACACTTTTGAAACCGATATATTATCCCTAAAACCTTCAAAAGTACCTCGAGAGCCAAAATCCTATCGTTAGGAAAGGCCTCTGGCTAAGCCAAATCTTGTTGCCTTTTAGCACACGGAGAAGGAATCCATAGCAAAGGCAACACAGCTTTTGCTTTCTCTGCATAGAACTCTTAACTTCCACAAGCCATGCACTCTTCACGGTTAGTTAAAGAACATACCATCTGGGACATTTGAGTATTCACATCATCATCTATCGTCTTGGGTTGTCCCTACATTACAAACATATTACAGGTTTATTATATCAGTAAATATAAAGGATCAAGAAAAAATTTGAAAATTTTTGTAGCTTTAACACCAGCCATTACTTTAAGCATTGAAGTGTCCACAGTGAATTTGATGGCATCAGCTGCAGCACGTGACCGTAGGTAATACATCCCTGTCTTCAAACCCTATAGTATACAATAAAAAGGGACAAAATGAATCAGAAAGGTTCCTAAAAATAACCACATTGGTTGTTTCCACACAAATACGATCCAATAACACAGACAATGCTCTTATAAATACCAACAAAATTTGTATCCCTCTACCCTTGTGAGGAACAACCTACACCCCATGACATTCATCATTCATTAGCTTTATTTTTCAGTCATTTGCACCATGAAAAGAGGCTTAAAGTTTGAAATCCCCCAAGTATAAATAACAAGCATGTCCCATGACCACCCAATAATATTCAACCACCTCATGAGCCATTCTTCAAGACAGGAAGAGCATAAATGAATGTAATATACCAGGGAAGTAAGCCAATCTCAGTCATCAACATCCCAACACTTCATGTAAAACACAATTTGTTTACCTTCGACCATGCATGAAAATGCAAGGAAGTAAGTTTTCCAAAATTGGGTTGATCCATGTGTATGTTTAAGCTTTGACTCTGGTCTATGTAGCATCCACGATCAACAGCCATATCAACCAGCGTCCTTTGCTTGATCTCCCAAACAGTCCTGAATGCAGCAAAATGTATTAGCACATGGGGAGAAAAGGATGGAGAATGAATAAAAAGGACATCAAGGAATGGCAACTCTGTACTTGTAAATGAGTTTCAGGTCATCAGGAATTTCTGGGATTTTCTGAACAGAGCCATCCTCGTAAATTATGTTGTTCTTAAGAGCAGGTGACCAAAGGCCCATCTCAGTTAAGTCATTAAGAAGATGTTTATTCACCACAACAAATTCACCACTGAAGCAAGGAAGTTGAGTGTTAGATGGCAACAATACAGTAAATTATAGAAAGAACCGAATATCATATGATGGCTATGCAAACCTTAGAACTCTGCGACTATAGATATTGGAGGTGTATGGCTCAAAGCATTCATTATTTCCAAGAATCTGGCTGGTTGATGCAGTGGGCATAGGTGCTACAAGTAGTGAATTTCTTACTCCAGACTTTGCTATCATCCCTCGAAGAGCATCCCAATCCCACCGATTTGAAGGTGTTACGCCCCACATGTCTGGTTGAAGAATTCCCTGCACAGTATAATGGCCATTTAAACAAATCTACACTAGTCTTGTGCATCTATATGTCAATTATGGCCCCAAGAGCTCCTATATATTCTTATAGTACCAATGATGAAAAGGAAAGGAGTGCACCAAATGATCTTGGAAGATTTAGGTGTCCTTTCTGGTAGGTGACATGTGTGTTCTTTTGATTGCAATGTTTGAAAACCAAGTTATTTCAGTATTTACATGACTTGGAGTGCATTAAGAAATTATCCAAATCACTGAATACACTTGAGGTGGAAATCATCAAACAATTGGTGATACTTAATTGTGCATAACAAGTCCAGCAAAAATAATCAAAGGGGGACAACAGGATTCTTAAAATACCATTAAAAAATCAGCAATATACAGCAAAATTGTAAGAAATTCAACAAAACTAGGCAAGTTGCACTGACATACTAGCACAGAAACATATTCCGAAATGTTTACCTTACTAACAGGACTTCCAATATATGTCTCATATGGGCCTTCTTTTGCAGCTAATTCAGAAGAAGCTTTCAGGGAGTGGTGGTATATAGTCTCAAATATGTCTTTGTTCAGCTGTTGAGCCTAAATTTCAAACACAAACCAATTATGACACCTGACTGATCAATTTGAAGCAGGAATAAGTAGCATGGTGGGGTATTAGATTTTACCTCCGGCGAATCAAATGCCATGCCAAGCAAAATGAAGGTATCTGCAAGACCCTGGACTCCAATACCAATGGGTCTATGGCGTAAGTTCGATCTTTTTGCAGTTTCAACCGGATAGTAATTAACATCAATTATTTTATTGAGATTTGAAGTAACTATTGCAGTAACCTGTCCAAACAGCAGAAAGGAAACAAAAGTTAAGGCCCAGCTAATTTAAACAAAACTAGAAAGATTGATGAGTTAATCTTCACAGGACCAAAAAAGTAATGTTAAAACACATGAATGTTAGGCAATTGGTAAAGTAAATCCAACCTCAGCTAGTTTGTCAAAATCAAAATATCGATTTTTAGAACCTCTGCTGCCAACAAGCTTAGATGGATGTGATTCCATTGGAACACCCTGCAACAAACAACACAATGCAATGCCAAATTAAGAAAGTATAACCAACAAAGAGCAAAGTATTTAAACATACATGCCACAATGACCCACCTTTTCTCTAACATATCGTGGTAAAGCAATTGATGCCAGATTGCATACAGCAGTCTCTGTTGGACTGGTGTACTCAATTATTTCAGTACACAGGTTTGAAGACTTGATAGTCCCCAGATTCTGCTGGTTGCTTTTTCTATTGCAAGTATCCTGGAAAGGTAAAGAGAAATAGGTAAAACTATAATCTTAAACCAACCAAGGAATAAAAAGATAATAAACTTCATATTTAGATTCAAAAATCACCTTAAATAGCATATAGGGGGTCCCAGTTTCTATCTGGGACTTCAAAATTTCAAACCAGAGATTCTGTGCCTGTACAACCTTCTTTGCTTTGCCCTAAATATATAACAAGGGTATTACAAATAATGAAATTTCAATAAGCTCAAACAAAGACAAAATCAAAGAATATAAACATCGGCAGAATTGAACTTACCTCTCTTTCATATTGCGTGTACAAGTTCACAAATTCTTCACCCCAACAATCAGCCAAACCAGGAGACTCATTTGGGCAAAACAAGGACCATTGTCCATTACTTTGCACTCTTTCCATAAAGAGATCAGGAACCCAAAGAGCATAAAACAGATCACGAGCTCGGTGCTCCTCCTGCGATGATAGAGTTCCTCATATAATTGATTTTAAGTGGCAAAAAAAAACCTGAATATAGCAAAAAGAAAACCTATACTGCACACAATGAATCATATATGATCAAAGCACATTAAGCACACACTATCGTCTTATATGCATACCAGTATTCTATGGAACAAAAGCATAGCAATATGCATCAATAATAACCAGGCTCATGGAGCCATTTACTAATACCTTTCCATGGTTTTTCCTTAAATCTAGAAACTCAAATACATCAGCATGCCATGGCTCCAGGTACACAGCAAAAGCACCTGCATAGCATCAACAAAAAACTTCTAAACAAGGCACCAGCATAACATTGAACATCTTAAAACAGAATAAGACCATGATGATTATACCCTTTCTCTTGCCACCCCCTTGATCAACATAACGGGCAGTGTCATTGAACACTCGTAGCATTGGAACAATGCCATTGGATGTCCCATTTGTCCCACGAATATAACTTCCTGTGGCACGGATGTTATGAACAGAGACACCAATTCCTCCTGCTGATTTGCTGATAACAGCACACTCCTTCAATGTATCATAGATACCTTCAATACTATCATCTTTCATGCACACCAGGAAGCAGCTACTCAACTGCCCAGTTGCATCAAAGTAATTATGTGAGATAAAGAGTAAATGTAGCAATTCCTACAAATTACAAAAGAAAAAAGGGGGAAAATAGAAAAAGAGAAGTGATTTTTCATGCATCACAGCTATAACAATAGAAGGCATTATACAAATTCAACTACACAATTGTGTGAAGACTTATCATACTTGGGGCCTTGGTGTTCCTGCATTGAAAAGGGTGGGAGATGCATGAGTGAACCATCGCTGAGACATCAAATGATACGTCTTAAGAACAGAATCAATATCATCCTTGTGGATCCCAACAGCAACCCTCATTAACATGTGTTGAGGCCTTTCTATAACCTTCCCTTGGACCTTCAAGAGGTAGGATCTCTCAAGGGTCTTGAAACCAAAGTAGTCATAGTCAAAGTCCCGGTCGTATATTATCTCACTGTCCAGAAGGGCAGCATTCTGAAACAAACAAATTGTTGGTAAAAATAATAATAATAATAATTAGGGTGAACACTTAATTTTCGTAAGATATCACTTATGTTTTAGAAAAATAAAAAGGTAATGCAACTTCTTAAAGCATAGAGCAAAAGAGTTTCAAATATGACTGTTAGAACCAAAGGTGCAACAGCAGAAGCTAGATATCATAAGATAACTTATGACAAATTTCTAAATATTAATTTTTTGTTCAACCAAAGACTAATGAACTAAATCCTTGATTTTTCAGTAATTTCATCAGATGAATTTTGTGAAATAGCACCCTATATGCACAAATACCTAGAAAAGAACCACACAGACAGAGTATGTGCCCAGCCTCAAATCCATGATCCACCCAATAAGAGAACAACCAATTACAAATTTTTGAATGTTCAAGACTTTCATCTCCAGAGCTTGTAATGAACCAGGTTCTTAAATTTCCAGTAAACTCATTAGATAAATTGACTCACTTCAGATAAACTATGAATAGGAATTTAAATCCTCATATAACCTCTGGAGCACCCTTATGCAGGACCCAAATTACAAAATAACACTGAAAATACCTTCATGATTACTTCATACACATCATCAGCAATCAGGGGAGCCTTCTGTCCAGATCTCTCGCTGACATGGTAGTACATGGCTTTGATCCTGTAGTGACCACGCAGATCAAGGATAATTAATTTACCATAATATAACTTATTTACCATAATATAACTTTCAAGGCACTTACGTCTCTGAGAATGATTTCTTAGTGTTTTTGTGCAGATTTGAAACAACAATCCTTGCAGCCAACTGAGCCAAACAAATGCATAAATAAATGGATAAATCAAACGACAGCATAGAACATCACAAGCGAAATTGCATCATGTAAGCCTAGTTGGAATCATCAAAATCAAATCAAGTATATAATATACCCAACAGTCTAAACCTGGAACTAAAAACATTTATATATCAAATTATCAAGGTGTAGTTAAATACATCAGAAATTCAGGACTAAAAATCAATCATATTGAAGAAATAAACCAGACCCAGAGAGAAGATTTAACAAAATGAAAAGAACAACGGAAAATTCTTAATAAAAGATTAACAATTTGAAATTAAGAACCAAACCTAGTGCTAAAAATCAGCAAAATTAACCAAACAAACCAAACCAAGAACAGAATTATCAACGATGAGAGGGCAAAAACTTACAGAAGCATAATCGGGGTGATTTGCTGTCAATGCAGCGGCGGTTTCAGCTGCCAATTCATCGAGCTGGCTTGTGGTGACGCCCTTGTAGACACCAGCACAGACCTTCTGAGACACGAGCACTGGATCACAGTGGTCGATGCTGAGCCCATAACTCAGCTTCTTCAGACGAGCAGTGATCTTGTCGAAATGCACCGATTCTTGACGCCCATCTCTCTTCACCACATACATCTTTCTTTCTTTCGCTGAATGAGAAGTCTAAGTGAGGACTTATATCGAATAGGTTTGAGGCACAGATAGGATGTACTATCCTGTAAGGATTTATATAAGATTTGAGAGAGAGTTTGAAATTTGTAATTTAGGGTTTCCCTCTATCGTGTTTGGGACGCTATCAAAGTTTCCCGCCAAATGGTATTGTGGATGGTGGCGGGTAATTGGGGAGCGGTGGAGCTGGTGCGGGACCACTGTGTTTCTATCGTTTGAAAAGATTAGGAGACTTTCTTTCCACGCCAAAAGTCTTGTGAGTTGTGAATGATACTAGCTATATGGTTGGCTCACTTGGGAGAAAAACTAGTGTAACGGTGATACTCAATCATTAACGGTGCAACTCGGGCATGGGAGGAAAATTAGTATAACTGTGATACCGGATCATTAAGGCTATGTTTGGTACAGTGGAAAAAAAAAAAAAGAGTAATGAGAGAAGAAAAAAAGAAAAAAAATGAAATGATACAATTAAAGTTTTATTGTTTTTGATTGATTAGTAAAGAAAAAAAAAATTTTGATAGTTCACATGTTTGGAAAAAAAAAAAAAGGAAATAAACTATATAAAAATGTTACCATTATACTTTTTTATATTTAAAAGAACAAATTTTAACTTTTATCAAAATAAAGACAAAGTTGGTATTAATGAAGTTTCATTAAAAAATGATAATTTTTCTTCACTTTCATTCCATTTCCTCCTAATTTTGGAAAGATAACAAAAATTATTATTCATTATTAATTTATTCTTCCAAATCCTTCCCTTTCATTTCATTTCCATTAAAAAATTCATTCCAAACACACAAAAGAAAAAAACATATCCCTCTATTTCCTTCCTTTTCTCTTGCTTTCATTTCTTTCCAACCAAACTGGCCCTAAGGGTGCAACTGGGGTTGATTTATGCTACAAATAAGGCTAAATCTAAATCGACCTTCAACCCAAGCTAACCAATTCTTAAATTTTTTAGCATAAAGTTAAATTCGAGCCTACAACTCAGGTTGAGAATTCAAATTAAAATCTGGATTATTATATAAACATCATGTGCTACACTAACTTTATGCAACTTCTAAATTACTTTTTCATTTTTTTGTGAATGCACATTAGTTACCACTAAACATAATCCCTTTAAAGACTAAAAGATGAACAATCTTAACTTTTTTACAACTAAAATAATTAAAGATATCAGCAAGTACATACTATAACATAATAACAAATGGACCACTAACCAGACTAACCCAACCATAATTTGAAATGTGTATATATATATATATATAAATTGAATTCGGATCAAGTCAAACTCTAATTAAACTCACTGAGATTTTTTAACTTAAACTCAACCTTGACTGTAAAAATAATTGTCCAAACCTGTGAAAAAACTGATTGGATGATAAATTTTAAAACACGGTAAGATTTGTAGAATTTTGTATATGGAATAGAATTTTAAAAGAGTAGAGAATTTTTCTAGAATTTATAAATATGAAAATACTTTGGTGGAGAGTTCTAGAGGCTAGATTTTAGTCATTGATTCTAATGCATGGTAATCAATATACATGCTTAACGATGACTTACTACACTCTTTGTGGCTCACTCTCACACTCTTATGTTATGTTTAGTATGCATAATGGAATGTAATGCCCATTCTAGGTCCATTCGGAATGAAAAAAAATTAAAATTCTGATGAGTGTCAAATGCTGCACATTTAGGCCCTTAAGCATGCATTTGATTGTACCTTAATGATGCACATTTATATGTTTTTAGTTATAATTCAGGTTATTTTTTACTCTAAGTACTTAAAGAAAATAAGGTTGAATCAACGCTTTAAAGAGCTCTGAGTGATGATTTAGAAAAGTCTAGAGCAGTTGCAGCAAACAAACAAATTATAAAAAGCCAGAGAAGGCTTTGTTTGATCGATCGATCTACGCTCAATTGATTGAGTACCATATTCGATCGATCTAAGCTTGATCAATCAAGCATTTGTTCCAATCAATTGAGTCGGAAGTGATGTGAGTTTAAAGATCATATATGCTTTATGACTAGAGGCTAGAGGGGTGCGCGCAGGCTAAACCTTTGGGGCCACGAATAAATAGCCAGAATATAGCTAGTTTGATAGAGCACATTTTGGGGCAAGACACCATCTCTATCTTCTTACTTTCTTTTTCTATATCCATCATTGGAGAAATGATGAAAAGGAAGATCCAAGCCGACTTGAAGACCCTTCTTCTCCCTATGGTCGGCTAACCCTTCTATTTATTGCTTGATAAAGCTCTAAGCTCAAGTATTGTATCAATTTTCTTTTCAATTGAAGGGTTTTTGTAGATTGATGTATGATTCGTGTTTGGTTAGATCTTTTGTTGTGCCAATAATTGGATTGTAACTGATACATTAATTTTTAATTGAATTTATTATTGTATAAGAATTGTTTCGTTGTTGATTGATCTCATATATTATTATTTTTTGTAATTGTGATGATGATGTTTGCATGACAGTTACAATTGGATATAATTTGAGATTGACTTGATGATTCGTGCTCGTGTGTAGATGTGTTGTTCTACAATTTAGTGTAGAATTAAATAAGTAAACTATGCATGCTTAGCTAAGATGAGTCATACTTGTTTACCTTAATTATAATATATTATTGATCTTTGGTGTGTGCTTGTAGCCACATTCGTTAGTATATATCAACAACTTAATATCCTCTGATTTGAATGGTGAATTATTATGCAATTACAAGAGCGTGGATTCAAAAGTCATGAGTATCCATCTCTACTGTTGATGAAAAACAGCCGCAAACCAAGCACAATCACGAAACACGACACAAACGAATCAAGCACAACACACATAACACAAGAATTTACGTGATTCGACAATGTGCCTACGTCCACGGCAAAGATTTGGCAAAAGATTTCACTATGCTAAAATTAGGAAATTATAAGTTTCAACCCAAACCTTAACTCTCGCTCTCTCATTCTCTTTCTACAGTTTTAGTATTTTCTCTCGTCGATACCTCAAACCCTTATATGCCCTTATATATCGGGCTACAAGAGAGTCCTAACCCTGGTCCAAAACCTACAAGCGAAAAATGGGTCATAAAATTTTTCCTTGAGGCAACCCCAGACCCTCAGGTTCATTTTTCGGATCATTCGTGTCACAACGCAACTCGGGTAGAGACAAAATTTGGGCCACAACATAACATCTACTTTATTTCACTTTAGTGTGTTAGATTTTAATTATTTTCATAATCTAATTTAACTGGATAATTAGGAACCAAAATAAACCAAATCATTTTGAATCAATTAAGTGTGAGATTCGAGTGTAAACAAGCTTTGATACTTAAGGACGATACTTTTACTACTACACTACACGATCAGTCCTATTGTGGGTTACTATAAATTTTATAACTTCAAGCGATCAAATTCATTCCACATCTCAACTTATGGAATAGTTATTTCATTCCCGCCAAAACTGCTAGTCAGATTTGCAAATCATTAGATGTGTCTCTTGCACAGTTGTACGTGTGGGCGGTGGGTGCTGGTTTGTTTTATGTTTGTGTGATAAATCAACTCGACTATTCCTCTCCAATCGTGCTACAAGAACATGTTTTTGTTCTTGGTTGCTATGTCAGTGCTTGTGATGCATACCAACTCGGATTATTGAAAGTCATATATGAAAAAGAGGTGGGTTAGTGTTAAGTAAACAACCAATTGTAAAACTTAACTCAAATATTGTTGATGAATTCTCATTAAATTTGTGAGAATTTGTGTAGCCGAGCTCATTCATATGGGATTAAGGCAAAGATTGATGATGATAATTTCCAAGCAAATAAAATAAAATAAAAAACACTAAAAAAAACCTTAAGTGCCAAGTTTAAAAACCACCACCGCCGTTGTCACCGTAACCTCCACTGCCTTTTATTGTCGTGACCACCATCGTTGTCGCTTTCCACCCTTACCACTGCCTTCCACTACCTGCACCAGTGTCGCCTTCCACCACTGCCACTACCTTCCACCATTGTCGCCTTCAACCACCACCACCGCTTTCCACCATCGATCATTGCCACTTTCCATCACTGCCTTCACCTTCCACCACCACTGCCATCTTCCACAACTGCCACCGCAATTTATTTTTAAGAAATCATGGAAGAATGTTATTTTTTTATTTATTCAGTGACTTTATTTTGGACTCGTTCCATTTTAACTTTTAAATTGGTCCATTCAAATGGTAGAATGGTGATAATAATTTCATTCCTACATCATTTCATATTTGCAATCAAACAGATGAATATGAATGACTATTTTCATTCTCATTTCATTCTCATTTGCTTTCCATTATATTCTTGCGTACCAAACCTAGAATTCTACAGCTTACAAAGTAACACATTCACATATTTATAGACATTATATCTACTCTATAGAACTATCCACATTAATGTTCTAGATATTTACAAACTCTACAAAAATAATTAATCATTTGTAATAATTCTCTAATCTACAAATTACTCGAGCTCTCTTTTAATGTTTTAGAATCCTCTGTTACTCCACACAAATGTGAAAGACTCTGTAACTCAACTCAACACTCTAGAACCAAACTCTCATTATGCCATGTAGAGTCCACCTCAATGCTCACTTTTTAAAAAAAAGAAGAAGAAAGAAAGGGTTTAGTTAGTACAGGGGAAAAAAGAAAATGAAAAATTACCATCGAACCTTAAAAAATTTATTTAAAAAATGATACATCCTCTTAATTCGGAAGTTAGGATTTAGGTAATCTCTAGCCCTCTTGCTAAAGGGCTGATTTGGGTGGCCCAAATGTGGCCACCACAGGCTCGCTTAAACGAGGCGGGCCCACCTCCTCTTGCTGGCCGTGTTTGCAATAATTTATTTTTCCAAATTTTTGTTCAAAATGACTTCATTTTGAGCCTCAGTTATAAAAAAAAAAAAACCAAAACTACACTGTTTTGTAATGACTTTTTTTTTTTTTAATAATAAAAAAGGGCAATGATCCGAACAATAAGGGCCTGTGTGGACTACCAGTTGCCCCAAAACATTGTTTATTTCACGTTTTGGTCTCTTATTTTTCAAAAAAAAAAATCAGTAAATAAATAATGTGATTCTTAGGCACTATTTGGGTCAAAGGCCTACATTGGCATAATTTTTATTTTTTTTTAAAAGTTTTTATTTTGTTATTATTTTTACTTAAAAAATTGTTATTTGCACTTTTTTAAATAGTAAATAAATAATATAGTTTTTAGGCATTGTTTGGCTAACCCAAATACCGCATAAGGCCTATATTGGCCTAATTTTTTTAACTTTTTTTAAACCTAAAAAACTGTTTTTTTCACTTTTTTTTTTCCTAATTATAATATGCCAATGTAGCCATTAAGGCATTGTTTGGCTGACACAAAGAGTGCCTTAATGGCTATATTTTTTAAAAAGGTTAAAAAAAAAACAAAACTTTTCAACTCTATAAATACCCCCACTCCTACCACCATCCAAACCACATCCAACTCATCTCTATTCTCTACTCCTCTGAGCTTCATTTTTTTTTGTCTATTTTAGCTTTTATTTCTTTATTATTATAATTCCATGGATCTGATATCACCATTCTACTCGATGAATGATTTTTTGCCATTTGACGAAAACAATATAAGTTTGTTTTCACACTCACAACCCGATGAGACTCCATATTATCGGAGTAGTGTACTTGAATCCCAATATTACGTTCCTAATATGCCACAATCAAGTAGCACTCAACCTTCCCCAAGGCAACCGGTTATTCGGATGCCTAATTGGACGACAACCGAAAAAGAGGCTCTATGCAAGGCTTAGTTGGCTATCTTCGGTGATGCACTTACAGGTGGAGACTAAACTAGGGAAAATTTATGAGACGAGTGAAGAAAAATTATCTACTTTGGCTTAATGGTCCATTTTCCAAAAATCCAAATAGTCCGATGAATCGTTGGTCCATCATGCGAAAAATAATGAGCAAATTTTTAGGATGTATGATTACAATCAACAAGCATCACACTAGTAGCTTCATCAATGAAGATTCGATGAGTTTTTTATTGTATTAAATTTAACTGGTAAATATTTTAAACATTCAACATCTAATTACTTTATTTATTTTTTATTTTTTGTAGATGATAGTTGCTAAACATCTGTATAAGTCACAATGTGGCAAAGAATTCACTCTAGACAACTGCTAACATATTGTGAAGAATACCAAAAAATTTCATCTACATTGTGTCGAACAAGACGAAAGGAACAACAAGAAACAACATAAAAGAATGAATGTGTTAGACAATTATATAGGTACACCATCCACTGCATATAGTTATGCAGCTACGCCACCAACTTCAAATTTGGTAAAATCTTTACAAAACATTGGAAAAAATGATTCACTCGATGTTGAGGAATGTCAACCGCTAGAACGATCACTCGGAAGAAAAACGACGAAGCAACGTCGAGACAAAAATAAGGGTTTGAATTCGATGTGTAGTTCTTTCTTAAACAACTTTAATGATCTCAAATCCTGTATTGAGATGGAATTAGAAGATCTTGGGAATGCAAAAATGATACGAGAGGCAAGAAAAGCAGAGAAAGAAAAGACATGGAGATTCAGGAGAAATAGAGGACCAGACAACTGAAGATCGAGGAGAAAAAAAAGACCAGACAACTGGAGTTTCTAAAGAAACTATAGGAAAAATAGGAGGAGATCATGCTAATAGATCCAAATTCAATTCTAACACCATAAGAGCAAGAGTGGATTCATATGCGACAAAGAGATATATTAGGATTTATGTGACTAAGGATGTCGTAGCCTATTTATTTACTTAATCCAGGTTTGAATATTAAGATTTATGTGACTAAGGATGTCATAGCCTATTTATTTACTTAATCCAGATTTGTATATTGTATAATTGTAGTTATTTGTAATTGTGCCTCTTAAAAAAGCTATTTTTGGTTAATTTAGAGGGCCAATTTTCGAAGATGCTGGCCTTGAAGAGGATGTGGAATGGCGCATCCCTAGCTATGGCTCACGTCATCACCCACATTTACAATCAAATCATCACTCATTTTCTTTAGAACCAATAACACCTGGTTTTGAAAAGGGTAAATTAGTTTGCTTCCATGAGATTTGGATTAATTATTATCAGATTAAAGTTTTTTAAAAAAATATCTCAAGAAGTTTGAAGAAACTACAGCCAAATGAATCCTTTTAATTATCTCAATTTACTGTTTGTGGAGTGACAAATTTAACATATGATTTATAACAAATAATTTAATAATTTATTGCATTAAATATATATTTGTTTGTTTAATATATTTGTATATATTGCTGTATATGTATATTATATCATCAACAACCGGCACCCTCCTCCGCCACCACTACCTTCCTCCTCACTTCTTCCTTTTGCCACCATCTCCTCTCTCTTGGTTATCCACTAGCACCACCTCCACTATCTCTCCCAATCAATATCCAAAACCACCTATTGAAGCAAAAAAATCAGCAGCTGGTAACTCGTTGTCATTCTCTCTCTCTTTCTAACCCTAACTTTTGACTAACGTTCAAATTCGAACATTTAACTGGGAAAACAAACACCACATGTCGTTGCCCAGACTCTCTTCTTCACAATAATCACCACCACCAATCGAAATAAACAGTGTTTCGACTGAAATTCAATCATTCAGATGCAATTCACAGCCCCACAAAAGCACTCCATCAGCTCTATACGATTTTTCATCTCTAACCACTGCCTCATTTCCTTCATCTCCTTCTAAAAAATGACCTCCAGAAACAAAAACAAGCGCCTTCCTCACAGTAGCCTCTAGGGCAGAGGTTGGTTTCTGTATATGCAGAGGCAATTCGCAAATAAATGAGTCTATTTGGGTGTTAGAGAGAGATAGAGAGAGAGAGAGAGAGAGAGAGATGGGAGGTAGTTGTGATAGTGGTGGCAACGATGGTCTGGTTTTGGCTGTTGAGGTGGAGTGGGTGGTGGTGTTGGCGCGATGAGGTGGAGACGATATAATATATATATAGATATATTTTTTTATATATAACTCTTTATATTTGTATGCAAATTTTGATATATTAAAATTTATTTATTTATTTATTTTTGCTTACATTAACAGTGAGTTAAGCAATAAAATTATTAAAAGTGAGGGGGTATTTTTGTACTTTCATAATGCAAGTTAACGGTGTTAATGACGCTAACTCAGACAGGGTGTCAGAGTAATTTTTTAAAAAGTTTCATTTGAAAGTAATTTTGATAAACTACTGGGAGCCTAAGGGTAATTTACCCTTTTGAAAAACTCATGACAACTTATCCAGGGGGACCACTATTGATCTGATGTGGCATAAATTTGTTGGCACCAGATAGAAAGCTTTACACGGAAGAAAACTACTACATAGTCCATTTGACAATGTTTGACAGTGCAATTAATTAAATACATATATATTTTCCTTTAGTTCTAAGTTTATATCATATCTATGGCATTATGATAACAGTGTTACTAATCTCTAATTCAATACCCTCCACCAAACATACCAATCGCTCTCTATATCCATATTATATATACACATCTCTCTACAGTCAACTATTGATTTCTAGTCTTCTTCAATTCCTCACTAAAAGACTGGCAAGGTTAAATTTGTTCCCCAAAATCTTTCAATTCTGCATCCAAAAATGGCGGAAGAGAAGGAATCGACGTCAGTTCCTCTGAGTCAAGGTGGTGGTGAAGATCCCGAGGATCCTGTCAAGTCTCCTCCCAACTCTCCGAATTCGTCCACTCGTAAGGTCAGATTTCAGACTCTTACGTACCCGCATTCAATTCCAGTCGTTGATTGTGTTGAATTTCTTTTGTTACTTCCATTCTTGAAGTTGATAGTCGTTAAGCTATTACTTCATCGATCTTTCTTAGTTTTTGGATCCTTGTTTTGTTGAGTGAAGAATTTGAGGACTTGGGTTTCATGACTTGGTTATTAATCAGTGAACCCATAAGCATTTGTCAATACTTAAAATGAGTTGGAGTTGATAATTGGTTGAGATTGAGAAAAAAAGACGAAAGAATTACTTTTCATTTTATTTTATTTTACTTTTGTGTCTCTCCCTCCCTTTTCCTTGAATACCAAAATGGTTAATATAATATTTTTGCAGTGAAATACCGTTTCGATGATTACTGAGTTAACATAAACGGAGAGTGGTGTATGGATTGAAATCATGGAACTATGCATTTGCTTTTAAAATTATATCTGCATGGACAAGGGTTCACAATTTGCAAAAATGTGCCTGCCAATTTGCTTGCAATAAACAGGAACCATCCGAATTTGGGTCCACCAGAGTCCGACCTGACCTTAAATGAGTTTGCACATGCTGAATATCCCAGCTTGTGATTTGAATTCAATCTGATTACTCCTAATTAAATAAATATAAATCATTATTAAATTATTTGTGAATGCATTTAGATGGCAATAGTGTGGGGAATAACCTCTTGTGGAGGACTTTTCTCATCTTTTTTTTGCCATCGCAGCTGATAAGGAAGCAGTGACCAAAAGGCTTGTAGCCCATTGGTATAACCTCCCCATCCTCAAAGAGGAGGGGAGGGGTCCGAGCCCCACTGTGGGCAAAATGGTGTGTGCGAGTCCCCCACACACCCACCCGCCCCCCCGCGGGAAAAAAGAATAAGGAAGCAATGGGTGAAGTGTGTTGTTTGGGAGGGAGAGGCAACACTTGTAAATGTGCTTTTTGTTTAGAGTTTTAATGATAGGGAATTAGTAAATGTATTGAATATATTTTTAAAGCTCTATTCCATGGACATTGCTAATGATGAAGAGTATGTGGTTACTGGGATGTGGAAATAATTTATTCTCTTCTAATCTTATTATTAGAGGTTGGCTGATTTTGGGAATAACAGGGTCCCTTGAGAAAGGTGTTGGTTTCTTGTATTCCAACAATCCAATGAAGATACTCGCATTGTGATAATAAATGTCTCAACGATGGATCATTTGATTGGTAGAAATTGATATTTTCCAAGTAGATGTATTATGTTCAAGGAGAAGGAGGAATTTGGTGGATCACTTGTTCTTTCACTTTTAGGTGGTAAGGGATATTTGGAAAATTTTCACTCTTTGGATTATGCTGCAAGATTGCAAAATTCTCTTTTTGATTTGCTTATAGGTTGGATAATTTATTTGGGTGGTAAGTGTGTTGATGTGTGCAAAGACCTAATTGTTCACACCCTTTTTAGAGCATTTGGAAGGAAAAGAATAGATGAATTTTCAAAGATAAGAACTTCCTAATTTTAATAGAATAATAGAATATTTTCCTATATTTGATTTTGACACTGAGATAAAATGTTTTGTTTTTTGGTCATTTGCTTTATATGGCTAGGGAAGTTGGATATGATTTCATTGACCATTTCTACTTAAAGAGCTTAAGCACCTCCTTTCCAGTAAATTAAAATGCTATTTCCCAAAAACTCTTGGAGCTGTATTTATTAGGGACGACAAAGGATGGAGTATGATAGCAGTACATGAATCATGATTTGGACACTTCATGAATCCCATGAAAAATTTAGCCAATCACAGTTTCACATCCTTACTGAATAATCTTTTGTAGCTCTCTTTGCTTCCTAACTAGTGTTGCATAGTATTATAAACAAGAAACCTTGCTAATGCCTATGGTATAGAGGTGGTTAAAAAGATTAAATACCATGAATGTTGGCATGGAGATACTATAAAATCTGTAGATCAATTACACAAATAGAATAGAATGGAATTAGGTTGAATTTCAAGAGCCTCCAACCCTTTGTGTTTTCAAATCTGTCTAAATATAAGTACAGATTGTGAGATGATGTGTAGCCTGGAAACTGGATTGTATCTTATGTTTGGCTCTTAATAACTAGTCAATGTATTCTGCCTGGCCTTTATATATTCAAGGTAGGATAAATGCTGTTCCATCCATCTGGAAGGTGGATAATGCTGTGATAGTTAAGCTTACTTTACCTATATTTGAGCTATCAATGTTTTCTTTCTTAAAGCTTGGGCTGTTTATGCAGTGCTTGGAAGGACGGAAAAATGAAAATAGAAAGGTGGATGAATAACCTTGTTTAGGAGTGTTCACTCAAGTCTTTGAATATATTTTCTGTCTCTCCTTAATCCAGTTTTTAGTGTCAAAAAAATAAAATAAAATAAATCCTTTTGTTGTCTTCTGATAAAAAGGAAAAAACCCATACTTCTTGTGAAAGAGCAATCCATCCAAAAAGTCTACAAAACAATCTAGATATTGGACACAAATCATTCAAATAAGAATGAAGGGGTCAATAAAACCTCGTTCAATCTGTTAATAGCAAGATCCTCGCTTTAAAATGGATCCCTGTTTCTCTCCCTCCATATGCACCAAGACTAAGTGGGGAGTATCTCATGCTTTTTTCTTTTTCTTTTCTCTGCAAGTTCCAAGCCTTCTGGATCCTCTTTCTCACACAATTCATTGAACCAACAACTAAAAATCTCCTGTATTGACTTTGGCATAATCCAATTGACCCCAAATATAGACAATAGAAGATTCCATAGTTCCCATGCAACTGAGCAGTGTAGCACAAGATGATTGACACCCTCTTCAGTTGTGGTTAATACAAATGAGCAATGCCACCCTTATAATTCATACAACGTAATGTTTGCACATCTTGACTATCTAGAGTGTTGAATAAATATTGAGGAAATATTTTGTCATGTTTATTGGAATTCAATTAACCAAGTGCTTCTAAACCGTGCCTTTACACACATATATACTCTTCTTGTAATTTATTCTTTTTCTTTTTGGGGACATCTTTCATTTTGGATGATCGAAAAGTTAAACTTAGTTACACACATGCACACATATATTCATGCATCTCATAGGAGCACATTGTCATGGGTTCTTGTCCCCCATCAAATCTGGATGTGAAGGGTCTTGGGCATATAAGGGTTGGTGTTAGCACCACCTAATAGCTTAAGCTTTTGGGTCGGATCGCAAGCACCCAGCTTGTGACAAAGTGGTTTCAGAGCGGGCCCAATCATTGATATGGTGTCATGCCAAGTGCTGACACGAATGTGTCCGGGTCGGGTACCGGGTCCCCAGTTGTTAGGGTGGATGGGTAGACAGGGTGGACCAACCGAACCGCAACAAAGAACCGCAACAAAGGCGTTGCGGATTTGGGTGGCACATCGGATCCGGATGGGAAGGGTCTTGGGCATATAAGGGTGGGTGTTAGCAACATTAATAACTTAAGCTTTTGGGTCAGATCGCAAGCACCCAGCCCGTGACACATGCTCTGGTATGAAAACACAAACACCGACCATCCTTGCTCATATATATATTGCACAATGAATTTGCAAACAGTATTTTCAATTAAAGATAACTTCCTATCCTTCCTTCGGCATACTGGTTTTGTGAGCTTTCTTTATTCAATAGGATGTTTATTTTTATTATGATGTTGCAACAAATTAATCGGGTTCTTTTTATTATCTTGTTTTATTCATTTGTTCAGGCTTGCTGTTTTGTTCTACAAAGTTGGGTCTCAAAGAAGTTCATGACTGGATGGTGATTAGCTTCACTATTACCTGAGATCTTTTTAAACTTTACTGGTTGCTAAAATCTTCTGAGCCTGACATTGTGTTAAATTTTGGAATTGCAGTGTAGTTCTCTTCCCTGTTGCAGTTACATTTTTTGTGACATGGTGGTTCATTCAGTTTGTTGATGGTTTCTTTAGTCCACTATATACACAGCTGGGCATTGAAATATTTGGTAGGTTCCAAATGCATTACCAATGGTCTTTGGGCTTCAACCTTTTTGCTTCTTGTGTTGCAATTCTATCTTCTAGTGGTTTTTGTGTGGTGTAAAACTCGACTATCTTAACCGAGGTTGCTTCAATATTGTTGGAATGGTATATGGAATACATTCTTCTTTCCTAGTCTAGAGTATTTATTCTGGTGGCAGAAATTGATGTATGATAGGCCTTAAGTATGGAATTTAGGCTGCCTACAATTAAATTAATGCTGGCTGGGCTTTAGCTTTTAGGGCTTATTGTTGAGACGGCAAGGATAGGGCTAGGGATGGATTAAGGGATAAATTTCTGAGGTTTAAGGTTAATTTGGTGGGAAATCGTTGGACAAAAGCTGCTCAAATTTCTGCATATTAAAAAAAATCATGGTTTTAGGGCTAGAAATACGGAATAAGGTATGATTGGGGGTTAAGATTTTGGAATGAATTTAGTGTTTTAGAATGACTGGTTGTGCCTGTTTATTGTTCTGTGAAATTAAAATAAAGAAGAAAGAGAATATAAACCTTGAAATATCACCAATGATTTCTAGAATGTACCAGAACGGATAAATGGGGCCTCACCATGAAAAGAATGAACAGATTTATTTTATTTTATTTATTCATTTTTTTTTGGGGCTGAGCAAGAAATTTTGTGGATCAAAATTATGTTTTGCTGACACATTAGACTTTCTAATATAGAAGCATTGTCAACTCAAAATAGAATCTTTCAACTTCAAAACTTCAAGTCAGCAAAGATTTCTAAACCTAGTAAGAATAATCCAAATCCAGACAAGAAATGACTTGACAAAATCCTTAACCAGACAACCTACTAATTTGGAATAAACAAATATAGAAGCACTACAGTACCTCTAGTCTGAAAATTTATAAAAATACTTGATGTGATCAAGATTGAGAAATCATTAAGCGTACGAAGGATGATGAATTGGGCCCCAAAGAAAAAAAGATCACAAGGGCTTGATATTTTACATTTTAGTTCATGAAGCATCTTTTGTATTTTATTAAGTTTTATAAGCCATTTAGTTTCTTAGTTTAGCTTAGGTTTAGGCTAGAATATATTTTACTAGTTTTTGCTGTTTAGGGATATTGTCGCAATTCGTTTTTTAGGTCTAAAGGTGGGTTTCTTAGTGGATAGAGAGTTATAAGCTACTCGCCACCTACCTGTCATTGACGAGGCTACTTGTGCATTTTGCTGCCTATCGCCTAGTAGGTTATTTTGTCCTTAGATATTTAACCATCAAGTAATTTCCTAGTATCTATATTATATATAAAGCTATTTACAAGCCTTTAATTTCTCTTTTAAAGGAAGGTTTTGAAAAGTGAAAAATTTCAGAACTAATTGAAGGAGCTTTTCATTTGCTCTCTCTTTCTCTCCCCCCTCTCTCCCTTTCCCTCTCTTTCTTTCTCTCCCTCTTTTTCATCTATTTGCTACATCAACTCTTTCTCCTTCCTTTATATCTCTCTCTCTATCCTTCTATCAGTTCTCTGCTATATCTTCCCTCTCTCCTATTTTTTCTTCTATTGCTCAATCTTTTCTAGTATTCTCTTATCTCCTTCTATTTCTTAGAATACTCCTCTCTCCTTTTCTATTCCCTTTGCCCTCTATTACGGTATTACCTCCTTTGAATATGCGATAAGCAATACACATAAACCCATGTCCTGATTGGGACTTGACCCTTGTGCCACAAGAAAATGTATTTTTCTTATTTGAAAGGCCTCTTATGCAAGGTACATTAGTTTGTTATCAGAACAAGTCTTTTCAAGGGAATGACGAGCTCATCGCATATTCGAAGAATTTACTGAAAGAATCAAAATGAAGTTTCAAAAACTAGTGTTGCATTTTCTCAACTTGGTTTCTGCAGCACTTGATTCAAATGAATTCATACAATTGTTTTAAATGTCAAAGACTCTTGTGTAATTGTCCAACTTGGTTTCTGCATCAATGATGGAGCACTAGTTTCAAATGAATTCATACAATTGTTTTAAATGTCAAAGACTCTTGTGTAATTGTCCAACTTGGTTTCCTCATCAATGATGGAGCACTAGTTTCAAATGAATTCATACAATTGTTTTAAATGTCAAAGACTCTTCTCTGCTTTCACTTATAAAAAAAAATACTTGTTGGTTTCATGAACATATGAAAACAAACTCGTGATTAAGTTTTCTCCAACACATGTGGAAGTGATATTGTGATCGGAGAATTATTTTGTGTGCAAAGGACTATCTACTGGGCCTCAAAAGAAAAGAAGATTTTAACCCCTTTATATGTCTTTTATGTTCCGTTGAATTTTAGGATCATAATTTTGGTTATGATGTATATTAGGAGTTTTTGTTGTTAGAGATATAATTGTTATTTTGGTTTCTTAGTCTAAGCTGACCTCCTTATTAGTGGGTGGCTAGTTGTATGCTACTTCTAACATAGTTGTTTTGTAGGCGACAACTTGTAAGCTATTAATCGCCTACTTTTCACTTAGGTTACTACTTTTAAGTTGTAAGATACTTGTCATGTGTACGATTTTTTGTCCTAAAGTACCACCCACTTCGAAGTAAATCTCCTCAGTAATCCTGTATATAGGGGTATAATTTCTCTTTTATAGGAGGTTTTGAAGAGAGAGAAATTTCAGAATTAGTTGAAAGAACTTCTGTTCCCTCTTTCTTCTTCTTCTTTCCTCTCTTATCTTCTATTCTCTATTGTAGCTCTCTTCTTCCCCCCATCCCCTCTCTATCACATACACAGAAAGACCTCCTTTGAACACCTTCCTCTCTTTTATCTCCTTTCTTCGTAATTTCCCTTATCTATTCATGTTTCTTATCTTTTGTCTCTCCTCTCATCTTTCCTTCTCTTTTGTGTGTGTGTGCGTGAATGCACTGTTCTCCTATCTCCCTCTATTTCATGGAAAATCCTCTCTCCCCTTTGTCTTCTCATTCCTTTAGTCTTTGCCTTTTCTTCTAAGAACGAAAAACTTTTTTTCTTATGAAGAACTTTAGCACGAGTTACATAAATGCTCTTACTTGCAAAAAAATGATTTTCCCAATCCAAAAGGAGCTAAAATTATATGGGATTACCAAAGTCCATCCACAAATAGTATCCATCATTCCATTGGCAGTGCCCACATGGGATTTTTCTTGTTTCTTACTTTTCCGGGCATATACTTTAAGGGCCTGATCCCCATCCCCTCATGAACCATGGCTAAGGTCAGATATCTGTTGTTGTTTCTTATCATTTCTTCTAGTTTAGCTGCAGTAATGTTTGAGCTTGTAAAGTATGCCCAAATTGGGAATTTTTCCACGTGATTGATAAGATAAATGCCTAATTTATGATGTGTCGGGGACTCGGAGAGTGTAAATAATATCTAAAATGCTAAGATGGAAAACTGTGAATAGTCAAGATTATTGTGGTGTTAGATCATGGTAGCAAGTGATTCAACTTAATCATCCACTTGGACATACTGGTTCTTTTTCACTAATGACCTTAATCTTTGAACCAACTTTATCTTTGATCATCATCATCATCGACTTGTTGTCCTTGCCTATATCCCATAAGGATGGGGTCCGCCTTCCAACTGTATCTTCGATCTTTGAATCAAATATATCTTTGATTTTTGACTGCTTATTTTTATATTTATTTTTGAGAAATGCCTGTAATTAGTTGATGGGTTCGAATTGTTGGACATTCTTCTGACCATTATGGGTTCGAATTGTTGGACATTATTCTAACAATTGATTATGTTTTATATCTTGTTCAACCATGAACTCTATTAGATTGTGCATTAGTGCCCTTCATGTGTTGAAATAAGTTTGGTTTTATTATTAAGAATGCAATTGAAAATGCTTTATATAGTAGTCTTGAGGGTTCGTTGCATTTTAGAATTCTGTTTTTTCCCTCGTGCTTTAAATTTGGTCTGTTCATTAATTAGAATGCTCTAGGTCGTGACTTCCATACCTGCCTTTATCTTCTATATTTATAATTACAACTCTAAGGCAATTGGTTTATGTTACAGGCCTTGGATTTGTTACATCTTTACTTTTTGTATTATTTGTTGGTGTTTTCGTTTCATCATGGATGGGTGCCGCCGTTTTCTCGATTGGAGAATGGTTTATAAAGCGAATGCCCTTCGTTAAGCATATATACTCAGCCTCCAAACAAATCAGTGCTGCAATTTCTCCAGGTAAGGACTCGTTGTTTTGTACTTGTTTAGTGCTGCCTATATTTGTTCTGAAGGATTCAGAGATCCATGCATTCTTGCCTGCAAATTATCTTAGGATGTGATATGAGATCTTTACTCCAGCCCCATGATAATGGATAAGCAGCGTAATTATGGTAGTCTGAAGGTTGAAGAAGCAGCAAATGAAGAAAAGAATAGGATAGATAATCCTAGGCAAATGCACTATTTTCTTGGGCACTCACACGCCAAGGAAAGATGTATAACACACCACAAGTACTAGGATTTAAAACTTATTCTTCATTCCATGTTCCAAAAAAGCCAATACATAATTTAGAACTGTAACTTGGAGGCCACAAAAACTTGGAGGTCAAGTAGTCTTTTGGTCAAGTAAGAATAAAAGACTTGGGACTTTTTTCAAGTCCACTAGATGTTGCGAAAATTAACAGAAAAGAAGATCAAACACGCAAACAAAGACACATAGATTTACAACGTTCACCCAAAATCTAGGGTTACGTCCTTGGTATTGCAGGTTTTCACTACAACAACAATTACCAAGCCTTTTCCCAATTACTTGGGGTCGGCTACATGAATCCGATGCTTCCATTCCGCTCTATTTAAGGTCATCTCCTCAATTAATCCACATGCTATCACATCTTTCTTTGCTAACACTACCCATGTTAGCTTTGGTCTTCCTCTTCCCCTAGCATTGCCCTTAATTTGGATTACGTTACTTTTCCTGACCGGCGCAGTTAAGGGTCTTCTTTGCACATGTCCAAACCATCTCAATCGATTCTTTCTCATTCTATCTCCAATTGGTGTTACTCCAACTATCTTCTGAATGTGTTCATTTCTAATTCTATCATTTCTAGTCTTCCCGCACATCCATCTCAACATTCGTATTTCTGCAACACTCACTTTATGCAGATGTTGTTGCCTAGCTGCCCAACATTCGGTACCATAAAGTAATGCTGGTCTAATAGTTGTTCGATAAAACTCCTCTTTCAATTGTAAGGGATACGCCTATCACACAATATACTAGATGCACCCCTCCATTTAACCCATCTTGTCTTTATTCTGTGATCTAACGTTTTCTCCAATTTCTCCCTCATTTTGAATAATTGAGCCTAAATAGTGAAAATGTTCACTTTTTTGAACCTTTTGATTCTCAATCCTCACTACATCCTCATTTGTCCTTCTAGATTTACTAAAGTTACACTCCATATATTCCGTTTTATTTCGACTTATCTTAAACCCTTTTAGTTTTAAAGCTTCTTTCCAAATTTCCAATTCATCTTGGATGTGTCTTGTCAGCTCATCCATCACTAGAGCAAAAATGTATGGACTTAATGCTGACCCTTGGTGTAAGCCTACCGTGATTGGGAATTCGCTTGTTTCCCCTACAGGCGTTCTAACTATAGTCACACACTCATCATACATGTTCTTTATTGTGTCTATGTATCCCTTTGTGACTCATTTCTTTTCTAAAACCCTCCATATTAGGTCTCTAGGTACCCTATCATAGGTTTTCTCCAAATCAATAAAAATAATATAGAGATCTCTCTTCTTCTCTCTATATCTTTCCATTAGTCTTCTCAACAAGTGAATAGCCTCTATCGTGGACCTACCCGGCATGAATCCAAATTGATTCTCCGACACTTTCGTCTCTCGTCTTAGGCGTTGTTCAATCACTCTCTCCTATAGTTTCATAGTGTGACTCATTAATTTAATACCACGATAATTATTACAACTTTGTACGTCCCCTTTATTTTTATATATAGGTACAAGAAAACTTTGGCGCCACTCATCTGACATCCTCTTAGTTGTTAAAATTTTATTAAACAATTTTGTTAACCAAGACAAGCCAACTTCTCCTAGCCACTTCCACACCTCAATAGGAATGCCATCGGGTCCTAAAGCCATCCTAAATTTCATCTTCCTTAAGGCATTCCTAACCTCCCACTCTTTGACTCTACGGAAAAGTATAATATCTCTAACATTTTCCTCTAAGCCTAAACTTCTTACATGGTTTTCATTTAGCAATATCTCAAAATTGCTTTTCCATCTTTCTTTAACTTCCATCGTCTTTTACTAAGACCCGTGAATCTTCACTCTTAATACATTTAATATGGTTAAAATCTCTAGTTTTTCTCTCTCTTAGCTTGGCAAGTTTATATATATTCTTCTCTCCATCTTTTGTACCTAATTTAGAATAAAAATCATCATATGCTCTATGCTTTGCCTCACTTACTACTTTCTTAACTTCTTTATTTACTTTTTTATATTTGTTAAAGGTTTCACTATTCCTAGTTTTTTGCCAAACTTTATAGCATTCCCGTTTTGTTTTTACGATTTTTTGAACTTCTTCATTCCACCACCAAGTTTCTTTAAATGATGGTCCCATTCCTTTTGATTCTCCTAGAACTTCTTTTGCTACTCTTTTTATATATGTAGCCATTTTATTCCACATTAAGTTTGTTTCATCTTCTACATTCCATGTTGCTTCTTTTAACATTCAATTTTTAAATAAATTCATTTTCTGCCCTCTTAAATTCCACCACCTAGTCCTTGGGTTTATGGTTCTTTTTCTCCTTTTTGGTTGCCCTTTTATACATACATCTAAAACAAGGAGCCTATGTTGTGAGGTTAAACTCTCTCCGGGAATAACCTTACAATCTCTGCTTGTTAGTCTATCTACCTTTTTAGTTAAAAAGAAATCAATTTGGCTCACATTTGAACCACTTTTAAAGGTTATTAAGTGTTCATCTCTCTTCATAGAAAATGTATTCCTAATTATAAGATTATATGCTACCGCAAAATCTAAGATAGTCTCTCCAGCATGATTTCTATCTCCAAATCCATGCCCACCATGTACCATTTCATATCCTCCACTCTCTTTTCCTACATAGCCATTAAAATCTCCTCCTGTATACACTTTTCTCCTTCGGGTATCCCTTGCATTAACTCGTCCATATGTTCCCAAAAAAGTGTTTTAATATTGTCATCTAGTCCTACTTGGGGTGCATACGCGCTAATTATATTAACTATATTTCCTCCTAATACGAGTTTTACTAATATGATCCTATCTTCTTTTCTAATAATTGTTATTACATCATCTTTAAAATTTTTCTCTATGATTATTCCTACTCCATTTCTATGTCTAGCCTTTCCGGTATAGTATAATTTATATCCTTCAATTTCTCTAGCTTTTTCCCCTACCCACTTAGTGTTGCAGGTTTTCACTATGATGAGAAAAACGGCATCCAATTACAGAGAGTTCAAACTATATATATAGGCACCTCCTAGGGTTACAAAACAAGTGTGAAAATACCTATCCCCACCCTCCCACACACACACACTTCCCATCACTAGACATACCAAACTTGACCCAGACTACGTAAATAATTCACAGTCGAAAGCCAACCATAGCAGCCTATTCTACAGCCAAAAAATGAATTTACCATGATTCTCCTAACATAGAGAACTTAAAGAAAAAAGAAACATAAAACATCAATTAACTAATAGTTAATAAATATCGTAGGCAAGTTCTCAATTAGAATTTTGTTGACTAACTACATTTGGCTCTTGAATCTTGTTTTCTGGTTTTCTTGTTAATTGTTATATATCTAAACCTTTCCAGCATATCGCTTGCATCAGGCTGGGATTAGTGGATGACTCGCGTGTTGCCACCCCCCCCACCCCCACCCACCCACACACAAATAAAAAGAAACCCACCCACCCACACACACACACACAGATAAGGTATAATGGCAGTTACAACTTAACCATGCTTAGGGTGCGATTGATGTTATTAATTGAACATTCATGAATGAGGCAATCTGTAAGGATTTCTTGATGTTTCATGCTTCTAGTAAGAAATTCCTGATAATACATGAAATTTATAATTTATCAAAATGCATATTTGGGGGGCAAACATCTTTTATGCAGTTAAATGTTTGCTGGAGCCAGCTCTTGCATGCAAGGGATATGCAACTTGAACATTTTCCTAGTATTATTCATTTAGGCTCCATGAATTGATTAAATCATGAAGTTGGCCAGTCTTTCTGAAAGCTGGTTTTTAAATTTGAATCCGTTCTGTTTAAAATTGGATTTCTTTTCTCTATATGTGCTTTCAGAAGCTTTCCCAGAATACTAACTTATGCTATGAATCAGTTACTGAATTCTGAAGCAAATGCGTAGAAGTGGGACAAAACATTTGATAAACCTGAAACACATTGAATCCTTTTTTTCTCCCTGAACCACCTAAAGAAGAACTTAGAAGAAATGTTGATACTACTTTTTCATATTTCTTTGTATTATAGAATGAAAGGAACGAAAAAATTCTTTTTTTTTGGGGGGGGGGGGGGGTGATGTTTACCGGAGGCAAGTTGCAGTGCAAAATAAATTGTTATCCAGATGTTTTTTACTGGCAGCATAAAAGAAATTTCCATTATTTTTCCGCCCCTATGATAAAGAGTGCAGTGAGTTCTAAGCTTGCATAGATATTTTCCCTAGTTTATATGATAGAAAGAAAGTGGTGTGTTTATCTTAGGTTGCATTTGATTTGTGTTCAGGATAGTTAGTTTAAGGATAAGGACCCACTTATGCACTGGTTTTAGATTCTATTAAAAGTTCTTTTTCTACATTAAATTCTAAAAACACCGAGAACACATGTGAGATTGAGCATATAGATTGAGTGCCTGTAATCAATGATTGTTCTTCCTATGTAGTTGGAGATTTTCAAAGCATGATCAACCTATGATATGTTCATTTGTTTTTGAGTTCTCTGTCAATCACTTTTGAAAAAGAAGTGGATTGTGAGGAGTGATTGCATTGATGTGAAGAGGAGCGGGCTAGTGATTGAATGCTGTATGTCGGACGTAAAGCAACAGAGTGGTGATTCTAGGGACTAGAATCTGTACTTGGCTGGTGATATTGTACCATTTATTCTTATTAGTGGATTATTGAGCTCTGAATTAAGTTCCGTAGTTTTTCTCGAATGGAATTTTCACGTACAAAATTATGATGTGCTTGATTGTTTTTATTTTTACAGTTAGGTGGATGAATGCTTTAAAGTAAGAATCAATGAAAATAAACAATCAAAATAAAAAAGGAACCTATTCACACCACTCTATGTTCTAGTGCTCATACATATATACTTCTAGTTCCGTTTGTGCAATTCTCACTTAATATTAGAATCCTGGTTGACAAACATAAGAAAGGGCCATCACTAAGTGTGGTCCTCCGGCCTTGTTAATTGAGGGTGCTGGGAGGGGTAGGTTGCATATAAACCTTTTGGCATTAATTACACAAAGTGGTAAAATGGCTGCCTTGGGATTCAAACCCATGTTCTCACTCTTGACCTGACCCATTCTCATGCTTGACATGACCCTTGGTTAATGAACATATTTTGCTTTAATGTTTCATACTTTCAACAAGTAAGGAATTTTTTATTTGGCAGTTTTTCTATATGTAGTTTCTTCTGTATGGAATTTAACTAAAATCTCAAGATAAGCTGAAATAATATCATCATGATCTTCTTAAAGTTTATTTTCTCATTTTCCGTACCTGGATGCTTTTGTGAGTGTTATGTTCTTGTTAATATTGTACCCACTGTCTCCACTCTAGATCTTAGTTGTATGGTCTGTACCTTTCCATTGTGTTGCATTGCAGGTATTTCCCACAAATATCATTTGTTTGGTGCTATTTGTTTCATAAGAATTTGATGGTGTCATATTTCTTTATGGATATGGGGACTGTTAGCGATGATAATCAGATACTGAACATACAAGGGAATCCCTTGTAGTCAAAAATGGAATTTCCGAAATGGAAGGGTGCATTTATCTTATATTTCTTGTTATGAACATGTGCTCTTTGCACAGAGACTAAAACATGGCTTACTTATAAGCCGGTGAGTTTCTGCTTTTTATTTTTATTTTTTATAATGCTCCTTTGATATAGGACTGACTGAGCGAATAATTTTGTATTATTATTACGTTTTGTATATTTTGTTTAGTTCATTTATCAGTTTCATAATTTTACTTTGTCTCATTCTAAAGTATTAAGACTGACATTTTGCCTGTTTACAGACCAAAATACCACTGCTTTTAAAGAGGTCGCGATAATCCGTCATCCACGTGTGGGTGAATATGCATTTGGTTTTATCACATCGTCAGTCATCCTTCAGGTACTTGGTTACATGGGGTATCCTTTTCTTCATAACAACTCACTCAGAGTATTTGTAAAATATAGTCTATTAAATTAGATAAATTCACAAGTGAAGTTGAGATGATGTTGTAGCCATAGCTTCACTAGAGAAGACTTGGCTATCAGAAAATTAGAAACATAGAGGCAGCCCAGTGCATGAAGCTCCCACCACTGTGGGGTCTGGGGAGGGTTAGATGCACACAACCTTACCTCTGAATGTGGAAATTCTGTTTACCATTTTGAACTTGTGACCTCCCCAGATCCCACAGCTTACCTTCGCATGTGGAGAGGCTGTTTACCAATTTGAACCCGCGACCTCCTCAGACCCCACAACTTTACCTCTGCATGTGGAGAGGCTGTTTTACCAATTTGAACCCGCGACCTCCCCAGACCCAACAACTTTACCTCCGCATGTGGAGAGGCTGTTTACCAATTTAAACCCGCGACCTCCAGGTCTCAATGAAGCAACCTTATCATTGTACCAGGGCCCACTCTCAAAAAATCTAAAAACATATTTTCCAAATAACTTGAAGTTAAAACCAAGGGTCTTAATCTGTAATAAGCACTTTTTTGCCCAAAAAGAAAGTTCTCTAGTTCTTTTTGAGTCGTTTCTTTTTCTTTCTCATATTATATTTTCTAAATTTGCTTAATTTTTTTATAATTTTTGCATATAAAGTAGGGGGTAAAGTTTGCAAAATATGTTAATGTTGTCTTTCCGTTTCTTTTGCATTACCCTCAATGTGAGGTTCACTCTTCCTCATGGATGTAGTTATTAGTTTTCGCTGCACATTGTGTGACCATCTTTGTTGATTTTATCACATTTTGTTCTTGTAGGTGCTACTTCTACTTTTTTAAGAATGTAATCACTCTAATTTTATCGCTTTCTTGTCTTACCATACATCAATCTTGACACCCACATTTCAGCCACACTCATTTAATGAGCATGTTTCTTAATTGTCCAACATTTTGTACCATAATTTGTTATCAATAGCAAATCAATTTGTCAACTTGTGAAATATCTTTTTTTGGTAAATCAAATTGTGAAATGTCTCACTTTAAATTCTCTATGTTTTGCCAGTTTAATTGCAATATGAGGGTTCTCCCTTTTATTTTATATGAACTTAAAGGATGTAACTGTATCAAACCTGGGTTTGTGCATAATCAGGCTTTGGGTTTGAATAACTTTATGTTTATTAGATTGCTGTGACACTTTTCACTATATTTATTCTTTGGCTTTTGTCTGTTTGTTTTGACTGCAGAGAGATGATGGAGATGAAGAGTTATGTAGTGTATTTGTACCAACAAACCATTTATACATTGGTGATATCCTTTTGATCAACTCCAAGGATATTATGAGACCAAATCTATCTATTCGCGAAGGCATAGGTATGTTTGCAGTTCTGTTTACGGACCCCTTCTTACCATGAGAACTATTTGTTTAGTAAACAATTGGCCATTTACATGGACTCTTCTAAATGCATAAAGTGCCCATGATGCTTTTGTATGCGTATGATATATGTATCCACATATTATTGTTTGGTTGGACATGCACCTAACAAGTGTATACAATAAAGTTATTATATTAGTACACATAAAACACTTTTGTTATGTTACCTTTGTTTCATCATTTGCTTTAAACAAGTGAAGTGCATGTGTTAATCACTATGTAACATAAAAGTACCAGTGGACAGTGGACAGTGGACACTACAAGAAAAAAAGGAAAAAAAAGAAAAGAAAAAAGAAAAGGCAACCCAGTGTTAGTCCTGCTATGCATGCGTCAGTGATTGGAGAGGAAAACTGGAGAGTGACCTAACCTTTGTCATTTTCTTTTACACAAATTGACTACTTTCATACTTGAATCATTTAGTTCAAGCTTTTACCATATTGGGCGAAGTGACACCCCTATTCTAGAAAATAAAAAAAGAATATTAAAGTAGTATAAAGATTTGGTTGTCCCAGCATCCTCGGGTGTAGGGATTTCACTAATCCGATTCTTAGGACGTATCTACACCTGACATTATTCGTGTCCATGTCACGTAGACAATCATTGATTGCATGCATCATGCATTTTGTTAAACATTTCTTTGATCCAGATGATTTATCAAAGTATAGTGTTTGAAATATTGATATACCTATTTTTATTAAATATTAAAATTATGCTTTTGCACTGGAAGTGAAGAGGAGTCACTAGGAAAAAGGAGTTATGATGTCTAGGTCAAACTATGCACTTGCTGAGAAAAAAAAAAAAGATTGGGACATGCAGCAGGTTTCATGTACATTTTTTTGGCTACCTCATGAACCATGAACTATGTGAACTGCAGTGTATGGCTTAAAAAAGAAAAAAAAAAAAAAAAGAGTGATGCGTGGCTGGAGAAAATAGTTTTGGTGCTCTATTAGCATATTAAAGTTTTTGTATTTCACTGCAGAGATCATTGTTTCTGGGGGTATGACAATGCCACAAAGGATTTCTCCCATGGAAAGGGTAGTTCGACAGAACGAGAGGATTCCTCTCAGTACATTTAATTAACAATGTTGAGAAAGAGGCACATCAGTTATATCTGTAGTTATTCACCAGATCTGGATGGGTTGCTTCAGCCTTATAGCTTGGTTGACAGGAGTATAAATTGTTTAGTCCTCTTCAATTTTGTAATTATGAATTATTTTTTGTTGGAGGGTTTGCCGCCTGTCAGTGTTTTAATTTGTGATTTTGTATTTTATGATTATATTGTATCTTTCCACTGTTCTGCAATGGGAGGAAAAAAATTCTGGAGAGAATTTACACTTTTTTCTGTAATGTGCGTCTCTCTCTGAAGTTGAATGTTTTTTTTTTTTCCAAGTAAAACTATCAATACTTTCAAATTATCAATTGTTTCAGTCAGATTCTCAATAGGAATTAAGATGGATTCAATTTGAAATTTGAATACAAGCAAGGGATGCAAATTATATCATGATTCATGATGGTATGTATAGTGGCAAAAGTTTGGAAGTTCCATAAAAATGTGACTTTTAACTTGTATGAATGCACAGGGCCAAGTAAGAGGATGATGATTGGGCATATGGACATGTATGTATTTGCACTGTATACATAATATTTGTATTGAGGAGACAGTGACTTGATGAAGCAGAAACCACTCTAATTGAATAGTTACTCTCTTGCTAGGAAGGACAATTTAATAGAAACCTTGAATGTGAAAAAATTACCTAAAGTGATGATTCTCAGGTTAAAATCTGTGGGTTGCGGCTTGCCGTTAGTGAAGAAGAATAGTCTTTTATTTTTAATTTATTTTGTGGAATAATTTCAAGAACGAACAAGTTGGGAAGCACATAAAAAAAAAAAAAAAAAAAAGATTATCATTTTCTTTTTTTTATCTTAGTTATTCAAACATGATAAAAGATTGAGCCGTGAGAGAGGTTGACTTTTGACAAAATTTCAGACAAGTGTACGTGTACGTGAGAGAGGTGATGAGTTTGTGCCGAAAGTAGAAGACTTATGTTGTTAAAGATTTGCGCTGTCAGCTCCATGTCCTCTCCTACTTTTTAAAATAAAAAAAAATGCTAATATCTCTTATCTTTTCTCTCTTAACCTAGAATTCGGATACTTCTAGAGTTCTAGGCACGGGGCATACACTAGTGTATATATATATATATATATTGCCGTGTCATAACTATCTGTATTCTATGTTTTTTAAGAATTTGTCATGTACTCGTCCGCGGTTCATAGGTGTTAGCTTTTCATTCACACACATTCTACATTGCTCTCCCGCCAAAGACCATGAGAGATGTTAAAGTCTACAATTACTCCAAATCTCAACCGTTTTTCAAATCTATCGGACGTTGGCCTTTGGAACTCCAGCATAAGAGAAGCTGTAAACAAAGGTCAAAGCCAGAAAGCCGTTGGTTTCTTCCGCCAAATGAAGCGAAATGGTCTAGAACCCAACAATTTAACCTTTCCCTTTATAGCAAAGGCATGTGGGAAGCTCTCGAATCTCTCACACTCCCAAATCATTCACGCCCATGTAGCAAAATCACCATTTCAATCCGATATATATGTACAGACAGCGTTCGTGGATATGTATGTGAAATGCAACCAATTGAATTGTGCGTATGATATGTTTGTGAAAATGCTCGATAGGGATGCCACTTCTTGGAATGCGATCATCTTGGGGTTTGCTCAGTCGGGTCGTCTTGACAGAGTGTCAATTCTTTTTAATGAGATGAGACTAGATGGAATTCGGCCCGACTCTGTCACGGTTATGGGATTGACACAGTTGATTTCCAGTACAAAGAATCTCAAATTGGTAACTGCCATTCATTCTTTTGGAATCCGAATAGGATTAGAAACCGATGTTTCTGTTGCTAACACTTGGATTGCTGCCTATTCAAAATGTGGTGACTTGCAAATGGCAGAGATGTTATTTTACGGGATCAGTGCTGGTTTTAGGACTGTAGTTTCATTCAATTCTATGATTGCGGGATATACCTACCTTGAAAAACCATTTAAGGCTATTAGCTTCTACAAAAGGATGCTTTTTGATGGATTTCACCCTGATACGAGCACCATTGTTAGCTTGCTTTCATCATCTGTGCAACCTGAAACACTATATCAAGGTAAGTTGATCCATTCTC
Organism: Cornus controversa; assembly: GCA_026545225.1. NCBI lineage: Eukaryota > Viridiplantae > Streptophyta > Magnoliopsida > Cornales > Cornaceae > Cornus > Cornus controversa. Next base: position 109,468,990 of record CM048845.1, on the reverse strand, counting down.
ATGCTATCCAATTGGGGTGTGATTTGGACGTTTCTATACTTAATACCCTGATTTCTATGTATTCCAAGTCTGGAGATCTTAATTCTGCGAGATATGTATTTGATAGCATAATAAACAGAACTTGTGTTTCGTGGACTGCTATGATTGGTGGGTATGCTGAAAAAGGTGATTTGGATGAGGCATTGGCATTGTTTCACTCTATGGAAGGATCTGGCGAGAAACCTGATTTGGTTACTATGCTTTACCTGATCTCGGGTTGTGGCCAAACGGGAGCACTTGAGATTGGGAGATGGGTTGACCTTTACGCAACTACAAATGGCTTGAAGAATATAATGGTGTGCAATGCATTGATAGACATGTATGCGAAGTGTGGAAGTATAAGAGATGCTCAGGAACTCTTTCGTACCATGCATGAGAAAACCATTGTCTCGTGGACAACTATGATTGCAGGGTGTGCTCTAAATGGAGAATTCAAAGCAGCTTTGGACCTTTTCTTTCTTATGTTGGAGTTCGGACTGAAACCAAACCACATAACATTCCTTTCTGTTCTTCAAGCTTGCAGTCACGCAGGTTTTCTCGAGAAAGGATGGGAGTGCTTTGATTTAATGACTAAAGTATATGGAATAAATCCTGGGCTAGACCACTATTCCTGTATGGCTGATCTGCTTGGACGTAGAGGAAAGCTAAAAGAAGCATTGGAATTCATTCAAAATATGCCTGTCAAACCTGATGCTGGCATATGGGGTGCATTGCTTAGTGCTTGCAAGAATCACCGAAATGTAGAGATTGGTGAGTATGCAGCTCATCGTCTTTTTGAAGAGGAGCCTCATGCAGCAGCTCCATATGTAGAAATGGCTAATATATATGCATCAACAAGAAGGTGGGATGGAGTTGCAGCAATTAGAAAAATGATGAAGTGCAATCAAGTGACAAAATCTCCTGGGCTAAGTCTTCTTCTAGTGAATGGGAAGAGTAATGCATTTACCGTTCAAGATAGATGTCATCCCGAAGGCTTACTGATATATGAAGCATTAGATTACTTAGTTTTGCATTTGAAAGAGGAAGGATATTCATCACATTCAGAGGAATCTTTTGACCTTGAACAGATATGAAAATTTAACTTACTCTTGACGGCAGGGAAAGAAGGATTTTTAGCAGCATCTAAATCTTTTTGTTGTTAAGAAGGTGCAGATTTTCTTTTGCAATTCAGATGACAAGCAGCACAAAATAGTGATCTATCTTGAGAGGTTGCAATGTGCCCTTTTGAAATTCTTAACTTGATATCTAAATGTTGATGATGTATCAACTTCTCGTGTACGACTATCATTGTTAGATAGATGACATTGCGCTCTTCCCTGTTTACCTTCATTTGAGTCTTGTATTTTAGTTTTTCTTTTAAGTGGGTAATTAGTTACGGTTTGAAAGGCAATTCTGCCACCAACTTCAAATAATTATCCTATATAAATTATATTTGTAAATGAGAGGGTGGCCATTGGCGCAACAGCGAGGTTGCTCCATTGTGATCAATTTGGAGGTCATATATTCGAATAAAGAAAACTTCTCAACATGCGAAGATAAGACTGTGTATATCTGATTCCTGCAATGGCAAGGAGAAGATAAGACTGTGTATATCTGATCTGCAATGGCAAAGAGGCTCGTGTATATGTAAATGAGATTAGAAGGGACAGCCATCCCTTGGCTCCTTCTTAGTTCGGTTTGAAATATAAATGGGTAGTAGTTTCATTCCAAAAGATAAAACATTGCCGCACAATGATAGAGGAGGGCATATCCTTCCACGAGAATTAGCCTAGATAATTATATAAATGTATATGTAAATGAGATCAGTCCTGTCACACAAGAATTGTGGATGACGATATCCCCTACTTTTCACTTGTGCTTTTCTCTTTTTCTTTTTAAAGAGAAGTAACAATATGTCGATACCACTACTATAGCTTGACCTAATTTTGGGTCAAGTAAAACTTACAATCATATACAATTAGGAAATATATATATATTGTATGTTTTACTTGACCCAAAATTAGGTCACGTTTAGTTCCTATAGTATATGAGAACGACAATGAGCTATAGTAGTGGTATTGACATATTGTTACTTCTCTTTAAAAAGAAAAAGAGAGAAGCACAAGTGAAAAGTATGGGATATCATCATCCACAATTCTTGTGTGACAGACTGTTTGATCTCATTTACATATACATTTGGGTCAAGTAAAACTTACAATCATATACAATTAGGAAAGATATATATATATATATATATATATAAAGAAACCTAAATAATCTACAATTGACGAATCCTACAGTCCTTTCCATCCTTTGATTTTTTTTGTTTTTAAGGTGGGCGTCCCATAATGCATGTGTCTGAAGTCATAAATAAATGATTCAATCTAGTTTTCATTTCTTCTCGAACTTTTGAAGGATGCGATTAAGGAATAACGTAGCATAACCCTGAGTAATTTCCGAAAAAGAATTAATGTAGCATGAGCAGTACATTTTAATTCTTAGCTACTACCCATTTTTGGTTATAAAATGGCTAGCTATATATATATATATATATATATATATTAAGCATTAGACTAGTTTAATTCAGAGAGAGATTGCTCAGACATGAGCATGCATCATTTAATCTGAAAACACAAATTGGGTGATGTAAATGTGCCAAATTAAGCTTAGTTGGAGATCATTAATTGTGACACCAAACCTTAATAATGTACCCATTCCTACTCTCACTCTTATGTCAATGATTGATATAAACACAATAATCAAATTATCAAGAAAAAGCTGTCTAGAATTGGAACAGATAATTAAAAGTAACAAATAAAGTTAAGTTGTGTTATCAAGATATCTTATCTTCTTGCAATGTATAGCAGCATCATTAATCAATGGCCTGGTCACCATATATAAATGATCAATGGATCGATGCCTCCGTTTCTTGGGCCTCATCAAACTCTCTTCTTCGTCTCTCTTGACGATCACTTGATGATGATGATGATGATCAATAATATTATTCTTTGTTTCCACTTCATGATGATCATTGCTCTTCTCGCCGTTTTTGCTTTTGTTGTTGTTGTTGTTGTTGTGTTCATGACCATCTTCTCCGCCTAGTTGCATGAGCAGCTCAGCCACGGCCACCATGTCGGCCGAGTCGGAGAACTCCTTTTGGGGTTCACTTTTACCTACAGCTGCTGCCATTGATAGATCCATCGATGTACAGATAGAAGAAACCAGAATATATGTATAGGTGAGAGATCTCTTTCTCTCTATTGCTATTGCCCCTGCGTGGATTTTGCTTTTACGAGTTTCGGCGTGTACGTGTTGTATTATATGAGATTTGAGAGAGAAGCTGCAGTGTTGGTGCGACGAAGATGGTCGGAAGATGTAAAGCTTTATATATATATATATATATATATATATATATATATATATATATTTCTTAAATACCCTCATGCTACTCGATTTTTGCAACTAACCTCTTATTTGTGTGATAAAGTTACAAATACAAACCACTTCCTTGCAGGCACAACACAGACCAGAATATTATGTTTTGGTCCTCAAAGCCCCACCCTCTCACTCTCGGCTGTCGACTGAGTCGGCAAAATATTCTCTTAAGAAATGACAAAATTATATTCTTAAAAGGGTGTAAGTGGAATGTAGGTGTTCTTTGGACATAACTTGTGTCATTTAGGTATTCTACACTACAACAAGGAGGCGAAATACACACCCTCATTTTCTATGTTTGAACTCTAATCTTAAGTGAAATGTCACTCATAGCATTTACTTCACATATGAATGATTAACTTTTTTTTAAAATACTAAACTATCTTTTCAGACATTTTCTTTGTCTCTTTATCTTTAATATTTTTGATCTCTTTTGATTGGATTAAAAAAAAATACTCAAAAAAAATAATCCAAAAAAAAAATTCTCTCTTTTTACGAGACCCAAAAAAAGTTATTTATGTTAATAAATCATTTCTTTTGACAAGACTAAAATATATATAGATATATATCTGTTAAAGAAATTATATATTTTGTTGTGAGATAAAAAAAATATATTTGTTAAATAAATTATTTCTTTTGATAGAAATTAAAAATTAAACAGTACCCAAAAAATAGTTATCAATGTTAAATAAATTCTCTCTTAACACGACCCAAAAAAAGTATATAAATTTTTTTATTCTTGTTAAATAAACTATCTACATTTGAGAGTACTCAAAAGAAAAAAATAAAATAATCGTTAGTGAATAAATATTATCTTTTGATAGGTTCAAAAAAAGAAATTATGTCTATTGAATAAATTATCTCTATTGGAAGAAACCAAAAAAACAAATTTATTTTTGTTGAATAAATTATCCATTTTGAAAAGACAAAAAAAAAAAAACTATGAACAAGTTTTCTCTTTTGACAAGATTAAAAAAAAAATAGTAAAGAAAGTAAAAAAGGTAAATTTTTTTTATCTCTTTTGATAAGATTAAAAAAAAAAAACATAATAAAGAAACTAAAGAAGGTAAAAAAGAGTTTAACTCTATAGTATAAATGATAGTTGTGGTATTATAAAATAAAAGATGATGTATTAATTAGTTTATGGACCTTCTTATAATTTTCTTTAATAGAAAAAGGTAAATGGAGTGCAATTGTGGAAAAGGAGAATGCAAATATGACCTCCCTACAATATTTTATAAACAATGTTTTAATTTAACCCGCTCTATGGCCTATTGGTTAAAGAGTCTTCTAAGACGAGTTTTAAATTTAGACGTATTCTGTTCGACTAACATAGAGCCCCAAAACATTTGGGTTGACTTTAAATGATATGCATGTGTGGTCACGAACAGAGTCAAAAATTTGTTTGAGGGGAAATATTAAATCATGATAAAATAAATTTTGAGAAGAATTTTTTTAAGAAAAAAATAAAAAGAATAAAATATAAGAGAATTTTGAAGAAAACAAATTAGGATTTGATTGAAGAAAGAAAATGCAAATTTCTCTGAACAGAATAAAAAAAAAAATTGAAGAAGAGGATTAAGAAGAAAAAGAAAGAATTAGAGAGATTGTTTGAAAAAAACTATTATTTTAGAGAGGCATTTTGCATTATTTTATAAACTATATACTTAAAATGTAAATTTTTTTAATGGGCCAACTCGGGGTTGGAGGGCAGCTGCCCCGGTAGGCCTAGTTGGTCCCGTTAATATGTCTTGTTTAAGAGTGATTGAAGATTTCTCTTGTAATTTCATGTACCAAAAGGTCATTGGCAGAAGGATTCAGTTTCCAAAAGAAAAAAATACTATTTTATTTTATATATATATTTTAATGAATATCATATACATGCTACTTAGTTTTTATACATTTTTTAATAATTAATTAATCCAATGTTACAAATACATTTAGAATTATAAAATTTTTTCCATGAACAATCAATTACTTATTTATGATAGATATTTACTTTTTAAGTGTGCCTATTTATATTCTTATTTTTATTACATTTTTAATGATAGTTAAGCACATATTTACTTTATATAAATTCTCTTCTCTAAATTTCTCTCTCTCTCTCTCTCACACGTGTACATGTATTATAGATATTTATATGTTTTTCAGTAAATATTATAGATATTTATATGCTGCTGATTTAAATATCATGTTTTCTTGTAAGAAAATAATTTAATTTATTTTTGTCAATGAATAATGGAATTTTTTTTAACTGTCTTTTATAAAACGCGTATACTTTTTTCTAACCATGAACTGATTCAGTGTCTCTTGTTCTACTTTAACACAGATCTTACGACTTCCTGGTTCCTTCGTATTCAATCTAACGGCTTAAACGCATTTTGTGGTTCCCTGTGTTTGTCTCGCTCTTGCTGGAATTACTGATCCTGTATGACGATGATATTAACTTTGAACCTCATATTATTAATTTATTGGAACATAAGGAGACTAGGTCTAATCTGGTGGTCAGTCACAGGAATTGTTTCATCAATAACCCATTTTTGATTGGATCTACCAAGGCGGCCCACATCTAAATTGAACCTAATTCATGATCTGATGTACAACAAATATAGGATACAGTAAATCTTAAAAAATAAAACACGATTACGGCATGGATACATTAGTAATATATATATATATATATATAAATAATAATTTTTATTATTTTATTCATATAAGCATGAATAAAAGTTATAATTTAAAACTTAAATTTAAATGTTTGTTAATTTTGTTTTCTTAAATTTTATATTATTTTTTTAATTAACTCATAATATATTTTAAATTGCATTAGATCTCATTTTAAAAAAAAAAAATAATTACAAAATCACCCTGTCGTAATCTAAAATTGTCCTTGTCGTGTTCAATCAAAAGATAAATTCTGAATACTTCTAATAAGTTCTTTCAAGGTGTTCACATGTATAGACTTGGTGTGAATGTTTGAATTGACTTTTCAAACGTTACTTTTAACTTTTTTAACTAAGAAAAAAAGGGGAACTGAGTCACCAAATAAATATCACCATTTATTTTATCTCAAAATAGAAATGAGATGAAAATGTTCTTAGATCAAAAGTTTCTATTTATTGACAAGTATTATTGCCTTCAAACCTTGCTAATTAAGAAAAGCAAACTCTATTTTTGTCCACTGGGGTTATCTTTTTGACAATCAAATTTGTTACAACAAAGAGTCTCCATTTCTTCTTCTACACGCCTAATCAGAGAATAACCTATCTTCTTTTCATTCTAGTCAAAATTTAGTTGTTCCTTTTTGGAAAGGCAAAAGTTTAAAAAAAAAATCACTGAATTTTCTTCGATGTGCAAAAACACTCTTAAACTATTTTTTTTTAGAGCAAATTAACCTCACATCTTACAAAAGTAGATAACTTGACCCCCTAATGACATATATATTTTTTACTATGACCATTATACTATTCTTTCTATAAATATAGTGTTTTTTTAAAAATTCAAAAAATAAAAAATAACTAGATACAATTTCCCAACATTAAGTTTAGAAACATAAAATAAAAATAAAAGACTAATAGTTCCCTCGTCCAAGCCGATGTGCTATGAGTTTGAAACTTGGGAACATCCTCTCCAAAAATGAAGATAAGACTTTCTGACATCCGCCTCTCTTAGACTTCACTCAAGCAGGAGTTTTGTACACTGAGTACGACATTTTTTTCTATTACTATAGTGTTTTCTAAATATATATTTTTTAAAAAAATAGTGTGATAAAATTCAAAATAAAATTATATTTACCTTTTACTTTTTTTATGTTTCTAATTATTTTTTATTATTGTAGTAGTGCTTCCTACTATAGTTAGCAAATCAAAGAAAAAAATCTTCTCAATGATAATTTTATCAAACTCTTTTTTTATTTTTAAAAATTTTATTTAGAAAACACTATTTACTATACTAGTAGAGAAAATAGTATATATGTTAGTTATATTTTTATTTCAAAAAAACTTAAACAAAGTTCTATTAGTCTTTTATTTTTTTTAGGTTTCTAAACTTATTATTTAAAAATTTTATCTAACTATTTTTAATTTTTAAAAAACTCTATAAATATGACATAATGGTCATAGTAAATGGTATATATGTTATTATAATTTTGTTAGGGAGTCAAGTTACCCACTTTTACAAGATGAGTGACTGATTTACTTTAAAAAATAGTTTAGGAAGTATTTTTGTACATGAAAAAAAGTTCAAGAATTTTTTTGCAAACACTATTCACTATACTAGTAGAGAAAATAGTATATATGTTAGTTATATTCTTATTTAAAAAAACCTTAAACAAAGTTCTATTAGCCTTTTATTTTTTTAGGTTTCTAAACTTATTATTTAAAAATTTTATCTAACTATTTTTTCTTTTTAAAAAACTCTATAAATATGACATAATGGTCATAGTAAATGGTATATATGTTATTATAATTTTGTTAGGGGGTCAAGTTACCCACTTTTATAAGATGAGTGACTGATTTACTTTAAAAAATAGTTTAGAAAGCATTTTTGTACATGAAAAAAAGTTCAAGAATTTTTTTGCATTTTTGCCTTCTCGAAATTCAATCGTAGTTTCACAGTTGGAGTAGTATTCAAAAATTTCTTCATTATTGGACTATACATTCTTTTAGCAATGCATTTAATTTGTTGAATATATAATAATCTCATGAATCAATCTACAAAAAGGATTATTGTAACGGGTTGGACGCTTACCCTTTACCCAAAAGCCTAAGCTGTTAAGTAGTGCTACATACCCACCTTTATATGCCCAAATTTTTTTCCATCCGGATCCAATGCGAGACAAAGTTAGCCCCTCTAACATTCTCTCCCACCAGAACTCGCAACACTCTCGTTGCGGTCGGGCCACCCTGCCTACTGGGGTGGCAGCACCCGAACACTTCCGGATCGGATGCTTGGCGTGACACCGGACCAAATATTAGGTTTATCTCTGATACCAAATATAACAGGGCGAACACTTGCTTTCTACCCAAAAACCTAAGTTGTTAGGTAGTGCTGCATACCCACCCTTATATGCCCAAGTCTTTTCCTATCCGGATCTGATGTGGAACAAAGTTAGCCCCTTTAACAATGATCCATAGGACCAATTATGGTCGTGACAGATACTTATAAGGAGTAGGTTCACCATATGATGGGTTTTATTAAGTAGATTAAATGTACAAATTTCACTACAAAAATAAAAATAAAAGTAAGCAAAACTGCTAGTTGGTGCATATAATCTACTCTATGAGGATATTATATGGTAAGCTTTGTTTTATTAAATTTTATTAACTTATTATTATTAATTATTATTATTTTTGGAAAGATATTGTTGTTTTAGTGATTTAGAAATAACTAGTGCCATGCCTTGTTATTATTAATTAATAAATCCAAACATAAGCAAGTACTACTTATAGAAAATATATAATAGATTATAAATTGTATTTTTACAAATATGCAAAAACATATATTTTTAAAAAATTATCAATATAATTTCATATTTGATTCTGCTTTCTCATGGATTTAGTTTGAAGTAAAACATAAAATTATATCCATACCTAAAATTAGGAAAGAGGAATATATATAATTTATTTCATTTTAAAAATATATATAAAAAAAGAAGTCGATAAATCCAAACATAAGCAAGAACTGAAACAAATTAAAATAAAATTTAGAGGTCAATCATGCATAAATATTACTAATTCATAATATTTTATATTAATTTAATTTCCAATAAAATTAATAAACAAAACTAATTTGGACATTGTACGAGAATAAGCACCTCTCTTAATAGACTAATGATAATCTTATGAATTCTATTCCCTAGAGAGAGAGTGAAATATATATATATGTGTGTGTGGACCCCCTAAGTCACACCTAACTGGGTTGGGCCAACACTGTATCAGGGATAAGCCCCATCTTATGTATCAAAAGATCCAGTCCACCTCATGCTTTATCGGATAAGGCCACCTCAACATTCATGATGGTGCCGAACCAAACACACATGACCACTACATGGCAACCCATCATCACCAAAGTCCACCTCATGCTTCATTAGATAAGGCCCGACAGAGGCCCAAGGGACAAAATGATGATAATGGCCTACCATATATGCAACAAATAAAGATAAGCCTAGAAAATATTCGAGGAACAAAGAGGGGACAAACCCAACCACAAGGATGAGGACAAGAAGAGAAAGATGACCTATATATATGAAAGGAGAAGAGGAAAAAGGAGGAGGTTTTTTCTTTAGCTATTTTTTTGATAGGCAAGACAAAAAAGAGAAAAATAGTGATTGTGCACTAATTCTTTGTTCCTAAATACAATATTATTTTTATCATTGTATGTTTATATAAATCTGAGTGTGGTGCTTGAATTATATCACATAGATTAAGGTAATTACAATTTTAAGTAGATAGCTTTTGCCATTTCCTTCCTGTTCAGTTTGTGGATCCGTCACAACCAGAGCAATGACTTATGTCGAGGTACCTGCCAACCAGGTAGAAATGAACGATGAGAGACCAATGTCGAGGAGCTGATGCGACAAATAGATACGCTACGGCAAGAAAACACTGAGCTCAAGGCCAAGACTCGAATTGTCAGAAGTCCCTCACATGAATTGCCCGAGCAGTCTAGTAACCGAACCACTTAGAGTTCCCACCAAAGGCAAGCGGAGGTGAACCCTGAACGACCTTTTGAAATCGTTTCTACCGAGTACCCCCTTCCTTTCAAGAGGCACTCAGGGATCTCCCTGAGAAGCCGCTCACCGGGGTTGATCCAGACCTGGGTGACCAAGCGACCACGGGCTTGAGGGGACGAAAAATGATCCAGGAGCAACTACAGAAGAAAGTCAAGATAATAATGAAGGACTTCAAGACAGAGACTCCGTCTGATTTAGTAACACAGGTGATAAAAGGAGTTATGCAGTCACCTTTTGACGGTCACATCCTAAGCTCAGACGTGCCCAGAAAGTTCAAGATACCAATGTTTGCCAACTTTGATGGTCGAACTGATCCCATTGAGCACATATACCATGTTCAACTGAAGATGACATTGAATGCCAATGATGATGAGCTCATGCGCCCTGTGTTTTCAACCATACTGAGTGGACCAACATTGTTTTGGTTCAAACAACGATCCCCTAGATCGATCTCCAGCTTCCAGGCCCTCTATGAGTAATTCATCTCACAGTACGCGGGGAACAGGAGACAAACGAAAATAATATCCTCGCTATTCACCATCAAACAAGCCAAGGAAGAAACACTGAACGCCTTTCTGGGCAGGTTTAACATTGAGATATCCTTGATCGACGGGTGTGATCAAGGCACAACCGTAGAGGCTTTTAAGGTGGCCAAGAACAGTGGCACTGAGTTCTCTTGAGCCTTGCTGAGAAAACCCCTGAAGGACATGGGTGCTCTTAATAGCAAAGCCCATGGGTATATAGTAGTTGAAGATGAGGAGGCCTTGCGAAGGCAAAAGTCAACTCTCATCACAATAACCTCGTCAGCAAATAAGGCCACCTCTGCACCGTCGGAGACTCTGTGCCTATTTTATTTGTCGAGCAATCATCTGTCTGAGAAGAGACTGAAGACTACGAAAAAGGAGATGCCCTTAAGGGTGACTCTGACTCGACTCTTTTAGGAAACCAGGAATAGGGGTATCTTCCAGAATCCACTGCCCATGACCGCTCCGATCGAGCAACGAGACTGAGGGAACACTGCGCCTTTCACAAAGATTTCGGTTACCTCACTAATGAGTGCCAAAACTTATGCAATCAAGTGGAACTCCTTTTATCTCGAGGAGAGCTCAAGGACTATGTGTCAAGGGAACCGCTACCGTTTAACCCCCAAAAGTAATCAACACTATCCACAGATATGCGGGACAGTTGAGCAATGTTACTCAACGCCCTCCTTGCCACAAAGCACGAAAGCATCGTAGAACGAGATAGGTGAAAACTGTAAGAGATAAGCAAAATATGGGGAAAATCACTTTTAGTGCATAGCCTGATGATATCAAATTGTGTTGTTAAGTGGGTATTGGTCGATGCCGAATCTAGTGCGAACGTGATGACTCAGGTAGTATTCGAATAGCTTGATGTCCCGAGCGAATGAGTCCGCCTGACCCATAATCCTCTTGTCGGGTTCGACGAAATGATAGTCACTTTCGTTAGAACAATCAATCTCCCGATCGCCGCAGCTTAAAGAATATGGCGTCCAAGTATTTGTGCTAATCGAGGTTGATTCACCCTACAATGTGATCCTCAGGCGATGATGGATACACAGGATGGATGATATCTCGTCGACCCTTCATCAGGTAATGAAGTGTTTGTCCCTAAGTTGCCAAATCACGATTGATATCCCAGGGGACCAAACATCGGCCAGAAGGTACTACTCAGTCGCGCTGAAGGGGAAGGAGACTGCCTTTGTAGATACTGAGGGTGACAAAAGTTCTAAATGGCAAGTACCATGTTGCTTCCTCGACACAACGGAGGAAGGAGATGAAAAGCAAGTCCACACACTCGAAGTGTTGCAAACTGTATAGATCAACCCCACTAATCCTGACCAAACCACTCAAATAGGCTCTCGGTCGTCAGAATCAGAAAAGGAGGCGCTCATACAATCACCTGGATATCTTTGCGTGGGATCATTCAAACATGCCCGACATTGACCCCAACAATGTCTGCCATATCTTGAAGGCCAATCCCACCTTCCACCCTGTTAAGCAACGGTAACAGAGGTTTGCGTTTGAGCGGAACTGAGTCACTGCCGAAGAAGTCCAAAAGTTGATGGATATAGGATTTATTCGAGAAGTATAATACCCAGACTAGATTTTCAACAAGGTCATTATTTGTAAAAAGAACTGCAAATGGCGGGTGTGCATAGACTTCACCAACCTGAAAAAAACATGCCCTAAAAATAGCTACCCATTGCCAAAGATCGATCAAAAGATAGATGCTACGACCGGGTACGAGAAGCTCACTTTCTTGGACCCATATTTGGGCTACAACCAGATACATATAAACTCAGACGAGGAGGAATAGATTTCATTCATCACAGAGTGAGGAACCTACTGTTACCGAGTCATGCCTTTCGGGTTAAAAAATGTTAGGGCACCCTACCGACGCCTCGTAAACAAACTATTCCACAAGAAGATAAGGCTCTCGGTCGAGGTCTACATCGACAATATGGTTGTCAAGAGCCTGAAAAAGAGTAATCATTTGTCTGAGTTGCAGGAATTCTTCGATGTGCTATGACGACACCGAATGAAGCTAAACCCCGCGAAATGTACCTTCGGGGTAACCGAAGGAAAATTCTTAGGCCACATCATTAGTGATAAGTGTACAAAACTTGCTATTTTATATTCCAAAATAAGTTTTTAATTACTATTTTATTTTATTTAAATGTTCATATTTTTGCATTTTATGTTTTATAGGGGTTGATTTCCAAATAAGAAGAAAAACAGCAAAAATTGGCTAAAAATGATATATATAGCCAAAGATGAACATAAGAAGAATTGTACAAGAGATGGTATTCTTTGCAATCTAATCTACAAGAGGTCTCAAGTTCAAAACTTTATAAAATATTTTTTACACGGCCACGTCTGTAGTCTAGAATTCAAATTGAAGATATGGAGATCAAATATTAGATATTTAAATTCAAAATTTTGTATTTTACATTTTTTTTTAAATTTTGTATTTTAAAATTTTCCCACCTAAACCATTCCCTCTAACTCTATAATAGGGGGTCTTAGGGGATGGTGAAGAGAGTTAGAAATTGTAGAAAAAAAATAAAGTGTAGTTGAAAATATATTCCTGTATTCATTTTCTTTTCTTGTAAACACACCTCTCAAGAGAGTTATGATGCCACTATGATGAAATAGAAGTAAATTCTTTTATATTCTTATATATTTTTTTCCTCCCAAGAGTATTCTTTTATTTTTCTATTCTGAGTTTTTATTTTCAAAAGAAAATTAGAGGGAGGATTATTCGTGTTTGCCAAATAATGGTAATTCAAATAATGCCTACCTCTATTTACCTAGCAAATGTGCAACAGATTAAGTAAAAAAATACTCTCATATATAATCAAGTTTATTTTTTATGTCATATTTTTCTTCATGTTTTTAAGTTGTATTTGGATTGGTGAAGTGTATTGTTTATTGGAGGAAAAATCATATAAGAATAATAGAAAATTTATTGATGTGGATTCATGGTGGTGGATTCCCTTCCCTTGAGATTTATTTTATTAGTATAGTTTTATTTATTCATTATAATTCCAAAATAAAAAAATATTTTAAAAAAAATCATTTTCATTCCATAAATTAGTGTGTGAATTTGAGCTCATTCGGAATCTCACTTGAGAGTGGTTCGACCCTGCTTATTACTATACAAATTTTAGTAGAGTTTTTGCAGGTTTTATTTTTGTACGAAGTGTAGAGAAGCAACGACATCCATCCACTAATCTACACTTGTCAGTTAGCATAACAGGTATAGAGGCCAGCCCAGAGCAAGGGAGGACGCTCGCGCAACATGAGGAGCCTAAAATCTATCAGGATTTGCAAGTGCTCACCGGTAAAGTGGCCGCTCTTAGTAGGTTCATATTTAGGCTCTCAGATAAGTGCAAACCTTTCTTCGACGCCATCAAGTCAAAGGGCAGAACCATTTGGCAAAACGAATAACAAGAGGCTCTGAACTATTTGAGAAGTTATATGTCCAAGCCACCGATCCTGTCTGTGTTGATTGAAGGAGAAAGGTTGTACCTCTATTTGGCATTCTCCCGATCAGCCACTAGCGCAGTCCTCGTGAAGGAAGAAGGTGCCAAGCAATGTCCTGTGTTCTATTCCAGTCGAATGATGACTAATATTGAGCAACGGTACACCAGAGTCGAGAAGGTCATTCTAGCCTTGGTACAGGCCAAAAAAAAGCTCAGACGCTACTTCGAAGCACATCCCATTACAGTACCGACTACATTTCCTGTTAGAAACGTACTTAGTAAGTAAGACATGTCTAGACGGGTGTCAAAATAGGCCATTGAGCTAAGTTCATTTGACATCAGCTACATTGCTCAAACGACCATCAAAGGCCAAGCTATAACTAATTTTTTACTGGAATGCGACCAGATCCTTAGTGGCAACTGAATGTAAATGGTTCAACTAACCATGTCGGGCGGGTATCAGGGTTGAACTTCGAACACCAGAGGGGACCAGAATCTAACAATCCCTTCAATTAGATTTCTCAGTTTCAAACAATGAGGTCGAGTACGAGGCCCTCATCTATGGACTCAAACTCGCTCGGGAGCTATAGGTAAAAAACACACAAGTTTACTATGATTCACAATTGGTAGTGAAATAGATAATTGAGGAATACTCTACTCAGGACGAGCGCGTGTGCGTCTATCGTGAGATAGCAAGAACGATAGTGAAAGACATTCCCTAGTTCGGAATAAGTCACGTCCCGAGGGAGGAAAATGAATGCTCTGACAGCCTGGCTTGCGCAACTTCATACGTGGGTGATACCCTTATCCGGCATATACCTTTAGAGGTCCTCCCCGAACAAAGCATATCGAAAACACAACAAATGTTCTGCATACCGAATGAACCTAGTTGGATGGGCCCCATACGGTTATTCTTAACTAAATGGATCCCACCTGTATCAAAATAAGAGATTAGGAAGCTGTGACTCATCGCCCTGAAGTATTCCATGATAAACCACAAATTGTACCGAAGGTTGTACTCCAATCCATACCTCAGGGGCATCACACCGTCTGAAGCCAAGGGAGTGCTCGAAAGAATCCATAGCGGGGAGTGTGGGAATCATTCAGGAGGAAGGACTTTCGCCAACAAAGTCATCCTTTAAGGCTACTTTTGGCGGTATGTAGTCAAGGACGTGCAAGATTACGTCCTCAAATACGACCAATGCCAGAGGCACACTAACATCTCGCATCAACCCCCCAAAGAACTCCACAGGACTACTAGCCATTGGCCCTTCGCATGATGGGCAATGGATGTGGTTGGCCCTTTACCAAGATCTGTCGGGAACAAAAGTTTGTACTCATCGCCACTGACTACTTCATGATCGGCGTTGAATGTTACGCATTCTAGCCTCTTAATTTGCATATTTTATTCTCTTAGTGATAGATTATTTTGTGATTTTACTTTATTTTAGTATTTTCTGTATTTTCTAGGCATTAATGATTATTTCAGTTAAAACTATGATTTTGGGTTTTTAAAGATGACATCCAGGAGAGTTAGATGAAGCATACATCAAAGAGATCCATTCAACTCTATATTTTAACTCAAATCAGCCCAAGGAAGAGGTCCAAGAGAATTACAACTGCTTAAGAAGGTTATGGGCCTAAAGTCCAATTCTGCGTTTAATACAGTTTTAATCCCGTTTTGGAAAACAGATCAGAAGTCTTATTTTCAAGCCTCAAATTAACTTAATTTCTTTATGAGTTATGGAATTTGATTCTGGACACTTTTGTATTCACAAAAATTCTGTGAATTGGACTTCTAGTGGGTCAAAAATTGGGCCGAACGTTAGCAGAAAAACCCACCTGTTTAGTGCTGTGGGAAAACCTAATTAATTCCTAATTGGATTAGGACTTTGGTGTATTCTCTTGGTGCATAAAGTGGCAAATTAAAGGCTGTTTTAAGAGAGCTTGGATAGCCCTTGGACATAATTGAAGACATACTTTGCAAAGCCTTGGAGTGGAGAACCATTGTAGAACGAAGTCTTGCACGTATTTCATGAAGATGATGCATTTTTCCTCAACCGTTGAAGCTTATTCTTCTACCATGAGCGACTAGTTCATCCACTAGGGTTTTGATATAGTCCTAACTAACTATTAATGGTTTGATTATTTTAATTATTGGGGACCTTTATATACATGCATAGATTGTGTAATTTAGAGGATTCTTATTATTGAATTGAGCTATAAAAGTCTTATAAATTCAGTTTCAATGATTTCTTATCTTGTCTTTGATATTTAGTTGTTGTTATTTAACTCAATCTCTCTTATTTCTATGATTATGAGAGCGATTAATACACAATGGTAATCATTGAATATATCAGTAAACGCTTTGATGGAGTACGCCTAGAGAAGATGGACCATACTACACCTTAGAGTAGAGTAGTTAAGCAGATGGCTCATGCCAATCGAAGATAGTCTATGACTTAGCCTTAATCATATGTTATCTTCTTGATGGATGAATGTGAACTTGTAGCCACTAACACCACTTATGCATGATATGATTCCCTATAGTTAATTCAATTAACCATTGATTGTGGAGTTAGTGGTGAAGTCAAATACCCTAGATTTATCTCATATTATCTACACTCTTTATTTATTTTTGTTTTATTTTATTTGTTTCTTTCATTAGTTTAAATATAAAAATTAGGATTCTTTTCTTTTAAAATTTAATTAGAATTAATTCCGTACCAACTCATTCAGACCATAATCCCTGAGGTTCGACACCCCTTTCGATAGCCCTATTCTGTAAGGAATTCGTTTTATTGCGAAGTGTGATAATTTTAATTGATACACTCACAACACATGATCACTTCACTAAATTGATAGAAGTCAAAGCCTACCCTGCAATTGTTCAAACCCAGGTCAGAAAATTCATTTGGTCGAATATCATTTGTAGATTCAGACTCCCTGACTCCATTACCATGGATAATGGGAAAAATCTAGTTAGAGATAGCGTGCAAATATTCTTCAAACGCTACAGTATTAATCAGAAGAAGTCCTCCCGTGCCTATCCACAAGGCAACAACCAAGCAGAAATTACCAACAGAATCGCGCTCAACTGCCTCAAGAAGAAGCTAGAGGATCGGAAGGGAAAATGGTTATAGGAACTATCGAAAGTACTATAGGCCTATAGAACGACCCCAAGACGTTCAACAGGTGAGTCCCCATTCAGCCTAACTTATGGGACGGAGGCCGTAATCCCTACTGAGATCGATTTTTTGACTCTTCGAACGGACTTCCTTCAGACTAAAATCAATCACCGATCACTAAAACATAATCTAGACCTCCTAGACGAATAGCGGGAAGCTACGCTGATACGATTGGCCTCTTACCAGCAAACAATCACCAATAATTACAACAAAAGGGTAAAGCACAAAGTGTTCAACGTGGGCAACTAGGTGCTATGAAGGGTGACTGAAGGCACCGAGGAATTGAACGCTAGCAAACTAGCTTCCAACTGGAAATGACCTTATGTTGTAACCAAAGAGATTGGTAAGGGAGCGTACAAACTACAATGAATTAGGGATAGCGCAAACGTCAGGCTGTACTGGAACACCACTCACCTTAAAAGGTATTATGTATAGTTAAATTTCTAACCGTATGGAAAGTAATAAATATCTACTTGTACACATTCAAATAAAAAGAGAATCATTTTTTTTCGAACCCGATGAGCACATTGTCTAAGGCATGGTTAGCCTGAGGTATGACCTAACCGCATGGTTAGCCGAAAGGTTGAACTAATAGTTCTTTACAAAAAATATCTAAGGCATGGTTAGCCTGAGGCATGACCGAACGACATGGTTAGCCGAAAGGTCGAACTAATAGTTCCTTACAAAAAATATCTAAGGCATGGTTAGCCTGAGGCATGACCGAACGACATGGTTAGCCGAAAGGTTGAACTAATAGTTCCTTACAAAAAAATATCTAAGGCATGGTTAGCCTAAGGCTTGACCGAATGACATGGTTAGCCGAAAGGTCGAATTAATAATTCCTTACAAATAGTATCTAAGGCACAGTTAGCCTAAAGCATGACCGAACAACATAGTTAGGCGAAAGATCGAACTGATGGCTCCATACAAAAAATATCTAAGGCATGATTAACCTAAAAATGGAACTAAGTGCTCCCCATAAAGAATGTTTGGAACGTAAATAGACCGAAGGTCCAATGGGCAATCACAAATAAATTGCATGGTTCCCAACTTTGAAGATAAGAGTATACATACTCATATATCGATGTACATTCAGATATGCAAATCAGCACAAACAAATAAAATGAAAATGTGATCAAACATTTGCATATTCATTCCGAGTAACAATATGTTGAGTACATTCAAAAACACAAATGTTCCATAACTGGCAAAGTAGCAAAAAGGGAAAAAGAGCTCCAAACAAAAAGCAAACTCCTAAACTAAATTTCAGGCTGAATAGACCCATCTCCTGTTACTGAGGTCGGCTCCTGATCCTCAAACTGAGGCGTATGTCAGAAGACACACCTTCGTGATGGGCTCGTGCCATCAAATCAAAAACTTCGAGAGCATCATTTAGTACTGCTTGAGCATCATCGGATGCTAGATCGGCCAGTACTTGCTCAAGCAGCCCCATGGTTCTCCCTTCATCTAGAGTAATCTCAGGATCCTGGTATGAACGATCGTCTAAACCCATCTTCTGATCATAATTATCTGAACTACCCTTGTAAACAGGGTTCGCAGCACCATTATTCTCAAAACTTGTTTTGTACGCGACGGTATTCCTGATTTGGCACGTTCGGTATATCCTCCGAAAGAGAGACTGAACAGCAAATTCTATCTTCTGGTTTGCCTCCAGAAGGGACTGATTCACCTCTTTGAGTTCTACTGCACGAGCCTCAACCACTTCTAGCTCTATCACATGAGCCTCAGCCACCTCTTTCTCATTCTTCGCCTTGCTGTAGACGTTGGAATACCTCTTCAATTTATGTTCTTGTTCCTTGTTCTTGGCCTTCTTAGCTACCACAACATCAACAACAATGCCCAAATTCTAGGACATCTTTCTGTTTTCCTCCTCAACATATCGTAGACGGGTCAAAGTAGTCTCCAACCTTCGGAACAAAGCCATGGTAGCAAAATGGCTCTATGAAATCAAAAGAAAAAATTAGCAAAGTGATGAACGTGCCCTGTCAGAATACATGTATTTATAAAACCACGAAGATACATTTAAAGAACGAAGAGGGGCCATGTCAAGAAGGGCCCCCAAGTCGATCTCGTCCATTGCCTGCAAGTCTTTTTGGGGCCACATCCCTTGCACAATGGCCTGGCAAGTGTCCACATCCTTGAAGCCAGAATCCTCCATAGTGAGTGCTGAGCTGTTCGGCTTTAACAACTTAGGCACCCATGGCTCGATAGAAGATGAGCTTGCGATTGCTAAAAGTACTGGGGACGATCAGATAAAGCCCTGATCATGAACATATTGGACGAGCAAGGTATAGATCTCGTAGAAGCTTCGCCTGCTCGCCCACATTTCTGAGCCTGGCCTCCTGCCACCTCCTCAGTATTGGAAGACTTTCTCGCAGCGTTCTTCCTCTTCAAACCTACCTTTGCCTCACTTGACCTAGACGACACGAAGATACTGCAATCCTATTCCACAACTTTCCTGCTCCTGAGCCTCCGGGTGGTTGTTGGCATACCATATTCATTTCCCCTGCAGCTCGTTGTGCGATCAGCCTAAGATTGGCAGGCACTAGAAGATCTCTCAAGTTTGGTCGATCGCTCCACACTCTCGACTAAGAATCTTTATCCCGCGGTCTTTTTTAGTAGATGGAATAACAAACTTATCCTCTGTAAAAATCAAAAGCACAAATGATCAGAACAAGAAGTCCAAAGTTAATGAAAAATTATAAAAATTGAAAAACATGCATATACCTAAATTTGCAAAAATTTTTGGGAATAGGGTACTTGTTTGACAATGGCACCCTCCAGTTTCCTCCAACTACCACTAACTTCCCCTTCCAACCTTTGTCAGACATAGGCTTTGTAGTGCAGATTGTCCTAAGTGGTTTGGGAAATAGATGGTAGCGACTCCTCTCATCCTTAATTCTAGCCACTTTATAGCATACCATTAGGTCATTAAAGTCCAAACTTAGCGACCTTGTATAGTTTAATATAAGTAAACAAGACCCTAAAGAAATTAGGGTTATCATGTAGCGGGGCTAGACCAAGAATGTTCAACACAACATGGTAGAAATGGTGTAGGGGAAACCTAAGAGCCGAAAGACGACCTACCGAAAGGAGTAGTTCATTTTCGTTCACCCCTTGTCGGAATGAATGTTTGGTCGAACGGGGTAGGGCCTAAGCGACACATCCGCGGGGATATCCTTATCCCTTCGCAGTCTCTCCAGATCAAACCCTAAAATTCTACCCTCAAAGTCGAAAGGATCTGGATCTTTGGGTCTCAGAGTTCCAATCTTGTCTACGATCCTGTAAACAACTTCTCCAGACGTATTACCTTTACCTTCAGGGGCCTGTACCCCTACAATCCGATCAAAATTACTCGCCCCCCCGACTACAACGCCCCACCACTTTGTTAATAATCTCTACACTCTCCCCATTCCTGGAACTAGAGCTACTGTAAGTTCCACTACTGGTCTCACCACTTGTCGATATGGTCTCCTCCTCACTCATGTCGATATGAAATCATAGCTAGATACAAGAAAAAAATATGATGAGAAACTGACATCAAGTGACGGTGAATAGGCTATGCTCAAAACCTTTGACAAACTGATGAGACTCTGTGATAACTTAGTGAAAAGACTTACCATTCAACTCACACTTTAAATAAACGGCTCGACGTTACTCCCAAAAACCACAGCCCAAGGGTCGCGATCGTTTGGACACTAGAATAACATCAATTACCTCCACATCCTCTAACCTTAGGAAATAAACAGAATTGGGGCGAAGTGTGGACCCCCTAAGTCACAACTAATTGGGCATTGCATCAAGGATAAGGCCCACCTTATGTATCAAAAGTTCCAACCCACCTCATGCTTTATCGAATAAGGCCTCCTCAACATTCAAGATAGTGATGAACCCAATACACACATGGCCACTGCATGGCAGCCCATCATCACCAAAGCCCATCTCATGCTTTATTAGATAAGGCCCGACAGAGGCCCAAGGGACAAAATGATGATAATAGCCCACCAAGCAACATATAAAGATAAGAGCCAAAAAAATATCTAAGGAACAAGGAGGAGACAAACCCAACCAAAAGGATGAGGATAAGAAGAGAAAGAGGGCCTATATATATGAAAGGAGAAGAGGAAAAAGGAGGAGGTTTTCTCTTTGGCTATTTTTCTAAAAAGCAAGAGAAAAAAGAAAAAAAAAGTGATTGTACACTAATTCTTTGTTCCTAAATACAATCTTGTTTTTATCATTATATGTTCATATAAATCTGAGTGTGGTGCTTGAATTATATCACATAGATTAAGGTAATTACGATTTTAAGTATCTACAATATATATTCAGGAAAAAAAGATATAAAAAATTGTCAATTCTATGACCATGCTGTCATGCTAAAAAAGTATAAATCCAAAAATCTTAAAGCTCAATGCATAACTAAATCCTTGAAAATCAAATCTATTTTACCACTTATCACAGCATTGAAAGTCACAATGATCTATCAATATATATATATAGAGAGAGAGAGACTTTTAGAAACACAGTTTGTAAAAACCACCCAACATGATCCCCACCAAAGTTCTAGTTGGTTTGTAGTGATATTGGAGTTAAATTCAATCTGCTGGTTTGGGTGGAATTCAGTTCAAACCTGATGCTGGCATACGGGGCCGATACATTACTTAATGATTGCAAGATTGAATAACCAAAATGCAGAGATTGGTGAGTATATATGCAGCTCAATATCTTCTTTTTGAAGAGGAGCCTCATGCAGCAACAGCTCCACACACACATATATATATGTGCATCGACAAGAAGGTGGCCCGGGATGGAGTTGAAGCAATTAGAAAAATAATGAAGAGCCATTCTGCCACCAAATTCACGTCCTCATTTTATGTATGTGCCCTTAAAATACTTGGAATTCAAATATATACTGTTGTCTTGGTTATATATATTGCTATCCCTTGGCTCATTCTTAGTGTGGTTTGAAAATGATTATCTTTCTTAGTTTGGTTTGAAAATGATTATCTTAAACGAGAGGATGATCCTTGTCGCAATGGTAAGCTTACTATATCGTGACCTCCAAGTTTAAAAAATAAAAAAATCTCTCCACATGCGGAGCTAAGAATAGCTACTTCTTTTTTAAATGTAAAATGAGATCAGAAGGGAGCACAATGATAAAGGAGGGCATACCCTCCCACGAGTATTGTCCTGTATAAGTATAAAAATATATTTGTAAATGAGATCAAACGGTTTGTCACACGAGAATTTTGGATAATATATATCCCCTATTTTTCACTTATGCTTTTTTTTTTCTTTTTTCAAGAGAAACAACAATATGTCAATGCTCCACTACTATAGCTTATTCTCGTCTCATAATCTTACATTCATAGGAAAGCAAGTGGTTTATTTATCCTGGTTTCATTTTCTTCATCTTCTACTGATCAAACACAATAATATATATATATATATATATATAATCATTTTCTTCATCTTCTACCGATCAAACACAATAATATATATATATATATATATATATATATATATATATATATAACTTATGTAAAGTTAACACTAAGAGCTAGTTTGCTACATAGGAATGGAAGTGGAATGGAATGGTCTTTCCACATCTGATTCACTTTCTTTTGTTGTGCTACATTAGAAATAGAATGGTCATTCCAAGTCATTCCCTTCTAATGCTCATTCCAACAAAATCATTCCTCTTTTTGAGCTATGAATGACCATTTCATTCCCACTCATTATTAAAATTATCCTCTCTCTCTTCATTAATTTCTCTCTTTCTCTTTTACAACTTACTCCAGAATATATATATATATATATATATATATATATATATATATATATATATAGCGTTAATTTCTCTCTCTCTATATATATAATAGGTATGTTATATAACTTGTTATATTTTAAGTTGTGAGGGAAAATGAAGGTTATTGTTTTATTACTTTCAGTTTTTAATAAAGTATTAATTTTTTTCGTATAAAAGATTATATTAATCTTGACTAGAAGAAAAAGACGGATTATATCTTGATTTAGAAAGTTTTAATTGAATGGGTAATTAATTTTTTTTTACATAATTAATTTAAAACTAATTATGTTTTAAGGAAAAGTATAACATGTTGGAAGATATTACCATTTCATTTTACATCATTCTCTATCTCTGCAACCAAACATTGAAATGAGAATGGTCATTTCATTTTATTATCATTCTCATTCCATTATCAGCTTCATTCCATTCCCATTTCATTTCATTCCTGCATACCAAACTAGCGTTAACAGAGAGCAAACATGAAAGGTTCAAAACCCATTATTTATGCGCAAAAAAAAAAAAACCCTCACCAAATATTACTTTCTTTGAACACCCTAATGATCTAAAAATGCTTTATGTTCTCTATTAATTTCAGTCAACCATACAGGAACTAAACGTGACCTAATTTTGGGTCAAATAGAACTTTTTCTTCTTCGGTGGAACAAGTAGAATTTACAATCATATACAATATATTAGGAAATATATATATATATAAACACCTAAATAATCTAAAATTGACGAATTCTATAGTCCTTTCCATCCTTTGAATGTTTTTATTTTTAAGGTGGGCATCCCATAATGTGTCTGAAGTCATAAATAAATTATTCAATCTAGTTTTCAATTCTTGTCGAAAAGTTGAAGATTGAGATAAATTAAGGAATAATGTAGCATGACCAGTACATTTTAATTCATGTATAGCTACTACCAATTCTTGATTATACAATCGCTAGCCATATATATAGTATTAAGCATTAGACTCGCTTACTTAATTCACAGAGAGATTGCTCAGACAACCATGCGCGCATCATTTAATCTGAAAACACAAATTGGGTGATGTAAATGTGCTAACTTAAGGGTAGTTGGAGAACATTAACTGTGGCAATATTGGTGTCCCCAATAGCTGGCTTTCTGTGACAATTATAAGCCCAATGGTTAATATCGATTAGTGATCAAAAATAGTCTTGATTCATATGTGTACTAAATATATAGATATACTACTATAATACTAGTAGCCAAAATATACAATTAGTGCAATTTTAAAAGAAAACTCTGAACTGGTTCATATATATATTGATCTATATTTTGGCAGCAAAGTCATAACTTCCTTGAATGGAGAGAACAACAATATTGCTGATCACTTGCCTGGGGCAAATCTCTCTCACTCCCTCTCATAATCAAACAATTTGTAATGTACCTATTTAAAGTTTCACTATTAATTAAGTAAATGATATTGAAGCCAATAATCAAATTATCAGGAAAAAAGTTGTCTAGAATTGAAACAGATAAAGCAAAACAAAAAAACAAAAAATACTAATACCTTGAAGCTTAGAATAAATTTCAGATTTGAACCATACATTACAGCATATATATATATATATATATATATATATATATATATATATATATAGCTAGCAAAGAAATCAAGTTTGAATTTCTCCTACAAATGATTCAAACCTCTTTATACAAGTTATAATTACTAAAAGTCAGGGAAAACCAAATAAGTTAAAGTTGTGTTATCAAGATCTTATCTTCTTGCAGTGTATAGCAGCATCATTAATCAATGGCTTTGTCACCATATATAAATGATCAATGGATCGATGCCTCCGTTTCTTGGGCCTCATCAAACTCTCTTCTTCGTTTCTCTTGACGATCACTTGATGATGATCATCACTTTGGTTCAGATCATCAATAATATTATTATTTGTTTCCACTTCATGATGATCATTGCTTTTCTCGCTGCTTTTGCTTTTGTTGTTGTTGTTGTTGTGTTCATGGCCATCTTCTCCGCTTAGTTGCATGAGCAGCTCAGCCACAGCCACCATGTCGGCCGAATCGGAGAACTCCTTTTGGGGTTCACTTTTACCTACAGCTGCTGCCATTGATCGATCCATCGATGTACAGATGGAAGAAACCAGAATATGTGTATAGGTGAGTGATCTCTCTCTCTATTGCTATTGCTCTGCGTGGTTTTTGCTTTTACGAGTTACCGCGTGTACGTATTGTAATATGAGATTTGAGAGAGAAGCTGCAGTGTTGGTGCAAGGAAGATGACAGGAAGATGTGAGTTTTATATACTCATATATATACATATATATAGAGAGAGTTACATTTCTTAAATACCCTCGTACTACTATATTTTTGCATCTAACCCTTTCATTTGCTTGTGAATGTATACGTTACACACGGTTTACTTTGATCACATTTTGAGAAGAATCAAAACCAAGTCAGTTTTAACAATTTCAAAAATATTAGTTACCAACTGAATCATTAAACCTAATTGAACTGAATTGTAAACGATTAGTTTGGTAGACTTTCATATATATATATATATATATATATATCTCAAATTTTGATTTTTTATTTGAATAAATTTGATTATTTGATATATATATGCATATATATTCAAATTAAAATCAAAATTTGATATATATATATATATATATATATATATATATACACTATCGGTCCAGTTTGGTTATGTTCAATCCTAAACCGTTATCAAACAGTTTTTTGGTTATAAAAGTAAACTAACGCGTACAGTTCCATTTGGTCTAGTCCAAGTGCACTTCTGGAAGCTGCTATGTGCCCGATGAGGTGGAATAGTCTTCGATGTTCCATTCCGGAATACACTACTATATAAATGTAAATAATTTTTTTATATACATTTTAATGAATATCATATATGTGCTACTTAGTTTATACTTTATACATATTAATCCATGTTACATATACATTTCCATTTATAAACATTTTTCAATGAATAATAAATTATATATCTATGACAGTTTTTTTTTTTACTTCTCAAGTGTGTGCATCTACATTCTTATTTTAATGATAATTAAGCACATATTTACTTCATTTAAATTTTTTTTAATACACCTGTGTGTGTGTGTGAAATTCAGAGAAATTGAGTTTATATAAAGTAAATAAACGCTTAATTATCATTAAAAATGTCAATGAATAATTGAAAATTTTCAACTTTTCTTTCATAAAACGTGTATGTTGCAGGTGCACTTTTATACAAGGATGAACAAGTTCAGTATCTCACCTTCTACTTTAACACATATAGCTTACAGGATATATATTGTAGTCCGTTGGATGCATCAGCGTTTACATCATTGACTTTCTGATTCCTTGGTCTTCAATCTAACGGCTTAAACACGTTTTGTTGGTCCTTGTGTTTGTCTCGCTCTTGCTGGAACTCATCCTGTTGGACAATGACATTAACTTCGAAACTCATATTAGTATTAATTTATTAGAGACTAGGTCTAATCTGGTAGTCAGTCACAGGAACTGCTTCATTAACAACCCATATTTGATTGGACCTACCAAGGCGGCCAATCAAAACATGACATGCAAGCAAAAATTAGAATAAAGCTAACAAATTTGCTTGTGTGTCATGCTCTTATTGGTCGAATCCCAAAGCCATTTAATAATTGTTCGGTAGAATTTGACCATTTATTAGAGAGAAATTATTAGATGGTCTCGACCAATCAACATTTGATATACAAAATTGTCAGTTTTTTTTTTTTTTTTTCCTTCAAATTTTTGCTTTAACTTGTGATTGGTCCGAAAATGAATAGTTTCGAAATTATGTAATATTTTTTTCCCACAATGTGTAATGATGTTCATACGTATAGGCTTGGTTTAAAGAATTTAGTTATGGTAGAGACTTGGTTTGACTTTTTGTTCAACTAATAAAGATTGTATTGACCAAGTTCTTCCAATGGTAGGGCTCACAGTCCCACTTTCTTGATGAAATTCGGATTTTGAGAGTAAATGTCATGGCTTATCTTATCTGAAAATAGAAATGAGGTGAAAGTGGTCCAAGATCAAAAGTTTCTATTGACTGACGAGTATTATTGCCTTATTGGGATAGTTCAAACTTGCTGATTAATAAAAGCAAATTCTATTTTTGGACATTGGGTTATGTTTTTGACAATCAAATTTGTTACAACAAAGAATCTCCAATTCTTCTTCTACACGCCTAATAAAAAAATAACCTGTCTTCTCTTCATTCTAGTCAAATTTTGTTGGGTCTTCTTTTCATTCTAGTCAAAATTTTGTTGGAATTTACTTAAAATGCGAACTAGTTTAGTAGTTCATTTTTGGAAATTCAATCACAGTTGGACTAGTATTCAATGTCGAATTTTCTTCTTTATTCGACTATATATTAAATTAGCAATGTATTTAATTTGTTGAATATATAATAATCTCATGAATCAATTTAAAAGAGCATGTTCATAACCATGGAACCAATTATCCTCGTCAGAAGTTGAACGAGCTCGTTGGCACACTTCTGACTGGATCTGATTCTGGTACCATTTGCAACAATCCGCTCCATCACATGGTATGATATTGTCCGTTTTGGACTAAATCTACACGATTTTGTTCTTGAGTTTTACCCCACTATATAGCACATTTTCTTTTCACACTCAGACAATATGAAATCGTAAGATCCTTGGGGACAATAGGGGACAAACACACCTCTTCCTCACAACTAAGGTCTCTACAGGATATTATATGATAAGCTTTGTTTTATTAAATTTCAAATATTGTTGTTTTAGTGCTTTCGAAATAACTAGTAAAAATTCATGTGCCAGGCAGGTTTTGTAACACTTAAAGTAAATAATAGATTAGTAAAACATATATTTTAAAAAATTATCAATATGATTTCATATTTGATTTTGCTTTCTCGTGGATTAAGTTTAAAGTCAAACAAGAATTATATCCATATAAAGAATAATATATCCATACCTAAAAATTTAGGACAGAGAAATATATATAATTTATTTCATTTTAAAAATATATATATAAAAAAAAGAAGTCCATAAATCCAAACATAAGCAAGAACTGAAACAAAATTGAAATAGTTTAGAGGTCAATCATGCATAAATACTTATTCATAATATTTTATATTCATTTAATTTCCAATAAAATTAATAAACAAAACTAATTCGGACAGTGTACAGGAATAACCAGCTTTGTTAAAAGACTCGTGATAATCTTATGCATTCTACTCCCAAGAGAGAGTGAAAGAGAATATATATATATATATATATATATATATATATATATATATATATATAGTAGTATAGATATTCGTATCATCTTTCATTGGACTTGAGATGATCTACAAGAAATCATGTCTCTTGTTTGATTATTATGAAAAAACAAATGGGACAAAGAAAATTTGAGATTTTTTCTAAAAAAATTAATGGCATTTCCCTCTTGCTTTGTTCTTTAATTTTGTTATATGGGTGAAAAAGAATACGTGTTACGACACAATTATTATTGGTATAATCATATCAAAAAAATCTTGATATAATTATTGACACAATTATTATTGGTATAATCATATAAAAAATTTTTTGATATAATTATTAAATAGTTAATACGACATGAGTCATATGACTCATGCAATTATTTAATAAATGAGTCAAGATCTGACACGTACCACAAGACACGTTTAATTAAAATTTTAGTTACACGAATTATTTTTAACATGAACACAACATATTTACTTCTGACATGTTTAGACGGTTTAGATAAACAAATTATTTTTAACATAAATAGGACACGTTTAATTAAACTAGTTGACTAGTCAAACACAAACACAAACACAACTTTTGCCACCCCACCCATTATATCTAAGCTTACATTTTTTAAAACTTTGTTAGATAAGGGTACCAATATTAATCTTTCTCCAATATGTTAAATACTAATTATTTCTCTTTTAGTGCTCATATTATTAATCTCAACGTTCTCATTTCAACCACACGAATTTACTTATTTTTCAATGCCCAAAATTCTACTCCATATGCATAATACGATAGGAGGTCTATTAATGATCCTACATGTCTATTAATCATCCTATAAAGTTTTCAATATTCTCTCCTGGCATATGAAATCGCTAGCTCATATCCACTTTGCCTTATCTATTTCAATTTTATTTATTATATCATTATTTATTTCCTCTATTTTGTATTAATGATGGTAAATATTAAAAATTGAGTATATGACTTTGAATTGATATTGCTACGTTGTCTTATCTGTAATATTATTACATTATTCAATATTTTATGTGTAAACTATATTAAAGTTTACACTCATGTCTCTAATTCATTTTAAATATTTTCAAATTATTTGGAAGCTTAATTTCTAGCAAAACTCTTATCATCAGCAACAAGTTACAACATGAAATGTTGTTTTTTTCTTATGAAATGTTTATATATATATATAACTTTTGTTATTTTATTGAAAATTATCATGTTCAATATCTTAACAGTATACCAACTACAAAAGAAGCAAAACCAAAAGTTAAATCAGTTAAACCTAATAAAAACAGTTACAGTATACTGTAACTTATTATTATGCAACAGTTACAGGGTAATCTACATCATCTTCCATTTATTATATTAGATATAATTTTAGATACAACAATATAAAAATATATATACAAAATATTGAATTATTAACATTTTTTTAATAAAATATTATAATTAAGAAACAAAATAAGAGTTAAGAGTCCATAAATAAATTTAAATGTAATTCTTCCTTAATCCTTTCTCTCACATGTCCTTCCATTGTCCCTCCCCTCCCCTCCCCTTCCTTCCTAGTTCCTTCCATGGTGAAAATGTAATGCATCCACAAATCTTCCAACTGTCTCAGCGCCAAAACGATTTTGAAGCACAGAATGTACTAAGAAAACCCAAAAATTTAGAGAAGAAACAAAGGAATATTATGCCATAATTTTGGGAACTTTTAACAAAAATAAAAAAAACTTACATACCCACGTCCACAAATTAAAAAGGCAAATACGTAGTATGTAAATTTTGAGACAATTACACAATACCTCTTGTTGAGAAAGGGAGGGATAATTTATGACTTGAATTATGTTCACCAAGAAATACAACATAACCAAAAGCCCCAAAACATATATCTAACAAGAGAATAAATGAAACAATTGAGGAACAAATATCAAATGTCTCCACCCCATTTTATCTACACATCCTCCGACTATATTTTTCTTTTCTTCCACATAAATTCTCTAACTATGATATTTCTCATCATGCAAAATGAGGCCCATCAATACATAGGTCTAGTGGGATGAAAAAATTCCTTCTGCAACTATGAAACCGTCGAATTTCGACATGTAATCTCAACTATCTGAAGCTGTAACCGCATGTTTTAGTCACAATCTAAACCACAAACTTCTAGCACAGGACCGTCTCTGGACACAAATGGGTTGATTCTGACCCACAAAAGGGTTAATATTGAGGACAACAGAATTGACCAGACCAAAACGATTGTTGGCATCCTATCTTGTTTCCCAAGCAGTCCTTTGAGGAAAGGATAGAGGTGGACAATGACCCAGAAGGCAAAAAATAGCTTACCAAACAGTGGACCCCATGAATCGTAGCCATTGTTAATGGCATTCGAGATCCCCACCACAACCCCGACTATATTTATAATCAACAAGGTTGTTGGAGGGATTAATAATGATGTCCACTTGAAGAGGTAAAGCTCAGAGAATTCCCCATCATCACCTCCTTTGGAGGTGACGGTGAAGTTTGTGCTGACACCAGCTAAAACTTTGAGCAAACCCTGGACGAGAGCAAAAAGGTGTGATGACACGCCTCCAATCACCCAAAACTGCTCATTTCTCCACCAGTCGTCAATTCCAACACCACCCCATTGCATTTCAAGGATACCTGTCGCGGCGATGGATATGAAGAGAGCCAGAAAAACAAGGCTGGCATAGTTGCTGATCTGCACATAGAATTCATGAACCCTGTGTTAGCAAAAGGTCTAATAGAATCATTCATGAAGGATAGAGGATTTGGCCTTTGATAGTCCAATGGAAACAAGCATTGGACAAGACAATCAATTGATGAGCTTTACTCGGACCACAAGAACTTTTCAATTGTCCAAGTATGAGGACACCAAAATTAGGAGGAGCTATAGACTACAATCACAGCAATATATTCAGCACAATATTTTTGCAAGTTGGATTTATGGACACGTAAACAAAGTGCCTATTACGTCATATTTTATATAAAATGGATAAACCTTTATTGCAAAAAGAGACTTCTGCATGCATCTCATTTCTAATGCATATATAGCTTTGCCCAATATAACTGATTTGGAACTAAAGATACATGCATGGTGACATTCCTTATTCAGGTTGTTTGAGTTTGACCATTTAAGCTAAAACCATGATGAACTTTCTGAAAGGCAATGCTAGATGAGGTGGCACGTGTTAGTTCTAAATTTTATGACCAAAGCTTTTACAATTGAGCCTTAATTTTTCCCCCTCCCTCCCCCTCATCAAACACCAAATAGGTGTTGAGAAGGCAGCATTATCATATGAGATTTGGAAGTACCTCAGGGACGATGAATTTCCCGGTGAGAAGGCAGATGGCTGGCAAGGTACAGTAAACGATCAAAGGAATGGAAGTCCAAGGATATACAACTGAGTTTATATAGGAAAATCGTTCCAACCATTTCAATCCACCCCCATAGCCATACCAAATTGGACAGTGTTTGCTCAAGAAAATCTCAACAGATCCAAGGGCCCAACGAAGAACCTGGTGAAGACGATCAGAAAGGTTGATGGGAGCTGACCCCTTAAATGCAGGTCGTTTAGGAATACAATACACAGACCTCCAGCCATGGCAATGCATCTTGAATCCTGTCAAGATATCCTCTGTCACAGAGCCATATATCCAGCCAACCTGATCCAGCATTTGAAAGTTAAAGAGGATATGATAGAAGTAAATCTTGAACATATAAAAGTTTACAAATTGATTTTTTTCAGTCTTTACTTACCTCTTTTCCCCACTCTGTTTTGTCTTCATAACCACAGCTGATAACGTGAATGGCTTCTTTTAAAAGCGATGCGGAACTGGATTCCTGAGGATTACCACCGTTCTCCAAAAGTGTGGAGGCTACGAATACAGGAGATTGCCCAAATTTCTTCTCAAGTTTTACTTCTGACTTATGTGATGAATTTTTTATGCTTATTTCTGCAATAGAAAACAATTTTATTTTTATTATTTTGAGGTATTGTATCAACACGTGACTAGCACAAGGGCAAGTTGCCTTCAAAAGTGAATCATTACCTTCAAAACCCTCTTCAATAGTTTCAAGTGCATGTATCTGCTTAGATGCCTCCCTGTGCTTCATTTTCTTCCTCTTCTCCTTTGGCTTTCCTTTCTTATTCTTCCTAGTACCACAACATAAACAGCACCACTTTGGCCAACAGTTGCAGGTCTTGCCAGGGGGCTTCTTCTTGACAGGAGCATCAAATCCATAAAGAGCTTGCCTTCTGAAGACACACCCCGTTCCAACATATATTGGTCCTTGTAAACCATCTAATCCTTTCATGTTGATCTGTTTAGCAGTGCAAAATCAGCTTTTCTAATAATGACAAAAAAACTAAGAAATCAAAGCAATAAGCATATACGTACATCAAAGAATACAACATTCCGGTTTGAGTATCTATCATGACGATCAATCCCGTCAAATCTTTGAGGAAACTGCACATAGCAAACTTTCTTTCCCGAAGTGGGGTCCATCATGAAACACATGGCTTCTCTAAGTGCCTTGCTATTGTTGATGTAATGGTCACAATCGACATTCAGAATATAAGGAGCGTTTGAGATAACTGCCGAAACCCGCACCTAGAATAATAAAGAAACAGATATCAGTAAGTGTAAACCAAGTGTTTATTGATTAAAAAGATAAAAGAAAAGGTAAGAAATAAACCGCAGAAGAATAGTCCAGAGGCATTATTAATATAAAGAAAGAAATGCGAGCTAACCAGAGCATTCATGGCTCCTGCTTTTTTATGGTGATCAAACCCTGGCCTCTTCTCACGAGAAACATAAACCAAACGAGGTAACTCATTTCCATCAAGATCACGAACACCATCGTGGCCAAGCAATACCTGTAGATTACCAAATTTAAAATAGGGAAATACTGAACACACTTTCATAAAACCAGCTCAGGTGACATGGATTGCAAATTATTTATTAAAATCCTAAAATGAGAATTGGGATATTCTGAAAACACCTTATGAATGATTCAGATGGCAGAAAATAAAAACAATCAACAGAAGTAGCACCTGATAACATTTTAGCCACTTCTGAGTATGATTTGCAATAATACACTATCTCATAAAGTGCATTACCCAGCATATGTCGCTCATGTAGGGTGCTGAGAGGGAAAGACTAGAGTCAATTAGACAAACCTAACCTTTTACATAATTTTTGCACAAAGTGACTACTGCAAGCCTCAAACTCACATCCTCATACTTGTCAGCTAGAACTTTTACTCGTACACCAATCAATAATAAAACATGCATCCTCGTGCTTGGAGGTCCCATCACCCTCATCATATCCATCCCCATCACCAACCCAAAAACCATATACAACATATACATAGACATTATAATCTACCAAGCTTATTTCATACCAGCCAAAACTGTCAAGAGGAATATTGAGCACTTGCAAATAACAATTAAATTACATGGATGCTTCAATAAATATGAAGTGCCTCAATGAGACACGAGATGACATGAGTATGGGACTGAGATATATGTTTAACAAGCGTACATATGGATGAATAAGCAATACGTGTGAAACATGGATAGAGGTTTCACTCCCCAATTTACTGTAACTCCTCAGTGTATAAATCACCAATGCACTGTGTTAAAGGATTTATATATTAAAGTTACACCCTCTCTAACAGCTTAAGCTTTTAAAGTAGATGGATGTCAACATGGTATCAGGGCAGGCAAGGTCATGTGTTCAAACCTCACTATCACTCTAATAATTAAAATTGAAACACATGTTGGACCAAAAGAAGGCCACACGTGAGGGGGAGTGTTAAAAGATTTATATATTAAAGTTACACCCTCTCTAACCGCTTAAGCTTTTAGAGTAGATGGTTGTCAACACACTGCTTCACTTATATATATATATATAAAGACTACTCCTTTCCATAGATCCTTCAAAAATGGTTGAAATATCCATCAATACTCAACTTTATGCAGAAATGTCACTTTACTCTGGGGTATGTATCATTAAATTGGGCATCTTTAGGAATTAGTTGTGTCCAAATGTCCTAAGATTTTGGGATTTGGATAAATTAACACTCAGAAGAGACATGTCAGCATGTGGCTAGCAAATCCAAGTCCTTGAAACATAAAAAATAGGTAAAAATGAAGATTTTTACTATAAGAAACCATTCAGATCTAGTGGGAGTTTTTTCATTCTTCTATATTACAAGTATATTAGTACTATCATGAAAAAGATAAAGCAATGATTGGTAGAAAGAGATACCCTTTTACCTGGATCATGCCAGGATGGTCACGAACATTGTTCCCAGGCCATGGGGTTCCATCCTGCATTGTCCAGCCTTCCTCGGGAACTTTTTGTGCCATGGAAACCAACGCATTGATTCGAACCTTAAATTCTTCATATTCTCTCTGCACCCACAGAAAATTACAAATAAATAACTTATCAAAATTTAATACAATTCAAGACCAGATGATAATGGGGAGCAGATGTTCATAATATCCATACATCAGATTTAATAGGGACTATTAAACCATTCTTATTAAAGCAGGAGAAATGACAACAGCAAAATGAGAAGAACTTTTGTATGGAGAAGAATCAGAAACCTTCATAGCACGCCGTTCCCTCACAAATTCTGGATGAACTTTGTTTTTTAGATAGTCAATCTTCTCAGAGAAGTACCATTCTGGGGCACGTGGCTCAATATTAAATTTTTTGCAGAAGGGGACCCATTTCCTAGCAAATTCAGATGTCTCAGAAAGTGCTTCAAAAGTAAGCATAGCAGCACCATCATCAGAGACATAACATGCAACTTTATCAATCGGATAATCCACTGCGAGGATTGACAGAACAGTGTTTGCAGTGATTAGCGGAGGTTCTTTCAGAGGATCAACTGTACTTACAAAGATGTCTACATCGGCTAACTCAGACAGCTTCCCTTCTTTTTCATACCTGATTTGGAGGCAATGATACAAGGAAACAAAATCAAAGTCACAAAATAACAAAAATAATAATAGAAATAGATTGTCCATGATCAAATCAAGCTAGCATGAGGATGTAGCAAAAATAGATCAGATGATAGAAGGATGTGCGTGCGTGTGTGAGAAATAATTTGATTTTACAAGTTTAGAGCAATTGATTCACATTCCTCAAACTTATACTTCCTTGTACACATCTAATCACCATTTGACAAATATAGATAAATCACATTGAAGAGTGAAGACAATATACCTAAGTGAAAGCCTATCAAGATATGTTTCTCGCTCTATCGGATACCATTTCGGGAACTGATCCAGAATCCATGATATAGCAAACCATATTTCACATATAACTGATGTTATCCACAATCCATATGCATCATGAACTGGATTGAGAAGTCGATAATGAAAGAAGAAGCCGAGAATCACAAGGCGGAGTATAATTATCAGTCTGTATGGATTTATCTTGCCTGAAGAAATGGGTAACTTCCTCGATAGTGGTTGCCTACCTTCATCCATCCTGGTAAAGTACATCAACAACCTTGTAAATGACTAATTGATAAATAAATGAATGAAAATAAGATATTCAGTTCTGTATAACTTCACATAACCGTTTAGTGATTATAGCAGTGAATAATATAGGGCACCGTGAGATATATTTAAATCAATGAAGTCCAGTCTTAACCCAAAGATCATAAGGGCATTCCTAATAGGTTTGGAAATCTTTAGGGGATGATGACATGTTTTAATCAACAATATTGATAAATAAGATCATGATAACTAAGAAAATGCATGATGAGAGGCAAAAAAAATATTCAAGTACTTTACCACATTAAAAGTGGGACAAATTACCACATTATTTACTTGTGAAACTTCAGGAGAGAGTGATTGAACAATGATTAAGACATGAGATCATAGTGCATGAGAATTATTTTGGATTTATGCCAAGGAGGTCAATAATGGAGTTTATTTACTTACTGAGAAGATTAATGGAAAGATAAAGGGAGAAAGAAAATATCTGCATTTGGTTTTTATAGATTTAGAGAAAGCCTATAATAAGGCCCCAATATATATAATATAGTAAGTTTTAAAAAAGATGAATCATGAATTGAGATGTTGACATGCTAAAGGACTTATAAGATGAAGCCATGGCAATAGTAAGAATAATTGTAAGAGAAACAAGTGAGTTATAACTGTAGATTTACGTTAAGGGTTAGCAGTAAGCTCATATTTTTTGCCTTAAATATAGGTTAAACAGACAAATTCAATGGTTTATGATATATGTTGACAACAATGTTTTGATTGATGAACTTAATACAAGGATAAGTGCTAACTTAGAGGTCAGGTGATAAACTTTAGAATCAATAGTGTTTAATGCAAACAAGACTAAAATTGAATATTTGGAGTGTAAGTTTAGCAAAACTAGAAATACAAGTGTGGATGTAGTGAAGATAAACCGTCGATGAATATCAAAAGTAAAACAACACGAGTCATATTATTTAAGCACACCTGGGTGTTTCCACAACATTGATCTACAGGCAGCAATGACCTCATATGTTATATTGTTAATGTGAAACACTTGACAAGATCCTGTGTGTCGGAGAACCAAATATGTTCAATATGGTAAACGTTTCTTTTCAATAATTCTTACAATTCTCTCTTCTGCGTAAACAGCACGAGTCATATTATTTATCACTTATCAGACTCTAAGCTTCTTTCTTCTAAAACAGAACAGCAAGGATGATACAAAAAACAAACCAATCAACAGTCACTTACACTGGCAAATCTGGATCATCCAGTAGATCACCGTCAAAGCCCTGACCACCATTTTCTCCTTGGTGCTTGACCACCTGAAGTTTGTCACTCTGCCTTTTTTTCCACTCATCCATTCGATCCTTCCATGCAACACTCCCATACCCATATACTGCTATATCTTTTTTAGGAACCATTGGCCGAGGTTGCACTATGACATTGAACGCACAAAGTTCACCATTTAAGTCATATGTTATTCCTAACAACGATGGAACATAACTAATTTGAAGAGCAAAATGACTTACATGACACAGATGGATCAAGAAAAGGCACTGGATGAACTCCATTTCTGTGACCCATAATTGGAGGTAACACAAGAGCATGTTGATCAGAAGAAATCACAACATCCTAAAACATTAAATATAAGCATTAGAAACAATTAATTGCACACGCATGAAAACACGCACACACAAGGGAGAGAGAGAGATAGATATGCTAATAAATTCACCTCTTCACCGTAAGTCAAGAGAGGGATTTCAGGACTATGGGGAGAGGAATCATGTCCTGAGCATGTTGAGATTTTAGATGTACTAGTATGGCCACCACATCCAGTGCCAAGGTACGCATGTTGAGGGCCCAAACCATCAATGTTCCTAAAGTTAAACTCGTGTTCCAAATCATCAATGTCATCCTCTTCCTCATCACCCTCAACCCTAGGACTACCTGCAATTTGAATCACTCATTAATGACAATTATCAAAGTTAAGTTAGGTTTCAATTATGATGCACATAGAATAGCTCAGTTTACTCTCACCTTTAATGCGCTTGTATCGGGTTTTGCACTGAGGGCAAGCCTGATTTCCCTCTTCTCTCTCATATTCGTAGCAAGGCCTGCAAACAGGAAAAGCACATTCATTGCAGGCAATGAAGAGCTCTCCATCTACTGTAATCTCCACCTCATCTCCACAAATCTGACAAATTTGGCCACTCAATTCTTGCACAGACTTAATCTGAAGAACCCCAACAAAACATTATTATGGTGCTATCATCACATGATCATAAAGAGTGAAATTTTCAATCAAACCAACAAAATATCAAAATACCACATGATAAGTTCCTTTTGCTACATATGAAACCCAATAAAATAAAATACATGTTTACTCATTTTGATACGAGGCATCACACTCTCGAATGAGAATAGAGATCTACACTGTAATTGATTATCCAAAAAAACTTACATAAAAATTTTAACAAATGTCAGAAGAAAACTGCTATTTTGTAATGTTTGAGCAGCTCAATATACATTTTGTTTTATAAACTCAAGATTCTTTCAAATTTCAGAATAGTTCTTCTCATTTTCAAATCTTCCTGCATCATGTTTTCTTCAGCTCTCACACACAAAATACATGCCAATAAGAGCAAATTATTTGACAATGTAAATGAATGAATATAAGCCTTTTTCTCTTTCTTTTTTTCCCCTTATTTTAGTAGATAATTATATGGATCCTAAAAGCAAATTATTTGACAATGCCTATATATGCCAATTTATCAGACGTCTCTGTTAAAACATTTTGCGCACGTTGGCTCTTTCATTGTACATGCTCTTCCCAGAATATTAATTTATAGGCATATGAATGCCTCTTTCACATATGCAGAATTCAACAGTATTTCTACTTACTTAACAGCATGAAAGCTAATTTTTATTTCTATACTTTCCTGACTAAATAATTTTGCCAGTTACAAAAAAAATAAGCAGTGAACAAAAAGATATATTTACCAATTTGACTAGAGCAATTGCATTTGATATCAAACACAATAAAATCTTAAAATTGAAAAAAAAAAAAAACTGTACTTTAAAATAAATTTTTCATTACATGGGCTCTATTTTACGAAAAAATGTTGAAATAGACATCACTATCAGAGCAGAAAACAAACATCCAGTTAACAGCAAATCCAAAACCCAGACGAAAAAAAAAATTTACAACAGTTTCAAAGCCATTACTCAGAATCACAAGCAAAGGTTCAAAAAAAGAAAAAGTGCACGATTGTCACAGGAAAAACCCTAATTTATTTCATGTTTGATCAATCCAAGATTAGAAACTAAATTACAGAAAATGGGTAAATGGGTGTCTCCAAAACCAACGAAAACAGAAAAAAAATGAGGGTTATTCAGAGGGTCTTACCCGTCCAGTCTCATCAGCATTGATGAGCACGAACTCATTCCTATTGTGAGACCCAGCAACAAGTCTCCCTCTTGTGTCCATCACCACCACAATCCCTCAAAACCAAACTCTGGAATCGACCTTTCAGTGCCTCAATTCATCTGAAATCCTAAAAAAGAGCCACCTTTGTGTTGAAAACCAGTTTTGAGCCACTCTGTATAACCCGCCTCAGAAGATACACAAACCCCACGTAGATATAGAAAAGCTGAAAAACAATTGAAATGTAAAAAAGAAAAAAGTCTAGAAAATAGTGGTATATTCAATAACCAAAAGGTGTTTTAGTGATTGAAGAGGTTGCGTATTGATTTCTTGGCAAGCTAAGTCTGCTCTGTAATTTGCGGATTGACGCCAAACGTGGACTTGAGGGGATCAGTGACACGACTTTAGAGAGAGTGAGAGTGTGTGATGAAATGTGGACGCGTAAGAGAGAAGGAGAGAGACAGACAGACAGAGATCGAGAAAAAGTGTATGCGAGTTAACGTATAATTTGAAAAAGGTAGTGAGAGAGTGGGACCCAAACAGCTGTGATGGCTCGGAGTTGTCCCGGCCGGAGTTGGTCGAGCAATCTAGAGAGAGAAAATGGAGCGAGAAAGATTAATGCTGGTGGCCTGGGTTTTTACTTGTCAGTTCTGTGGGTGTCTCTCTCTATCTTTCTTTAGTTATCCATGATCTCTTTTTTCTTTTAGTTACACACTCTCTCTCTCTATATATATATATATATATATATTATATATTAAGTGGCAATTTTGTTGTGCGAGCAAGGGAGAGAGAGAAAGTGTGGATAACAACTGTGAAAGCGCGTAAAGAGATGGAAAGTATAGAGTGGGAGAGTACAAAGTAGAAAGATGTGATCTACTCCGCGTGAGCAGATCCTACTTCCTAGGTTGTATGTGACCAGTCGCGTTTACACAGGTTCTGTACAGTTTGTGTGTACGTGTATATATTAGAAACCGTAATTTCCCTCCTATCATTTTTCTTTTCTTTTTTTTAACCTTTTTAATTTTCACTACATAAATTCTTCCTTTATTCCCTCTCCA
The DNA here is from genome assembly GCA_026545225.1 of Cornus controversa. Lineage (NCBI taxonomy): Eukaryota > Viridiplantae > Streptophyta > Magnoliopsida > Cornales > Cornaceae > Cornus > Cornus controversa. Next base: position 109,428,487 of record CM048845.1, on the reverse strand, counting down.
TTTTTTCCTCTCTCCCTCTCTTTTTTTTTTTTCCTCTTTAATAAAAGACCCATTTCTTTTCTGTTTTTTATTTTTTCCTGCAGCTTCTTCGTATAATAGAGAATGAAAAATGTGACAACAATGTGAAAAAATTGAATAACAAAACTTTAAATATACGAGGCCAAATTCATAAACCGGTCAAGTCAAGAGCAACTGGGTCAAAGACCGGCCAAAAAATGTTTGAACCGAACAAGTTGAGTGTTGAATTGACCTAAATTACACTGGTTCTTCAAAGAACTAAACTGAACTCGCCATTCGCCAAAAAAAATTAACACTTCCGAGAGAGAGCTGAGCGTAATTATTCGAAACTCGATCAAGTTGACAATGAACCAACCAACAACTCAAGAATTGCTTGTGAATTCTATTCTCACCGATTTATTGTCAGAGAGACTTGAACTCGTTAACAATCAATTCAGTTGCCACGCGGTGTTGCAGATAGTTGATTGAGTGATAATTACAAAGAACATATATGCTAGATATATAAAGACTTATATATATGCATGAATGCAAATATAAACTTGTAATTTGAAATCAGAGTGCTGGATTGAATGTGATATGGGCTTTGTTTATGCCAATCAACGCAACCAAACTTACCCAAAAAAAAAATCAAATGCAACCAAAAATTGTTTTGAAATTTTGTATTAAATGTCAAGAAAAATTGACTGTTTTGTAATCAAATATGATAGGCGAACATAAAATTAAGAAAGAATACTAGAAAAGTAAAATATTGAATTTTAAGCACTTAAATTTTAAGTGCTGAATTTATTAATTTTAAAGCTGCTTAATACCGTCTTATTTTTAAGCCTATACTCAATAAAATTGTTTGCTAAATACAAAAACTGAAATTTAAAAATTGTAAAGATTACATTGTTGCCCTCAATATCCTTATCTATAATATTTTTATAGAAGATACTGTAAAAAATTTGATACAATAATTATTTTCACTCGAACATATTTTTTTGTTTTTTGTTGAGAGATAAGTTCATTAAATGAGTCTAAACTGTATTTCACAATTTTTTTTTCCTGTCACTTTGGGCTACGTTATTATTTATAGATAATTATTTTCCCTACATCTTGTCAGTCTTTTGCTTTCCTAGTATTCTTTGTTAGTTTTATATTTGTCTATCATATTTGATAATTTAATTTTTTTTTAATTATTTTATAATATTATTTTTCTGCTCTATTTTTGGTTGAATTCTTGAATTATTATTGTTAATGGTCAATATTTTAATTTATTGTAGAATAAATTTTAATAAAATGTACTTCACAATATATATATGATATAAGATAAAGATTAGAAATAGTAAATATCTATGATATTTTAGTGAAGGTGATACTATAAAAGGGGTATAATTCATTAAAAAAACAAAAAGTGAAATAAACAAAATATAAATAGAATAATTCCGCTGTAAAGATAAATATGCAAGTATTGTAAAAAAAAAGCTTTACCCTAACTTTATCTTTTATGAAATAATTATACAAATATGTAGAAACTTTAGCATTCTTGGTGAGAAGGGTGATGTGAAAGGGAAATGCTAAACGTCATGAAATTTTATCATGAATTGCCTTCATGAATGATGTGACAAGTGATAATACCATTGACATTCCGTGTATGGAGGGAATCTCACCAATATTAACTCACCATTTAATTGGCACATCATTCAAGATAAAAATTTATGAAATATTTTCATGACGTGTAGCATTGCTCGATGTGAAAACAGATGCTATTGATTTTTTTTTTTTATATACACAAGTTGTAGAGGAAAAATCGTGAAAGAAGTTAACTATAATATGATATGATATGATATCTCAAATTGGAAAGGAGGAAGAAATTGAATATGGCAGTATATTTTAATATGGTAGGCGATTGAGCATATCTCAAATTGGAAAGGAGGAATAAATTGAATATGGCAATATACTTCAAGATGGAATAAATTGAATATGGCAGTATACTTCAAGACGGTAGGCGATTGAGTATATCTGAAATTGGAAAGGAGGAATAAATTGAATATGGCAGTATATTTCAAGATGAGTTGTATATTTGATGACAAATATATCAACAAAAAAAATAGTTTTAAAATTACAATCGCCAAGCCTAGTGTCCATTAGGTTAAGCATTTAAAATTTTCACTCCGCGACACTTATTTGTTAAGTGGTACACCTTCACTTAAGCATTTACTCTCTACCGCACTTGTTTTCTCTTTTCTAACACCACACTTTGATTTTGGTTGGTTCTGGTTCATGGTAAGTTTTATTCTTGCGTATGATTCTACACCACACAAGAAGTTTCTCCAATCACATGCACTAGGTAAGGCATAATCCGTGTGTATTATTTTTATTTTCTAATATTATTAGAGGAAGGTGGCGGTTGAGGTGGTGGCGATGCGATGTGACGGCGGCGGCGGTGTGGCGGTGCAGTGACACAGGAAGGTGGTGATATGGAGGTGATGGTGTGGTGGAGTAGGAATGTGATGATGTGGGGGTGGAGGTAGTGGTGGTAGTAGAGCCGGTGGTAGTGGTGGTAGAGCTGATATGGTGGTGGAAGTGGTGGTGGTAGTGGTGATGGAGGTGAAAAGTTTTTGGTCATATAATTTTTGTTAATCTTACTGGTAATGGAATGCCCATTCCATATGTTTAACTATAGAATGGATTTTCATTTCAAGGGAATGACCATTCTCACCTTAAAATTTATACCAAATAAAGAAATGGTTAGAATGAGCATTTCATTCTATTCCAGCATACCAAACGTAGCATAAGTGGTGAGCCACTTGATTACACATTCTAGGACTCCAATTTCAGAATGAAATTTTCCTTGTGATTGTTAAGTAAATACTTGACATTAGCCTATAAAAGGATCGGATTCAAACCGGATCAGACCTAATCCGATTTGAACCCGATAAGAGTTATAGGCAATTTGATCCGATAACTCGATGAATTATATATAATTAAATGCATATCGATTTGTTATTAATCAGATATCTGATTCGATAACCTGATCCAAAAAGAATATAATTTTTTTAAAAAAAATTAATTTCAACGAAGATTAGCAAATAATAATTAGGAAAAAAAATAGAGAAGAAAAATAAAATATAAAGAAAAAAATAGTAGAAAAGTAAGTATTTGATTTTTTATGAAAGAAAAAAACTATAAAAAAGACAAAATAGAGAGAGGGAAGAATAAGAAGGAAATAATGATAAAATATATTTCAATAGTATGTAAATATTATATCTCATAACATTAGATAATATATTTAGAATAAATTAGATATTATATTATTTTGGGTCGAATTATTATAGAATCGGATCGACCATGATCTATATATAATTTGTTTAGCTAACGGATTATAGGATTGAATGTTCAATCCATATTCTAATTTTTTGCTCGAATTCGTATCAAAATTAGATCAATTGACCGGTCTACTTGACATCTTCAAAAACTCACCAGAAAGATTGTTATTTGAAATTAGAGCCATGACTCCCTAAGAGTCTCTTTCAATCTCCACTTTGTTATAGCCCCAATTGATTAACAACTTGATTCCTTCTCTTAGTATAAGAGTTTCAATTATTAAAGCTCATTTAAAATTTGTTATAAAATGGGAAGCCACTCTTGATCTGCCGTATGATCATCCCTTAAAATAAAACCACCACCACAACAACATGAGGCTCGATGAAGGTTGCATTAAAAGAGGGACTCCACACTTTAGACTTTATTTGCTCTCATGATTCTCCTTTTTTTTTTTCAAATAGGTAAGAGATTTCATTTCAAAGATGATTCAGACAAGTTACAACATGAGATGCACTCCATCAACAGAGATGCATTCTTGAATACACCTGGGAGTCTCATAAATAAATAAAAAAATCATCAATTTACTCGTAAGAGCCCACCCAACTAAGTGGTGAGCGACACCATTAGCCAATCGAGGCACATAGACAATTGAGAAATTTGAATGCTCATTCATCCACCCTTTTCATGTCTTCCACAATAGCACTCGCATGCCAAGGAGTAACATAAGATCCATTCACAGCATTGGCTACCACCTCTATATCCACTTCAAAGACAACCTTGTCCCATTTCCATCCAATAATTGTGATTATAGCCATTCACAAAACGATCGCTTCGACCATTGTGGGGTCCTTAATTGAGGAAAAGAAAATTTTGGCCACAACCCAAACAATCTCCTGACAATCTCGCACAACCATGCCAGCTCCTACTGAATTCGTAATGATGCAATATATGGCATCACAATTTACTTTAAGAAAATTTCTTGGTGGAGGTCGCTAGCACCAACTCGAATATGAAATCACACGTTCATGAATAGCATCTGAACTTGGCATTGAATCCACTTGAGACACAATATCAGACGCTTCCCACCATTTCTCTTGAAAGACCCAAGCGTTACGCGCCTTCCAAATATACCAACACAAATAGGCTACTGCACCCTTTAAACACCAACCATTAGAACTTTTTTCCCATTATTCCATCTGATCTCTCCACCAACAATCCCATTTACCATAGGCCACCTCCAACAAATCAATTCAGAAAGAAAAGTTTCCATACTTGAATAGTCTAAGAGCATCTACCTAACAAACGGGCCACAGTCTCAACTTCCAAACCGCATATAAGGCACATCATAGATGAAGATGCTTTCTTTTTAACTAATTCTTCCATAACAGCAAGCTAGTCCCAGAGGCATTGCCAAATGAAAAGTTTCACTTTCGGAAGAATTCTAAAACTTTACACCTCGTTCCACTGAGATATTGAGTCCTTGGTATAATTGCATTCAACATCATCTCTAGGATTTTTTTAGACTCTTTCTAAGGTCAAGAGACAGGGCCAAATGATAAGCTGGTCTAACACTAAAATTTTTGTCATTCGAGTAAAGCTAGCATTATCGATCATTTCTATCAGAAAAAACTTAATGGAAGTTCCTGAATTTTTTGCCAATCCTCTTCAACAAAAAAACTCTTCAACTTGTCAACATCCCATCGTCTATATTGAGAATCAATTAAATCGCAAACTCTATCAATATAAGAGACCACAGGTTTTGGCGTGTAAAGCTGAGAATCACCCTTCACTGGAATCCATTTGTCCTCCCGCATTTTATACTCCTCCCATTTCTAATATTCCAGCAAATCCCATTATTGACGATCTTTCTTTCAGCCATAATACTTTGCCAAGCCCAAGAGGGCTTATGACCTAGCTCGACTTTCAAGAAAGAGCTCTGAGGAAAGTGTTTGGCTTTAACCATCCGATAAAAAGGTCCATTTTCTCAACTTAGAGTCAATAACCTTGTTTTGCCAAAAGTGCAAGGTTAAACAACTCTATGTTTTGAAATCCAAGACCTCCATAATCCTTTTTTTGGATTAGTTTATCCCATCTAATCCAGTGAATTTTGCATTTTTCTTCAAAGCCTTCCCACAAAAATTTAGAGATCAGAGAGTCAATTTTTTCACATGCCTCATTTGATATCTTAAAGCATAACATAGAGAATGTTGGGGTTGCCTGGAGAACACTTTTTATGAGCACTTCACGACCAGCAAAAGAAACATAGTGACTCTTCCACTAGAGTATCTTGTTCTTTATACTCTCTTCAAGGTATCTAAAAATTTCCTTCTTATTTCTGCCTATAACAGATAGCAAACCTAGATAACAGCCCATCATCCCTTCATCTGCTATAGCCAACATATTGCTTAAATTGGTTTTGACATCTGGCGGAGAGTTCTTGCTAAAAATGAGAGCCGACTTGTCCATATTGATAGCTTGTCCTGATGCCAATTCGTACTTTTTAAGAATTTGGAGAATGAACTGGACCTCCTGTCTCTCTGCCCTGCAAAACAACAAACTAGCATCGACAAAGAACAAATGAGATACTTTCGGAGCTCGCCAACAAATTTGAACTCCAGAGATATGACCCGCCTCCAAAGCTTGATATAAATTGTATGAAAGCCTTTCAACACACAGTAAAAAAAGATACAGGGAGATAGGATCGCCTTGCCGCAAACCTTTAGATGGCAGGATAAACCCTGTGGACTCTTATTAATCATGGAGGAATAACTTACAGTTGACACGCAGGCCATTATAAGCCTAACCCAGCGATCGTAAAAGCCTATCTTCCTCATAACTGCCTCAAGATAATCCTATTTGACTTTGTCATAGGCCTTACTAATATTGAGTTTTAAAGCCATAAAGTGTTCATCCCCTTTCGACTTGTTCTTTAAAAAATGCACAATTTCATGGGCTGCTAAGATATTATCAAAAATTTGTCTATCAGGGACAAAGGCTCATTGTTGATCTTTGATCACCCTTTTCCAGCAGCAATTTTAACTTATTCGCCAAAGCTTTGGAGAAAATTTTATTGATCATATTGCACAATGCAATAGGCCTGAATTGAGCAACCTTAATAGGATGTTTAACTTTGGGAATGAGGACTAGATTTGTGTGATTAAGACTTTTTAAAATGCTGTCACTCTTTAGAAAGTCTTTGAACGCTTGCATATCCTCCTTTATCACTGACTAGTAAATTTGGAAAAACTTTGAGGTAAAGCCATCTAGGCCAGGCACTTTTATGGGGTTCATCTCAAATAGGGCCATTTTAAGCTCATCTTCTGACCCCTCAGCTATCAACCGATCATTATCCTTGGTTGTAACAATGGATGGAATGCAACTAATGAAAGTTGCACAATCAATGTTCTTGCTGGATCGATACAACTCCTTAAAATAAGTGTCAACAGTGCCAACAATTGTCTTTTCATCCTCACACCATGATCTATTAAGAGCTTCAACACCATTGATAGCGTTCCTTTTTCTTCGTTGTTTCATTTTTGAATGAAAAAATCTTGCGTTCCGATCTCCCATTTTTAACCAATTTACATGAGATTTTTGCCTCCAATACAATTTTTCCTCCTTCCACAATGAATCGACTTTGAATTCTAATTCTTTGACACAAGCCCCATCAAATTCGGATGCCTCATTAAAAAAGGACATTTTAGTCTCCAAATCCTCGATCTCCCATTTAAAATTTTGTTTCTTTGATTTACTTCTCACTTTTAAAGCAGCTTTACATTTAGAAAGCTTACTCTTAAGAGTGTACATCAAGGTTCCTTTTTCATTGCTTTGCCATTTCTCCTTCACAATTTCCTTGCACTCAGTATTTTCCACCCATCTAGCATAAAAAATTAATTGTTGGCCATTCCACCTGTTTCTCCCTTCAATATCAATTAGTAATGCCATATGGTCGGAGCCCAGAATCTGTAAATGATGGAGAACTGCTCTAGCATAACTTTTCACCCAATCAGGATCCCCCAACACCCTATCCAGTCTTTCTCGGATATTTGCTCCACAAGAGCATTTATTATTCCAAGTGAATGGATATCTGTGGAAACCCAACTGCACGAGATGACATTCCTCAATGAACCTATTGAAAGCTTTGAGAGTCCAATGTGGTTTGAATCTACCGCTCAAGTTTTCATCATTATTTCTAATGTCATTGAAGTCACCAACAATCATTCTTTTGCTTCTTTCAGCTAACAGGGTCAACTTTATCATGCTCCACCGTTCCATTCTTGGGAGTCCATCGGGGATGCGTAAATACCTCATAGGATCCAATCAACATTCATCGCCTCATAAAAAATAGATGCGATTGTACAAAAATCCTCGATCTTTTTAATACTTAATTGAACTTCATCCCACAATAACAGAGTAAGACCCCCAGTTGTGCCTTTCAGATCCACATAAAACAAATTATTAAAACCCAACTGCGTTTTGACACATTCCAAAACCTTACCTTGATTTTTTATTTCCATCAAGAAAAGATTTAGGGGGAATAGGCTTGTTCAAGCCTATTAAGCTGTCGAATTGTCGGGGGCTTCCCCAACCCCTGGCAATTCGAAGAAAGAACTCTCATTGATCCTTTTGGGACTAGTTTAGGCTGGTTTCCTCCACCCGATCGTAAGGAGCCACGAGACTTGTGTTAAGAACTAAATCTGAGCAGGGCCTTTTTGGTTATCTGATGTCCTCGTCCACTTCATCTAGTAAAATCAAATACGTGTCCCCCTTCAGCTTGGGCCTTGTGCGCCAAATGTGTGCTCTCAGTTGCTCTGTGTCACTTGAAGTATCTTCACTTTGCCGTTCTGATTTGGCTATACTTTAACCCTGTCTTTTCCAACTTCTACTTTGATGGTTGATAGTATGATCTTTTTCTGTCGTAGCAATAGTAGATGCCTCACTAGCAATCAACCAACTCTTGGTTAGGGTAGTTATCTTCAATGACCTATGTTCAGAACTGTTTGGTTGGTGTTGGGTTGTGGGTTGCAGAGACTTGAAGGGAGAAACTGAAGGTAAGAGGACAAGGGTGTTGGGCTAAATGGGAAACTTGAAGATAATGTGTGAATTAGGCTGAGATGAAAGATGAGGAGAAAAAAAAGTTAATGGGCTTAAAATGAGTTGTGCTAGGAATTGACTGGCCTAGTTGGGTCCAAAAAGAATTGTTAATGGTTTATAGGCCACCTGTAAAGGTCTCGACATTGGGAGAACAATCCATTATGTTATTTTATGAATTCCCAGGTAGGCATGGTATCTGTGTTTAAACTGTTATCAAGGTCTCTATTATGGTTGAACACGCCATACAGCTGCTGCACAGATTCTCAGACATGCGTGATGATTGTGCTTGAACTCTTGACAGAGAAATTATGGTTGGTCGGCTGAATTAGACGACGGATTTTCTGATGAAGAAGTAGATGATGATAGAGGTTGAGACTGAGACCTTTTGGAGCTTTGAATAAGCCTTCCTGGTGGTGGTTTCGTTCACATCCATAGGCCAAATTGATGCTAGATTGTGCTGTTGGAAGAGTTGGGTAATCCCACTTGTTTACAATTCTTTAAGATATAATCGAGATGGCCACATTTATAGCAAAATGAAGGTAATTTTTCTTAGATAAAAAGGATCCATATAGTGTTTTCGAAAAGCTTTAGATAGATTCCCTGGTGAAGAGGTTGAGCCAGGTTTAGATCTACATTAATAACGCAAGTATTTTCCACCATCAACTCTCTTGTCCCTAATCTTAATTTTATTGCGCACTGAGAATTTCTTGGCTATTTTCAAACCAATCTCTAAAGAAAGACCTCTAATGGAATGTTTACAAGATTTACCCGAAACGGTGATTTTGAGAAGAGTTGGTCGTTTAGAACAAAGGTAAGGTGCCAGCCTACCAGGATGAGAAGGTTGTTTTTTAAAAACCAAGGGCTTTCAGAAAGAAGTTTTTGAATCTCTTACTCAGAGTTCAGGATAAATTGGAACTTATCCAACAGAATATGGAACATTTTGAGTTTACATCTCCACAACTCTAATAAATTTTGTTGGAGACCTCTTATATTTGTGGGTTTATCAGAGATGGTTTTTTCAAAGAGGCTTAGCTTACACTCTTGAATACTAGATAAAGTATATCATCTTCGGTAGTTTCGATTGTGTCTTCTTTTTCCAACATCAGTGTAAACTCTTGAAGGTAAGATGTGGTTTAAGATGTGATTTCCTCCATGGAAGAGAGAGAAATGAGTGAAATCAAGGTCGGAAGGATGAAGAGGTGAAAAAATTACAGTGACGAGAAAGAAAAAAATAGAGCTAGTGGATAAGATGAGAAGAGTGAAAAAAGAAGAAAATGCAAAGATGATACAGAACACTAAAGAGAAGTGAAAAGAAAATAAACGGACAAAATCCAACCCATGGAATTAACGAAAATTTGGTAAAACCCTGTTCAAAATGTTCAAATACAAAATTGAAAATTATAAAGCCAAAAGGTACTTTTGTCGATGCAAAAAGTCATCTTTGGAGTAAATTGGTTAGCTTACACATCAAAAAGGTCCGTTCACAAGATATCACACATAAACATCTTGCCTAAGAAGTATGGATACGAATACGAATACAGGACACGATACAAGTATGACAATACGACAAATCTCAAAAAAATAAGATACGAGTACAACAATATAAAAAAAAATTATATTTTATATATACAAAAAATTGATTTTATGGTATATATTTTGCTATTAATTTATTATTATTATTATATATCATGATTAACAAACAAAAGAAGAGTTGAGACTCTTAACTTAAGAGTTATATCGCATAATTTGCATGCATAAATTTTGAACTAAATCATGATCTATATCTCAATACTTATTTTAAAAATAAATTTAAACTTTTCTTAACAATTATGCTATGATATTATTGTTGAAAAAATTATATTTTAATGTTCAAAATTTGTTTTAAATGTGTTATGAAGTATCTGAAAAGTATCAGATACGTGGTCAAAGTATATGAGAAGTATCATATGTGTGTTAGAAATAAAAATATATATAATTTAAAATTATGAATACGGTTAAAAAGTATCAAACACATATTCAAGAGTATCTAAAGAGTATCGATATTTGATAAAGACACGATACTAGTAGGTCACTCATACAAAAGTATCCATGTTTCCTAGCATCTTGGTGTTGAAGCTATCATGCATCAATCTTAACTTAAGAAGTACAAATACTTTCCTAAGGTTGTCGTGGTCGTATCGAACACATATTTGATACGGATACACGTCGAATATGTGATGGATACGGCTAGATATGTGATAGATAGGACTGAAATATGACATAATATTTTTAAGATACGGCAGAATACGTCTAGGATACGGATGAACAAAATTATAATTTATTTTAAAATGAGGGTGTAATTGTAATAAAAAAATTAATTATTTAAAATAAATAAAAGCAAAAAGAACTTATAATCCTAAATCGGCCGTGAAAAAGAAATAGAGAAAAAAAGAAGAGGATGTAGAACATTTGAGTTTTGTATCTCATGTAATAGACTCTTTATTTATAAACACATTTGTGATTATATTTACATTCATAATGTTATGAAAAATTAATTAAATAAAATTAAAAATAATTATTATTTTCACCTATTATTGTTATATTCACATCTTATTTATTTAAAATTTGTCGTAGTCCTTGGATCATAACTTTTACATGTAATTAAGATTTATTTCAAAGGTGTGCATACAGTTGTAAGTAAAATCCACGACAAAACCCTCTATTTATTTGTTTTTTATTGACCTCGTACTCCGTCGTACACACAAGAGTCTCTAACCCACACACGTACTCTAGGCAAAAATTAATTGACGAGTCATATGAAAAATGGCATGCTCTATAATGTATAGAGCGTAGTGTCACGGGTTGGTTTCTAAGTCAAAAGCCGTACCTGATTGGAGAAAGAGTTGGACCCACTGATATGTTCTGGATCATTCCGGTGCATGTTCTATATACTACGAGTATGTGACAATAGACATACATATATATATATATATATTATACAGTATGTAAAATTTGATTCACACGTCTAATTGTGACGTACAGTATCTTTCATGAATATTCCATTGAACTATATAAAAATAAAAATAAAATGTAATGGTAGCGTACCAACCACAGAATCGACATTCGACACTTCATCTAGATTTTGTAATGTGTTTGTAAGACAAATGTTGGTTCTGACTAAAATGTGTTTGTTAAAATGAGGGTGAGAAGAGAATTAGGAGGGAGAATGAAAAGACAAAGGAGTTATAATTATTCGTTTTACCTTTATTTTCTAAATAAATATGAATTCTTGTTTTGTTTTAATTACTTACAAAATAAAATACTAACTTTCTTTCTTTTTCTCTCCATTATTTTTCCCAAACATAATGAGTGAGTGGTTGGTTATCACTATCTTTTTTATTTATTTTTTCCTTCTTTAGTTATCAAAGATGAGAAGCTCTCCCACTTTTTTTTTTTTCTTTTCTTTCTCAAATGGGTAATGCTACTCGGGCAGAATTCGTAGACAGAATTTATAGGCAAAAAGTTTTACATCCATTGGATGCATGTGGTGAGTGTATGTGGTGAGACCTATCACATGCATCCAATGGATATAAAACATTCTGCCTATAAATTCTGTCTACGAATTCTGCCTAAGTAGCATTATCCTTCTTAAATAATGCTATCGTTTTTTTTCCTTTTTTTTCTCATACTTATCTTGAACTAAATAGTCTAAATCTTTCTAGATTTTCACAAACATGCAAAAAAAAAAAAAAAAAAAATAGATACACGTGTCTTATTTATAAAATAAGACAAATTAAAGATTAGATACATGCAATTAATCAAACAAAATACAAAGGAATAAAAAAACAAAACAAAAGAAGAATAACATTCTTATCAAATTTTTTTTTTTTGGAATTTTGCTGCAAAGATTCCTTAGCTAAATTATGATAATTTACAATTTAAAAATGATCTCAGTGAGTCACATATTTTTCTTTCCATTTCTTAATTTCTAAAAGTTTTCTTCTAAAATAAAAAAACTTTCCATAGCTTCCTTAAGTAACTATACATCATAATTTTTATTTAAGTAAAACTAAATTTTTCCTTTAATTTTTAATTCAATTAAATATTTTTTTAGACGAAATCTTCCAACATCATAATATTTGCAAAGAAAACTAAAAAAAATATAATGAAGAAAAGTAGAAAAAAAAAATAACATTACCATGAACATTAGAAGGGTTGAGTAATTCATAGATTTCTATTTGTCTTCAATAATGTTTGTCTTACCAATTTCAATAACTTCCTCTAACTCACACATAATTATTTTTTATTTTTTTTCAATGAGAGAGAGAGAAGAGAAGGAACTCGCGTGAGAAGAATTGTATTTTGATGCCAAAAATCTTTCCTTTAAAAGATAAGAACAATTATTGTATTAATAATTTAAAAATCAAACATGGTATATCATAAGAATTTTTTTGTAATTTTATTATAAGAAATGACAAGAATGGAGCGGTACAGAATGTTGGCGGACCTTCAATATCAACCCCAATATATATATATATATATATAATCTTTTATTCTATATTTATTTGTTTTTGAACATACCAATCCAACAAGAAAAGGTACAAGGAAAATTATAATTTACTCTTCAAACTTAAAAACAATTATTATATCACTTTATTACATTACAGATAGTATCATGATTGCATAACAATTCCTTTTAATTTCGGTTACTAAAATTATAAATTTCCTATAATTTATATTTTATCCTATGAACAATTATAATTGGCATGGCTGTAGCCCCAAATAAAACATATTAAATGCAGAACATTCAATTTCAGCATAAATAGGTTTGAAGTAAATGCATTGGAAAATATTTGTTATTAGTTTTTTATTAATCAAATATTTAAAAGTTGAAACACGATGACAGTTAATGGTTGGAAAATATTTGTTATTAGTTTTTTATTAATCAAATATTTAAAAGTTGAAACACAAAGACAATTAATGGTAGGGTTAGTTAAATAGAGAAAATTATAAGAGAATATGATTTGACTTATTAAATTAATTTACGAAAACGTGAATTCGATGGGTCCAAAAGATCAATAATTGAACCAACACGCGTTTACATGTGATAGGCTTTGACAAAACCATCAATGTTGAATAAGTATTAGATGCACGTACTACACTTATTAAATTAATTTATTTACGAAAACGTGAATTGAAAGAATTAAAAACTCATAATGCTTTTTTTGAAACTGTGTTTGTCACATGGTAACTTGTTGTAACGGCTCCAGGTTTGCCTTTTGTCAAAAAGTTTAAGTTGTTAGGCAATGTATATTTATTCTTACATGTTTAAATTTTTCTCTTTTTTGGATTTGAACGTGGGACAAAATTAGATCTTTTAATATTTTTTTTCACTCGTCCTCAATGCCATTCGATTACTCTCCTCTATTTGAGTGGTAGCACTCGAACACTTTCAAATCAGATACTTGACGTGACACTGAACCAAATATTGAATTTAGTACTGATACTAAATGTAACGGGTCAGACGTTTTTCTTCTATAAATAGCTAGATAATGCTGCATACTTAACTCGTTTGATACTAAATGTAACGGGTTAGACGTTTTTTTTCTATCCGAAAGCATAAACTGCTAGATAGTGTTGTATACTTATTCTTATACGTTCAAATCTTTTGCATCCAAATTTGATGTAGGACAAAATTAACCCGTCTGACACTTGTTTTGTTGGAAATTTTTTTTCACTCGTACTAATATTTTCGGTTCAGGAAACAAAATAATTAGTAATTACGTAACGCACTGTGGGCCACGTAGGATAAAGTGCAACGAGTGTGGTGGGCCCAGTAAACGGTTGCGAGTGTGGGCCCATTTTAAAGTCATGATAAGATATTTATAATGAGTGCGAGGTGGACGACTGGGCTTATGCTTTGGTTGCTTAGAAACTAAACTGTGTGTGTGTGCATGGAAATTGAATGTTGCTAGTCTTAAGAATAATCTTTTCCCTTTTACGTTTTGGTAAGTACTAATGATGAGCTTTTCTTTTTTTTTCCTCTTTATTGATGTCCCAGTTCAAATCATTTTCATCTCCACAAAAGCAAACAAACCCACTGTTAAATGATTTACACTTGGAAAATAATTTTTAATGAGTTAGATAACTTTTTTAAGGGTAAATTGCAAAAAAACCCACTTCTAATATATATATATATATATATATATATATATCCCTACGTATTAAAAAAAAACACTTTCCAGACTTTAAAAGTGTGTAAATAAAGATTTCAGCATTTCAAAGGACACAAATAACCTTGTATTAGTATAAAAAGTAACCGTTTTGGACAACTAGTATAGGATATAACTAGTAAATGAACAGTTGCAAGATGGACATTTTGGGTATGTTAAAAGGATAAAATCGAAATAAAACTATTATTTTAGGTCAAAAGTGGTCAGAGTAGTATATGCACTTTTTTTGTAAAATAAAGACTAAGAGCATCTCCCGCGATATCTCTAAATTTGGCTATTCAGATTTAAATTTTATGCAGTCACGTCAGCATTTAAGCCACCCACATCAGCATGTCAGGATCTCCAGAATTTGACTCCACAACAGCTTCTTCAGATTCCGCTAGCCAAAAATAATAATATTTTAATAAATTCTTAATATTTTTTTAATTAAAATTTAATTTAATTAATTATTTTTTATCTATTTACAAACGGCTATATTTCAAATAGTTATATTCTTAATATCTTTATTTCCAACGGCTATATTCCTAACGACTTTATTTCCGGCAGTTATATTTTTCATCTTATATAAATACTCATTTGTTCATTTATAAAATCATCACTACATTCATTTCTTTCATTCTTGTAAAAGTTCATTCACATTTCCTTCACTTTCGAATTTTCAATGGCTTCGTCATCATAACCTTTGCCAGATTCTAATTCTCCATGTTCTTTGTCACCCTCCTCATCAATAGATCTTGCTTGACACATTACTTGAAGAGCATTAAGCTACCTACAGATCGATTCTGAATTGCATGAGGTTGGAGATTGTAGTGCAAATCTTTTAACCACCTCAGAGGCGGTTGGTTCATCGTGACCGAGAAGGAAGCCACCGTCGACTAATGAAATACTATTTTCACGAGAATTGCATATATACACCTGAGCAATTTCACAGACGATTCAGGATGCGACAAGAACTATTTCTTCGTATCCTGAATTATGTTAAAGTTTATGACGACTTATTTGTCCAAAAAGGGGATGCAGCTGGTCGTTTGGGTTGTCTTTTATACAGAAGATGACAAGTACAGTACCTATACTCGCATTTGGTTATTTAGCTGATTCAACTGATGAGTATATTAAAATCGGTGAGAGTACTGCCATATGATGCTTGATGACATTTTGCAATGCTATAGTTGCTGTGTATGAGGTGGAGTACATGCGCGAACCAAACGAAACCGACATAACATGTCTGCTTCAAGAAGGGGAGCCTAGAGGATCCACATGTATGCTTGGTTCCATCGACTGTATGCACTGGGAGTGGAAGAATTGTCCAGTGGCGTGGCATGACATGCACAAGTGACACTCCCATAAGGCTACTCTCATATTGGAGGCGGTAGCCTCACAAGATTTGTGAATTTGACATGTATTTTTTGGAATGTCGGGTTTACACAATAATATAAATATGTTGAATCATTTTTTGGTATTTAACCGTATTGTCAATGGCGGACAGCCTTCAATTAATTATGTGGTGAATGGACATCACTATAGCATGGAGTATTACCTGTCTGATGGTATATACAATAAATGGGCAACTTTGATGCAGACCATCCCAAATTTAAGAATTGCAAAATAAAAAATGTTTGTTAAAAGACAAGAAGCATGTAGGAAAGATGTGGAACGAGCATTTGGGGTCTTGTAAATCAAATGGGCAATAACGCAAGAACCATGCGTTATTGGGATAAGATAGACTTATCTCTCATAATGAGAACATGTATCATTCTTCATAACATGATCATTGAAGATGTGCGTCACACCAATACTGGAATTTGGTAGCCACCGGAAGAAAGGATCCTGAATCCTATTGAAAGATTAGACCCTAAGTTTTTGCGACACACATCTATGTTCGCTAACTCCAGTACCGCAACAGAGAGACAAATATGCAATTGAGAAAAGATTTGATAGAACATTTGTAGAACCGAATTGGTGACGAAGACGAAGACGATTAAGTTTATATTTTTTTTAAGTACTAGAATATTTAATTTGTGTTTTTTTTATGTATTAGAATCTTTAATTTTTGTTGTTTTTTATGTAGTAGAATCTTTAATTTATTTATTTATTGTTATGTACTATAGTATTTATATTTTATGTTACATTTTTTTGCTTTTAAGATGTTACAAAATATTATGCAATACTATTTTAATAAATTTTATTTTTAAAAAAATTAAGTTGAAAAATGGCATAAGTGCTACTCAAATTGAAGCTTTTTAAATTTTATATCTAACAAAAATAATTTCATCAAAAAATTCAATTTGTAGTAAAAGTTATACAAGTTTAAGAAAAGAAAACCAAACAAATATATATATAAATATATATATATGTATGTATGTATGTATGTGCGCAAATGGTCATGTGACCCCATATTGCTTAGCCAAAACTAAAGCCAAATTCCCCTATCCTTTAAGCTAAGCAATATACGAGTCCCGTTATTTAGCTATGTCATTGGAGTGTATCTCTGCACTTTGCATCGCCAAACATAAAACATGTCTCATTTTAAAAAGTAAGAAGTAATTTTACACAAAATATATATGGAGGTTTTCCACACGTCACCTTTTTTTTTTTAATGATACTTGTAATTAACAATTTTCTAGAGCTTAACAATCTTCTAGAACTTAACAATCTTCTAGAGCTTGATGTGGACACAAAATATTTGTCATGGGAGGTTTTCCACCCTTTACCTTTTTATTTTTTTATTTTTAATGATACTTGTAATTAACAATCTTCTAGAGATTAACAATCTTCTAGAGCTTGATGTGGACACAAAATATGTGTCATAGGAGGGATGTGGACACAATTTATTCGCAAACAAACTTGGATTTTTCATTTTGCTGTTTTATAAGCCTAACAAATAATACACACTCAGTTGCTCATGTGAGGGACATTAACTCTAAAATGTGAGGAAGCACCAAAGAATTATTTTTTTATTTTTTTTGGTAAACTTAGTTTAAATGTTGACTTGCATATTAAAACACGCCACAATATTTATTTAATTTTACATATATTTTATTATTTTTATTAATTTCTTTATCAATAAACAAGTAAGTCATCAAAATTATAGTAGAAAAATTTATAAATTACGTGCTCACAAGGTTGAACGTTTCGCCTATCCTCTGTTAACTACTCTAACAACTACACCCAATCTCCAACTACAATCAAAAATCAAAACTCAAAACTCCAAACTCAATCAACCAAAATACAAAAAATCAAACGCAAAGTGAACTCAAAGAAAGCCCCAAACAAACCTTTGCCTTCGATCAATGGTTCACCCAACCACAACAAGACCTCCAACTATAGTTTCAAATCACCTCCAACAACCACAACTCAAAGCTCAAAATTCCAAACTCAACCAACCAAAATGCAAACAAAATTCAAATCAAACCCTTACCTCCAACAGTCCACCTTAGCCAATGCGTATGTCTAAAGGAATCTTCAATCTTTCAAAAATTCGAGAGTAATGGAATAGATGGTGATGATGATGATGGTGAAGGGGAGGGTTTGGGGAATTTTGGCTGAGAGAGAAAAAGCTTGGTCCCGAGAGAGGGAGAGAGAAAGAGAGAGAAATGAGAGGGAGTGAGTGCAATTCAAAAATAGAAGTGATTGCACGTTCAGTCACGTGTGTTTGGCGATGCATCATAATGGATATTGGCGATGCATCATAATGGATGTTTACGATGCATTTCCCATCCTGCGAAATAAGGCACGAAATGCTCTAAATTTGAAATCAAATTAGGGGCTTAAATTACAATGCATCGTAATGGATGTTATGATGCATCGACATTGAACTTACGATGCATCGTAATTTCTTGTGAAATAAAATTGCCTAAGTGTTGAAATATGTGTACAAACATGCAATTCACACCTCTAACACATTAGATAAAATTCATTTTAGATTTGACGGGTCGCATGGAGCATAATAGGTCAATGGACGTGCCAAATTTATCGTCTACGGCGAGATGTGAGAACGGATCATATGTCCAAATATACGGGATCCGCCAAGTCGACGACATCCACATATTCCATTTGCATTTGACTATCTACACAAGGTTTAACCCTTTACCTGTTAACTTTGAAAAGTGTTCCGTCCCTAGGATCCTTCAACTCCACCGCTCCATGGGAAGTGACGGAATTTATGATAAATGGACCATCCCATTGGGAACGAAATTTTACGAGAAATAGGCGAAGCCTAGAGTTGTAAAGCCAAACTTTTTGACCCGAAAAGAGTGATTGCCTCGGATATGACGGTCATGAAAGGTCTTTGTTTTTGCCTTATAGATTTTCACACTTTCGTACGCGTCATTTCGCAATTCCTCCAACTCACTTAATTGGAGTTTCCGGTGAGAGCCCGCCAATTTCATCTCGAAATTGAATTTCTTGATAGCCCAAAGGGCTTTGTGCTCAAGCTCTAGCAGTAAGTGACATGATTTATCATATACTAGACGATACAATGACATGCCTATCGGGATTTATATAAGTGGTTCGGTACACCCACAATGCGTTATTTAGACGTTATGACTAATCTTTGTGATTGGGGTGGACCATTTTTTCTAAGATGTGTTTAATTTTCCTATTAGATATTTTTACTTGGCCACTCATTTGAGGGTGGTAAGGTGTAGAATTTCCCCCGTCACTAATTATGACGTGTGGCGTCCCAAAATGACTAAAGATGTTCGTTTAGATTAACTTGACCATGATTGTGTGGTCATTGGTTTTGGTAGCCAAGGCCTCAAGCCATTTAGATACATAATCCACTGTCATGAGTATGAACTTGAAATAAGAGGATTGTGGAAACAGGCCCATGAAGTCAATACCCCAAACATCGAAAATCTTGTCGATTAGGATTGGATTCAAAGGCATCATATCCTTTTAGGACAGAGCATAGAGGCGCTAACATCACTCACACAAACGGTAGAATGAGTATGCATCCTGATGCATGGTTAGCTAGAAGAACACGCATTAAAGAATTTTAGAAGTGGTCTTCTGAGCACTGAAATGGCATTCGCATTCAAGCGTATGGCAGAAAGTAAGAATACTAGGAATCTCACTATCGGGCACACACTGACAGATGATTTGATTAGGGCAATACTTGAATAGCTAAGGATCATCCCAAAAGTACAGACGTATTTGGGAAAAGAATCAATCATTTTTCCTATTTGGACTAAGAGGAGGGGATCTTCCTGGTAGCTAGAAAATTGATTATGTCAGCATACCAAGAAAATTGCTCGTGAGTGACCCCAAAAAGTTGCTCATCCAGGAAGGATTCACAATCTGAAATTGGATCATGATGGCACTCAACGAGAATTCGAGACAAGTGGTCAACTACCACATTCTCGATACCCTTTTTTATCCCGGATCTTAAAATTAAACTCTTATAATAAGAGTATCCATCAGATCAACCAAGATTTTGTGTCTTTCTGGGTCAACAAAAGTCTTAGAGTGTCATGGTCGGAGTAGACAATAACCTTGGATCCTAAGAGATAAGATCTAAATTTGTCCAATACATAAATAACCGTAAACAACTCATTTTTTGTGGTTATAAAGTTCATTTGAGTTTCGAAAAGGAATTTACTCGCATAGTAAATAATATGCGGTAACTTGTCTACACATTACCCTAAGACGGCACTCATAGCATAGTCGGATGCGTCACATTTGACCTCAAATGAGAGAGCCCAATTTGGAAGGGTTAGAATTGGAGCAGTTGATAGAAGAGTGCAGAGAGTTTCAAAAGATTCAAGGCACGCTTCATCAAAGTGGAATGAAATGTATTTTTCAAGAAGCTGACACAAGGGTCGGGATATCTTGCTAAAATCTTTGATGAAACGATGGTAGAATCCCACATGGCCTAGGAATGAATGAATGCCCCTCACCGATGAAGGTGGAGGGAGCTTAGCAATGAGTTCAATTGTGGCTCTATTAACTTCTAGGCCTCTTTCAGACACAATGTGCCCAAGGAAAATACCTTCTTGAACCATGAAATGGCTTTTTTCCCAACTAAGGATTAAGTTCGTGTCCTTATAACGCTTGAGTACAAGTGTAAGATTATGAAGGCACGAATCAAAAAAAGGTCTAAAGACAGAAAATTCATCCATGAACACTTATAGGAACCTCTCCACCATATTCGAAAAGATAGACATCATGCACTGCTGAAAAGTTTTCAGTGCATTACATAGCCTAAGGGCATGTATCTATACACAAATGTTCCATATGGACATGTGAATGCTGTCTTCTCTTAGTCTTGCGAGTTTATTTCTACTTGATTATAGCCGGAGTACCCATCTAAAAAGTAATAAAAGTTTTGGCCCGTAGGCCTTTCTAGGATTTGATCTAATAATTAAAGTGGGAAGTGATCTTTCCTAGTGGAATAATTTAGCTTCCTATAATCAATACACACCCTCCATCCGGTGATGGCGCGTTGAGGAACCAGCTCTCCTTATTCATTTAAGAGCACGGTGATGCCAAATTTCTTTGGCACCACTTGCGTGGGGCTTATCCACTTATTATCTGAGATGGGGTATATGATACCAGCATCTAACAACTTTACAATCTCTTTCATAACTACTTCTTCCATGTTAGGGTTTACCCTATGCTGCACCTCTCTAGAGGTCTTTGTATCATTTTCTAAATGTATGTGGTGCATACAAATGGAAGGATCTATGCCTTTCAAATCAGCAACACTCCGCCCTATGGCTCCTTTATGTTTTTTAAGTACCGTTATGAGTGAACACTCTTGGTCATTTGTTAGATTTGAAGTTATGATGACCAGAAGGGTGTCACTTGGGCCGAGGAACACATACTTGAGAGTAGCCGGTAAAGGCTTAAACTTAAGTTGTGGAGAAGACACAAGGGATGGAATTGGAGTAGTACTTGAAGGAGGAGGAAAAGACTTTATTGGTGACCTCTATTTTGAAGATTCATTTACAACGGTGGTATCAAGCATTACATTTACATCTTGAATTGATTACTTGATGTCAAAGTTGTCACAATTGAATTGACTTAGGCACATTTCTAAAGGATATTTGGTTAAGATATGAGGGAACACTTCTTCAATAAGCTCATCTACAACATCCACACAAAAGCACTCACTTTTGCTAGCGCTCATTTTTGCCATTTAAAGTGTAGTGGGTTGCATTGAAGATTTTTAACCTTACATTCATATTCCCGAATGAGATGTCAATCACTCAGGTACAGCAATTAACGCAAGCGTTAGCCGTAGCCTAGAGGAACGACCTAGAATGATCAGAATATGATGAGTGGGGTTTTGGAAGGGTTCTGTATCAAGGACTATAAAGTCCACTAAAAAATAAAAATTTTCCACTTTTATAAGGACATCCTCAACGATACTACGTGGTTGCTTTACCGAGCGGTCGGCAAGTTGTAACAAAACTGTGGTTGGCTTGAGTTCCCCTAATTTTAATTGCTTGTAAATCGAGTAAATAAGTAAGTTAACATTAGCTCCCAAATCAATGAGGGCCCTCTCGAATTCTTGGTCACTAATGACACAGAAAATTGTCGTGGCACCCAGATATTTGAATTTAGGAGTAATGTTATATTGATAAATGGAACTCACTTGCTCGGTTAGAAGGACTTTCTTAGGAACTTAGTTCCTAAATTTGTGTGCATAAGTCCTTTAAAAATTTAGCATACGGGGGAGCTTGCCTTATAACATCAAGGAGAGGGAGATTAATTTTAACTTGATTAAAAATCTTGATCATATCCAAAATTTTCTATCTTTGTTTCCTAAAATGAGAAGGCTCACTCAATCTTTGTGAAAATAGGACTCTAGGCTCAAATGAAGTTTCTTGATTTGGAGTAGATGATTAATAAGTTTCATTTTTCTTTCCTTTATCTTTTGAAAAATTTGGATATTTAGAAGAAACATTTGGATTTGGAATCGAATGAGCTAAATTTGGATTTAAAGTGGGACAATTTGGATTTAAAGAGTGCTCACATTCTTTCTCTCTTAGTTTATCAACTTGATTCTCTAAGATTATACCATTCCTTAAGGTTGTAATTGATTGAGCTTATTCTTGATGCATATTCAAGGAAGAAGAAGAATGCTCATCAACTACGTGTACTCTTTTAGGGTTTGCCACCGGTTGGCTTGACAATCTTCCATACTCTCTTTTATTCAATGCATTCGCTAGTTGTCTCATTTGGGATTCTAACTTTGAAATGGATTGAGAGTGGGAGTGCAACAATTGAGTATTAGACTCAAGGTTGCCTAAAGCTGCAAAGACCTTGTCCTCAAACTTTGGATTTTGAGGAGGAGGTGGTGGAGTGGTGTAGAAACTTGAATTTGGTTGATATGGTCTAGGTTGGAATTGAGATTGACCTTTTTGTCCTTGAGGTCCTTGACTTTGATAATAACCTTGGTTTCCATATTGGAAATTGGTTTGATCTCTTCATCCCGATTGAAAGAGTTTTGATAAGAATTTTAGACCGCTTAGCGTAGAGTGCATTCATTTGCTCTTGAGTGAATTCAGGGTATTGCCCCGCATGATGACAATCCCTAATATAATATGAGAAGGATTAGAGCAAAAGGAACACACATCATGTGTAGGAGGATGAGTGAAATTAGGAGGAGTAAGAAGAATAGGAGAAGAAGTCCCAGCCAATATAACTTAGTCAAGTCATCTTAGAGTTTTTAAGTGTGCTTATTTTATTATTCTTCATACTCATAAGCAAACAAAATTACAACCCCGTGCTCAACTTTGTTATTTTTCCTCCTGGCTCATTACATATGGTTGACCTTCCTGGAGTTGAGACCAATCATCTGTCCCGTATAAGGCTCTTGATATTGTAATTGTTTTGGATCCTCGTCGATTTACTCGAGTAAGTTGTTCATCTTCATAACTATCATTGTTATTAAGCTCCTGCAACTCTTCATGAACCTCATACTTTTCATGAGGCTCTTGTAAGCCTTTATGACAGCAAGCAATGAAAAAAGAGTTATATGCACATGCCAAGACTCAGTCATGAGATCTAGTTGAATTACCTCTTAGAAAGTCTGCCCTTGAGTGTAAAATGAAACTACAAAATCAAAACTCATTTAGATGGATCTGTTGAGCACTACAAAGCCCGCCTTGTGGCCAAAAAGGGTTCACATAGTAGTATGACATTGATTATAAGGAGACTTTTACTCCTGTGTTCGTCTTCCTTCTATTCGTATTTTTATTGTTGTGGTTGTTTCCTCTGATTGAGAACTTTTTTAGATAGATGTCAAAATTGCTTTCCTCAATGGTAATTTGCTTTAAGAAGTTTATATGAAGTCTCCTCTAGGATTTGACCATACACATCATAAAGTTTGTCAACTTAAACATGCTTTTTATGGTCTTAAATAGGCACGTCGAGCTTGGTTTACCAAGTTTAATTCTACTGTTTCTCGCCTTGGCTACTCTACCAGTACATATGATTCAACTCTATTTATCTAACGTACTATCAATGGTGTTATTCTTCTCTTGCTTTATGTTAATGATATAATCATCACTGGGGATGATATTTAGGGTATTCAAGAACTTAAGCAGTTTCTCAGTCATCAGTTTGAAATGAAAGATCTTGGACCTCTCAGTTATTTTCTTGGCCTAGAAATTACTAGAGCTATTGATGGTTACCACCTTACTCAAACAAAGTATAATTTTGATATTCTTTCCAAAGTTGGCATCACAAATAATAAGATTGCCGATACTGCACTTGAGCCTAATGTGAGAATCACTCCACATGAACCTCTTAATGATGGTACTATGTATCGTCAGTTGGTTGGTATTCTAGTATATCTTATATATTGTCACTTGTCTAGATATTTCTTATGTTATTCATATAGTCATTCAGTTTATGGCTTCGTAGAGATCAATTCACTTTGTTGTTGTTCTTTATATCCCTCGCTATGTCAAAGGTATTGTGTTTCGTGGGCTCTATTTCTCTCATTAGTCTCCACTAGTGTTTCATGATTATTCCAATGCAGATTGGGCTCGAGACCTAATAGATCACCATTCCACTACAAGATATTGTTTTTTTCTTCGTGACTCACAAATCTCTTAGCGTAGTAAGAAACAATCACTTATTGCTCGATCGACCATAGAAGCAGAGTATAAAACACTTGCAGATACTACTTCTGAGCTTTTATGGTTACGATGGTTTCTTCAGGATATGAGTGTTTTTTCATCCACTACTACTCCCATCTATTGTGATAACAATAGTACTATTCAGATTGCACACAATGATATTTTTCATGAGCGGACCAAACACATTGACATAGATTGTCATTTTATTCGTCATCATTTACTTCAGAAGAACTTGTAGTTACAGTCTGTCACTTCACATGATCAGATAACAAATATGTAACGACCCGGATTTTTTTGACTAGTCCTAACTGATTTTTGGACCAGATTTATTTTTTTCGAATTATTTAATTTGAGAAACTATGAGATTGGATATATATATATATATATATATATATATATATATATATATATATATATATATATATATAGAGATGGAGAAAATTTTGTACGTGAAATTATTGTAATGCCGGAGGATGCGTGTGTATATATATATATGAGATATATTTATATTAAATTATAAATATATCTATTAGTACATGTATGGATTTATATACCTATAGGTGTATGGATTATATTATATACCCATGTGGTATATTAGGTATGTAATAAATATATGTTATATTATTTACATGTATGCATGTGGCTGAGAGGGATTTGAGAACATGTGGTGTGTGTTAAGTGAGGATAAGATAGAATTCAAATAGAGAATAAAGAGATCAAGTGAGTGGTTTGGTTGAGAGGAAAAAGAAAAGAAGAAAAAAAAAAAAAAAAAAGAGAAATGAAGAGAGAGAACCGAGAGAAGAGGAAAGGAGGAAGAAGAAAGAGATGGTTGTGGGTTGCTTATGGTGGGGCTTCGCTTGGGCGACGGTGAAGGTGGTGCTCCGGTAGTGCTCCGGCAGTGAAGGTGGCTGGAAGTGGCTTGTTTGGGGGGTACGAGTTGGCCGAAGTGGGTGGTTCTATGAGCTGGGTTCTTAGCTGGCTTGCGGGTTGATGGCAGCGACTGGGGTTTGCTTGGTCGGGCAGGGCCTGCCCTGGGCCTAGGCAGCCCAGGCGGTCGCCTAGGACCCCCAAATTTTTTAATTTTTTGAGGGCTTCCAATTTCTACCAAGCCCACTAGATATTATTTTAAAAAAAATAGTAACTAATAACCCAATACACTAGTCTGGCCCAAAGTTTAGTAATAAAGTGAGCCTCATTTAAAAAATAATACTAATGGTCGAATACAATGGTCAGGGCCTCATTTAAACAAAAAAACAAATTACTACTAACTATTTGTCTTAGGCATTTTTTTTTTCAGAACTCCTTTTCTTTTATTCTTCTATCTTCACAATGAGCAGCAGTAGGCGGCAAGGCAACAACTTTCCTTTGGGGATTGTGAGCACTTTAATTGATAATTTTGTAGCTCAAAATGTAAGACGATTACATTTACTTTGATATGAAGTTCAATTTTGATTTTTGTGACTAAGGTGTATTGAATATTTTCTTTTAAATTTTTTATGTGAACTAGATCGTGCTATTTATAAAGCACCAAGACTAGAGTTTTTTTTCAACATTAATATATTTTATTTGCTTAAAATCTCATTTTAATAAAAAATTTGCACTCCTATAGAATTTATCCGCACGTGAAACCTTAGGTAGAAATGGCCCCCATTTGAAAGTCCGCCTAGGGTCTCTCAACATTTTTTGAATCTCAGGGCCGGTCCTGTGGCCGGGGTTTGTGGGCCTGTTGGTGGTGGTCATTTGCGGGGTGTTTCGGCAGTGGACAACTGGAGAAGATGGTGGAAATAGGTGGCTCTCAGTGGGTTTTCCATGGGAGTTGCGGTTGGTGGTTCTTGATAAGTACCGGAGGGGATCGTTGATAGCCGACTTGAGTGCACGAGACTCCAGCCATCAACCTTACTTAGGCATGCGGAGAGGTCACGTTCAAATCACAGTGAAACAACGTTACTTTTGATACCAGACTAGCTCTTTTATTTAAAAAGATAACTTGATGTTATGTACTGTTTCTGTTAATCAGTTACCTAGAATAAGCATAAAAACGGCCCACGTATAGCTGGGGCTTCCGATTTCAATTTTTGTTGATTTGGACGGCCATTCCAATTTGAAACTTTTAAATCAATATGTTAAAAGATTATGAAACTAAAATCAGTTATTTTTTTTTCTTTTTTCAAATTTTCGCTTCCTCTTCTTTACTTCAAGTGTAGCTCTTCAAATTGAGCTCTCTTTAACTATCCAGTATGCTCTGATTAATGTATTTATTTAAATCATAATGGAATTGTAATTTTTTTTTTCTTTAATGGAGTTGTAATTGACTAGTGGATAAATGAAATATAACCATTTACTTCCTTAATGGAAAGGATGCAAATCCTAGCTCTGAAACCACTGTCCTTATAAATTATCTTATGATATTGAGACAATTGAAAAGGAAAAAAAAATACTAAAAAAAAGACTTTCTAGCATTGATCAGCGTTTAGAACGATGCATAATTAAAGAATGATACCGATATAAATGTTGACAACATGTTATTTTTCCAATACTGGTGGTCTTCGAGGAAATAGAAGACAGAAAGTAGAAAATAAAGTAAGCACTCACCAAACCTTTGTTCAAAGTCACAACGGTCAAATTTCAAGCCAAGCGCCAGGAACTTGCATATGGCAATTGACAAATTGACAACAGCACATGTGCTAACAAATGAACTGCCCAACAAATTTCAAGTCAACTATTCTATATATATATATATATGCTATGCTTCTTTCTTCCAATTGACAAATGCCTGATGCTTTTGAAGTTCTTCAGGCCGTTGGTAAAAGCAAGAGCACAACGGATTATTACGACATTTGTAAATTAGGGGTTACAAAATTCATTCACGATTCCACTCTTCAATATGACTTGAATACGATACAAAGTTTGTAAATTTGACGTTAATTATATTCGTGTCAACTCATTTAATTAATCATGTATATTCATGTTTTGAAACAATATCTGTTTAATTCGAATAGATCCGTTTCTAGATCAACCCGTGACTTGTTTAAAACCAATTATTATAGACATTTTTATTATTTCAATATAAACTGAATAAGAATGTTGTATTTGAACTTTTTTTTTTTTTTGTAATTGCATTGACTCAAGTATTCTCAATTTCATAATTTAGTTATCCATTATTTCAAAATTTTCATTACATGTACATTTTATACTTAAGTTAATAATTAAGAAAATGTTTTGTTGAGTTGGCGTAATATTTTTCTAACTTGAAAGTTCAAGCAATCGCACACGCAGCACTTACAGATAACATATATTCTAAAAGATTTAAACACTCATTAGGTATGTTTGGGAGAGTTTTTGTTTCGGCTTTTATATAGAAGAAAAAGAGAAGCAGAAGCTAAATGAGAAAGCTGGAACGTTCAGCTTCCTTTGAACGCTTTTTTTGAATTCCGAAACTCTTCGACCTTACTAATCTAAATACTCTCCAAAACGAATTTTAACCTTAAAAAATCAAAAAGTGCTTTTCCAAAGCAATCCAAAAGAGCCACTTGGGTGTGGAAAAGTATATGCGCTACCAAACCCGTGATTGAAAAAGGGATGGGTTGGAAAGTTTCAAATGGTCAGAAGGTAAATATTTGGACGGATAATTGGCTTCCAGATTCTCTTAATCAAAAGGTCAGAACGGTGCAACCGGCATCTGGCTGCATTTGGGTGGCGGATTTAATTGATCAAGATAGTCACAAGTGGAAAAGTCAGATGGTGAGAGGAATGTTTAATGCTCGAGACTGCAAATTAATTCTGCAAATCCCTATCTGTCAGTTTGGAGGAGAGGATTGCAAAATTTGGAGGCACACAAATGATGGTCATTTCTCAGTCAAATCAGCCTATAGGGTGGCGTTGCAAGTTTGTAAAGCAAGAACCAACACTTCAACTCTCTCTAACTTTTGTCAAGCCAGTTCTAGCAATCAGCCAAGCCGAGAAGTTATATGGAAACAAATTTGGAGGTTACCTACTTTAAGCAAAATTCAGTTTTTCCTATGGCAATGCTGCCATGAACTTCTTCCTGTTTCGTTGAATTTAAAGCGGCGTCATCTTATTCCTCAAGCTTTGTGTGCATTATGTGAAGTAGAGGAGGAAACCGTAGGTCATATGATCTTTGATTGCCCCTGTGCTCGTCTGGTTTGGAGGCTAAGTCCGTTACGTCTTCAATTTGTCGATTCTAGTCAATCATGGTTCTCCAGATGGTGTGAAATGCAATTTCACTGGAAAGATTCACAGGATTTTTATCAACTTTTGAGCTTAGCATCCTTTATTTGTTGGCAGATTTGGAAAGGGAGAAATGATTTTATTTTCAAGAAGTATGATTGGGACCCAAAGTTCATGCTGGACAGAGCTGTTTTTGCTTTCCATGAGTTCCATGGTTCTTTGTTCGGAAATCTCCCCACTGCTCCTAGTAATCATATTGATGGTCCGAGGCCAATGTCCCAGATGAAACCTGCTAGTGGACGATTTAAACTTAATACAGATGTTGCTTTCTGTAAGATCTTCGATTTTTGCGACGGGGGTTTGGCTCTTCGAAATCAGTATAGTGAAGCGGTAAAGGTGGCTACTGTCTTCCATCATCATGTGAATTGTGCAGAAGTGGCAGAGGCTCTTGTCCTAAGGGATGGGTTAAAGCTGTTATCTTCTTGGGCTTATGTGAATGTTGACATTGAATGTGATTGTCAATTAGTAGCTAACCTCAAGCCTTCTAATCCTCTATGCCTTATAATCATTCAGGATATTCAGCTCTATCTCAAATAGAATGTAGGTTTCAAGTTATTTTGGTGCCCCAGATAATGTAACAAAGTGGCTCATCTGTTAAGTAAATGGGCCTTTAGTCAAAAGGTAGGTGACCTGCAGTGGCAAGTTTGGCCTTTGTGGTTGGTTTCTGTATTTAACGAGGATTTTTCCTCTTGTTCTTCTTAATATAGTTTTTGTGATAAAAAAAAAAAAAAAATTATCTCTCGACTAATATGCCAATATGGGCCAAGGTCCTAAAACACGTCCTACCAAAAGCCTGGTCTGTTAACAATCTGAAAAACTAGTTTGATCATTTGTTGCAATTTATGGACTAGTTCTTTCGTTGCATTATGTTCCCTCCCAACTGTGCATGTATTTTTAGGCGTGGAACTATACGAGGACCAAGAGGGTGTGGCCCCTAAAATTTTGTAAAAAGCCTGATATTTAGGTTTCTATAAATAGTTAATTATAAATTTCTAAGAAGATTTTGGTCCCCAAAATTTATAAAAGATTTCAATTTGACTTTTATGCCTTATTTTTAGAGTCCACATTCCTTTAAATGTTAAAGAAATTTCAAATATAGTTCATATCTTTATTATTTTTCTCCTTTTATGCACTTTCCAAATACTCTAAATAATATATAAATATTTTTATTTGAATCTACTTTCTAAAATTCTAAAGTTAAGAAAAGGTTGCATAATATTTTTGTAAATTTAATTTCATATTGCTAATTCGGCCCCGCAAAAAAAAAAAAAAAAAATCTGAGTCCGGCCCAGTATATCTTAGATGTGCACTTTCTTCTGCAACACTGGCATCATTATTAAAAATCATTTTAAATAACCGTCCAACCTAGATAGGATAGAGGTTCAACCCAATAGCCTGAAGCAGAACCAGAACGATGGTTCAAAGTTCTGAGTTGGCCCAGTCCAACTAGTGGTTCGATCAAATCTTGACGGGGCTAGTTTAGGATCCAACTAGGGCTATAAATTTCGGAGTCGGGCTAGCTCTAGCCTGGAAATCAAAGCATGCAACATATACCGCTGTTGCAATTCATTATGTTGACAACTGTGCATGTATCATTAAAAAACATTTGAAATTCACCTACACTCGGCATTAATTTAATGCAATCAATCATGGCCTAGCTTAATAATTTGCGATCAATGACGGTTTTGAAAACCCATCATCTTCTAACCTGGCTTTTGGTATATGTAATTTATTAAACCACATACATTAATTTCTATTTATATTTATAATTACACCTTTAATCATATTTCTCTCCTCTCTCTTACTGAACTCTATAAATTCATTTCCTTCCTTCAACTTTTCTTCATCTGTCAATCTTTTCCTATCTCAATATCACATCATATATCTATAGATATATATATCATGGCTCTCAAATGTGTCCTCCTGTTGCTTATCACCATCACATGTTTCATGGCCAATGCAAGTGCAACTAGAGAACTGCCAGGGTTCAACCACACCGCGAGACTCGATGGCAGTTTGATTGATTGCTGGAATGCAGTTACAGAGTTAAAATCATGCACAAATGAGATTATTCTCTTCTTCATGAATGGCCAAATGGATATAGGTCCTGCCTGTTGCCAATCTATCACACTCATCACCCACCATTGCTGGCCTGCTATGTTGACTTCCCTTGGTTTCACACCACAGGAATCTGACATTCTGCGAGGCTACTGCGACGCCTTCCCTGGCCCGTCTCCTAGCCCGGCACTGCACCCTCTGCCCACACCCAATTCCGTCGTCAAGATGGTTTAGTATGGCCAAGTTAATTAGTCCTCACTTTCCGAAAATAAAATAATAATAATAATAATCAATCTTTTATTTAGTTGGCATGTTGATTAATGTTGAGAGTTTGAGTGCCTACTTATCAGTTTCTGCTATATATAGCAAGTTGTGTCCCTTTTGGAGGTTTCTTCTGAATCATGGTGTTTGATGTTCTCTTGGAGGTGTTCTAAGTGGATATATATATATATATATGCATACACACACACACAAATATATATGGTCTTGGTAAATTCTTTTTATGTGATTTGGTGAGCCATACTAGCTCACTAGGCATCCAACTGATCTCATATATATTAAGAAATGAAAATGACCTTAAACTAAAGGAAAATGCTACATGTTTCCAATAAATATTCTGAAATATATTTCATTCGAGATATATTTCGAAATATTTATTCCTTGCTTAAACTTAAACAGTTCACTTATTCATCACTCCTTAAGTACCTTTCCATGCCACAGAAATGCATAGAATTAAAATGATGATGATCGATCAGTACTCACATTTCCTGAGAACTTTAATGTCCTTCCATCGTGATTCCATGTAATATGAATCATCATTTTGGGCATACACTCCACATTTGAATGTATGAGACTTTCCTCCACGAGCGTCTGCCTCTACCACCATAATTCCATCAACAAGAACCTTCACTTTCGCAGCATCTACGTCGTGGATAACATTCAGCCGGAACCACCTGTCATAGATGTATGGAACCAGGACCTTACGCCTATAGTACATGAGCGTACCATTGTAAACTCTAACCATCAGAGTCGTGGCATGAGGTTGGGCTGCGCCAAATACTTGCATGATGCACACACCTGATGTCCCATATGGTACATAACCATATCCTTCGAATTGCCACACCCCAGAAGAATAGCTGTAACCCTGCAGAGAGAATTAAGAAAGCATATGTTTTATATAGAAAATTAATAATCAAGCTACTTATATATCATTAGGGTTTGAGTACTTCCAACAGAGACAAATGAGTGTGTGAGTTTCTTGGAAAAAAAAATGATTGATGAATGAAGGAGGACTGAAAGGGACTGTTTGGTATTACATACTTGTATACCAATCTCAGTTCGAGGTTTTGTTTGGCTTGTAAGAGTATGAGGCTTGTCCGTGGCGAAAACCCACAGTTTGTGAACTCCATGAATGAAACTATATCGCTGATCTTCGGGCACGTTGTAGGGCTTCTGAATGTGGAAGTAGGATTGATTAAATGGTAGAGAAATGAACCCTTTTGTTGGATTAGTAGGTTCCCATGCAATGGCTTGGTGTACAAGGAATTGGAGAATGCTCAAGTAGAAGAATGAAGGTAAGGAGTAAAAATAAGTCATATTTGTTATGAAGGAAGAACAAGAATATGGAGCGAGTATATATAG
Organism: Cornus controversa; assembly: GCA_026545225.1. Lineage (NCBI taxonomy): Eukaryota > Viridiplantae > Streptophyta > Magnoliopsida > Cornales > Cornaceae > Cornus > Cornus controversa. Next base: position 109,395,819 of record CM048845.1, on the reverse strand, counting down.
AAGAATATGGCAATGATGTTATGATATGTTTTTGCTGATATATATATATATATATATATATATATATAGCATGAGGACTGGGTAAATTAGTTTACTTTGAATAGTTGGTAGTAGGTACAAGATTTTGATGTGATTAAATTTTTAAATTTCTTTGCAGGCGTTTACGTTAGATATTAGGTAAGGTTCTTAGGGAAAATGAATGAAAACAAACCAAAATAAATTGTTTCAAACCCCTGAATGCTTAGTTAATGAGGGCAATGAATGGGAAAGAGTAACTCTCTTTTCTTTTTCCTTTGAGGAGTAAGTAACTGCAACAAGATATATTACAAGTTCACAACAGGGCAACTATTGACTAAGGAAGGTATACACACATAACAATAACGATAATACTTGGGTCCTCCCTTGACAGTATCAACATCATTCTCCCTTCTTATCTGAATCAATGAGTGTGCAAATAAAAGTTGAAGAGACAAAACAAAATCAATAAACGATGAACTTTTCGTTTAACCCACAAAAAAATGAATAATGTTTATTTTTTAAAAAAATAAAATTTTGAACAACTGTTTTAATTCTATTGATCCACATAAGCACGGAGAATGATGTTGGTATTGTCAGGGGAGAACCCAAGTATTATCCTAACAATAATACAGAATAGCATAAAGATAAACACAGATCCGACGTTGTGCCTACTCTATAAAAGATAATGTTTGAATCCTGTCTTGAGAGAACCAACTTCATCCTCCTTACCTGTGTGTCCCAATAGAACTTAAATAGTCCAAAACTATTTTTTGTTTTTTAAAGATGGACAATACCTATCTTCCGAGTTAAATCAAAAGTCCATCTTTCATTGTCCAATTTTTTTTTTGTCTCTTTAGTTCCGATATGTGCATTCTCTCCCCACGCTTAATCTCAAATGAACAATTAACTTTGATTGAAAATTGACAATCCAAGGTGGAGTAAGTGACTGGTAGTCCCCATTAACCATCAAAATCCTTTCCATTTTAAGTCACATGCACATTCTTGATTCTTCTATTTTGAAAATTTATAAAACAAGGCATTGAATTTTTTTATTGGAGTGGTACAAGTCCAAGCGGTAATTCATCCAACAATTCTGTATTTGATAATAAATAATTCAAAAAGCCTATTCATTCCCCCCCAATTCATCAACAAATAATGCCTGCAAATCGGGCAAAATTAGTGGACAAACAGAAAAAAAAAAAAAAAAAAAAAGAAAAAAAAAAGAAAAAGAAAGATAAAAGGGTAAAGGTAATATACAAACATATCAATATTTGACTTTTGATAATAATAAGTCAATTTCATAAGAGAAAATAGAGAAAGAAACAATCTAAATATAATATCTTACACTGACGTAGACATATTTACATAGAGTCAATAAAATCTAGAGAGGGAGACCAAAGGAGTTCTATAAGTCTTCTAAAGAGACAAAGAGCACCGCACATATGAAAACTTGAGATTTTCAAATTCGGTGTATGGAGGACTTCAATTTTGTGATTGAACTTGGCTCTTGGGAATGGAGGCAGCAGTGAGCAGGGGAGGAAGTCCGCCAACAAACTTTGATGTGGGAGAAGACAACGACTTGTTGAGAGAGACGAAGAGAGAGAGAAGAAAGTCACAATCACTATGGAAAAAAAACGGGTTTAACCCGTGAGAAGATGAATAATGTACATTTTAAAAAAATAATTAACTTTGAACAACTGTTTAACTTTTATTGGATCACATAAGGAGAGAGGATGAAGTTGATTCTGTTAGGACATGACTCAAACATTGTCCCTTTATGAAAAAGTCAAAGAATTAAGTAATCCACTTTATTTAACGAATTAGGATTACAACTCATATATCTTCTTTATCACCCGGAGCCTAATGTAACACTTTTTCACTGAAACATAAGCCACAACCCAATAATGAAATTAAATTGTATTAATAGAGACCTTGCTCTATCTCACTTTTGTTGTCCATTTCACAATGGAACACAAGGCAGCTTCCCATAATGCATAACATCAACTATGACAAATAAAGCTGTAGAATATCAAAATAGTAGGGACATAATTAAAATAACTAGATATTTTTATTTTTACAGTGGGAAGCTACTTAATTAAGAAGTCAACAGTGCATATATTGCTTTAGTTCTCAAATGTCCCAACCCCTCCACTCTAAATAAGTATAGGCTCATATATATCTTGTTGCAATAAATTTTAAATCTATTAGCCAACAAGTTGAAACCTGTTGGTCGATCCCCTCATTATTGATTCGAACTAGTCAGCATCAGTGATAGTATTTTTTTGGCCCAAGTACTGCTCCTAGGTTACCATCTTCCATCCCCCACTCGCATATGTGCCATCAAAATTGATTTACAAAAAGCTTTTGACTCAGTCTACTGCAACTTTATTTTGTAGATTTTTTTAAAGGTGCGAAAGGTTTGAGACAAAGGACCCTCTCTCCCCCTTTCTGTTTGTTATTGTCATAGCTAGATATTTGCTCATCCATCGTTGAAAAATTCACTTTCTCAAATTCTAACTTCAAATACTAGCTAGATTCTGTTTGGTTACCTTTTAGATTGAAAAATTGTGAAAGATTTAATTTAGTAAACATGATAGGGTAAACTATTTTAGTAGACCTTTTTTTTCCCGGAAATTATTTTTGTAGATATTTAGAAATCCAAGATTATGCTTCATCATGTAAATTGGGATGAGAATATATAATTGGCAATCTTAACTCCTGTAGGAGGTAAAATTGCTTAAGATGAATGCAATTTGGTGTTTCAGGAAACGTGAAAGCAATAACTATTTCCTACTTGCAATAGTACATACTTGTGACTCTTGTGCTTTGAGCAGATAGCAAACAAAATGAGCTTTTGGAAACTGATAAGTGGATTTTTATTTTGCTTTACACACTGCCCTAGCAATCAAAGTAGAAACAATGTGTGGATTTCTTTCTTCTTTTTGTGTTATTTTTATGTTGTTTTTTTTTCTCTCTCATTCTCATGTGTTGGGAGGCTTTGTGGAAGTGATATTGTTCAAGATAGGAGCGGAGTCATGATTTCATTTCCGTGGAACACTGTACTTGATAAAAATAAAAATAAAAATAAAATCAACTAACATAGCACATATAAAATTTTCAAATCAAAAGTCGGAAAAAAAAAATTTTCATTGCAAAACAATATGTTAATCCATAATCAGATATATGAATGTATATTCATATGCTACCAAGTGGTTCAATATGCAGTTGATCATATAATCAAATTCACTTTTGGATGGGATCTAATCTATATAACCAACATTAAATTTTTAGTCTTTGAATTGGTTCAACATGCATGACTTAAATGTGGGATATATTAATTTTAATAAGTTTGTACAAGAAATGATTGAAATTATGAATGTATATTTATATGCTACCAGATCTTTTTCTTCACAATATGTGAAGATCCTTTTTTTGGTAATTGACAAATGTTTTTTAGGAGGGAGAAGAATATAGGAGGAGCTTGAAAAGTCTAGCAACACCCAATGGTCAAAAGGGCCGAAAGCGAAAGCCCAAAAGTAAAACAACAAACAACAGGCCGAACAAAACCACCCACAAGGGGACAGCACTAAAAACACCAAAACAAGAGGGTGCCGAAATAACCCTCACATACAAATTTCACGAATCACGGTAAGACAACGCTCGCTTTGTAAATCTAGAATTAAACACGTACACAAGCTCAATGTCAAATAATGAATAATGATATTCCGTCTTATCAAACTTAGTCTCGAATTTTTTTTTATTTTTTTATGCAAGGGTGGTGGACCCATTATGTGATGTCGTGAGACCAACACCACATCAACTCACATAAGATATTTTTGAATTAAGTTCAATCGATCTCTATATCATTATTTCAAAATACTAATTATTGTAATGTATAAACAAATATGATATAAATGCTACCTACTTTTTACTACAAATTTTTATTAGTTTTCTATTACCTGTATATATATGTATATATTTTTGTACTGAATTTTTAAAGAAAAATTGTACTACACTTACAATTTTTTTCACCGTATTTTATTTTACTAACTTTGCATAGGAGGAATTGATGGAGCAAAAAACTAGAAAATCAGTAATCACCTGTTTGGAAGTATGGAGTCCATATTTTGAAATTTAAACTGAAAGTGGAGCAAAATTAAACTAATAATATTAGCTACAATTTAAATTCTTAGATGTGAATTTCATACGACCCACACACAACATAAATTGAATGGAAACTTTATTCAAATTGCAACTCTATTTTTGTTTTTTAAATATAAAAAGATCTTCAAATTTCAAATATATAAATTGCATAGCTTCCATTTTAATTAGAAAATTTTACTTTTTAAACCAAGTTATGAAACAGAGGGTTTAGTAAATTCATAGAGCCTTTGGTCCCTGCATAGCTAGCTATAAGCTGAACTGTTGGCTACACAATTTACAATAAGGGTGGATTTTGATTGAGTGTTGGACTAAGTTGGCTAGTCAAGTACTAGCTAGGAAGTATGGATACGGATACGGGACACGGGTACGATACGATACGGGTACAGCGATACGACAAATCTCAAAAAAATAGGATACAGGTACGGTAGGATACGGCAATATAAAAATAACAAATTATATTTTTATATATACAAAAAATAGAATTATTAACATATTTTTATAAAATATATTGATTAACAAACAAAATAAGAGTTACAAATCATATTGCATAATTTGCATAGATAAATTTTATATTAAATTATGATCTATATCTTAATAGTTCTTGTTTAAATAAATTTAAACTTTTCTTAACAATTATACTATGATATTATTGTACATTTTAATGTTCAAAACTTGTTAGAAATGTGTTGTGAAGTATTTGAAAAATATCGGATGCATGGTCAAAGTATCTAAGAAGTATCGGATACGTGTTAGAAATAAATACATATATTTTAAAATTATGGATACGTTTAGGAAGTATCGGACACGTATCCGAGGAGTATCGGTATCCGATAAGTATCCGATACGGGTACGTTACTCTTGTAAAAGTATCCGTGCTTCCTAGAGTACTAGTCATCATTAAATTTAAAGATAGTAAAGAGGGCGATGAGAGAGTGCTCTCACTGTTGCAGTCTTCGTACTGAGACTGAGACAGAGGAGAGTAGTGTCAATTCAAGAGTCTCATAATTCAACGATTGCGAAGAGGATTTTTCTTTAGATTGCCTTCTACTTTTTTTGAGATTTGCAGGTGGCATTACAAGGCTATCAACTTTTGATACAATATATAACATGCTTGAGCTAGACTTCTAGTTTGACACAGTCTACTAACTTTTATTTTTTATTTTTATTTTTTTTCGAATTCTTACTTTCTCTTCGGAAAAAAGAAAAATTATATCATTGAGCCGTTTGGTAAAAGAATTATGTGAGCTGATATATTTCGAACATAAAACTATTTTGAAAAATCAAACCAACTAAGGTGAAATTTTGTGCATTGTGTACAACCTTTTTTATCTTATAAATAAATAAATGTTGTAGTGATTTATTTTTGTTTTTACAAAGGTTGTGGCTCAATTCCAAATTATTCTGACGTCCATAAAAAAGATGGTGATGAACTTAAAATGTGATGGATTCTCTTATCTGATAGACTATATATATATATATATATATATATATATATATATATTAGTTTGATTATCAAATAATCTTTCCAGAGTTCCCTTCCTTGCCGGCCAGGTCAACAACTGGATTTATGGCTATTCAGTTTGGAAATGAAATTCATATAAATTCTACAGGCTTGGAGTTCAGCTAGATCTTATAAATAAATAATGCTAACGTTAGGTAGACAAAAATATATAAAATATCTGCGTAGGGTAACCATAAGTAAGTGGAAATAGTTGACTTCATATGCATATTATTAATGATAATATATATATATATATATATAACATCACCCACATGGTGCATGCACAATTATTCAAGGGGACAAAAAGGATCATAAGTGGAGGTAGGGCAGTTTATGCTTGGGATCTTATCTCTTTACTGAATCAGTATTTAGTTGGATATATATATATATATATATATATATACACACACACGAATGCATGGAGACTCTCCAGATAGGAAATTTCATTTCATAACAAAAGGCTAGGTTCCATTTTATGAGTTTCTAATTTACATATTATATCTTGTTCAATCGATTTTTCCCATTTCAAAGAGCAAATGGTTACAGAAGAGGGTCCAAAAAGATTAAATTCAAATTGAATGAAAAAAATTTATTAAACAAAATGAAACTTAACGCAACCGACTTCAAATTAGTTAGCAAAAAAGTTTTATAAGTATACTGATAAATCCTACACATTACATAGTGACGTCATGTGGTGTGATAGCACTATTATGTGGTTCAACCTATCATTCTCACTCAAACAACATGTATTGGGATTAGTCCAAATTTAATAAAAAAAATTTGTTATTCTTAATTAATAAAAGAGGATGGCTATTCAAATTAATTGACTAACCAATCCAAAAAAAAATAGCAAAAAAACAAAAAAAAAAAACCTTCAAAATTCAGGCTCTGCATGTCCAAAGGAACGGTTGAGAAAGAAAGTCAAAGAATTATTGAATAAAGATAATTTTGATCCACTTCTCTAAAAAAAGAAAAAAACTAAAATTAATCTGGGCCCAAAAAACCTGCCCATGCGTTAGAGACAGTGAAGCACCTAACATTACCTTTCGAAAAAAAGAAAAAATTGAACCAGATACGTTTGGTCATTTCAGCCCCTGATGTTGGTCAGTTTGTTCTTTCTTGTTGTGAAATAAGGACTGGTCAACCTTTCCCGCAATCGAACGGCAGAAAAAGAATATTACGATATACTAAGTAAAAATCCAATCCATTGAGAGAATTTTCGGTCTCCTCAATCACAATGTTTATAATTATTAGTAGTAACTTAATTATTTTAATAATGCTTATTATTAGTGATTAATATTCCGTTATAATAACGTGAATTATCACTAATTGTGATAGAACTTTGTCATTGGAAAAAATTCTTCACTCCGAGAATTTTGATCCGAGAATATATAGTATTACTAGAGCCAGTACAGCTGATAATCCTGTAAAAAAAAATTATTAAATCTTTTAAAAATTGAAATCACCTCTTATCATTTGTCAAATGTGTTGCCAAAAAAAAAAAAAAATTTGTCAAATGTGACATTGGCCCTCCATTGTAAGCGCTTTCGAATTTTACATGAGAAAGTCTGGCGTTTGACTATGTTGCTTACCTATCACGAAAAAACAAAAACAAAAATTGCTTTTGAAAAAGTTATACCTGCAAGTTATGAAAATTAAAAAAAAAAAAGCAATAGCAAATGAGAAAAAAGTCTATAAGAAGAAAGATATAATAAACAGGAAAGAAACAAAATGAGATAAAAGATATAATAAACAGGAAAGAAACAAAATGAGATAGTGAAACAAAGTAGGAAAGGTATAATAAAAAAGTGTCAAAAGTATTATAAAATCACCATCCCCTTCCACCTAGTTACCATTAAGAGGGAAAATTCCAATTCACCCTTTAGATTAATTTCATGAAACTCTTATGTTGCTTTTAATACGTAACAATGAAATGGAATAAAATGTTCATATTATCTTTTTGGATTTATTCATTTGTTTGATAAGAAAAATTAAAATAAGAATGATTATTCCGCGTCATTCATTTAGAATGAAAAATAATGAAAATTCATTCCACTGTTCAACCTATGGAATGGTCATTTCATTCCTAATAAATATTAAAAAATAAAATCTAGTTACTAAAAATAATGTAATTATCATTCCATTCATGCATCATTTCATATTTAAAACCAAACAATATAATGAGAGTGACCATTTCATTTCATTCCATTATCATTTTTAATGAAATGCTCATTTCATTCCATTGTTGCGTACCAAACGCACCATTAAATCGTAAAAAAATTCACATTAACCCTTCTTCTAATGAAAACCTGCAAAATTTTCATAGTTTAGGGAGTTGAGTGTCATTATTCGCAAACTTTCGACAGTTCAATTAGATTAATTTTATTTCAAGAGATAAATCGTAGTTCATGTTATAATTTAGAGGGTTTTGTGCAATTGATTCTCTGATTTTATCATGACTTTAAAATTTTCGAGTTTTGAATGGATGTGAATTTTCGTTAATTTGAAAAATAATTAAACTGTGAATAATCATAAAAATTTTAAGTTTTGTTGCTGAAGAGTCTATTATTGAATACTGAATAATGATACGCTAAACTTTAAGTTCACACTGAAACGAAAATTGATGAGCTGATTTGATAAATATTCTCAGTCTAAGTACGAATTCTAGGACACGTTGGTGAAAAAGGAAGACTTGAGAGGGAATTTTGTTGAAACACACATACACGGCTACCATTCGGGGTTGTACGGACAACAAAGTCTTGTGTTTGAAGGACAATTGTGTAATTAACTGCAAATGTAAATTGTATATTGTTGAGCGCTATACATAGATTAGTCATCAAAATACATGCCGTTGTAATTAAATTTAGAATAATGATTTGGAGGCCGATCGGATTAGTCGGATTTTATTTTTATGAGTGAAGTGATGAGTCTCAGCATATGATGTTATCGTGATGTCATGTAATAGAACCTATCATTTCACTCATATAAAATTATTTTCGGCCATTATTCTTAAATTTAAAGACTGCCTAGCCTGCCCAAGTAAAATAGAAAGTTGTTAGAAAAAAGATGCTAAAGATGGATTAGAGTAAAATTTCTTTAATTATTAAACTTATTATAGAATTATATTTACTACTATAGTTATTGATCTTTTTCTTGTTTATTGAATGATTTTATAGCTTTATTGAATATATATATATATATATATATATATTCTTGATTATTTATCCAACATGCGTGTCTTATAAGAATGAATTGACGTAACCTCCTACAAAGTATAAAAAGAAGGATATCCAGTTGGACAATGTAATGGCTTTCATGAATTATGCTCCCAGAAAATAAATTAAATTACACTTTTAAGATAAGCTCGTATGATTGAAGGTCAAATTGGACTCATTTTGGATTCATGGTTGTAACTTGTAACTTGTAAGCGTGCCATAATTGATCTTTAAACCTATCCGATTTGCAATGTATGCTCAATTAACGAAATTCTACAAAAGGATGTGCTAAAAGATTTAAAAATGTTTACGTTTTGTCAAGCTAAAATCAGGCAAGCGAGCTTGTACTTAAACATGTTTAACGCAGACCTATTGAGTCGAGTTGATCTTCAAAATTCAAGTCCAAGAGTTATCCATCAAATTAATTTAAAAAATTATAAAAAAATAACTTTCACAATACTTTTGAACGTATTTGAAAAATTGGCCCCGTTCATGCTAAGGTTGGACATGAGTCACTAAAATGTAGATTGGTTTCACTTTGCACTTAAGTTGCTTGACCCTCGTGCAAGTGCAACCTATTACATAAGAGATAAAAATTTTAACTTTTAGCCTAAGCTTATTATGAATAATAAAAAGCATTTACATAAGAGTTAATAATTTTAACTTTTAGCCTAAGCTTATTATGAATAATAAAAAGGATTAAGTACAAAAAAAAACACATACATTTTTAGTAGCAGTTTGACCCCTTATTTTTTAAAATTTATGTTTCAGCTCGTAATTTTGGATAATGGGCAAATACCCCCTAGACAACTTTTCAGTGACTAGTGATATAAAGTAAATATGTAACTCCATTTTTCCTCTTTTTCTTTCAGCTCTCTCTCTCTCTCTCTCTCTCTCTCTCGCACACACAATACATCTCTCTCTCTCAAACATGACATAATATTAATATAGAAATTAAATCTTGCAATTATAATTCTAAGCAAAAATTGATTTGTAACCCAATTTCTTGTTTAACTATGTTTAAATTTTATTGTCAACAATTGATTTTTTTTTTCATTTTATAACTTTAATTATTAAATAATTAGTCTTTTTCTAAATGGGAAAAAGGGTCAATTTTTTTAAATGAAAAGAAATAATAATATTTTATTTAATTTGATGGTATGTATAGTTTTTGGGGGATTTTTTTTTAAGTTATAATATAATTTTTGTGCAAGAAGTTGTCTAATTTGAATTTGAGAAGAATTAATTAATTATAATTTAAATTCATAATTTAGAATTTATTATTTCATTTAAACTTAAAAATAAGATAAAAATAATTTTAAATTTAGAAAAAGTAATGATTAACTAAAAATCAAATATAGTAAAATTATAATTATAAATTACAAAGAGCAAATCTTGAAAGTTGAGATATAGTACGAAAATACTTACAAAAAGCAAAACTTACTATTTTTATTAATATTTGATACAATATATTAGTGAAAAAAAAGAAAATTTAGAATTTACAAATACTATTTTCATTCATTATTTTTAACTGAAAAAATATTTTAGGAATATTAATTGTTTATAATTAACTAAGGAATATATGTCTTTGTTGTTATAAGGTTATTTAGATCTTTGCTCAAGATTGATGTATCACGATGTCTTTATTTAAACACTTTTTGATAGAGTATTTGACTCTAATTATGAAACGTACAACATGGAGGTTGAGTTCAAGGTGGCATGGATAATGAATCTACTTTAACCAGGACTCCTCTATCTCCAGGAGCCAGTCTCTTACTAGGACGCAGTTCCACTTGATCGTTATAAATACAGAAATGATGTATATACCAGGTAGGCAATTAATACCCTCCGAATTTCTTTACAGCTTTTAAAGCCCTTTCAATTCCTGATTTGATCGTCGGAGCGTCCGTGGTGCCCTTTCGACGGTTCGCCATATCAATATTATAGAGGTATTTTTTTTCTTGATTTACCTAAAAGAAATAACAAGTTACATGAATACTAGTGGTCATAGTTTATTATTTTTTTTTTGACATTTCAAAATGGAAAATTGAGGATGAATTTAAGTTTGATTGAAGTTGATTGTCCAAGTTAAACCCCTAATTGGCATGCCATTCTTTCCATTTTTATTGAAGGATGAATTAAGATTATAAACACAAATTAAGGTGAATACTGAAGAATACAGGAGTCGTCTTAACTTTTAGGAGACCCCACTTTGAACTTTAGATGACAACATGGCGGTAAAATTAGAACAAACGTGGAGAAATAAGTAGGATAAGAAGAGAGTCATATCCGCGTATGAAAATATAGAAATAGAATATTACGATATGCCTTAAAAAAAGTGACATCTCTCTCTTTCTCTCTCTCTCTCCTCTCTTGTCACGTTTCGTTCACCCATCTTCAAAACCACAATAAACCAAAACAAACTGAGAAAGAGAAGGAGAGCATCGAAACTATTACTGCTTCACAGCTCATCTCAATCGCACAAAATAAAATAAAATAAAATAAGAAATAAAAGAAAAGCAGCGTTTTGATATCAGAATATGCCCTCATATGTCTGTGTAATTCTCTAGAAAATTCCATACGACTCTCCGGCTTCTACAACAGTATGAACTCTTTAGATCAGATATGTTATTAATTACTATTGTTGTTATTGCTCCACCACTTTGATTGGTTGAATTTTAACGGTTTGATCGTATTTTGATTGTTCAGTACCTCTTCATCCATGGACGGAAGGACGGAGCCACGTACGACGTCGTTCCAGACACCTGTCTGACGTTAGATCTGATGCTGTTATTGCACAATCTCCTCTTGAATTCGTGGATCTTCAGTTTTTTTTAGAGAGAGAGAGAGAGAGCTGTGATATTCATTGCTAGAGAGAGAAAGCTGAAAGTTACTGCGGGTTCGATCGGATACGATCGGGTGTTGGGAGATGGATTTGGAGGATTTCCGGATGATTTTGACGAATTCGAGGGTGGATTTGTGGACGTTGATTGACACTGCGATCACCGTTGCTTCGTTGGACTACGGCCACGAATTGAAGAATCGGAGAGATCGAATCGTGGAACGACTCTACGCGACCGTCCCTCCACCGTGTCGCAACTGCGACGTTGACCGTCAAACGCCCAACTGCCCGATAACGAGTAGTCATGAAGGCCACAAAGGAGCTTCGCCTTCGACTCCGCAATCGATTCATAGAGATGAGGATGGTGATGATGATGATGAAGAACCAGATCCATATGCAGGTTTGTTCGATGACGAAGAGACGAAAATTCTCAGAATCAAAGAACACCTTGAAGATCCAGACCAGGTCTGGTTTCGATTTTCATCTAATATTTGTTTTATTTATTTTTTTGATTTTAGTTTCTGATTGATTCAATTTATCTGTGATTTGCTCTGTTGATATTGTTTTTGTCTGTTTCAGTCTGAAGATTCTCTGGTTGAATTGCTTCAGAGCCTTGCTGATATGGATATAACATTCAAAGCTCTAAAGGTAATTTATTGAATTAATTTCAGTTTTATGATATATACCCTTGTTCTTTCTCTAAAACTAATTATTTTAGGAAACTGACATTGGGAGGCATGTGAATCGACTGCGCAAGCATTCATCCAACGACGTACGAAAATTGGTGAAACATCTCGTCAGGTTTGTAGATTCGGATCTCAACCATTATGAAAACTATATGCAGATATGTAAACAAATAGCAATACTCAAATTGCTACATTTGTTGCTTTTTACAGGAAATGGAAAGATTTAGTTGACGAATGGGTGAAGTTGAATACACCTGGTGAACTTGCATCTTCAAATCTCATCGGTACACCACCAAATCTCTCTATCTCTTTCTGTACTTATATATATATATATATATATATATATATGTTTCTCAATCGATTTAGTTACGTATAGTAAAAATTACTACTAGAAGTGGTTTAACTGAAAATGAAGTTCATGGCAGCTGATGGAGACTCTCCTCAGCAGAACGTACCAAGGAATCCTCAAAATGGTCATCACCAGGTGAAATGTTGTCAACAACATCTCCAACCCACGCTGCTTTTCTTCTTTTTTGACAAAAAAAGGAAAGAGAAAAAAAAGAATAAAAGTAGTTGAAAATTCATCATTTTTTGGTTTTTGCAGGTTCCTGATTTCGGCTATTCTCCAAATCCACACAGTTTAGTACCGAATCAGATTCCAATTTCCATTTGGCTATTTGCATATTTTAGAACCATCTCATTATTACTCTTTTTTTTTCCCCCAATTAACTGTAGATGGGAGTTCTGGTTCAGACAAGAACAATTCAGAACCAGAACCTAAGCCGAAAGCCATTCCTCGAAGAGAAGCTCCCGTCAAACCGCCCCAATCTGTTCATGTATCTGCTTCTGCTCCTCCCCCAAACGTACTTATCTCAATTACATAATCAGTTTACTTCATTATTGCCGAGAAAAGGAAAAGCAATTGATAAGACTAGTTTGGGTTAATTTTAGCTTTGGTTTTTATTAAATGCTAAACTGTTCAATAGTACCACATTTCTTTTGATTTTTGTATTTTGCCACATTTTCTTGACACCCAAACACAGGAAACAGTTTCTACAACTAGCGTTCTTAAAAATTGTAGTTTGACTCGCAGAGACCACACAAGGAGACTAGCATAGATCTTGAAAGGTTGGCTTCAGCAAGGAGGAGGCTTCATGAGAACTACCAAGAAGCTCAAAATGGTTTGAGCTCTTTTTTGTTTGTCTCATTTGATCTTTTACATCATTTAGGTGGTTTGTCATTTATTGGTATTGAAGTACTGATTTGTCTTTTGTTTGTTTGTTTGTTTGTGTGTGTGTGTGTGTGTTTTGTGAAGCGAAAAAGCAAAGAACGATTCAGGTGATGGATATTCACGAGATACCCAAACCAAAGAATACCTTCTTTGGCAAGAATAAAGGTGGCTTTCAGGGAAGGCACCATCGGTGATTGATCACATAAAGCCCAACAACGGCGACAACTTCTTCTTAAACGCGGGTTTTGATCAAACAACAACGGGGTTTACCATAAACCGGTTTATCCTGTTCCAATTTTTATCCTTTAAAAACTTATATAAACATAATTTTTATCTCGAATTTTCATTTGCTTTTTAATTATCACTCCAACTAAATAAGTTTATTGAAATGCAGACTTTGAGGTTGTCACTTATCATTGGTGGTGTGCATGTGACTATCTGATTATGGAGATTATTGCGCATAGAGATAGAGAGAGATAGCGAGCCTTAACTTTAGATGGAGAGTTTGATTATTAGTGTCTTGGATCCAATAATTGAGGCTTAAACTAACAATGCGAGTCTATTGATAGACTTGCTCTGGTGAGACATGCAAGTACAACTAAAATTATACGAGTTTTGATTATGGACAGTTAGGGGAGTGGTGGATTTGTGCATGCCTAACGTACAGCTTACCAACCAAAAAAAAAAGAGGGAGAAAAAAAAAATTCATATATAGAGATTGTATGTGAAGGGTAAGGAATTGTTTTTTCAAATGCTGATTAAAACTAAAGAAAGTTGTCATGTTCAACTCCATGTAACAAGTTTTCTTGCGTTCGCCATTGTAAAAGAAATTTTCTCAATATTAAAAATTGAGAAACATGAAGCTGATTACGTTGGAACTTAATCCTCATTGCGGTAGCTGACCTCGAGAGAATGGTTTAGCGTTGATTTGGATTCGGTTCTGATATCATTTGTAATGGTCTACTTCATCTAATGGTATGATATTGTTTGTATTTGGGTCTATACTGAGTTTTACTTTAAAAGGTCTAATATCATTCGGAGAGAGTACACTACATATAAGCATATCTCCTTTTCACACTTGTGCATTATGGGATTGAATATCCTATAATTTGTCAGTGTAGGAGCAGGAGCCTGTCTAGTGTCTATTGTACCTGTTTACATCACACTCGACCACAAGAGTCACTACAATAGTCCAAAAGTGCAAGAGTTACTATAATAGGTAGAGCTGTTAAATGTACCATTATTCTCGCTTCAAAAACTTGCATTCCACTCCCATTTTCACTAAAAGGAAATGACAAGAGGAGAGAGAAGGGGTCTTTCTTGTAGAACTTGAAAATAATTGTCATTTTGTGAGCATGAATAGTGCCACCCTATAAATTAATATACTTATTTTAATTAGTAGAATACTTATTTACTAATAACTATATTAATATAATATAGGATTAAATTTATAAAACCTCTTTACTTTAAATTTTTTTCATAAAACTCTCTGAATTTTCAAAAAAAAATATCTACTATCAATTTCTCTCATGGAAGGACAAAATTAAACGATTCTGTTAATTTGATAACAAAATTATCAAAATATCATTCTTTTATTTAATAAAATAAATTCAAAAAAAAAAGTTATTTGTAAATAACGGATGAACCTTATACGAAGGGACAATTTGAGAAAATTAGAAAGTAGAGGAGGGTTTCTTGATTAGGTTAAAATTATAAAACCCCCCTCTACTATAAAAAATTCTCATAAAACCCTCCTTTATTATAAATTTTTTTCATAAAACCTCCCTTACTATGAGGGTATTTTAGTCTTTTTAATTTCAACAGATATAATAAGGGTAATTTAGTCATTTACACATCACTTAACAGCTCACGTGAGATGCACGTGTAGCTTTTCCATTAATTTCAACGAAAAATTAACGGGAGGGGACAAATTGATTGATTTTTTAGTCTAGGAGGGTTGTATGAGAATTTTTGATAGTAGAGGGGGTTTTATGAATTTAACCTAGGGGTTAAAAAATTCGTTCAAACAGGGAATCCAAACCAAACCGGACCGGACAATTCGGTCCAATTTTTTCGCTGTCCGATTCGGTGACGGTTCCAATTTTTTGGAACCGTGTAGTAACGATCCGGTCACGATTTTCGGTCTTTCAAGACTGAACTGAACCGTTTATATATATATAAATATAAAATATATTATATCTAATATTTAAATATTATACTTATAATATACTTATAGTATTATAATTATAATATAACTGCAATCTCTGTTGTTTGAAATATTATACTTATAATATACTTATAGTATTATAATTATAATATAACTGCAATCTCTGTTGTTTGAAATATTATACTTATAATATACTTATAGTATTATAATTATAAGTATTATAATTATAGGTTGGTGAACCGTGGAACCGAACCGGACTAAACCGGTTCTTCATGATTCGGTTCGGTCTGGTTCCATACGGTTAAACGGTTCGGTCCGGTTCCATTTTTAGTGGAACCGGGCCATACGGTTTGGGTCCAAAAAAGGCTAGAACCAGACCATGTGCACCCCTAATTTAACACTATAATATAATTGTAATTATATATATATATATATATAGGGTTAAATTGAAACTATATTAGTTATTTTTGTTGTGAAATAAATCTTACCGCAATCCAAAAATTAGCTAATTTTTGGAATATGAATCCAATCCAAAAATTAGCTCAAATTCGGAATATGAGTCCAATTTGGAGTCAGCCCTATTAGGCCCCAAATTGAATCATGTGAAGTCAATAATTAGCTCTATTGCAGGCCCAATTATCAGCTATTTTTACAGTTCAGGCAGCAAGGAGGCCGTGAATTGGGCCTGGGCCTGGGCCTGGGTGGGATGATAATATAGATGGAACTATTGTGTTCTTTTCTCCAACAACTGGAGACCTAATTTACATGGGGATTTAATCACATAGAGATGATAAATTTTTTGCCTGTAAATTTAATGGGATTAATTATATCTCGATGAGATTGATTTCCTGAAACTGTTGCCGCCACATAATTTTTTATATTTTAATTTTGCATAAATATTTTACAATAATCATGCACTTGCCCACTTAAATTTCTAAGTTATCCTAGGTGAAAATTTTCCTTCAATTGCTTTTTTAATTATTTTTAAATCTGTTAAAAGGAGAAAATCTTTATATATATATAATAATTTAAAAATTATTCTTTTTCTTTTTGAGACGTAAAGTTACTAATTAGATTCTTATATTCAAGTTTTGCGAAAATTGTAAAAGTAACATTTTAATATTTAATATATTATTCTTTTGTAGAATTTTCACCTAAATTTTTTGTTATTTGGTTATTAGGGTTAACAAATTTATCAAGAGCTCTTTTTTTTTTAGATTGAGTTAGCTTATCAAGTCTTTTTTTCTTTTTATGTTTTTCATATCTTGATTCATCTCTAGTAGTCATTTTCTGATATTCAACATTATAAATAAAAATAATTACAAACAAAACATATAATTTTATGATAAAAAAAACTAGTAAGACTACAAAATAATTTAAGTTAAAGAACAATAGAACCTGATGATAGAAAATCCGATCTAATACTATAAAAATTCTTCAATTATTTTGTAGCTAGTAGCTTGAAAGCTTCGGATGTAATAAGTGGAGAAGAAAAAATACATTGTAATGGAGACTAAGAGAGGAGATAGATGAAGATTGGAGAGTCTACGAGAGAATAGAAAAAATGATGCAATGACATAAGAGGAAAAAAGTCAAATGTGTGTGAAGTGAGGGAATAAAAAGAAGATAAAATAAATAGGAGATGAAAAGTTTTCCAATTTTCAAAAATTATCGGTTAGTGTAATAGTATATATATACAACATTTTGGCTTGTGTAATGAGGAGAGAGAATATTTTTTAGAAAATTGCTAAATTGGTTGGGATCTAATAATAAAAGGAAAAAAATTTATGAAGTCTAATAATAGTAGATTAAATTTTTTTTAGGAAGTTTTATTATATAAGGAAAAAATATTTTTTTGGGCCTTCTATTGGCTTGGGCCTTAAGCGACCGCCTAAGTTGCCAAAGGCTCCAGCCAGCCCTGGCCCTAGAGAGGTATGGTTCAAAAAAAGAAGATATTTCCTTCATTTATATATGTCAAATTTGTCACTTAAGCTTTTCCAAGGTTATGTCTGCGTTTTTCGAGAGCCATGTTACCGTTTTCAGCTCTCTATATTTTGGCTCACATTAGCTTCTCTAGATTTTCGCTAGCAAAAAAATATATATATTTTAATAAAATTTTATTTTATTAATAATATTAATAGATTTAAGCAAGAAAAAAATTAAAATTGATATGATATATAATATGTGATAATCAAATCATATAAAATCATAAATTAAAAAAATATATAATTTTTTTACATATAAAATAAATTAGATATAAATAAATTTGTTTACGTGTTATATTTTATAATTGATTGAATATAATTTTAGTTAGACTATATATATATATAAGGTTTTAGATTGTACAAAGTAATCAATTTGAAAATAATCAATGCAATTCAAAACATACAATAAATATATTGATTGCATTTGTAGTAACAAAGAAATCAATTCGCTTTGTGGATAGTGTGGTTGCTTTTATTGGGGAAGGTCCAACCAGGTCCAATGTTTAAACATTAAAATTACAACCGGGCCTGCATGCTTGCCAGGCAGTTGTCAGCTCTCCCGATCGGGGAAAGGCTGTGGTAAACCTTGAGCTACAGCACGAGCCCCAAATGGGGCCCATGCATTCAGGGAGCCCAATGTTGACATAGGCTGGCCCAAAATCCACAAGATGGTGCTCTAAAGAACTCGATGCAGATGCTCTAAGGTTAATAACAGACCACATCTTTTCCTAATAAAGGAAACCAAAATGACATAATTTTTAAGGTGAATATAAAAGATGTTTTAACATAGAATAACTTAGACAGTTTTAAGTTTTAACTTATATTACTTATAGAATGCAAGATTTATTACTTTAAAGTGATTAGGGATGGTAATTTTGTCTGCCCCATCGGGTTTTTGTCCTGTCCCGTTTAGGATGGGCATGGGAGCCATTTTTTTTTGTAGGGGCGGGTTTGGGAAAGAAAATCAAAACCCGCTGTGGGTATGGGGCGGGTTCGGGACTCTATAATAACCCGCCCCGCCCCGCTTATATATTTTATTACTATAAATATATTTATATGTATATACTATAATTTTACTTTTTGTTGTATTAAGACTTATGTTTTCATTTTATCTTTTTGTTGTATTAACCACTTCTTTAATTGTTGGATCAAACTTGTTACTAAGTTATTTAGTTGTGAAATATATTTTCTGTAATAGTTTATTTAATTGTGGAATCTTGTCATTTCACTTCTTAAATAGGGGTTATACTATTTTGAATTTAATAGTATCAAACTTGGTACTACCCATTATGCTCGTATTTTTTGAAAAAAATTAATTTTTATTGATGTTTGATGTAGTTACAATTTTGTGGGGAGGGCCCCTGCCTCGCTCCATCTTGTCCCGCCCCTTTTGAAATTTTAAACGAGGCGGGGTGGGGACGGGGTGGGGTTTCTCCCAACACGGCGGGGATGGCTTTTGAAATCTAGTCCCATTTCAAACCCGTGGCGGGTTTGGGAATAGTGTTGAAGGCAGTGGGGCGGGGACGGATTTAGGCAAACCCGTGCCGTACCTGTGAGATCTTGATTTTTTTTTTAATTAAATGTTTTATTATTATTATTATTATTATTATTATTATTTTATTTTATTAAAATGTTTTATTTTTATTATTTCATTTCTAAGTTTAGAATATGTTTGGATGTTCGGGTTTCCAATTTCAAGTATTGGTTTGATTCCGGATATTTTCAAAGTCAAAGAATAGTTCTACGGGATGGTGGGATATAAGGATATATTAGTCTTTTTCAAAAAGATTTGGAACGATTTCGGCATTTCTTTTAAAGTGGAGGGTATTTTAGTAATTTCGTATTATGGATGACACTATTGAAAATTCTTTGAAAAAGAATGGCATTGTGGTAGTTTTAGAGTCAAATGGAGGGTAAAATAGACTTTTCACTTGGGGGAGTCTAGAAGTTTCTAGAAGGGGTGGGAGATATAGATGTATATCTATAGGTTTTGAGCTATAAAAGTCAAAATTATCTTCTTCTCTCCCTATAAGTTTTGCCAGCCCTTTCCTTTTCCTCTCCATCTCTCATTTTGCTCTCTTTCTCCTTCATTGAAGGTGCTTGAAGGCTAGGCTTGGTCCAAGGTTATTGGTGGTGGTTAGTGTTGGTACTAGTGGCATGTAAGTGTTTCTTTGCACCACTTTTGTCCATCTTTTTCTTCTACTTCCTCTCGTTGTCTTTTTTTTCAATTATTGAAGTTTGAAGAATGAGTGTTGTGTATGGTTTGTAGTGTTGGAAGTTTTGGGACTTGAAGGCTTCCATTCCTTTCCATTGATTTCTCCATTAAAGCTTTTGAAGAAAAGTTAGAGTTTCAAATTGAATTTCAAAATTCAATTTGGGGGTTTCTTCAATCTATCTTGGATTTAAGGTAGGAATGAATTTAACTTCCTTTTCTAATATTTTTAGACTTTAGGAAGTGTTAGATTGAGATTCTAATATGAATTGCAAAATGTGTAAATTAAAGTTTACTTTATTTCATGAAAATTTGGGACTTTTGGGTTATGAGCATGCTAAATGTGTTTAGACCTTGGATTATTCCTATTAGCATTATTAGGGAGGTTTACCATTGAGACATATATGCCATTGGATCCCTCGTGCTCTTAATTTGAAATTAAAGTACACTTTATGGCATGATAACTCTAGTGTTGTGTAAGAACTAAAAGTTCTAAATTACTTTTATAGTAATTGTGCTAATGATTGTAAATTATGGAAGTCTTGGGTCATCCATTAGTGTCTTGAAATAAAAACCTTAACTTTTGTTCAAGAAGTGTATTTTGAGAAAAAGTGGTGAGATGTATTCTTTATTTGCTAATGTGTGTTCAAGCATCCTATATTTTACTTAATTAATATGTAAGAATGCTAATGGATGAATTGGGTTTCATTTGACAACTTATGGACCACTAGGGGTATTTTGGTCATTCATGTGTAACATTAGTTGAGAATGCATGCTAGGTGGTTATTTAAAGTGCCTAAGTGTTTGTGTATGCCTTTTGAACATGTTGAGCATGATAAGTAACATCTAGGAGAATTATGAAATTTTGACCATACTTTAATGTTTGGAGCTAGGGCTCCACGGTGCAACATGACTTTTGGCATAGAACTGGAATTGTTTAAATGCATTAAATTATGCTTAGAATATACTAGAGCATGATTTGGTGTTAATTTAATATATTTGATTTGAAAGTTCAAATATGCTTGCTAGGTAGCATATAAATTGCCTAAATGTACTACTTTGGTTAAATTATGAATTTGGTTATGTTTTGATACTATATATATGCAAGTATTGAAATTAAAGGTCTAAAGCCATACTGAAAAGGATTCGAAGGTTTAAATACCTATTGAAAAGAGACATTTATTTAAGTGAAAATTTTGTTTGAGGAACGACTCATTGAAAGCTTGGTGCACATAGATGTGAAATCAATGCTATGAGGATAATTATTTTGGACATTGTTCATATTGATCATTTTTTTCATACTGTTCATATCATGTGTGAGTTATGATTTTCGAGAAGTTTTAAATAGTCGGAATTGAAAAGAAAGGCACAAAGATGCCTGGTGGTTGATAAGTCCACCTGATTGGCCAGTGGTTTCACGTCGACTTGCGGACTAGTAATCCAGAATGACGGAATGTACAGAAGGACTGTTTGAGGACTGCTTTGTTGATGCGTGCGTCACGACTATTTGAGTTACATGTGGTGTGTGGGTGTGTGTGTCGTCTGCACTGTATCTAAATAAGCAAACTGTTCATTTCAAGTTTTATACTTTTTAAACCATTATGAATATGTTTATTATTCTGTTGTTATGAACGAGTTATGGCTCACTCTTTATGGGTAGGTTATATTTCATACTTATGTATAAATGTATTTTAGCGAATATTTGTGAAACATGTGGGTAGGAAAATAGGAACATGTTAGAAAGAACAACGTTGCGTGCATGTTCCCTTAGGAATTCTTACTTCAGTCTAAAATGTTTAGGAAGGAACAGTTGAGTCATTTCTACTGAGCTGTCGTTGCGCACCCTACAGATGTACCACATTTTTCAGGAAATAGGGACGGAAAGGATGTTGATTGAGCTCCAGAAAGCTTGATGTGGTATATTTCTTTTTTGGTGTTTTGTAGTTATACTTGCATGTAGTAGGTATAACTTGGATGACATGTATGTTATGTTATTCGGGGCCAGTCTGTTGGCTTAGTACTTCTGTACTTGTATGATATGTCATAATCAAGAGTTTTGTGATTTATCTTCTCTATTGAGCATGTTTAGTGCATATATGCTAATTATAGTTAAGTTGTTTATCGCTTTCGCATTGACGACTTTGATGTCGGCTCGGGGTCTGGGGTTCGGATCATTTTCTATTCTTTTCTTATATTTTCTTTTAGTCGTAACTCGGGTCTTTGAGATTCGAGACGTGACAGTACCTGCCCCGTTGTCACCCCTAAAAGTGATAGATTTTGCATTCTCAAAACAATAGATATTGCATGTGTGAAATATTGGCTTTGAATCTCGTATCCGTAAAATAACAACATTGTTTTTAATTCATGGCAAAACACAATAAGAAGTATTGTACAGGCGAGGCTCGTCTTCTCATTTTCAATTCATTATGTATCTTATGTTGGTTTTGGGGGTAGGATGGACTACACTAATGCCCCCACTCAATTTTTTTATTTTTAGAATTCTATACTTATAATTTTGGTATTATATACTTGTATATGAGAACTTGTCCACCTTAAAATTACAAAAAAAAACTCACTACGCTCCCTTAATATATATATTTTTAAAATCTCTCACTTTTCCCCTCTTTCTCTCTCTTTATCTCTCTGTATCTATAATAATAATTTAAAAATAATAAATTTATTTAAATTTTTAATAAATAAATTAAAAAATAATAAAGTAAATGCTTTTGTTTTTTCAAAAATTCTTAATAAATAAAGTAAATGTTATCAACGAACAACGATAAATTTACTCAATAAAATTATTATAATGGTTTGATTTTATTTTATTTTATTTGTTAAAAGTCATCTTCTCACAAAAATTTCTGGGTCCGTCACTGGATACCCTAATTATTAGATGTGCACAAAGAACCGTCGGAACTGGAACCGGAATCGTGGCTACGGTTCCGATTCCTAAAATTAGGAACCGTTACCAACAGTTCCGGTTCCGGGACCAGTAGAATGTACCGAACTAGAACCGTTGGGGGTAACGGTTCCCTAGAACCGAACTGAAACCATTTTATATTAAATATGTATATATATATATATATTAATATAATAACTATATATACTCCGTAATATATATATATATATATATATAATAATAATTGTATATAATGTATATATATTATATTATCATATAATGTATATATATATTGTAGGTCTCACATTTATTTAATGAATATATATATATTTTTTGTATTTTCAAGCTTCATTGAAAAAAAAAAAAAAAAACTAAGGAACTGCGGTTTGGAACCAGAACCGAACTGAGAACCGCGGTTCGGTTCCTCACAGTTCTAACCCTTAACGGTTCTAGTTTCGAAAATTAGGAACCGTTGGTAATAATTCCGGTTCCGGTTCCACCAAGAACCGTGGGGAACCGTACCGTGTGCACCCCTACTTATTATAATCAAATATTGACACAGTATTATCCCAGAGAATTCAAATCAACTGTTCAATTTTAGTACTCTTGGTTTTTGTACCAATATTTTAAAGATACAAGACGTACATTGTTTCTATTCACCACAATCTATTCACAAGGCATGTTTGTTTTCACCACAATCTGTTCATGTATGCTTGTGCTTTAATTGCACAAGATTTTGATCTCAAATACACCTAACCCAAAAACGGAGTCTATTACTCATTGAAGGGACCACAAATGCATGTTATATGGACGAACTTCTAGATTCAGATAGATTTTTCACTAGGCGCGCACACACACACACACATATAGATGCCAGCCTAGTTAAAAATGAGAGGCTATGCTAACTTGGAGGCTGAACTAACCCGGTCGTTGCTAAGTGTTGTGATAAATGTCTTCTTATTTTGGTAAATTGTACTGGACTTCATTATTTGGTTCCATGTCATATATGCATAAGATTTTTATTTGGATAATATTTCTAAAGTGAAAAATTATCACTAATTGTACAGTGAATGAAGTGTCCATTTATTGAATTATGAAAAGAGAAATGTTAAACGTCACAATTTTATTTTATGAATTTTAACTCGAATCTATGTGGTAGGTGATAATATCATAGAGACTCTGTGTATAGGCAAAATCTCACCAATAATAACTTACCATTTAATATTATCTCCTAAAATAATGGACTAGATCATCTGTCACATACATTTGAGTTAAAATTTGTGATATTTATTTGAGACGTGTAGCATTGCTCTTATGAAAATGTGAGTTTCATTCACAATATTTAAGAATGAGATTGGCTCGCTTTTCCAATTCAGTAATAACTTTTCATTATGTCTGTCATTAATTTGTGGTCCATCACAAGAGGCAGTGAACTACTTCTTATATGTTTGTGAGGTCCTTGGGAGTTTGAGTCCCTAGAGGAGCAAAATGGATGTGAATTTCTTGTCGATGAAAAAAAAAAAAAGTTACACAATGGGGTTTGGAGAAAAAAAAAATAGTACTCCACTTCAAAAAAGATATACAATTATTACCTAGATGAAATATTAAGAAAAAACAATAATTTTAACTAAACAAAATCTCACAAGTCTTAATTAAACAAGATTATTACTTTAATAACTTATACAAGTAGTCATAACTCTTCATTAGAAATTGGTATATAATTTTAGATATTTTTCTTATAAACACGATTTTAAAAAAATGTTTGACAAAAAAGGTTCATGTATTTATAATAAATAAGAGAGAACATTAATGTATTTTTCTCTCTTGAATTAATCTAATGGATTGTGTAGGTGTGTCTATATAAATGAAATAAAGATGTGTGACTGTAAGGACTATAATAATAATGAACTTAAGTTTTTGCTTCACAATATTTGGACATTCAAAACTATATAGGTAAAAGGGTTCAAATCGTTTCAAGAGAACACAAGTTAATTTATTTTCAAACTCTTTTGGGGCTAATAAATAAGAGTTTTGGAAAATAAAAAAAAGCATTGGAGGAACCAGTTGAAATTTTTAATAAATTTGAAGAGCACTATTTACGAATTAATTATTTTTTAGACGCTGTAAGGACTATAATTAATTATTATTTTTGGGTAAGGAGTGTATTGATTGATTCTATTGGTTATATATATATATATTTTGTTGTTTCTCTCTCGACAAACAAGAAGTAATCATTGAATCAAACAGGAGCCTTTTAAAAGGACCTACAAGTTCTCTAGAATGATTAAGCACAACTTATCCATCAAAAACCTATGGAATTAAAAAACCAAATAAATGTATAAATTCCAAGTTTAATTAAGATTATGATATTTGGCCTCCAATCGAATCTCTTCAAACAGCTAAATTGAATTATTTGACAACAAATTACACATTCCCCACTAGCGGAGTCACATAGAAGTTGTTAGAGAAACCTTATTTGTCTCACGTCGGATCCGAATAAAAAAGAGAATGAGTATAAATGAATGAATAAACAATATTACCCAATAACTTAGATTTTTAAATCATTAGTAAGTGTGTGAACTGTTACAGTTGGTATCAAAATTAGATACAATTTTTGATTCAGTGTGACGTATAGCATGGGAGGGCAAAAATATGTTATATTCTAATTCAAATTTTATATGTATTTTATTTTAGTTTATTATTATAATTCAATGTCTCCCTAAATTGGTGGTCCTTGTTATTATTGAGTCTGGTAGGCGAAGAGGGATTATAGGATTTGAACCACTTATTAATCATGTTGCGAGTGGGACCAGTGATCGATCTACACATGGGGATGGTTAGATACCATTACTCTCGCATTTTTTAAGTGGTCTGCGGGTTATTGTCACGTTAAACTCACATGCATGCATGCATGCATGCATGGAGCTACTTGGGGACTGTTTGGTGAATTCAATCACGCATCATTGTTCTTTCTTGGAAATGATTCTATCTTTTCCAATTATTCACTTTACTTTTGTTGCTTTCAAACATCTCTTTAAGCTGATACATATCTATCAGACCCTTGAACTTCATGATAAAGAGCATCCAATTGAATCACAAAGAGTATCCAACTGAATCACTCTTCCCTGGACATGAAAATTAAAAGCATCACGTTACAGCCTGTTTCGTGTATATATGTGTATGGAGTATCCAATTGAATCTCACTTTTTTATTTTTATTTATTTATTAAATAACTATTAATGACTATGTAATTGATATATATATATATATATATATGTGCGTGCACGCGCCTTTTATTTGATTTTTTTCTTACTGAAATAAGACACTATTTTATTCGAACAATGATAAGAATCCATTTCATTCAACAATTGAGCTTTCTCAATTGCGTTCATCTCGACAATGCATGGTTAGCACAACTCATTTTGTTGTGTAGCTTGTGTAGGAAAAGGTTTAAATGAAATTAGTGAAACATAACCCTAGAATTGATCACGACAATGCATGCTTAGCACAACTCATTTTGTTATGTACCTCGTGGGACAAAGGTTTAATTGAAACTAGGTAAACGTAACCCCCCAAAGAAAATGTGCGTTAATATATGTTAGGTGGGATTTTAAATGTTTGGATTCAATGCCAAAAAAGCTAAGAACAATACCTCTGTCACTATATATATATATATATATATATATATATATATATTGCTGCAAAACACGTGCTCCGCACCGTCCATGATAAAAGCGAGTTGGAACAAGTCTTATGTACTTGTTTAGCAATTGATTTATCACTCTTCATGAATATTAAATAATGTTGATTAGTGGTCTAAATTCCTTTTTTTTTTTACCATTGTGACGCGATGGATTTTGACCTAAATCACGGGCCTTGTGTGGTTTTCCACTGATGGGGCACGGAGTTTTGCATAGAGGTGACCACGGATCGGATCGGATTTTGCATAATCCTAATCCGATCCGCGGATTACGGATTGGAGAAAATTCAATCCGATCCGATCCGATCCGTGATTGAACGAATTGGATCAGATCGGATTGACGGATTGGCCTAGTACTTTTATTTGAAATTTTTTTTTTCTACTTCAAAATTTTCAAAAAAAAAATTTAATCAACAAATACAACACTTTTTAAATGAACACAATTGTTAAATAAACAAATATAATATATATTGAGTTTTTAGGTTTACCCATGTAAGTATGTAGCATATTATATTATTATACATATAATTACTAATTATATATATAAATATATTGCCACGGATCAGATCGGATTTCTGACCCTCCAATCTGCAATCCGATCCGTGACTAACGGATTTTAATTTTTTAATCCGCCACCAATCTATTAGCTAACAAATCGGATTGGATTCGTCCGGATTGGATTCGTCCGGATTGGATCGGATCGGATCGGATTCGCGGATTCGGGATTTTTTGTGCACCCCTAGTTTTGCACATGTTTTCATTCGATTTTTAGTGTCTATTGTATCCTGTCATACAAGGGTGTTAGGGTTTACATTATTTAGGTTGAATCATGAACATCAATCTCGATTGCATAGTGGAAATTTTCATCATCATTACTTGTGAAAGTAAATTCATCGTCACCATCTCTGTCTTAATGTCATATAAATAAAGTCAGTCACATGAATCATTTACAATTAAATGAGAGTTCATAAAACAGATTTGAATATAAGTTTTACAATTGATTGTTTTTTACTAACCTACTTCTTTTTCACATTTGACATTAGGTATTGGTTGTTAAAATAAGAGGAAAAGATAGAAAAATAATTCTGAATTATATTAATAAATGGTATGGTTACAAAGAAGAAGGAAAATAGGTAGGTGAGTGGGGATCAAGTTATCCTATACATGGTAAGTCTTCAATCATATAAAATCTAATTTGATATGGAAAATGTTAAATATAAAATATACTAATATATTTCAACACTCCCCCTCAAACTCCAGGTGGGTTATACGATGCCATCTGGAGTTCAAAAACAAACTTTCGAAAGCGCTCTAATGGAAGAGATTTGGTGAAAATATTCGCTATTTGATCATGTGAAGTGACTGACTATAATTGCAAGTTATTCTGAAATAGATGATTGAATGACAAAATGACAATATATCTCAATGTGCTTGGTCTGCTCATGAAAAATATCATCGTGTGCAATCTAAATAGCACTTTAGTTATCACAATAGATGGGAGTAGCAGTGGATGAAGAAATACTCATATCCTGAAGAAGTCATCGTAACCATAAAAGCTCACAAGTAGTATCTGCAAGTGCTCTATACTTAACCTCAGTGCTAGATCAAGTAATAACGGACTGTTTCTTATTACGCCAAGAGATTAGTGAGTCACCAAGAAAGAAGCAATATTTAGTAATAAAACGGCGATCTGTTGGGTCGCCAGCCCAATCTGCATCAGAATAAGCACCAATAGAAATAAAAAAAGAATTGTATTTGATTTAATTGATATTGTGAAGAATACATAAATGTCATAATCTTGGAGACTAAGTAAACATAGGAGACAAGAAATCTTAGTCCTAGATGATTTAGGAGAAGGTGTAAGAAACCTATGTGATTTAGGAAAAGATATATAATCTAACATCCCCGCAAACTCAAAGTGAGTTATATGACGCCAACTTGAGTTTGGAGACAAAATCTTGAATGTGGCTGCGAAAACAATCTAGTAATATTACCAATTGTGACTGCAAACACATACAAAGAAGATGCAAAAGAGCGGTTCGATAGACAAATGCATCTTATTGGAGTGACGGGAAGACCGAAAGTGGCTTGTTAGAGCAAAAACTAATTTAAAAATCAGAAAATAAACTCTTTGAAATCAATGACTTTGACACACAGATGTTATGACTCATGAAAGCCGATGGATTGAACTTGAGCTGAGGTATCATATTTTTCTTTTTTTATTATATATATATATAACGCGAATACTATTTTGACAATTATCTGCCGAAAATGAAGTTGATGGTGTTATCCTAGTAGTTATATTAATAATGGTATGGTTATACACGGTAAGTTCCAATCATACGAATCCTAATTTGATATGAAAAATGTTAAATATAAAATATATTAATATATTTTAACATTGACAATGTGTGAGTGAAGGAAAAATAAATAAATAAATAACTAAATAAAAAAAGGAAAATTAGTAATATAAAATAATAATAACTGCAACAGTAGTGGTAATAATAACGAGAGTGGTAATTATTACATGAAAATTATTAAATTCTACTTGTGAACATAAACTAATCACGTTAAATCTATTCAGAATGAGGTGTGATTTTTGTTTCTGTTTTCTATCACAAATTTCTTAGGCTTGACTGATTTTATATTTTGCGGTGGTTTTTACAACAACTAACAATCACAACTAACTGAAATTATCGACATTAATAAGTTTTTGTTTGGTTGTTATAACTGATTGTAGTTGATCGATCAGTTATAACTCTAGCTTGGAGCATCGATTCTTTCTTTTTCACTATTGTATTTGCTGCCGCGCAATATAATCATTCCATGTGTAGCCAATTCTATGTCATAAAATTGCGGCTGGCATTGTCAAAATCAGATAGCAACCACGATTGAAATGAGAACTTATATATATATATATATATATATATATATATATATATATATATGATTACCTTTTTAAAAGATGTTGACGATAATGTATGAAGGAATAAAGAGCTGATGATATTTGACCGTTTCAAATTTAAAACCTATACAATTAAAGGAGTTTGTTTTTCAAATCAGAATTGACCATGATATATGCTGGTCCTAGCGAAAATGATTTATTAGGCATCTTCGAATCCTATGAGATCCAACTGCTTAGATTAAGATTTATTGAGATAAGAACTGGCATTCCAAAAGTTTTGCTTTCTTTCAAAATTTGGAGAGCAATTATACTAACCCACTAAAAAGCTAAATTATACAAATAGACTAATCCAAGGAACAGTACTGGTGAGTTGATCGGTACACGAAGTTTTTGTCATTGGGTGATTTGTATATTGTCTCACCTCTGAGACTGATTTTTTGTTTTGAAATCGTGACTTGTAAGTCTTAATAGACTAACTTTACCTTTGAACCAAAGTTTACTCTGGTCTATTACCATATATATATATATATATATATATATATATGTATATATATATAATGCTCGTGCCCATGACATTATCATGCACTTTTAATCATAACTGTTAAATAATGTTATTTGGAATCGTCGATAGGTAAAGACATTTCAAGTCATATGATTAGTTTTTTAATCACTTTTGACTGTTAAATTGATTTTTTGTTTTATTATACCAAATTTAAATGTAATATATATATATATATATATATATATATATATATATATATATGAAGACTACTTTTAAAAAGTGAAAAACTTAATGGACTAATCAATTCCATGAGAATGTGACTAATGAACAAAGATGACATCATGTGAAGTCCAAATACAAGCCACCCAATTCTGAAAGCCCAAGCGCACTCACATAATCAAATGACCGTTTGGCTGCAACGGATAACAAAAATGACTGCCAAAGAAACGGATAGAACCCAACTTGACCAGCCATTCTACCCTGCTGCAATTTAAATAGACCAAATAATTAAAGCCATGCATATTACATATACCATATATATATATATATATATATATATATATATATATATATATATATATATATACTATGACCTTTTTCTTGTAATTCCTTTGATGCATCACTTCTCTAAAAAATTATTGGCTACACTGTAAATACCGATTATGTAACTAGTAACCCAACCAATGTGTCCTGAGATATGCCCCCTTTGCTTTGTACTGGTTTCCTATTCCTAACTTTCATTTAGGTCAATGTATTTCTTACTTAACAATATATATATATATATATATATATATATATATATATATATATATATATATATATATATATATACTTGGAATAATTTTCTCTCGGCACATTTAAATTTAACCCGAGAGCATTGCCAACCAACACAAAGACCTTTCTTTTTCTTGAAGCCTCTCAATTGGATCACATGAAAGTGTTATAAATAAATATTCGAATAACTTAAAGTTCCTTGTGATTTGCAGCATGATTGAAGCATCTATAATTAAGAAATCAACTACATGCTTAAAGTGATCCATTAATTGTTGAGTTACAAGTAAAGAGGAGGCAAACATGGAGCAAAAGGGGAATCAAGAATTTTAATATTTACTTTATCAAATTTATGTAGCACTAAAAATACATAAACTATTAGCTAAAGCAAATCTCTATCATAAAAAAATAATAATAAAAATAAAGCTAATGGGAAAAATGGTGCCCTAGAATCTTAAAAAATTGAGAAAAAGCATCTTGAAATTATAACAGTGTAGATAATAAAGAAATAATATGATATAATAAGTTAGTGGATTGAGTCATGGACTTTCCGTAAATAACATTAATGCAAATCTAAATGTAAATTTATAGTAGTAATTTATCGTGGCCGGTGAAAATGGAACAATTGAGAAAGTGGACCACTTGCTACATATATCTAACTAAACTACAAAATGTACAGAAGAAACTAAACTACAAAATGTAAATGAAACATGCAATCATAGACTCTTGACGTACTCTTGGACTTGGCAATGTACATGTACATGTACTTGTTCTTAATAATGGTTTCTATTTCAGATATGTTTTGTTCAAATTTGGTCCCACAATGTGGTTTCTAATTTGAGAATGACCACTAAATGCACAATTGCACATGACTCCATTTATAATATAGAGAAAATTATCGATATGTTCTAATTTTTTTTCTATAAATCTTAAAATTATGTTTGGGAGTACCGAATCGATTTTTTGAATTTGAAATTAGAGAAAATTTAAACTCAATTTTGTTCAATTCCAATTTTAAGATGTCGATTTAGTACTCCCAACGCAACACAAATGCAAAAAAAGAATTGTTTTCTTATTCAATATTTTTCATTTTGAAAAATTTTCCATTAACATTATGGTTTTGTCAGAATCCATGTAAGGGGGAACTTGAAAAATGAAAAAAAAAAAAAAGGGGGCTAAAATTGAAAAAAAGGGGGTAAAATTGATGAATTTGGTCATCGATCTTCATGAAATCTCTCTTCTTTTAATAAATTTTAATTACTAACTAAATAAATTGACCATCGATTCTCTTGAAAATATTTGGTGAACATAAAAATATTGAAAGTCATACAATTTTACCATCGTTTGGGTCACTTGAGCGAGTGATTGGAATTCAAGATATTCAAAATTTACCTTCTGATTGAAAAACGATAATATAATAAATATATATTATGTTGTGGGCATAAGGATTTGTACGTGTTTTTTTATCATGTATAGTATATCCCATTTTTATTTAGTTGATAATAATAAAAGTTAAAACGTATTGGAAAAAGGAAAAGAGGTGGTATATATGATAAATATAACAAGTCGTCCCTGGAAAGGAGGCATCTAATGTTGCCATCAAGCTACCCATTATTTAATCACTGGATGCGTAGCGAATAGAGACACCTGCTTTTGGTGGTACATCGCATTCCAAGTAAAAGCAGCTAACTATCATTGCCACACACGTCAGTACTACAAACATGCATGTAGTTTTCACCCAATTACTGCTCTCACCCTCACTCTCACTCACGGGTGCCCTTTATATATATATATATATATTATCTTTTCATTAACCAGTAACAGAAAAAAATCAATCAATTAGTTAACATGTGTAAACTTATGAATTTAAATTATTTTGTGCGGTCCATTTAAATGCACCAAAGAGAATGAACATCACCTCACATCATGTGAGGTGTGTGTGTGAATACCACAGTTCATACATTTCATGTTAAGTGGTCTTCACCTTGTACGGAAGAGATTGGAGATCACCTCACATCATGTGAGGTCTGTGCGTGGATACCACACTTCATGTTAAGTGGTCTCCACCTTGCTTGCATTGGTCGGACCGGCCAGGATATATCTTAATTCATAAACTTAT
This sequence comes from Cornus controversa, assembly GCA_026545225.1. NCBI lineage: Eukaryota > Viridiplantae > Streptophyta > Magnoliopsida > Cornales > Cornaceae > Cornus > Cornus controversa. Next base: position 109,362,902 of record CM048845.1, on the reverse strand, counting down.
ATATATAGATGCATAGACATTTTCTAGTCACTAAGTTTCATGTAGTTGAAGAAAATCAAGAGGAGAAGCTCATCACTATTAGCACATCATTTCGAGATCATGACAATGGAGGGAAAGAAACCATATTTGGCTGTTCTTCTGATTCAGTCCATATATTCTGTAATGTTTTTGCTCTCCAAGGCTGCATTCAATGTCGGTATGAACACTTTTGTGTTCGTCTTCTATAGACAGGCTGCTGCCACTGTTTTCTTAGCCCCTCTCGCATTTTTCTTTGAAAGGTATTTTTATCATATTCCATTAATTCTTTCTTTTTCTTCTTCTTCCTCTGAAAGTTCTACACTTTTTTTTGTTAACCTTCTTGAATTTTTTTGTTTAATTTCTAAGGAAAAATGTGCCGCCTTTGTCATTGGTGACCTTCTGCAAGGTCTTTATGCTTTCTCTGTGTGGGTATGTTAAATTTTCATTCAACTTTTTATTTATTTGTTCGTTTGTTTTTGCTCTTAAAGAAATCTTCCTTTTACACCCATTAAAACTTCTTCATATCTACATGTGGTGTACGCATTTTTTTTGGTTGTTGAATAAATTTGAAGCATAGTTGAGTTTAATTTGGTCTTAATTATTTTCTTTTAGGATTACTTTGAGCTTGAATTTCTATGGTGTGGCTCTTACATATACATCTGCAAGTTTGGCTGCTGCAACTACAAACTGCCTTCCTGTTATAACTTTCTTCCTTGCAGTTTTACTCAGGTACACACACACATATATTCATTCTTGTTCATAATTTCTCCCTCTTTAATTACTGTTTATTTACATGATATAATTAATATGTATATTGTTCAAAATCAAGGATAGACAATTTGGATGAGTTATGTTCAAGCCAATTAGAGCTATGTTTTTTTTTTCCCCTTATGGATAAATATATTCACACATGAACCTGAACCTCTCTTTTGGAGAGTGGATGCAATTAGAGCTATGTTGGCCTTGATACTCTTACTCAAAAAACTTGTGATGCTGCCACTTTTGGTTCCCAAATAAGTTTACATCAAGTGGCCACATAGTTGATACATCTCTTAAAAACAACGTGAAGTTTAGTTTATGTGTGAATCACATGCTGTTTTCTCATGTAACATATGTATATATGAATATTCGTTTTCTTGGTTTTCAAAAGTATCCTATTCTACATTGAATGCAAATGACAACGACTTAATGAAGGAGCCTCACAAAAATGAGGCTTTCCTTTATGCAACAATCATGTGGAGGACATATGTTAGATGGTAATTAAAGTTACTGTGAGTTTCATTCATCACACAAAGCAAGAGCGCAAAAACAAACAGAGTGTATTGGTGCGAAAGCATACGACAAAAGAATAATACTACCGTTATCTTAGTTTTTATGTTGTTAGTGGTATAGTTGTGTTGTACAACTAATCGTCGAAATTTATATGAGTCGTTTGGATTAAACGGGCAGGATGATTAGCTTTCTAGTGTAGTTTGACGAGCCCGTTGACCCATTCCTAATTAAAAACGACCCAATTATCAATACACAATAGCTTTAGTCATGACATATCTCATTTTCGGCCAAATTCCATTGTTTTGTCCTAGCTTGTTTGTGTTTTTCGTATTATAAGATGACTCAATTTTTTTGAAATTTTTGTTCGAGGCCGATAATGGATTTGAATTGTTCCTCAGTTTTAGTAGTTATCTTAGTTTAGTCATTAAAAATTTATTCCTATTATTATTTTCATAATTTTTAGAGAAAGTGTCAAATTAAACTATTTATAGGATTCTATTGCCTAAGTAATTAGTTGTTGTAGTATTCAATAATTTATTATTATTCATAAATAATAGATTGATTTCTTTCTCTCCAACTTTTTATATTCAAAGTTGTTTTTTTTTTTCCTTAAATGAACTTTCATAACTTTCGCTTTGTCAAATTGAGACATCCTGTGATAAGGCTAAACAATGTTGTGAGTATGTTTGATTTTGATTAGACCATCAAAATTTCAAGTGAGCTTAAACAATGTTGGTCATTACAGAATGGAAACTGTGAAGTTGAAGACAATCCCAGGCATTGCAAAGGTTGCAGGTATAACAATCTGCATGGCAGGAGCAGCAACCATTGCCTTCTATAGGGGCCCCTCTTTGAAACTCTTGTTAAATCATCACCTCTTAGGACACACTCACAGCCAACAACCTCAACTTCATCTTCACCCTACCAATAAATGGGTTACAGGTTGCTTTCTCATGCTCCTTTCCAACTCTTTTTGGGGTTTCTGGATTGTATTGCAGGTATATATGGTTTATTTCTCTGTTCTTCTTTTTCTTTTTAATAGAAATATATCATAACTTTGAGAATTTCAAAACCTTTTTTCTTTCTTTTAGTATACAGTCAAGAAAGCAATTCTAAGAAGAAATTATTGGGTATCTCGTGAGTTTTGACAATGTAGTACTCTCAGTCAATAGTGAGTTATTATTCCTATCATGAAAAAAAAAATGACAGAGTGTTCATTAGATGGGATATTACATAGTCAGTACTTTCTTTCGAATATCTAATAATTTTTTCTTTTTAACAATCTCGATTAACGAGCAGATGCTCTTTAATGCCCCTTTCATGGCTTTTTGGTAGGTAAAATAAATTTATTTCATATATATATATATATATATAAGTGAATATACAGGGAATTACAAAAGTGATATCAAAAGTAACAACCCTGTCACTCCAAAAAAGGGAGGAACAAGTTAAAGAAAGTATTCCATATCTCAAAACCTTAGTGTGGGGTTGATTAGTTTAATATGGAATATGGAATATAGGGAATTAGGGATCCAACTATCAAGGGTCAATAGAGGCCATCAGTATAGAAAGCCTAAAAACCAGAATATCTTGTCAAAAGAACATAAAAAGACAAATCACATCTAAATAATATCCTTATGCATGCAAAAACTCCAACTTTATATGGATTTGTTTCCTCAATTGCTTAGAAAAGCAATTTAGATATATAATTGCATTTCCCTGGAATGTCGAGAGTCGAAACATGTATGCATTGACAAGTAAATGTCACTTCTCTTAGTTCAAATTAAGTTTATTTACCCATATATATATATATATATATATATATATATATATATAAATTCCATCATGCACTATATATGACTAAATTTCTTGCTTTATTGTTTGGAAACAGGCTCGAGTTATGAAAAGTTACCCTTCGAAGCTTCTCTTCACAACTCTTCAGTGCTTTTTAAGCTCAATTCAATCATTTGTGATTGCCATAGCTTTGGAAAGAGACCCTCATGAATGGAAGTTGGGATGGAATGTCAAACTCCTATCTGTAGCTTATTGTGTAAGATAGAGAAGCTAGACGATCCTTTTAAAAATGTTATATATATTCTTCCTTTTTCTACTGAACATAGTCTAACTAATATGATATGAATTAAAATGAATTATGAACTTTGAAAATCGTCCATGCCAACCCTTTTGTTTTTTATATTTTAATTTGTCTTTTCTTTGTATAAATCCATATATATATATATATATATATATATATATACATAAAGAGATCAGTATTGAAATAATTACAGGGAATTGTGGTGACTGGTGTGACATACTATTTGCAAGCATGGGTGATTGAGAAGAAGGGGCCAGTGTTCCTAGCCATGTCAACCCCGTTGGCTCTGGTCTTAACAATCTTGAGTTCAGCAATCCTCCTAGGAGAGATAATTAGTTTGGGAAGGTGATTAATTACATTGGTTTAATTATTAAACATAATCTTAATCTACCAAATTGAAGTGTTATTTAAATTAATAACTATATTTTGGGTTCATTTTATTATCTTCAATTAATTTTCATCTAATTAAGCTAGCTTTTGTTCTCTTGTTTTCAGTGTTTTGGGAGGGATTTTGTTGGTGGGAGGACTTTACAGTGTGTTGTGGGGAAAGAATAAAGAGCAGAAGATGGATGATGATGGCATTTGTTTAACAGGTGAAGCTGCAGCGGAGAAATTAGAATGCTCAGAATCAAAAGGAGCAATGGCAACCAAGATTATACCACAAATGTTGGTATAAACATAACAGTTTTTTGTTTTTCATGAAAATGTTAATCCCAAGTCCGTTTAGTGGCATCAGAATCTATATATATATATATATATATATATATATATAAGCTCAAAAAAGTAAAGGGTTTGTACATTCTAATAATGACAAGTGTTTTTTGTTTGAGAAAACTTTATTTTTGTCTAGTTGTGAAGCCGTTACTACAAATACATTAAATACCAAAAACTATTGCCAACATTTTTTAACTTAACAAAAAGTAATTACAAAAACTACCCCTCATCAGTCATCCTCCTCTCATTCCCACCACCGTAGGGCTACAACTTAAGCGGGTTGGGCGGGTTAGAGGTACAACTCGAGTTCAACCTTACATATGAAATGTTCAACCCTAATCCAACCCTAACCCTACTTTCAACCCTAGTCTAACTCATTCTTAAATTTATAAACTCGAGTTGAGATTTCGGATTAGAAAATCGGGTTAATTCAGGTTATCTATATCACTAATCTCCATGTTAAAATTTTAAAGTGATCTTTAATAAGTTTCACATTAGATTACTCCTAAACATACAAAAAATTAAGAACTTAATGCAAATTTTTAAAAAATTACAAATAAATTTTTAAGAAATTAATTATTCAAAGTGTTAACATACAATAAATTAAGATTTAAATAAAGGAAGTTGAAAATAAAAAGATTATCATAATTTGAATATTATATATGATATATTTAAACTAAAAAATATGCATAAAAATAATATTATAATTCGAGTTCGAGTTGGGCTCAAGTTTTTGGCACCTCAACCCAAGCCCAACCACCACCACAGTGCCCATCCCTGCAACCACCGACTCCCTCTACCACAGTTGATATCTTATGCGACTCCCTCTACCACAGTTGCCTCCGCCAAACCTAATTCCTCCACCACCTCTAAAATGTCAGCCGCAAATCTCAGAGACTCCAAACCAGTGTCCGATTCTAGGGTTTATTGTCCGACCCCAATCCAGCAAATCCCTCCTCCGATTGTGCCTCATCATCGTCACCACCATCCAATTCAAGATCATGTGATGGTGATGAATAATGGTGTGATTGAGAGAAAGGAATCAAACTCGAAGACCATTAATTTTTTGATCTCGCCAATGATTTCTGGCGCGACTTCCTTCATGCCGTTGTTGACCGGCGACACCAACGGAAAGTAGCATTCATCCTCGTCAGCGTTCCAGATCACAAACCTGTCCCAGGTCTCGTTCGCAGGGAAGCCCTCGTTGTCTTCTTCGTTGTTGAAGAGGAAGTGCAGTTCGTCAGAAAATGCCGCGTTCGGCTAGTGCAGTGGCTTTTCTGACCAATGCCATTACTCTAAGAGGAGGTCGGTACTCAGTCTCCTCTCTCACATATACATACATACCGGTTGTAGGGGTGGGTGGGGACTGTGGTGGTGGTTGTAGGGTGGGCACTATGGTGTTGGTGGTTGTAGGGGTGGGGTAATTATGTAATCTCATAAAAAGGTGTTGGGGCATTTTGGACCAAAATAGTACATATTGATGTATTTGTAATTACTTTTGTTAAGTTGACAAATATTGCAATATTTTTTTATATTTGATGTATTTATAGTATTGGCTCCATAAGTAGACAAAAATCAAATTTACCCTTTTTGTTTTTCCTACACAAACAAGTTGGGTCCAATGGGGGTAGCTCCCTCCACTATTTTTATTTTGTTATTTTACTACGTGGGTAAAGATGATTAAATAATTAACGAAGAAAGGAAATATATATATATAAAAAATTCAAACTCTTCGAATGCATCCATGTCCCTTTCTCTATTTAGAGATTCTCAATATTGTATAAACAATATAAACTCTGGCACTCTTAAATTATATATAGCAAAAGTTACAATAGAGATCAAGAACCATGTCAATACCCGATCAAGATAGAAATGCATGAGTCAATTTTTATTTATTTATTTTGGGGGCTAAAAATGGATTGGGGTTGAAATCGAATTACAATACGGCCCGAACTAAACAATTTGGGCTAGAAGTTAACATTCATTTTTACGAGTCTACTACAACTCTTTAATTGGGCCAAGTGAATGTAATAACTATTCTCGGGATGAAAGAAAATAAGGGCATGCATTTCCTTCTTTCATGGATGTAAAACTAAAAATAAATTTTCCTATGAAAGACAAGACGTTTGGACTTTGTATGGAAATATCAACCAGACAACATTATTGGGCTCGGGGAAACTTGAGCAGTTAAGCCTGCCAAAATTTTCTCGCACCTTTATCACTTAATGCTGCATTTGGTACTAAAGAATGGAATGATCATTCCAATCATTCCTTTATATGATATGAATTTTATAGTTGAAAATTCATTCCATAACTAAATTTGTGGAATTGTCATTCAATTCCCAAGTAATATTAAAAAAATAAACTTGATATACTCAGTAAGCCCTTCACCACATCGACACCTCCACCTCTACCCTACCTCCACTGCCTTCCATTGCCACCGCCATTGCCTTCCACCACTTACACCACTACCTCCTTTCACCACCACCACTATCGTTGCCGCCTTTCACCATCGCTACTGCCACCCCCACTATCTTCCACCACCATCGTCGCTTTCCACCACCTCCACTACCTTCTACCACTGTTGCGACCTTCCATCACCACCATATACACCATTGTTACTTTTCACCACCACTGCCTTCCGCCACTTCCACCATCGCCGCGTTCCACCAATACCACTATTTAAAAAAATATATATATAGAAGAATGTTATTTTGTTAACTTAATTTATTCGTCAGAGAGAAGAATATTTTGGATAATTCAATTTGAACTTCATTCCATTCCTACATATTTTTATTTTTGTAACTAACAGTAGAATGAGAATGACCATTCCATTTCAGTTATATTCTCATTTCATTTCATTTATGTGTACCAAACGTAGCCTAAAATTTCATTCATGTGTACCAAGTGTAGCGTAAATCTTTTATGTTGTTATAGTTCACAGTTACGCAAATATGATGGAAATGTTTGCTTAACATTTTTTGCTATTGAATATGTTTTTTTGCACTCTTTTCTTAGCTTTGTTTTGAGCTTTTATTTTCGGTTGTGTTCTTAGTGGTCGCTTATGTAATACCTTCCCACTTATTTGTTTGTATTATATATATTGTTTGTTATCATTAATAATATTTAACCACATTTAGGGAATATATATATATATATATATATATATATATATATATATATATATATATATATATGATTGAAATGTTATAGTAATAGTTGCTCCAAAAGCTTAATGTCACGCCCCCCGCAGTTAGAGACTATATCAAGCAGGCATCACACATGCGCACAACAAGATGGTGACTTGGTTGTTTACATGACAGGAAGGCTCCAGACTATTCTAGACTTCGTGGCTGTGAATCAATTATGTCACTCCACTACAAGAAAATGGGTTATTATCTATGGACTATTTACTATTGATTCAGTTTCGTAATAAATAGTAAGGTATTTGCTACAGAATATAAAATTTATAGTAAATACCGTTTACTACAGATCCAATTTTGTAATAAGTAGTAAAGTATTTACTACATAAACCTAAATTTGTAGTAAATATTCCTAATTATTTGCAACGGAAACAAGTTTGTAGTAAATACTCTAATATTTCTTACAGAAACTAAGGTCCATAGTAAATATTTTGTTATTTTCTACAAAAATATTTGTTTGCAGTAAACAAGTATTTACTACGAATTTGGGGATTTTCGTGGCAAATACCAAATTTTTTTCTTATTATAATAACTAAAAAAAATTTCACCTGTAGAGAGTCTCCAAAGCCCTAACCACTGTGTGTCTCTCTGCCGTAGCTCTTGTCTGTCCCTCGTCGAAGACTTCTCATCTCTGCTCATCTCTCTCTCTCTCTCTCTCTCTCTAGACGTTCTTTTCACTTCGATTTTTCGATCAAATTCGTCAGATTCAGACGAGTGTTGGATGACTTCAATGTATACGAAATCATAGATTCTACAAGTTTGGTGCACCACGGCTATCTCGAAAGTTACGCTTCAAATTTCTAGGGTTACGTTTTTGTGAGATTTCAATGAAATATGCAAACATCGATTCGATTTAAGTTTGTCTGCTACGTTCAGTGGTTCGATTCGAGATTTCTCTCCTGTTTTCTGCTTTTTTCCCTAATTCTAAAGGTTTGGGTCTAGTCTGCTTCGTTAAGTGGTTCAATTCGCATACGCAACAGCTCACTTGGTTTGATTCAAAGCCCTATTTTACTAGTTTTTTTATATGAACTGTTTTTTTAAATATTTTTCATTTTTGTGTATTTGTTAGCAAAATAGCATATAATAATAATGATTAGCCCTTCTGATGAACCCGTAATTTGCTCAAGGTGTTGCTCAAATTTGATAACCAAACCTCAAAGAAAAAAAGCTCAGCTACTGGTCCAAGACCGAACCCTCTGATTGTGCTTGAATTTGGTTGGCTTGAATTGATGAATAAGAATGGTTCTTTTGTTTCTTTGAAGAATGTCTCATTTTTATTTTTTGGTTGATATTAAATTTTCATCTGGAAATTTACAATCTTAGATATTATATTTATATTTCTTGGATATTTATTAATTTTTTTTGGCATTTTGTGTTCAGAATTTGTGAGGATAAAATTTGTGGAATGTGGAAAAAAGCTTTGTTGCCTTAGTTGATACTCTTGTTTATAAAATTCGTGTAAATTTGATGGGTTTTGCTTTCTTTTTTTGGATTTTTGTATTAATTGATTATGTATTTATTAATTCTGCCCATTTGCCTGTAGACTATTTTGATTTTTCTATTACTTCTCTGTTAGCTTTACTTGAAAGCAATGCCAATGACAAATCATATCTTGCTCTCACTATAGGTATGAACACTTAACACTTAAAGAGTCCTTTGAATGAGTTTCATTCATACCATATTTTGATTCCCATAAGAGAAAATAGCGTAACAGAACAACCCATATTTTGCATGTATGGTATGTAAATGAACTGCTCTACTATAACCACAGGATGGATAGCCCATTAATAGCAAAAGATATTATTCGTATTCATTTAGCTAAAATCTCAATTTCTTTGTGTTTCTTGTCTATGAAGAGCTCTATTCAGATTGAGCATTTATTTGTGTTGATGTTAAGCTTTATTCTGCTTGAGCAAGTTTAAATTGGTCTATTTAACTCTGATTTGGTTTTAATTGATGTCTACAGCTATTTCCCATAAATCTGTTATATTCAAACCCTAATTTTATTGTACTCAGTCGTTGTGTTGTTTAATGTGTTCTGAAATCTGTGCTTATTCTCTGAGCCTTAGCTTCTTTTTTTCTCTGATTTAACACTTGTGCAAATCAATTTAGGATCTGAGTTAGACTGATTTTGAACTTAGTTTTCTGAACCCCATTTCAGGCCATTTTAACTGTCAATTATGCACACTATGCTTCAATCTGATCTGGATGTGTTCTTGGCAGCCTCTCAAGGTTTTGACAGGTGTTTCTAACCATTTAAAGTTTGTGTGTGCTAAATGAAACTGGATTAGTGTTTTTATTGAATTTTTCATATTCCAAAACCTCTGAAATTTAAGGGAAAAGTCTCTATTAAAGGTTCATTTGTTGCTGCTGTTTGTTTAGGCTCTGGTTGTGCATATACCTATCTCCCTGGCATGTTTAAAACTTCATTTGAGAACTTTGTAATACTTGCTATAAGTTAGATTAATGTTACATTGCGCTTGGTATATCAGCAGCTCTGCAACTGTTCAAATTTCGCATATACTCAAATTTTGCTGTCAAATTTGTTGTCTCTACTAAATCTGTATCTGTAATTACCTGATGTGCCTGTATTGAATTTAACATGTTTATCACTTCATATTTAACTCCCATCAGCGTGCTAAAGGTCTGTTTGGAAGCTGGTTCAACAATTTGATCACCCAAAAGCTGATTTGGTCATTCAAGCACTGTCAAGCTGAACTTAAATTGTTTCTGAATTTGGAACCGCCTAATTAGGGTTGAACCGGCCCTGTTTCTTTGTTAAGGTATCCGATCAGGGCAGTGTAGTTCCACTAGAGAGAGAGAGATTAGAGACGGTCAAGACTGTAGAGAGAGAGAGAGAGAGGCGGTCAAGACTGTAGAGAGAGAATTTCTAGAGAGAGAGATTTTGACGTTAGAGAGGCGGTGTTTATCGACTTCGATCAACAGAGCACTCTCGCGCGCGGTGAGAAGCCATGAAATCTAAGGTAACTAATTTGTTCCATTAAGATACTTCTTCAAGAAATCTGAATTGGGGTTTTTATTTTAGATAATTAATGCTATATAATAGAGTTTTTGATGAAATTCAGTTTTCATGATTGAAATTTGCAGATGGGTTGTTGAAGAATTTGAAAACTCAAGATGTAACTTATAAGCAACGAAAAGGCTCGTTATGTTACTTTTCAGAAGAGAAGAAAGTGTTTGGAAAAGAAGGCCTATGAATTATCAACTCTTTGTGGTGTTGAAGCTTGCGTCATAGTTTATGGTCCCAAACTGAAGGACCAGCATCGTCCAATTGATCAGCCGGAGACATGGCCTAAAGATCCTGATGCAATCCGATGTATGTTCATCTCCTACGAGCGATCTGATGAGATAGTTGCAAGAGGACCCTTGATTTGTCTGACTTGTTTGAGGATGACCCAAAGAGAAAGCTGAAAAAACCAAGTACCTTACTTGGGATGATAGTTACAATGGTCTCTCAGAGGAGCAATTAAGGGTTGTTGGTACCATTTTGGAGGAAAAGCTTCAAGCCGTGAAGACTAGGGTTCAATTCTTGAAGGGTAACTACCCTAAACTTGCAGGTTCTACTATGATGGATAGCTTTCTTTCTATGCAGTCAACAACACAAGACCATTCTTATTTATTGCAATCGGAGGAGGCTATTCATGAGCAGCAACACCCTATTTCTTTGGTGAACCTGCAGCGTGATCTTGACATGCCTGTTTATTACCCGCGGTTCGATCTTTCAATGTCAAATTCGATGATGAAGATGGACAACAAAGATTGCAATATTATTGGACTTCGTGATGCTTCTTATGGTACTAGCAATGTGAGATACATTACTACTCCTACAAACAAGATCAGCTTTTTATGATTCAATGTGTGGGATATTAAAGAATGTGATTATGGACAACCCTATGCCTCTTCCTAGGTGCTTCTACGATCCGACCCTACAACCCAATATGTTATTGTCAATGCCTAATTTGATTTGATGACGATGATAAACATGGACAATACAGATGATTGCATTGGACTTAGTACTGGTGTTTCCGATAGCAATTTCACATACAAGAATACTCCTATTTGTGATCCAATGTCTGCTACAGTGGAGAATGTGATTATAGACAATCCTGTGCCTCCTCTGATGTGTTACTACGGTCCTCGGCAAACATGCAACTGATGCCTATCCGGTGATCTCAACAGTTCCATCGTATATGCATGCTAGCTTCTGATGATGAGATAGACCAAGTGTTGTGAAGCGAGCGAGGAACAAGAAATTATATATTAAGGTATAAGACATGAATTTTCTGGTGTTAGTGGTATAATTTGGGTTAGGTATAATGTATGGTTATCTATATATGATATTCATATGTTACCTATCTTTAATTGTTGATATATATATTAGACAATTATATGTATGTATATAGATTTATGAATGTTAAATTTATCTGCATAATTGATTGGTGGCATATCTAGATGAATTCTTGCATATATATATATAGTTCAGTGTTAGTTGAAATTTTCAGAAAATCAATGCGGTAGAACCTAGCTTGGATGCATTGCTAGCTAGTTGGCGAGGAATGAAAAATTGGAATAATATTTTGATTGTGCACAAGGATCTAAAAACCAAGGAAATAAGTGAGAATTTAAAATTTTTTTCTTTTTGAAATATATTGGTAAAGGCTTTTTTTCCCTATGCTATCCAAATTTAAAGTAGTATAGTTAAGCTATGTAAGAACAATTAGCAAATTCAATCCAAACTCACTACAAGAAAATACTGTTATAGCAGCTAAATTTTAGTGGCGGCCAAAATTAGCTGCCACCTAAACTCTTTTATAAACCTCATCTCAAGTGCTCTCTGTGCCCATTCATCTCTCTTCAAAATTGGAAAAGGTCACGTGACAATTTCACTCTCTCAACAACCCTTTTTCTCAGTCTCAGTCTCACTGTCAATCCGAATTTTATCTCTCTCTCATCTGCGCCAAATGGGGATCAAATTCATCCTCTTCATTGCAATGGCGTTGATTGTTGAATCAGTCACTTTGCCACCGAAGTTTCTTGATCATCGATTAATTTTCCCTAGGCTTTGTTGCCACTGAAGTTTCTTGATTATCTATTGACAATAGAGGTTCGAGTAGGGTCGGAGGAGCGGTCGGGGAGGCTGCGATTGGCGACGTTGGAGCGATCTAGGGCTTCAAGGCAAACCTTGATGAGCTTGGCCTTCTTGGGGATAGAGCGACATCGTTGTCCATCCAAGATCGAAGGTCCTTAATGGACTTGGAATTGTGGAGAGAGTCTATCTCTACTCGTTAGCCGATTGGAGGTTGTTGTAGAGAGTTTCAAGTTCTCAGAGCTCGTCCTTGATCGCCTCCACGTCTTCGAAGAAAATTTTGAGGTTGACGCCGCCGGTGGACGATGAATTCGACATTTGAACGTTGGTGGGAAAGTGGTCCTCTTCACTATGAAAGAGAGAGAATGAGTCGGAGAAAACATCGTTCATTTTCAGTTTTCCGGCAACGAACAAGGCAGATTCGATCGGTAATTTGAATTGCTAAGGTATGCATGTAATATTATAACTATCAATTTGTGATGGGGACTGAATTTGGGGTATACGAATTGCTCCTTCTACCATCTGTAAAATAAGTGTTGATTTAATTTGTTAATATCATGTTTTATTTGTATTTTCATACTTTTGGTTACTTATTTACATGTGATTGTATAGATTAAATTTGCAGAAATTTTCTTTTGAACATAGAGGACGGACAATGACATTTTCTTCCTTTTGAAATGTTGTGCTAACTAAAGGAGTTGTTGTGCAACCCGAGTATTCCAATTTTCTCATGTTACTTTATGATAGGTGCTTTTATAATTTATATTTAAATGCACTTCAACTTGATTGGTATGTAAGCAAGTCCTCTGTTTTGTGTTAGCTTGAGTTATAGTGCAAACATGCAACTTGTTAATTGTATGCAAATTTGGTTTTTAATTTCTTCAATACTTGCTAAAGATTTCTGTATATATGTCTTGCTTTTTTGTATTTGGTTTTAATCTCTTCATTATCTGCTAAACTAATTAATTTGTGCTCTCATTGATTGCTAGTTTTTTGGGCTTGCACTCGTAACGGTTTTCTCAAAAGAAATGGTGGTGTTTTGGTAACTTTACCTATAACCCTGCATGCACTATGTTCAAGGATTTGTTCCCAATATTTGATAAGGTAATTCTTATTTGATTAAAAGAGTAAATGTGATATGTATGAAAAATGGTTACTCTACTGGTGTTTCAAAGCAGTGAAGTTTGTTCTCTAGTATGTTCAACCTTCTTCAAATAAAAGAGGTATTATGTCAAATAAAGAAAAGCTTCTAGACATGCTGTCAGAACATAACATGTCCTTTAATGATAGAAAATTACTCTCCTACACACAATATTTTCTTCTAACAAGATGGAAGTAAAAAAAATATTTTAACTAATCTTAAATTTAAACCTCTGGATTTTGCGTTTATTTTGACAGAAATGAGATCTCAGAAATATTTAATTTATGTTTAATGAAGTGAATGTAATGTCATTATGATTCCGTTAGTTTCAATTGTTCTATAGTGTTATGATGCCGTCAAGATAATACTAATGATTCTTGGAACCGTTACAGGTTGAATTGAATGGAAAGAAATCAAGAATGCAACACCCCTCTACAAGTTCCTAAAATCATAGTAAGGATGGATACTTCAGGATGGCATCAAATGGAACTTCACAAAGTTTTTGGTAAACAAAGAAGAGTAAGTTGTGGAGAGATTTGCTCCTGCAACAGCACCTTTTAAATGGAACTTGGGGATGGCATCAAATGGAACTTCACGGAGTTTCAGTTATTTGATTACGGATCTAGGACAATGTTCTCTTAGGATTACCATCCTCTAGTGATACATTTACCAAGAGGTAAGAATTGTGTTACTTCATTTGATAATGTGATAATTATTTCATTGGCTTTGCTTTCATTTATTTTGAATTGTGTTACTTCATTTGATAATGTGATAATAGATTCATGAAACTTTAGCCTTGTCCAACCTCCTTCCTTGTTGTTGCCTTCTACTTTACGTAATGGTTTGTCTTGATTCTCTTGAACAGTCTATCTGCTCCATGTTTCAACCACACAACAGAGAATTTCTTAGCGTTCTTTTTTCGAAGCTTTTGTCTTCTCTCACCATTGCAAGTTCTATTTGTGATTTAGAATAGTTTGTCCACACTTCTTATGTAATCATTTTTTATCTATTCCACGTACAGTTAAGTTATATTCCATTTGCCCGTAGAATGGTTTCTAACTTGATGATTCTTTTTTTTTGTCTAATTGTCATAGGTTCGTAAACAGACTGGAACTTCTCAAGCACCCAAAATGAAAAGTTCATTTTTGTTTTCAAATACACGTATCGTTCCATCCTCCAAGGTATACTCTTGTTATAAGCAAATATCTAGTCTGCAACATACATGCATATGTGCAATTTTCAAATGAAAGAATTTTTATGAGTCAATAACAAAGAGAGGGAATGCCATGGAAGGGACCACTAATTGGGGGTAACCCAAGATTAGAGTCCAGGTTAGGAAACATGCCTCCTCTGCAGGGAACACTACAAGAATTTTTTTGATTCAATGATTTTTTTTTTAAAGTGTATTGCTTCCACTTTTGGTGTGTTTAACCCATGTGGTGAAGGAAAGATTGTAAGCAAAGGACACGAACATGGCACTCCATAGAAGTGTCTTCTTAGATTTTTTAAAAGTTGTTCTTGCCTCATGAGATCATTTTTCCTCTTGCAGCATTGATTTTAAAATAAGAACCAGTACCCAATGCATGTTGGCTGGGACCATAGTAGCACGTAAAATTGCTGCCGGAAACACTTGTACCAAGTTCAATGCAGTTATCTGTATCGTCCATGTTCGTCGTCGTCGTCGTCGTTATCAAATTAGGCATTTATTAAGAGTGGCATCGGTTGCATGTTGGCCGGGACTGTAGTAGCACATCGGAGGAGGCATAGCATTGTCCATAATCACATTCTCCACTGTAGCAGACATTGGATTATAAATAGGAGTATTATAGAATGTGAAATTGCTGCCGGAAACACAAGTACTAAGTTCAATGCAATCATTTGTATCGTCCATGGTCATCATCATCATCGTCATCAAATTAGGTATTGACGATAACATATTGGGTTGCAGGGTCTGATCGTAGTAGCACATCGGAGGAGGCATAGAGTTGTTCATAATCACATTCTCCAATATTTCACATGTTGAATCATAAAAAGCTGAACTGTTTATAGGTGTAGTACTGAATCTCACATTGCTAGTATCAGAAGAAGCATCACTAAGTCCAATAATATTGCAATCTTTGTCGTCCATCTTCATCATCGAATTTGGCATTGGAAGATCGAACGGCGGGTAATAAACAGGCATGTCAAGATCACGCTGTAGGGAACGCTACAATAATTTTTTTTATTCAATGATTTTTTTTTTTAAAGTGTATTGCTTCCACTTTTGGTGTGTTTAACCCATGTTGTAAAGCAAAGACTGTAAACAAAGGACACAGACACGGCGCTCCATAGAAGTGTCTGCTTAGGTTTTTTAAAAGTTGTTCTTAAGTCATGAGATCATTTTTCCCTTTGCAGCATTGATTTTAAAATAAGAACCATCGAGCTTGATGGCAAATGTATCAAACTCCAAATATGGGATTCAACATTAATATTTTTTTTTTTGCGCTTATTTCACTTGATTTCAGTACTGATTCTTGAATATTGGTTACTTCTTAAAGTTGTAAATTTTAAGCTGAAAACATTTGCATAGTAAAGAAGAGCAGACTCAGAAAAAAAGTGTGGTCAGATTCCAGCCATAGTAACTCGCTGGAAAATGTCAAATTCTGGCAATTTTCGGGCTTAAAATTGTGAAATCTCAGTAGCCATTAATATCTCACTCTATAATGTTCTTGAATAGGCCTACAAACAGCTGTTGGAATCAAGTAGGATCAAGCTCAGTCAGCTAGAAGACCAAAATACACAGAAAATAAAACGATTCGATTTTCATTCCTATAGAGGCACTAAACATGGTATCTAAAATGTTAGTTTCTGGCCAAGTTTGACCAGCTGGTTGTAGCTGTGATCAAAGCTAGATTTTCAGTCAGATTATGCAAACTCACATTTTGGCTTTCAATTTATTCCATGTTAATTTCATTATTTGATTAGGACAATAATTTTTGAAATTTGGCTTGGATGGTGTCTAATTTCTTGTCCTTTTGCTTTTGTTTTATGGAACAGTTCGTATGTTAATAATCAGTTATTATAATTTTTAATGTAATCTATAAGCAGGAAGCCCAAAACCCCATCAGCTCTGCTACTATATATATATATATATATGTGTGTTGTGTCGTCCATTAGGCGACCCGATCTGACCCGACCCTTCGGAAGCCAATTAATAATCCCGCCACAAGGGGATATTATTCAGTCCATTACCAACACAGTGCTTGATTAGTCCTCTCGCTATGTGTCTCAGTTGGCCGAAATAATCTCTTCCAGTTCCACGAATGGTACTTCTGGACCTTCAATTCCCAGAAGCTATTATCCTTAATCAAGTTGGCATGAACCCATTTAGCCCATATGTTCTGGTCACCCTTGGCAAACAAAGAAATCCAAGTGCTTGTACACTCTACCCTGGCATTGAGATGACTGTTGCTGGTTAATTATTCAGTAAGAAAACTACAAACCCAACTTTCCTTTTTTTGGCCTATAACAAAACAACAGAAAACAATTTAATAGATGAATATGAGAAAAATAATAATATTAAAAGGACAATACTCGGATTCAACCTGAGTGAACAAACTTGGTGCTACTAATTGATGTGGACAAGTGAAAATTTGACATGTGTACAAAATTTAAAAAACATAAATTAGTTATGGAGATTCTCTTTGTTTCGAAGAGAGAGAGAGAGAAGAGAGTTACGTTTCTGGTTTAACTCACTTAAAGATGGGTAATGCCAATCTTTAATTTTTTTTAGTTTTAGACAAGTGTCTAAATTTTATTGGACCACATAAGTCAGGAGAATCAAGTTTGTTTACTCACTGTTGAATCCGAATATTGTCCTTTTAATATAATAATAAAAGAAATGGCACATTGCATACAATTATTTCACTATTTATATATATGTGTGTGTGTCTAGATAATCAGGGCAAGGAGGGTTTTTTTTAAAAAAAATCATACTCGCCCCTACTCCTATTAGGGGCATACCAAATTTCCTCAATTAGGGGCGGGATAGGGGAAATTGCCACCTCTAAGTCCAAGCAACATCCTACAAAGCAAAAGTCAACAACTATAATTCAGGAACTAAGAAGCTAAATTCAAGATAGCACGAATTATGTAATCAAATGAGATCATGACAATTGAGGAGGGAATTATGCATTTCCCCCCAATTGGGGAAGAAATCATGAGATGATTGTAACCAAGAAATGAATATAAAAGAAGAAAAGAACACTACAAAAAGGTGGTGAACTTCCCATAAAACAAAATTTTGAGTGTCTCTACTTTAATTTACTTGCAATTTCCAATAAGTAGATTTTTGCGTCTACACTTTGGCGTCATCTGTGGGAACTGTTCATTGACTTCTCCAAGCGAGATCACGCATGTGCAATTACGTTCTGGAATTGTGATAGGTCGACAATCGCCCGTTCATAGCCACACAATGGAGCAAAATCAAACTCATGAGCAGATGTTGCAGCAGCTTCGACAACAACTAGAATAATCTCATCGGCAGAACGAATTGCTTCAGGCAAAGCTGACTCGTCTTATTGGAAAACAGATCGACGATCAGTTGATGTGAATTCTATAGTTGGGTTATTACAAGTTAAAAAATTTCCTTTCAATATGAAGCTTGATAAATGATTAATTTTATATAATTTTCTCTTCAAAAATCAACATATAACCTATCAACATACTTAAAATCAATCAATTCAAGATCGATCAAACAAAACAGTAAGCCACCAACTGGGTTTCTCTTTGAGTTCTTTAGATACTGAAACATATTATATCGACCCATATCGAAACGACCCCCATTAGCAACATCACGGCATATGAAATGTTCAACCCTAATCCAGTCTTAAATCGGCCTCCAATCCTAATTACTCAACCTGAGCCCAATCCACCATTGACTTTTTAAACTCAGGTTGAGATTTTGAGTTAGAAAGTCGTTTTAAGTTAGGTTATTCATATGTCCAATCTCTATGTTAAAAAGTTAAAGTGATCTTTAGTTAGTTTCAGATTAGATTACTCCTAAACATAAAAAAAAAATTTAAGAACTTAATGCAAATTTCAAAAAAAATACAAACAATTTTTTAGAAAATTAAATTTTCAAAATGTTAACATACAATAAATTAATATTTAAATAAAGGAGGTTGAAAAGAAACAGGTTATCAAAATTTGAATATTATATATAGTATATTTAAATTAAAAAATATGTATAAAAATAATATTACAATTCGAGTTCGGATTAGTCTTGGATTGTTGGCATCTCAACCTAAGCTCAAACCTAATTAAATTCGAGTTGAGATTTTTTAACCCAAACTCAATCCTAATTGTAAAAATAATTGTCCAAACTCATAAAAATCGAGATGGGCTTGGGTTACCTAGCCCAAGTTGCACCCCTAGTTGAGGGGGTCAAGTTGCCATTTTTGTAACTTAGGTGGGTTTGTTGTAAAAAAAAAAAAAAGCAAAGGGGATATTTTGCAAATTTTTGATTGTACGCAGGGGTATAGTTCAATTTAGTTCTCTATTATCATTAGTACTATTATGCAACTAACCTAAACCAGAAAGAACAAAAAAAACAAAAAATGTTAGCTTAGGATTAACTTCTCCAATTCTAATGGGTATGTAAATTTTTCTTTAAAAATGTAAAAGAAATTTAATTTCGTGATAAATAATATAGCCTAAAACTATATATTTGATATTTCTATAAATAAAAGCAATACAAATCAATTTCAAGTACAAATAATGAAGGATGAACTGTGAATGTAAAGACAGGTTTCATTTAAATATTTAATTTTGAAAATTTAATATTATGTAGTTAACTTTTGTAATTTGAATGCTTAAGGGGGGTACCAAGTAATTGTTAGAAGAACCTGTACGTCTTGGACCCAGGTTGGATCAATAAAGCGATGGTTCGAACCGAGACATAGGTTGGGCTAAATAAGAGTAAAGTGGATGGGACCCGAGTTCAGGCTTTGACAAGTCCCAAAAAAGCCCTACCATTTTTTTTCTGTTGACCTCCCTTCGCTTAATATCTTAATTAGCAAGAAAATTTGGTTGCAAGAGAAATCCAATAATGGAAGGTATTTTCTATTTCTTTGGTAAGGTATCCGATCGACCTGGGCAGTGTAGTTCCACTAGATAGAGAGAGAGAGAGAGAGAGGCGGTCAAGACTGTAGAGAGAGAAATTCTAGAGAGAGAGAGATTTCGACGTTAGAGGGGCTGTGTTCATCGACATTGATCAACAGAGCGCTCTCGCGCGCGGTGAGAAGCCATGAAGTCTAAGGTAACTAATTTGTTCCATTAAGATACTTCTTCAAGAAATCTGAATTGGGATTTTTATTTTAGATAATTAATGCTATATAATATGAAATTTGCAGATGGGTTGTCGAAGAATTCCAAAACTCAAGATGGAACTTATAAGCAACGAAAAGGCTCGTTACGTTACTTTTCAGAAGAGAAGAAAGTGTTTGGAAAAGAAGGCTTATGAATTATCAACTCTATGTGGTGTTGAAGCTTGCGTCATAGTTTATGGTCCCAAACTGAAGGACCAGTATCGTCCGATTGATCAGCCGGAGATATGGCCTAAAGATCCTGATGCAATCCGACGCATGTTCATCTCCTACAAGGAGCGATCTCATGAGGATCGTTGCAAGAGGACCCTTGATTTGTCTGACTTGTTCGAGGATGACCCGAAGAAGAAAGCTGAAAAAACCAAGTACCCTACTTGGGATGATAGTTACAATGGTCTCTCGGAGGAGCAATTGAGGGTTTTTGGTACCATTTTGGAGGAAAAGCTTCAAGCCGTGAAGACTAGGGTTCAATTCTTGAAGGCTAACTGCCCTAAACTTGCAGGTTCTACTATGATGGATAGCTTTCTTGCTACGCAAGCAGCAACACAAAACCATTCTTATTTCTTGCAATCGGAGGAGGCTATTCATGAGCAGCAGCAGCCTATTTCTTTGGTGAACCTGCAACATGATCTTGACGTGCCTGTTTATTACCCGCGGTTTGATCTTTCAATGCCAGATTCGATGGACAAGAAAGATTGCAATATTATTATTGGACTTGATGCTTCTTCTAGTACTAGCAATGTTGAATACATCACTACTCTTATTCCTACAAACAGTTCAATTTTCTATGATTCAACGTGTGGGATGTTGGATAATGTGATTATGGACAACCCTATGGCACCTCCGATGTGCTACGACGATTCGACCCTGCAACCTAATATCTTATCGACAATGCCTAATTTGATGACGATGATGATGAACACGGATGATACAAATATTTGCATTGGACTTGGTACGGGTTTTTCCGGCAGCAATTTCACATACAATAATACTCCTATTTATGGTCCAATGTCTACTAAAGTGGAGAATGTAATTATGGATAATCCTATGCCTCCTCTTATGTGCTACTACGATCCTGACCAACGGTCCAACATGCAGCCAATGTCGACACCAGACATGAACTACCCGGCGGTGATCTCCAAAGTTCCATCTTATATGCATGCTAGCTTCTGATGATGATGAGATAGACCGAGTGTTGTGAAGCTGGTGACTTGATTTCAAATGAGCGAGGAACAAGAATTTATATATATTAAGGTGTAAGACATTAATTTCCTGGTGTTAGTGGTATAATTTGGGTTAGGTTTTGTTATATATATATAATATTCATATGTTAGCAATCTTTAATTAATTGTTGATATATATATTAGACAATTATATGTACGTATATGGATTTATGAATGTTAAATTTCTCTGCATACTTTACTTTATTGGTGGCATATCTAGATGAATTCTTGCATATATATATATATGGTTCAGTGTTGTTGAAATTTCCAGAAGATCAATGCGGTAGAGCCTAGCTCAGATGGATTGCTAGCTATTTGGTGAGGAATGAAAAATTGGAATAATACTATTTTCCAATTGGAACACGATGAAATACAACTGGGAAAAGGCTTTTTTCTCCTATGCTGTCCAAATTTAAAGTAGTATAGTTCAGCTATCCAAGGACAATTAGCAAATTCAATCCAAACTTTTCAATGTCCTAATAGCCCCACAAGATTTTCCAAAATATATATATTTTTTGAATGGTGATTTTCCAAAATATTTCAGTAAGATCTCATATTTTTTCATAAATGAAATATATTACACACACAGTAGAGATCTTTTGCTGTCGGTAGAGCAAGTGATTTTATGCATACTTTGTATGGTGGTGTCACATTCCAAATTCACTCGTCTCTTTCTCAAAAATTACAATATCACTCTCTCTATTTTAAATTTTTAAATTTAATATTACCAATTCTAAAAAATGGTAATTACTAAAGTCAGCTGAAGTTTGTTGTTGTACACCCTTAACGTTGAGTCACTTTTGAAAGAAAGATGATTAGAAGACACTAAACGTGGAATTTGGGTGGATGAATTGAACCCAGATTCGTTTTTTTTAAATACTTCACTTGTATTATTAATTGATTAATATTTAAATCAGATGCAAATCGAGTGTAAAAATATACGTTTGAGTTGGGTTCTCTTCGAGCAACAATTATACATAAACTTGGATGGAGAGTCATAAAAATTTAAATTAAACTAAACTAGGGAAAATAAATAAATTAAACTACCAACTCACCCAATTTACATCTGAAAAATATACCATAACTATCTTAAAAAAAGAAAAATAAAAAAAGCACGCGGTAGAAACTATATGACTTGGAAGAGAGTAAGAGATGATTCATTGAATTGGTTTTTTGGAATTTAGGATAAAACTGATTAGAGAAGATTTGTATCATTGGACTGAACCTACGTGGCTTGATTGAAAATATTCCTAAACTGGTTTTTGATAATTATCTTATTTTACAACTGATAATACTAAATTTGAAAATTTAAAATAAAAAAAAATGATTTATTAAATTTTAAAACAGAGTAGTGATGTATTCAACATCACTATAATGTTTGAATGTATTTGGAGAGAGAGTTTGAATGTATTTTCTTCCAAATTCAAGTACCAGCAAAGAGAGTGTATTTTTACATTAATACCCGGTCAATTCTTGTTTGACCAATACTTGTCCTCCCCCATGAATTTTATTATGTCCTCTCTCGCTTGTTAGTACTGGATTTTATGCCTCACTTTTATACTCTGTTTGATTAGAGGGGTGTAAAATAGATGAAAGAGAGAGGGGAAGAGATGAATGAGACATCCTTACGGAAGGAATGATGTCTCTCACTTCTTATGTGGTTGACTAAAAGGGATAATAGAAAAGATTGATGGAGTGACAACTGAATTTTGTTTGGTTGAAGGGAAGAAAATGAGAGATTTTATATCACTTTTTCCAATATAGCCTCATTAATTAAGTTGATCAATCATACATTATCCATGTATTAAAAAAAATAGTGACTCACTTCTTACGTATTAAAAAAATTTATAAATACATGAAAGTTGTTTATGAGAGATAATTGTAGTAGAGTTAAGATACATGAAGGTTAAAATAAGTCATTTTGTAAATAGATGGAGGTTAAAATAGGTATTACAAAATTATAGGTTAATCATTCCACTACAAGAAAACGTTACTTTTACGACGGGCAAAAACTGCCTTAAATGACTTTTTAAGGCGGACCACCGCCTGCCCTCTATTAAGGTGTTATAAATACAAAGTTTTTTTAAAGGCATGCAGAAACATTTTAAAGGCATTCAAAAACCGCCTTTAATAATTCCATAAACGCCTTTAAAATCATTTTTCAAGGCGGTTATTTAGTGTTTTAAAAATTGAATTATTTACGACGGTCAGAGACCGCCTTAGAAGCGGAATTATTCAAGGCGGACCATGCATGTCATAAAACTGAAATTATTTACGACGGTTACTTCTCGCCTTAAAATCTTGATTATTAAGGGCGGTTTCTGGCTGCCTTGAAATATTGTTTATTTACGACGTGCACGACTTGCCTTAAAATCTAATATTAAGGGCTGCTTATAGCCGCCTTAAATGCTAAACCAATTTTTTTAAGGACACTTTTTCCCGCCTTCGAAGGTTCTTATTAACGGCGGTTCTAAACTGCCGTAGAAGGTAAAAGAGTAACGGCGTTTCTTAGCCGCCTTAGAAGCTACCCAGATCATATTATTAAGGGCGGTCTTTGCCCGCCTTAAAAGCAGCTATTAAGGGCGGTCATTGTCCGCCTTAAAATTTTTTTTTTTTTTTTTTTGAAAATTTGTTTTTCTAATACCTCATTCCAAAAACATGTAAACTCCAATCCAAAAACCTGTGAAATCCAATCCAAAAACCTGTGATACCATACATACAATACCAACATCAATTTGTATCGGAAGCTAAAAACATTCAAATGAAAGTCAAGCCAAAAACACAGTTTGAATAACTTTCATCCAACCCAAAAGTATGTGCATATCTAATTGCGGATATACAATGAACATTAACTTTCAGCATGCTTAAAAATTACAACCATTAACAAATATACAATGAACATTTAAAAGACGAATATTCTAGCTACAAATGAACTTAAGCAAAACAACAATGCTCTTGAAGACGTAGTTGAGAGGCAATCGAAGCAAAATGGAGCAAGTACAACAGGAGAGAAGGCTACTGCTACTGCTGCTCTGGTTCATTATCCTGGGATTTAAAGAGAGAGGGTCAATGGAGCAAGTACAACAGAGAAAGCACAAAAATATCAATATATAATGAAATGAAACAATGAATATATAAAGAGGTATACTTGATATATATTCCTTTTCACTTTCCTTTATAAGTCTGCAAAAACTATTCTATATACTGACATAGATTGTTTGCTCGAGGAACTCAAGTTGCCAAAATGGGAAGAGACAGTCGTTGGTGCAAGGACCAGATATGAGCATATTATTAAGGCCCTTGCAGATAAATTTCCTTCAGAAAACTTAATGCTTGTCACACACGGTAACAACTTTATGGATTTCCATCCATTCATAGTTTTTCGCTTAAGGTTTGTGAGTTGATTCTTTGCCTTTGGCATTTAGTAGTTTTAGCCTAACTTCTAACTTGATCTCTTTTTCAAGGTATGGCTGGATCTCTAATGTTGAGCCTGAAACCTTTGCGGTCCATTGTAATTACAAAGCTTTCGCACACAAAGCTTCCGAGGACTGAATTAAATGCTATATTTAAAACAATGAGGCAGCTCAAATATGTTGGGATGTACAAAACCCAAAGGTCTCAACCATCCACAACAAATGATTCTCACCTGTATTAGAAAATTAGTCCTTCAAACCTAAATTATGCAGGACAATACTAGAAAACTCAAATTAATGTTGCCATGAATAGGTTTATGGTGGGCGGAAGTTATGGAGAGCTTGTACATTTAGAGTTTAAAGAGGCAGAGTAAATGATGTAGTGTCACGCTCCGATCCCCGACTCCCGAAAAACCGGAGGTTAACCCGCCCATTAATCCCAATGGACCCTTTTTACCCTTTATAAGGTATCATGCTCTGATACCATCCTGTCACGCCCCGGTTCCCGAGGTCCAAAAACCGAGGTGTGAACCCCGTGAGATCACCCTCACACTCTAACCACCACCTGATCATGCAACCTCAATTTTCTATCATTTTTATGAAAATCGGGCATGACCCATTCTAAATAACAATAAGTCCTGGCATGATATACCTGCTTTACAATTTATATGGACACTTCTGGGCACGTGTCCCCCCAGCATTTATATCTAAACAATAAAAATGGACACTTCTGGGCCCGTGTCCCCCCAATATTTCTACAACATGCATAATACAATCATGAATATACATGCCTCAGTCCTTGAATGTCCGTATTAAATACATACATCACATGAATAAATACAACTGAAGGAACTGAATCAACATAAATCGTTTTATACATTTAATCCAAATGTAAAGCATCTATCTATCCCCTATCCTGGACATGCATTAGATTCTAAGGAATCTACTTACTACCTCTGCAACCGGTGCTGTCAGTCCCCTAACTAACTCCAAAACCAGCAATACCTGCAAAACCTGGGAGGGGGTGAGCTCAAAGGCCCAACAAGGTATGTAGAACCATACTATCACCGCTGCAGCAGGTCGATCCTCACATATTCTCAAAAATATACATGCACTTAAATATATCACAATATTTAAGACCATGCCCCACCTAGCATGCATGAACCAATGATGTATATGGCTACTCTGTACATATGAACATACAAAAAATTTGGGTTGGTTTTCAAAGTGACTAGAGTTACAGAGAATCAGTTGCTGAAAAATCAGGTTGGCAACTAAATATAGAGTTTAGAGTGTTAAACTGGAGGCTAAAGGGAAGGGATAAATGTTAGGGTTATGGAAGTTTAAGGTTTTGGTATAACAAGGCTTAGAGAAATTAAGGATTGATTGTTATTTCAAGAACAAAATCTGATTGGAGGGTATAAAGAGGAGGAGGGGGAGGAGGAAGAATAGAAAGGAGAATTTTAGGAATCTCACCTAGAATTCCTAATGTTTTACCAATTAGGTTTCATCACACATGACATTAGTCACATTACATGATGCTGCAAAGCTTCTCTTTTGTTCTTAATTCAACTCTATTGAATTTAAATAATACAAAGATATATTAAGACCGCTGGACTTTCCTTGCTTATTCTGGGATTAGGACTAAAATATTAAACTACGAAATTTTGACTACGGAGATACTTATTAACCTACTAAACCAACATACAAAGACCAAATAACATAATTTTTTACTCAAAAGAAGATTCATGAACCGTTGCTACTGCCAATGTCCAGCATATGAAGATTACCAAACACCCTCAAACACTAAAATATAAGCCAACAGTAGATTAACTGAAGCTTAACACAAGACTCGACTCAACTCAAAATTTTATCACATGAGATCCAAAATACATTCCATGTGAAACTCTTTATTTGAATCCTTTTATAATTATCATGCCCTGCATCACAATCCTTCATTTTCTAATCATCTCTCCAGACTTCTTATCTTTGTGTGTAGAGCATTGTTTGAACCACAGAGGAGCAAGGGCAGCTATGCTTGAAAGACAGAGCATCTCTAAAGGCTAGCTTTACTTTAAAATAGTTGCAGATCGAAAGTTATATTATGTGATTTCCTTACATCTCTGTCTTTTTTAATCTCTCTCCCAAATGATATTTAATTTACTCGGGTATCTTAGTTAAGTTTGAAGGAATTCCATCATAAAAAACCCTCTAATGTTTTAACATTCTAATCCATATTCTGTATAAAATTGTAAATTAGGATTCTCAAAACTTTTCTTCCACTTTAATGATTGGAATCTGGGACACAATTCTTGGGTTGGAGTTTTGATTCCTTACTTCACTGTTTTGTGGCATGATTGATGGCGTCAGCCACTCAAAACTTCTAATTTAACTGCTAAAACTGTGTTGCGTGTTTTTTATGATTTACCTGCCAATGTTGTATAAATTAGCCATGTAATGCCTACCAGGTCAGAAGTCAAATATGTATACAATTATAAGCCTCTCTCTCTTTCTCTCTCTCTCTCTCTAAATCAGCACTATTGAGTTCTCAAATCAGCACTATTAAAATCTCAAATCAGCACCTTATAAGTCTCAAATCAGCACAATTAATTTCTCAAAACAACACCTTATTAAACCCAAATCAGCACTATTTAATTACCAAATCAGCACTATTAAAATCTCAAATCAGCCCCTTAAATTTCTCAAGTCAGCAACATGCATATTTCAGAAAATAGTTTCAGCAATTCAGCATTTTAAATGGCAGCTATATAGAGCAATTTAGAACAACCAAACTCAATTTCCAGCAACTTTAGATTTATGGCAACAAGTTGAACAATTCAGCAAAGTAGATTTTCTGGCAGCATTAAAATTCTGATAAAACAGATTTCAAACAGCAAGTATACCATCTAGAACACAATTTTAAGCAAGTGAAATAGGTAGAACAGATTTTTCAGCAATTATACTATCTAGAACACAAATTTTCAGCAAGTCAAATAGCTATAACAGATTTTCCAACAAGTTTACCATCCAACCCAAAATTCTGTCCCTAAAGCAAAATAACATCAAAACTCATAATAGAATATTAGCAATTCAAACCCTCAATAACAGAATGGCAAATTAAGTCCTCAATAATAGAATAGCAAATCAAATCCATAAGAGTGCGCCTGTGAGAGGTGTGTGTCAACAAGTAAGCCCCAATAAGTGCGCCTGTGATGGTGTGCATATATATATATATATATATAGAGAAACTAACCTTAGAGTTGTTTTCAAAAGAACCAAACATGCCCTGAACAGATTGCTTTCAAAAAAATTCTATATATCTCTTGTAGAGATACAACCACAAAAACAAGCAAAAAGCCCCAAAATACGATTATCCCTAAGGCTGAGCTGCAAGTAAATAAATGTTATATTTTCAGTGTCAATGGAATTAGATATTCAAATATTATATATTATATTTTCAGTATCAATAAAATTAGATATTCAAATATTATACTTTGGAATACTTACTGATCTTGATAAACTTGCTAGGCCATGCAATTGAATTTCCATGAGCTTGCCCAAGCAAGTAACGGCCGGAGGAATCTGCCCTATACAAGGGAGCTTCGGATTCAAAGACAAAATCGACCCACACTTTCCAACAATCAGAACCGAGTGGTGCATCACCTATGAGCGTAGAAGGATCTGAGGAAACAACTTCACCAGTAGCAACAAGTAATCCTGTCCCATTGTAATGGAATAACTCGCAATCTTTTCTTTCAACATTTTCAGTAGATGGGACACGTGGTGAAGCATTGGGACAAGATTGGTTATTAGCATTCTGTGTCTGGCATGAAAAAAAAGAAAAATAATTATATAAAAGCATTTTTAATAGAAATGATGACAACGCATTCTTATTTTCACTTACCAACAATGATCTAAACTCTTGCATTTGTTCCCTCATCTCTTCCCTCATTTGGTCCCTCATCTCTTCCCTCATTTGCTCTCTCATTTCCTCCCTCATCTCTTCTCTCATTTTCTCCCTTTCAAGTCGCATTGCTTCCAACATTTGCTCCCTTTGGTCCCGCATCATTGCTTCAAATTTCTTTTCATATCTTTGGGTATTTTCTTGTTGTTGTGCTTGGGTTTTCAATTTTGTAAGTGTTACCCCAAACCCAAGCCCTCTCACTCTTCCTCGATGTTCTGAACCAAATACATGATTGATGGCATCGTCATGAATTCCTGAACTTTGAGTCGTTTGGGAATATGTCTTAATTATTTCCTAAAATTTCATATTTTAAACACACGCATTAGTAATTTAATATAATAAATATAAATGATTAACTTAAATTAAAAAACCTAAACATGTTACCACAGTCTCCTTGACTTGTTCATTTATGGGCTGACCATCCTTTCTCATATGCGCTTTAATCCAAACATCCACCCTTGAAATGTTATCGGGCGTGTCAGACTCTTTTCTCTACATACCCAAACATGCACGTTTCAATTATTTGTGCTACTAAATCACAAGAACTATGGTTAGCATTAAATAAGTAAAGAAAATAAACATTCATTATTACCATTGAATCTTCTAATCGAGCATAGCCTAATCGGCTTGTTGTGTGTGGGGTAGTTATTTTGCTCCTCAATTCTTGTTTTTGTTTTCTTTCTTTCTGTAAATACAAAAAAGTTGCTAATTTATATAGGTCATGAAAATATATATCTATATATATATATATATATATATATATAATTAAAAAGTGCATATAAATACTCACAGCATGCTCCTCCGATAATCGATGGGCAACAAATTCTTGCCACTCATCCACTGAATTTATATTATCGGGCTTCATTAAGGCAATGGCTCGTCGATTATTTCTCATGGACAACACATTATTTGTTGTATTTGATTTGTGATTGCGCCACGCCTTTCCCATCAATCCAAATGATACGCTTGCATGACAGTCGGCAACATCGAATCTTAGCTGCAAATATATATCAAATTATCAAATAAATATCCTACTATCAAAGGGAGAACATGTTTTTATTCTTCTAATAGAGAATCAGACACATCCTTCTACCAGCAAATTCCTTCAAATAAAATACCTTTATAATATCCCATAATTCTTGTAATAGAGACTCAGGCACATCATTCCAGCTCTTAATTGTTATGGGAACCCTCTCACGTGCTAGAACCCCAAGGCAAGAACTATACTTCTTACTATTATCACCAACTGGCTGCCCCCTTTCATTAAAATCCACAACTAGGCGCTCATTTGGTGTGGATGCTATCTTGTATAGTTGAGACTTTCCCCTACCCTTTCTTTTCTTTGTATTTGATGTAGCCTCAATGGAAGGTCCTTGAGAAGTAACGGGATCGGGTGAAACCCCACCAACTCTGAATTGATCGCCTGAAGGTGTCCTTGGAGAATTTGAACCCCCGCCAGAAATGCGTACAACTGAGGGTGTACGTATCACTGCAGCCATAGCTGCTCGACGATTTCGTTCTGCACGTTTCTCACACTGTCTAGATGACTTCATTCAAGTACATGCATTAAAAGAAGAAGAACATTAAAAATACACATGTTTAAAGTTGATACTTAAATCAAAACAATTAATTTAAGATAAAACAACATTAAGTAAGATTGATACTTACTTCAGGATGTTCAGACATAGTAAAAATCTTTAGATGACCTGTAATCTTATCAAAGGAGTAATAATTCAGTTTATATTGGAGGCGCCACTATTGATTTAGAAAAAGAGCACCAGAAATAACATATTACCAGTTTAAGATGGAATTTAATGCAAATTTAGATAGGTACATAATCACAACCATTCAGTTTAATCAAAAAATATGCTACAAGTAACCAATTACAAACCAAAAAATATAACCAAATACCCATTTGAAAATATTCTACAATGTTATGCCCTCACAATCAAGTCGTACATGATGTTCGCCATCATCAAGAATTTCACATTCAAGTCTTGATATATCTAATGGAGCATAAGGCATATAAGCATTCTCTTCAAAAGTGTCCAAGTCAATTTTGCCTCTTGGTGGTACTTTGAGTACCACATACCAACTTGACGTTTCAGTATCCCTAGAATAAAACACTTGCTTAGCCTGTGACGCAAGGATAAATGGATCACTTTCAAATTGACTTTGACCTTCATGAAGGTTCACCAATGTAAATCCATCTTCAACTTTGATGCCGTTTCTAATATTTGCCCAGTCACAATGAAACAACGGTACTTGAAATGAGTAGTAGTCTAACAAAATTATATCTTTCAGAACACCATAGTAAGATATTTTTTCAACAACTTGATTTGTGTCTCTTACACTAGATCGACATATAGTTTCAGCTTCAATGAAAACACCACTATTTTGTGTGCTTCTCTCGACATCCTTGGTGTGAAATCGATGGCCATTCACAATATAACCAGAATAAGAAATTACATCGTTCCTAGGCCCATTTGAAAGCCCCTTTAGCATCGTTGACACATTACTACTTGCATTAATCATAGTTTTGAACCATGAACTGAAGGTCTCCATGTGTTTCTTTTGTAGAGTGCTTTCATTCCTTGCAAGACAACTGTCCAAACCCTTGAGTTCCTCCACATGCTTTCTAATAAGAAAATAACATGGTTAAGTATTTTGTTTTTCAATAATAGTTATAAATTAAATAAATTTCGTACCATCTTACTTTAAATATGGTTCCACCTCCTCATTGTTGAATAATACATAACGGTGAGCAATGGCTAACATGTCACTAGACATAGTTTTTGAAATTCCCTTAGAAAGTGGGCGTCCTCCTTCTATTGTTTCAGTTTCAATATCTTCATTTCGAGAACGACGAACACCAATTTCAGCGACTTGTTTCATGTGCTCACTACAAAATTGAATGCACTCTTCTACCAAGTACTTTTCTGCTATGCACCCCTCAGGTCTTGCTCGATTTTTAACATATCCTTTATAAACTTTCATCATCCTAAATATAACGATAGAATTATATATATGTAAATTAAATAATATTTGTAATTGCATAACATATATAAAAGAATGTTATAAATCAATTACCTCTCAAATGGGTACATCCAACGAAATTGTACTGGTCCACATAAACGAGCTTCTCGTGCAATATGAATGGTAACGTGTACCATAATGTCGAAGAAAGACGGTGGGAAGAACCTTTCAAACATACATAAAGTTTCGACAATTTCATTTTCAATTTTCTCCAATTGATTCCTATCAATCACCCTTTGACATATTTCATGAAAATACGCACATAGGCGAAATATAGCAATCCTCGGACCTTTTGGCAGTGTCCCGCGTAAAGCTACAGGCAGCAATTGTTGCATAAGAACATGACAATCATGAGATTTTAGGCCACTAATTTTGCACTCATCCAATGATACACGTTGCCCAATATTTGAACTATAACCATCAGGTAACTTCAGCTGTTGTAACCTTTTACAAAATGATTGCTTCTCTTTCTTCGATAATGTATATGGTGCTGGTGGCAAGTAATTTTTTTTCCCTAACTCCTTTGGGTGCAAATCTCCCCTAATGCCCATTTGCTTCAAATCCATACGAGACTTTAGTCCATCCTTTGATTTTCCCTTTATATTCAATAGTGTGCCAAAAATACTCTCACAAACATTTTTTTCAATGTGCATCACATCCAAATTGTGTCGGAGAGGTAACGCCTAACATAACAGGCAAAAAGAATTATTAGTAAGGAGTGTGAACTCCTCAAATAAAAAAAACATGACCACCGAAGATAAAGGTGAATTCAAATTGTGTACCTCCCAATATGGTAACTCAAAAAATATAGACTTTTTCTTCCATGGCCAAATGCTAGGTTTCTCTTCCTTCTTGCGCTTTTTACTTTTTTCCTGATTTTTACTTTTTCCCCATGTATTTTGAAAATCCTTAACGCCGCAAAAAATTTCTGAACCAGCTAATACTCTAGGTGGCCCCTTCATTTCTTCTTTTCCATCAAACCAAGTTTTCTTCTTTCTATATGGGTGATTGAATGGAAGAAATCGCCGACTACCCCTGAACACAGTCTTTCCACTAGATTTCAACCATTCAGAATATGTGTCTTTAACACACACTGGACAACCAAACTTACCTTTTGTTGCCTGGCCAGACAAATTAGAATAGGCCGGAAGATCATTGATTGTCCACATCAAAACCACCCTCAAATTAAACAAGGATTTAGTGAATGAATCATAAAGCTCAACACCTTTTTCCCATAATACTTTTAAATCTTCCAGTAGTGGCTCCAAATACACATCAATGTCATTTCCTGGTTGCTTTGGTCCTGAGATTAACAACGTCAACATCATATTCTCTTTAGACATACAAAGCAACGGGTCAAAATTATATACTACTAAAATCACAGGCCAACAACTATGTTTAGAGCTAAGGTCACCGAATGGATTGAACCCATCAGTTGCAAGGCCAAGCCTCAAATTTCGAGGATCTGATGCAAAACTCGGCCACTTTTTATCAATCAATTCCCATGCACATGAATCAACTGGATGCCGCATTTTTTTATCCCGACTTTTATGAGTCAAATGCCATAATACTTGTTCAGCCTTTTCATTTGATCGAAATAATCGCCTAAATCTTGGTATTATTGGAAAGTACCGTAACACCTTAGCCGGAATCCCATTTCGAATTTTTTTACTATGTTCATTCACTTTCCACCGTGAAGCACCACATTTTGGGCATGCAATCAGATTCTCATTTTCTTTTCTAAAAAGACAACAATCATTGATACACGCATGTATTTTTTCATACCCCAACTCAAATATCTTCAATAACTTCTTTGTTGCATTGTTCCCCTCCGGAAGGTTATTATCTGTCGGAAGCATATCACGAATAATCTTAAGAAGCTCATCAAATCCAGTATCCGATATATTATGAGCAGCTTTGTGCTTATATAAAGCAACTGTTGCTGACATAATTGTATACTTCGTGCAATTAGGATATAGAGGAGTTTCAGCCTTTTCCAACGCCTCTCTGAACTCAAACTCTCTACTTCCATAAGTGGGATCTGTTGTAGCATTTTCTTCACCATCAAAATACACATCTCTAAACATCTCATACGTTTCAGGCATTTCCATACCATCTTCAGTGCCTTCATTTTCTACATATGGAATCCGATTCTCTCCATGAAAGGCCCATACAGTATAAGCAGAATCCATTCCATTGATCACTAAGTGCTCGTACACCGTATTAAAATGTTGATATTGTGAGTTTAGACAATGTTTACAGGGGCATATAATCTTAGCTGGATTCCCTGCATTACGTTGGGCCCAATTGGAAAATTTACGTGCTCCATTTAAATACTCCGTTGAAGCTCTACAATTGGAAAGTCAAAATTTTCATTATGACAAGAATGACAGGTATAATGTCTAAATTATTATGGGTAAGGTTATTTAGGTTATAATAACCTGTTATGAAGGTGCATCCAGCCTTTATCCATGTCTCCTTGCTAATTTATTCAACAGTTGGCAACTACTAGTAGAAGTGACCAATAAACCTAAACAAGGTTCATCGTGAAATAAATGACAAAATGTAGGGCGTAGAAAAAATCCTCTGAGGAAAATATCAACTCGAAACAGCATAGAGAAAACAATATGGACAGTTCAATTCACTGCCTAACTGAACTCTTTGAAATTACCACATATAGAATTCACTTCTAGATAACTAGTTCTATAAAAAATGAAGCATACAAACCTGTTATCAAAGTGACAGAGAAACATTAAAAGAATGCAAAGAAAAGAAAAAAAAACCCTTAAGGCAGTTTTTGATATTTCTAGGTAGAATTATTATATGGAATATATATATATCACCAATACATACCATAAACAAAGTTTCATAGGATGATATATATATGGCTGAAAGGAGCTATCAAATATATGCATTTGAATCCGATGGAGAAGAGAACACAGAAATCTGCATTTATTAATTTTAAAGTCTAATTGAAGAAGGCTAGCTAGTTAATTTGATAGGAGGTGAAAGTTTTCTAAAGGTTTAATCTGAAGCATTAATTTGAAGGTATACTTATATATATACTAATGGATAACTTATTTACTTGGAAGTCCCTTTCAAGCAATGGACATTTCCAAATGACACACTCATTAGAGGTTTCTTATTGACTCATAAGTCATACTCAAAACTTTGAAGAGAGAGTAAAGAGAGCCTAGTTGATTAATTAACAGAAGAAGGGAATCCTAGGAAAAAAATGCTTCAAATGGAAACAAAATACCAAAGTTCAAACCTATATTGAGACAAAGTTTGACATCACCCTTCCTCTCCTAAACAAATCAAACAGCTGTTCCTGGAAAAATTCTCCATTTTTATTTGTTTTTGTTTTGTTTTTGTTTTTCTAAGCCAAATATTATTAAATCAAAAGTACAAGAAAATTATGAGAAACCTTATAAACTTATTGTCGAGTTGCTTTACAGATAACTACAAGAGAAACCTGTACTCACTGGCCATTAACTTTAATATCCGCAACCCTACTCTTTCCAATTACCTTTCAAAATACAAAATGTTGATATATATACATATATCAAGTTATCAACATAAAACAGAGGTATTATTTAATCAAAGTATGATTATTGGCGTGTTAATACGATAATCAGTTTCCCACCTTTTGTTCTATCTCCAAATTTGAGTAATAGAAGCTTCAAATGCTGCATCTTTTCTCCTCAGCAGATTTTATCCATGGATATTGCAGGAGAGAACCCATTTACAAAAATTAGAGTTCTTTAAGAATTGGAAAGCTCTCTCTACGCTAAGCTGGAACAGGGCTTACTAATTTCACTCTTATAGTCATGAAAATGAAAATGTCTTTATGAAGTAGGATTTCATTTTTCCCTATGTTCTACTTTCATCAATGTAATGAGGTGATGACTAAGCAAATGTTTGAGGTGCCGCCAGACATGTTTGACGGCTCCATTGAGGTTGAGAGAAGTAGGGAGAATGCATGTATGTTCAAGGAGGTTGCATTTTATCCTTGAGATCTTGATTATTTAGGGTTGACATCATTGATGAAGAACTGGAGCTTGGGAATACGGTTTCTAAAACAAAGAAGAAGATTAACAAAATGGTTGGGTCTTTTAAAAACGGGTAAGCCATGAGTGTTTTTTTCCCCTCAAAATTATCAACATGTGTCATCGTCTTATTGGATGGACTATTTTTAAAAAATGATTAAATGAAATGACATCGTTTAGCTCAGGTAATTTTAGGGCAAAAAGGTAATTTTATTTTTCCGTTAATGGTTGTTTGACGTCGTGTCCTTAAGTGTGTATTTCTGTTAGTTCAGGGGGGCAGTTTGTAGTTTAGGGGGGTTAGTTGCATTCTGATGATAGTTCAGGGGGGTTTAATGCAATTTACCCTTCTTTTATAAAAAAAATACCATTTTATTTTAGAAAAAAGGAGCATTGAAAATATATGAATATTTAGCCGTATCCCCATTCCTTGAGATTGAGGATTTGATAAATGATAAATCTGATGCTTAGACACATACCCAAACCAAACATACATAACCAAGTCCATGTAACATAGGCTTCTCTAAACCCAATTAACCTTAAAACCAATGTCCTAAGCTCATGGTTTTACAGACTGCAGCTATAGGGTGTATTAATGGTCTCAAGGATGCAAAAATCATGGCAAGGAACTTAGTATCTACATGTTAGCATTAAGGTGCAGGAACTGAACAGATGAACAAGAATTTGGTTTAGCAATTTCTCACTGGAAAAAAGGAAAGTTGGACCCTTGCAGCAAATGAAGATATATAACCTAGAAAGCTTTCTATAACAAAGGCATACCTTGCAATTTATTCTCCCAAT
Organism: Cornus controversa; assembly: GCA_026545225.1. Classification (NCBI taxonomy): domain Eukaryota; kingdom Viridiplantae; phylum Streptophyta; class Magnoliopsida; order Cornales; family Cornaceae; genus Cornus; species Cornus controversa. Next base: position 109,326,504 of record CM048845.1, on the reverse strand, counting down.
AGAAGCTAAAAGGGATGATCTTCTAAAATGAAGCACTGCAGATCCTTCCGGGCTGAGATTTCCATCCACGGGATCAATAACCAGAGCATTTTCTGGCTCAGTTTCTACAATAAATTTACTACATGCTTCCTGCATTTGATATTAGAAGGATGAGTTTATACGATATATGCCACAAAGATCATATTACTAATGAGTACAAGAATGGTAGATCACAGAAAAGGAAATCTAAAACATAGTATAGAAGTTGAACCTTTGAGAAATGGTATCCTTCAGGTACCGATATTTTTATTCTTAAGTTGCCCTCGTTAAATGAACCACCATCAACTAAAATGGTCACTGCGTCGGTTGAAGATCGCCTTCTAAGGCATTTCAAAGATCTGGATTTTGGTGCAGGAGGCTGAACTCCTTTCAGTTCTAAAGTAAGAAGTTCAACTTTTTCCTTGTTCAAGTCTAGATATCTAATTACACTACTGTTTGTATCGGCTATGAAAAGTCTTCCTACAACACATCAAGGAATCATTGCAATTAAATTATACACAAGATGCAAAGTCAAAACCCAAGCCCATATAGAAACACAATAGGCCATAAAATAACAATCGCTTATAACGCCACATGCATCAAAGGGTGGTTCTGCGAAGTTCTCTCAACTGTTAATTGAAATGATTTGCAATACAAGCAAGCATGTTTTAAAAGGAAAGTTCCCTACTAAATTTATAGAAGGGTTTTAATGCAAAGTTACCAGAATATGTCAAGAAACTAGGTCTTCCTTTGTACAATATCTCTCTGCCCTTCAATTGAAAATATAAGGATGGGATTTGTGTGGTTAAAGGAATTTGAAGGAAATTTAGATTTAGAAGCAGAAAAGAAAAAGATAATTTACAAGTTATAATTCTTTTTGTCAATTTTAATATTCTTCTTAATGTTTCTCTCATTGCCTCCACTTTTCACTGCAACAACTATAATATGTAATATGGATGTCCGAGTTGCTATCAACTATAATATGTAATATGGATGTCCGAGTTGCTATGGTGGGGAATTACCATTCCATTCTTAGTCTAAGGCCATTATGTTTAATGAAAATTCAATTGCAAGAGTTTGGATTACAGAGGCATATGTGAAGCCCACCTGAGGCTTTAGAAAAGAGATCATACAAAATTGTTGCAAATTACTGCTAGGAGAGACGATGGTCAAATTGCAACATCACACTGGGAAAACTATTTCCACAATCCATTGACAAGCAGAATTTCAATATGCTTGTGTTTGTTTTAAAGTTGAATCATCATAGATTCCTCTTACAACTACCACACCAAGTTCTACAGAGTAACAATATCTGCAAAAATAAGTATTTGCCTTTTTGTTGTCTACAATGTTTGATTATCAGACCAAAGGATGTATTTTATATTTCATATTTCATTTTTAATTTATGTGCACAAGGAAAAAGCAAATCCTGTATCTATGTCCAAATTCGAGATATAAAAAAAATTCATGTGTTGCAATGCCTTTTAACCTTCAATACCAATTCGGTTAGATTTCAGCTGATACAAGGATAATAAGGTATTAGTAGTCCATATCAACTACGAGAGTCAAAAAATACTCTCAATCAGTGCTATTGCCAACATTAAGCAATAATATAACCATAGTGATTATATTTTTTAATCAAAAAGTAAACAATTGAGTTGAGAAAAGAGAGCAATGGATTAGTTGAGAGCTTCTCTCACTAATTAACTTTCCCTCTCTAAAGAGTGTGAAGGTCCTGGGCCGGCAGATTGGTGACTGGTATTCCTTTCTCTGTAGTTGGGTGAGATTGTTTCTTGTAATAGAGCTCTGATTGCTGGTCTCGGTGATTGATTGGAGTATAGAAGTTATGGGAGACGATAAGATCTATGTGGAAGATGTGAATCTGAAGTCTGGAGTTGTAAGCGATCGAACTGTTCTATCAAAATTTTTCTATAGTGGGGAGGATGAAGGTATGGATGAGGTCGATCTGGACAATAAATCTGGTCAGACCAATGTGATGGACACTAAAGAATCCCTGCATATAAATTCCTGTGATAAGATCTCGGTGAGTGAGGAGAGGGTACAGTTATGCTGGAGAAAGAAAATATGGTATTACGGAATGCTCAAGTAAATGGTGGAGGTTCAGGGTGAAATGGTGGGAGAAGAGGTATGCTATGGGGTCGACTTGGTGGACGTCGGCAAAATCTAGGTAATGGGGGTGGACAATTTGGGGGATCAAATTGGAAGGTTTTAAATAATAAAGGAAAATCACGGGCATCTCTGGTTGCTGGGAGGTCGATAGAGGATTGGGATGAATTCAAATTCTCCCCCCCGACAAAAGAATGAATGGAATTACATAAGGATAAGTTGGATAGGCTGCCTGTCTGGGTGAAGATGTACAATATTCCTATGGAATACTGGACTGCAACTGGCTTCAGCTATTTAGCAAGTGCACTGGGGAAGCCTTTAAATGCCGATACAATAACTTTGATGAAGAAGAGGATAAGCTATGCAAGAGTATGTGTTGAAATTGACCCAAAGCAGGAGTTGATTTCGGAGTTCAAGCTGAAACTCAATAATGGCACAAAGATTCCTATATTGGTTGAATACCAATGGAAACCCCTGTTGTGTACATTATGTCATAGTTTTGGGCATTCAAATAAGAATTGTGGGTTGAGGCAGGAGGAGCAGGAGCGTGCTAATGTGGTTGAACAGGTGCCTGATGATACAAAAATATGGAGGGTGGTGAATAAGAAAAGGAATAATGCTGACAACAATAATCAGGATAATATGATGGGAGGGGTTAGACAAAAGCCTCTGGAACAGAAGAATGATAATGGTACTGTTAATCAGTTTCAGGCATTGAGTGGGTTAGAAGATGAAGCTGAAGTTGGGGGTTTGGAAGCTGGGAAGGACAAAATTAATCCGGTGGATGAGGAGCTGAATAGTGCTGGTACAGAGGATAGTGGTACAATTGAGAGGGATAGTAAAAAATCTGTTGCTGTAGAAGGTATGGTTGAGAGTACTGGTGACATGGTTGCGGCTGATATGGGTAATGTTAAAATTGGAGTCACTAAAGCTATGGGAGGTAAGAAGCCTATCCCTTCAATTAGTGTTATCTCTATGCACATGGATGATGGTAGGGAGAAACCTAAACTAGTTAAGGCCAAGAGAGGTAAGAGAATTGATACTCCTAAGCAAAGGGGTACTGAAATGGTGCCTGTAAACCCTACTTGTTAATGATGAATTTGGGGACTTGGAACATTAGGGGGCTTAATAGTACCCTAAAACAAAATGAAGTAAGGAGGGTGATCAAACAGTATCATTTCCCTCTTTTGTGTCTTGTGGAAACAAAAGTAAAATGGAATAATGTGGATAAGGTCTGTAGGAATGTAGCTCCAGGTTGGGGCTTAATTCACAATTATGACTGTGCTCCAAATGGTAGAATATGGATTATATGGGATAAGGATAAATTGGAGATTTAATGTATTAGAAGAACTGTGCAGAGTATCCATTGCAAAGTTATGGATAAGCTTGGTTTGTTTAGTTGTTTTGTTACTTTCATATATGGTTCAAACTGTTATATAGATAGAAGGAATTTGTGGACAGAAATGACTGCTCTTGCTGTGTCTTATAAAAATGATCCTTGGTTTCTAGCTGGGGATTTTAATGCTATCAGATTTCGTCATGAGAAGTTGGGGGGGTCTACTGAATGGGCTGATAATATGAAAGAGTTTGGTTTATGCATTGAAGAGGCAGAGTTGAGTGACCTGAGGCATACTGGAATGAAGTTTACCTGGTCTAATGGTACTTTTTTCAGGAAGTTGGATAGAATATTGGTGAATGATTGCTGGGGAATGCAGTTCAACAAGTCTGAAGCTATTTTCGATCCCCCTAGTATTTCTAATCATGCCCTAGTTATTTTGAAAGTGTATTCAGAAGATAAGGAAAATAAGAAGGCATTCAGATTAAACAATTTCTTGATGGAACACCCTGATTAAACAATTTTTTGATAGTCCTCTCCAAAATGAATTAAAAGAGGAGGAAAAAACTTAATCAATTTGAATGGTAGTTTGGAAGGATATTTCGAGAATGGTAGAGGGTTAAGACAAGGAGATCCTATGTCCCCCTACTTATTTGTTATGGGAATGGAGGTGTTGACAGGTATATTAAAACAGCAAATTGATCAGGGACAGTTTGAAGCATCATTGGAAGTGCTCTAATTAGAAAATATCCAGCTTGATTTTTGCAGATGACTTGATGCTTTTCTTAGCTGGAAATGTGAGTTCTGTAAGGGTTTTGAAGAGTGCTCTACACTGTTTTGGGGCTATGTCTGGATTAATGCCAAATTTCTAGAAGAGTGTGATGTTTCATTCAGGAATAGAGCAAAACTATTATAATCAAATCATATCGGAATTGAATTTTTCAGCTGGAGTACTTCCAGTTAAATACTTGGGGGTTCCTCTACTTTTATCTAAGCTAAAGAAGGAGCACTGTGGTTCTCTGGTTGACAGAATAACTGCCAGAGTTAGCTCATGAACTAGTAGATATCTATCTTATGCTGGAAGGATGCAACTGATCAGCTTTGTTTTATTTTCTGTTCAAGTTTATTGGGCTTCTACATTTGTGTTGCCAAAAGCTATTATGAAAGAAATTTCGGCCATCATAAGGAGATTCTTGTGGAAAGGTCCAAACTTGAGTGAAGGGGGTAATAAAGTGGCCTAGAAGGATATTTGTTTGCCCAAGTCTGAACGGGGTCTGGGCATTAAAGATCTTGAGGTGTGGAATGCTGCAGCAATGGCTAAACACATGTGGAAAATCATTCAACCTAACTCAGATTCTCTATGGGTGGGTTGGGTTAAAACTCATTTGATAAAAAATAGAAACTTCTGGACTCTCAAGATCCCATCAAAATGTTCATGGACTTAGAGGAAAATTTTGCAAATGAGGGGTACTTTGAGACTTGATGTTCATCATAAAGTTGGGAATGGTAGGTTAACCTCTATTTTGTATGATAATTGGATTCCGGATGGACCTATAGAGATGAAGTATCACAGCAGAATAATTAGAGACTCAGGGCTGGGCACAGATGCAACAGTAGCTGATGTTATACAAGGAAGTGAATGGCATTGCCCTGTTACAAACACCATGGAATGGATGAGTTTGCGAAGTAGTATTCCTATTGATGTTAAGCCTAACTCATCTCAGGAGGATAAGATTCAGTGGGTGCCTGGTAAGGGTATCTTCACAATTAAATCAACATGGGAGTTTCTAAGACAAAAGAAGAGCAAAGTTGATTGGAGAGACATAATATGGTTCAAGCATGCTATTCCAAAGCATGCCCTCATTCTTTGGTTGGTGGTGCAAGATAGACTGTGGACTCGGAGTAGAATGATGAAGCTGGGATTTGTTCAGACAGGCTGTTGTGTGTTTTGTAATCATATTATAGAAGATAGAGAGCACTTATTCTTTGAATGTCGATTTACTCGCAGGATTTGGAATGTAATAAGAAGCAAATGCTGGTTGCAGTGGCCGGAGGGGTGGACTGCCATGGTGCAATGGGCTGCAATGGTTCTAAAAGGAAGGTCTCTGGTTGCTGATATTAACAGGTTGGTCTTCGCTGCTACAGTTTATGAAGTTTGGAGAGAAAGGAACAAGAGGACTTACGCAGAGGAGTATAGAACTGAGGTAGCCAACATTAATGAGATTATCCAGAATGTAAGATTTTGGATGTTCTCTCTCTCTAATTTTGATAAAAATATAATGCACCTATGGATACAAGAGGAGTGGAATCTGCCAAACTCTATTTGGAAGAATTGATGCCGAGGGTAGTCATACAAGTGATATGTGGCAAAGGTTGGGGCTGCAGTAGTCAGAATTGGTGGACTGATTTTATTTATATAGCTTATGCTGAGGGATTATCTTTGGAAATTAGTATCCATATAGTTCTGCTTATATTATATTATAATTCTCAATTGAGGACTTCAAGTAGTAGAACAGAATGGATGGTTTATGCAGAAGGATTGGAAGTTGGCTGGGTTCTTCTAAATATACATGTTGTATATGAGGACTAGAGATGTGGGTGCAACTCATATTTTGGTTTGGTTTTGTGTGAGTATAAAGATGTCACGTTGTAAAGTCTTGGTTGAGTCCTGGCTGTTTTCTATAACTATAGTAAAGGAGTGGGATTGTGTTTGGTGGAGGGTGGTAAGTCTTGTTGATATATGTTGGTTCCTGATGTGGTTTGCATTTCTTTGGTGGTTATGGGGGTTTCATTTAAACTTGTGATGTTATCTTGGGGTATACCCCTCGTAGGATGTATGGCTTTGCCGTTTTTTTGTTAATATACTTGACCAGCTTATCTTTCAAAAAAAAAAAAAGTAAACAATTGTCTGCAATTTTATTAACGAGGAACAAACCCTCCAAACTTTAGGTACTATGTTTGGAACTTAGCTATAGGATTCCCAGTAGAATAAAATGGGCAAATTCATAAAAGGTGGAAGTATAACTAAACCTGGTTCCCCCCAACCCCCCTTCAAAGGTGGGAGAGAACAAAGGGAGTAGTCAGAGTATTCCAAGCTAGGTGGGGCCGAGAGAAGCAAACAGCGGAGTAGGAATCAGTAGGCAAAGCATTAGGTAAGAAGCTAGCTCAGGTAGTTTTGAGGGAGGTTGTCAGAAGGCAGGGAAGAACAACCATCATAAAATAATAACTATGTAACTTCTTTTATTATAATGGATGCAAAATATATGTTCAGAATCTCTAAAAGATTGTGCTATGAAGTTGAGGAATGCACCAGATAACAACAGAGTAAAGAATTTTTGGCACATAAATAGTAAAGATCATCACCATTTTCAGCTTCAACAATTCCGGATGGCTCTGAAAGCTGCAATAACATGAATTCTTTAGAATGAAATTCCAGACTATCAGGTGAAGGCAGAAATATGGTTATAGCTTAAGTAAGACAATGGAATAACAATAAGTCGACCCTTTCATTTGTTTACACCAAGAGACTTCACATGGAGAACATGTACTAATGACAATGCCACATTCACCACATGCAAAAGTATGCCTTAGTAATATATTGTTATCACTGATTGTTGTCAGTGTTGTCCATGTGTAACAGCTATTGATGCAAAATAAATGTCTTTTATAGTTGCTAACAGAAAAGAAGGTAGCTTAACCTTAATAGTTTTACTCATCCAGCAGCATCACAACATGTAATAAGCTTAGCTTTACTTACCAGAAAAAAAAAACATGTAATAAGCAAAACAAACAAGGACTCCAAGAGTCTTCATTTTGCATATTTCAGCTTAAAGAGATGACAGTTAAACAGTTCAATTAAAACATGTCTATAAAGATTAATATTAATGAATGCTGATTAGACAAGAATAGTCAGTTAAACGTAGCATCTTGAAAGTAAAAAGCATTAAATGGATGAACTGTAGTCATTTATGTAAATAACATTAAATGAGAGTTTATAGAATCAGGCCAAATTCTTAAATACTGCTAATGAAAAATTGACTGAGAATTATGATTTTTCATCTCTAATGAGAAAATGAGTTCCTAGATGGATACATAAACACATCTTAAGCCAAGGTCCAGCAGCCTAAACAAGGAGCTTTTGGTATATATAAAAAAAATTCCTTTCTAAGATTATGTAGTTCATGAAGGTTAGGATCCATATGCATAACAAATTTCATACATGACTTGTTTACCCATTTTTCATAAATATTTTGGCCCCTTGCATATATAAATTAGCTCTTCAAACAATTCTCACTAGTCATATTATGGACAGCAACATAATGTTAGAATTAGTAGAACATTAAAATGAAACAATATAAACTCAGACACCAATTTTTTTAATATAATTTGGCTTCTTTAAAATAGAAAAATAATACATAATGCACCATTGACATCTGCAGAAATATGTGAACAAGAAAAACTACACTACATGTATCCAACCTGAGCTGCTAGGGCTGTTCCATCTTTGAAGCCAGCTCTCCCCGTACCTGCTAGTGTACTCACTCTTTACTAGCTAGATCTAGCTTCTTGATCTGAAATTTGAAAATAAATTCAGCAGTTCACCCAACTTCAACCATTGCATATAATTATCACTACATAATAATTAATCCCCAAAGTAATGTAAAAGTCCACTAGCAAGTTTTATAAAATTAAACTGAAAATAATTAGCATCTATATAATCTGACCCCATAAAAGATCATTAAAATGATGCATAGCATATATCAACATAGTTTTAAACCTCTCACTATAAGGTACCAAGAAAATATAAAAAAATAAAAAAAAGAAACTTTAATGCAAGAACTTAAAATTTTCAAACTCAACAGCAAAAGGATGGAAAGCAGCAGTAACAATTGAGATGAGCAAAATATGTAATTTCAAAATGTAGATGAAGTTGGAGATGAGTAATATTCTTTTGATGACGGGATAGCAACAAAAAGGCTGTTTCTTTTGGAACTGCCAGAATGCAAAACATTTAAAAAATAACAGATGAACATATCTTGAGCAAGATGTGAAAATACCAACTTGATTCAATCACACGAGTATATAAACATCCATTATATAGAGTTTTCATTAACATAAAAAAATTAAAAGAAGTTTGACAGTGTGATAAAACAGGGATGAAGGAATCTCAGGTGCATAAGCCAAGTATGTGCCTAATTTTACTCCAGTAAACATGCTTCGCTATATGATACATGGTGCCTTTTGATTGGAACTTGTTAACCAGACCATTCATCTGTTAATTGACGTTTTGATAGTGATAAGTGGTGCCTTTTGGTTGGAACTTGTTAACCAAACAATTCATCTGTTTATTGACGTTCTGATTAAATTCATAATTCTGTGCCACATTTTAGAAAAGAAACCTCACAAGAGCAGGTACAGAATAATGTATTTTTTTTTAATTGTTAATATCTTTTACTGTCATAATTTGGGCCAAGGGTGGTACTCCTGGTAGTTCAAACTATGTATTTTAGTTGGCCGTTTCCAATCTCATACTAATAAATAATTCAATTTATTTTACTAAAATGTTATTGCTGTTGAACCAAGGTAGTGAAAGATATAATACCAAAGAAAAAGGTTCACAATAGTATGCTACAGTTGACCAAACTTGATTGCTTCATTCTTCTGGAACCTATGTGCTGCATGGACGCAAAGCCTTGCCAACATAATATAAAAACCTTTCCATGAAAGTGTTACTATTAGTTCAACAGCTAGAATGGCCTGATGGAATGCAGATTTCTAAATAACTGAAGTATCTAAACAATAGTAAAGTTGATAGTCCTAGGATTTAAGACATTAAGTACAACTTCTTGAATTTTGTTTCCTTCCAAGTGAACAAAACTAATTATGATTTATCATATAGGGTATTTTATTACATGATAAAAACACAACCTTCACTACTTTCTGCCATAATCATGTCGAGAAAAACCAACTTGACCATAATGCTACTCAATTTCAATCGCCTTGTGTAAGTTTAGCCAAGCTTGAAGATTAGTCAATATGAGCCTAACTGAGCCCACAAGGCCAAATTAAACAAAAACTCTCAAACATTTCTATTTAAAGAAGGAAAATCATACACTACTAGTGAAGAAAAAAGAAGAAAAAGAAACCGGAAAAACTAAATTTACGAATACAAAATGATGGTAGTTGAAAAAAGATGGTAAAACACAGTTTTAGCATAGAATATTGCTAACCAGAATATCTATAATCTAAAATATACAGTCTAAACTAGGGTACCTTGCTACTGTAGAATATTAATTTAACAACTAACAAATTGCTTCTCAATTCTTTTGTCACCTTCCCTTGTAGGCAAAACAAAAAATAATGTTGCTTTGAAAGTTGAAACCAACTAAAGTTGGAAAAAGGGGGAAAAAAATTCAATGGCATACCAAGTGTCAAATTTCAAAACTACATAACAAAACCAATGCCCTTATATGTTAAAATACTATCCAAAAGGTTTCTTCATGCAAGTACATCAACTTCGTGTGCATCTTAGAAATTGATTTTTCTTTTTATTTCTTTTTCTCAAATTAATTCCATTGGTTACAAAGATAATCTAAGTTCACTGTAAATTAGCAATTTAGTATATATATTACTAGTCTCAGTGCAATGACTGATATTAGCCTGAATTCATTGGCCTACAATTAGACAAAGTAACCTATCATGACCTGTTCCTGGTCAATGTACCTCAACAAAACACATTCTAGATAACTGTAGGTCTGATTATGATAATTGATGAGTTAATCTAAACATGACAGTGAAATCTAGATAAGTGCAGGAGAGAGAGAGAGAGAGAGAGAGAGAGAGAGGCATTCTGTGACTTCTCGAGATGTAAGGGAAAACCAAGTTTCTCGAGAGAGTACGGTCCCCTTATATACTGGTGGGAATCTGACGACCTCTAGGTAAATACTATTGTGTCAAAATGGTTTTTCCTTTGGGTCAACACAGTTAAGCAGACACATTCAACATGTTAACCGGCAGTGAGGTTTGTCTTGTCAAAAAAGATATCCTCACTGTTATGTGTGGAAGTTCCTATCGAGAAGGCTAGAACCCTTTCGAGATATTTCCTCATGCAAGAATTTTTTGCTTTTCTTGAGGTGTACATGTAGTCTTCAGATGGTACTCACCGAAACATCTCTCAATGCTTTGTGGAGTATCATGTGTCCACAACCTACCAGAAAATATTCACCTAAACATCTCTTAATTATTACTTGTGCTTGAGGTTTTTACAATAAATTTTCCAGCGAGTACACAGTAATTCCTCTATTAATATTTTACATATGAACATCGTCATGCTTTCACAATACATATCTACAAACCCTATATAATAAACTACAGAACTATTTCCATGAGACATCCTAGTTATCCTCCATTTCCAATAGTACAAATATCATGCAAACTGTCCCATCAGAAATTCTCCATCTATCCCCACCAATCCAAAAAATGAAAAGAAAAAGGAAGAAAGGATTCAAAACCATCATTGAAAACGTTTCCCTCTCTAATGTGTATGCTGCTGCTAAGAGAAACTCATTAACAACTAATATATCATCACTAGAATGACACAAGTAGGAAATTAAATCAAATATAATAATCAAATAGTACTATACAGATTCCTTAGGTTTTCTCGACTCAAACAACTTGTGTTTCTCTTTTTTTTTTTAAAAAAATCAATAACCTAAAGGCTATCTCACAACAATTTTTTTACACAATGAATCAATAATGCACAAAAGCAGAGTTAGAATCATAACAGAAGAGGTAAACATACGAATTTGACGACCTGTGAGTACAGGTTTCACTGCGCCGAATGTGATAACTACATTATAGTCTGTAAATCTTCTGTAACTTCACTATTTTCTCTCAACATTTTGTCAACTGACTCAATCAACGAGTGAGATTAGGTTAGGGCTTTCACCGAAGGGAAAGAGATTGGGTTAGGGCTTCGATCGGTGAGTGGGATTGGGTTAGGGTTTCAATCGGTGAGTGAGATTGGGTTAGGGCTTTGATAGTTGAGTGAGATTGAGTTTAAATTTGGTTGAGGAACAAAGATGATGGGTTGAGATTTTGGGTAGAGCTGAGGGAATGAATACGTTGATGAAGACTCCGATTCAGAACTTCAAATCCAAAACGATTTTCTTCGAATGCACATAAAGGATCTGAAGGAAGAGCTTGAAGAAGCTGAAGGGCGACGATTTGGTAATAGATTCCCTAAAAGGGGAGGATAGGGTTCAAACTTTGGTAACAGAGGTAGGGGTGGTCGAGGATTCTGAAATGGGCGAAGCAAATCAAGATCATCAGATGGCTTCGATTCGAAAGTCTGAAGTGAGAAAGAAAATTGAACGCATGTAAGCTGAGGGAATGTGTATAATCAGATGGCTTCGATCGATTAAAGAAAGACTGAAATGAGGGAGAAAATTGAACGCATATGCATGACAGAGCAGGAAAAGTGTATCTCGCGGGAAACCAAAATAAAAGCACGATTATTTTTAAAAAAACTTTCAATGACGGCCAAAGCCCGTAATAAGAATAAACATTTCTAGGGCGGGCCAATGGCCCGTCGTGGAAACTCACTTTCTACTACGGGACTAATAACCCGTCGTGGAAACAAACTTTCTAGGGCAGGCTACACGGGCCCGTCATGGAATATACTTTTTACGACTAACTACACGGGCCCGTCGTAAAAAACCTGTCGTTAAAACCCAAAAATCTTGTAGTGTTCACTCTTTCCTTCCTCTTTTGCCCGATTTTGGATGGATAAAAAGTTAGCAGTTATTAGCGGTTAGGAGGGATGTTTTATCCCTCTTTGCTTCCTCCTTCTCTTCTCTTCCTTCCAACCAAACAAGGCAACACTTTCCTTTCCCTCCTCTATTTCATACCTCCTCAATCTTTCCCTCCAATCAAACGAAGCATTAATTTTTGGTGCTATACACTATTGTTCCTCTGATCTCTCTCTTTCTCTCTCTCTCCAAAATCCAAATGTTGTACACCGTGAAAGCGAAGGCCAACCTGGCATTGAGATGATTGTTGCTGGTTAATTATTTAGTAAGAAAACAACAAACCCAACTTTCCTTTTTTTCTGGTTTATAACAAAACAACCAAAAAAAAACAATTTAATAGATTAATGTAACGACCCTCTACACCACATAGTATAATATTGTTCACTTTGGACCCAGCCCGCACGATTTTGTTCTTGAATTTTATCCCAAAAGACCTCATACCATTTGGAGAGAACATACTATATATAAGCACATCACCTTCTCCATACCCAAGCGTGTGGGATTGCCTAACTTGTAGCGCACTAGTATGGTACTTACAAACACTCGCCCACAAGGTTATCACGTTGAGTCGCCACAATTCACCCCTCTAAAAGGCCTGACGTCCTCGTCAGCATACTTTCGGCTGGGCTCCGGCTCTGATACTATTGAAGGTATTAAAGCACTAGGTCGAATACATAAGAATGAAGGGTAAGGGTCGGATTATGTGTAGATTTGGAATGATTAGAACTTTTGAGTTTGAGAACCTAAGAAAGCGAGTAGACATGACATATTTGATTTAAGAACTTATGTGCACATGAGCCACGCCTATGTGATAACATGTTAAGCACTTGTATGATAACATGCGTTATTGGTTACTTGTTGACTTAAAAACATGTTTATGTGTTAAAAGTGTGTTGAAAAGTATGTCTATGTGTTACGTGTTTAAATGATAACATGTCCTAATGTAGTGTAATGATTTGATTGTGTTGGGTGCATAATATGATGTAATTTATTATTGTTGACCTATATCTTGGCTATATAGAATTATGCCACCTAGGCGTCATAGAGGAATAGTTGGGAGTAGGGTTCTTGAGGGAAACCACTTGGTCACAGAGATGACCGCGACCTTTAGAGATTTTGTGAGGACAGCTGCTACTAAGGTGCAACAACCGGTTGCACAACCGAGAGAAATTGAAAGTGAGAGGCACTTTAAGTTTATCACAAGATTTAAAAAGTTGATGCCTTCTAGTTTCGAGGGAAGCTTAGATCCATTGGTGGCAGATAATTGGCTTGAGCAAGTAGAGAAACATCTAAGGGTGATGTCTGCACCCAATGATGGGATAAAGGTGATATTGGCTACTTGTTTTCGGGAGGTGTTGAACTATGGTGGAAGTTAATGGGTGACTGACATGATGTTGAAACTATATGGTGTGAAAAGTTTAAGACTCTTTTTCTTGAGTATTACTTTCCAATGCCGAAGAAAATGGCACTAAGGAAATAATTTGATGAGCTAATTCATGACGGAATGACAGTGACCGAATATGAGAACAAGTTCATTTCTCTCTCACACTTTGCACCTAAAATGGTGAGGTATAAGGAAGAGAAGACGTGGAGGTTTGTCAATGGCTTTCACCATTCTATTAGGCCAATGGTATCTATATTGGCATAAAGGTGTATGCCGAGGTGGTGGAGAAAGCTTTGATGGTTGAGGCCGAGGCCAAAGATAGGCAAGAAAAATGAAAGGCTTGGAAGTAGAGTAAGGCTTTGACAATTACTTTAGAGGGACATACAAAGAAGAGGTTCAAGAGTGGTCATTCACATTCAACAGGGTTAGTGGCACAACCTATGGCACGTTTTATGCCAATCATTTCTATGCCTTTGGGATCTGCTAGGACAGAATCGGTGTGCTACAATTGTGTGCAACTAGGGCACTATAAAGCGAATTATCCTACGAAGCCACCTATGGCTCAACAGAGTACGATGACTTATTTTGGGTGTGAGCAGCAGGGACACGTGGTAAGGTATTATTCACATTAGGGTGGTCAAAGTACACAGTAGAGGCCAACTCAGATCGAGATTGCGTAGTCAGGTTATAGAGCATTGCCTCCACCACAGCTAGCTTTGTCAACTCAGAGTGCACAACCTATGAGGGGATCTACCCCTAGCGTATCCACATAACAGTCTAATTTCTGGGGTAATGGAACATGAGCAGAAGACTTAGGGTAGAGTGTATGCTGTGACACTTGTAGACTCCTCAGCTGGACCTTCAGTGGTTAGAGGTATATTTCTGGTGTATAGTTCTTAGGCTCGTGTTTTAGTTGATTCGGGGGCGTCATACTCATTCATTGCTACATTATTTACACGGGTATTGGGGCTAGAGGTTAATTCATTAGGTAGAACTATTTGTGTTGATACGCTAGTGGGTGGTGCTGTGATTCTTGACAGATGATGCCAGGGATGTGTTATTGAGATAGCCAGATGGACACTTGAGTTCGATTTCATTCTCCTTGACATGAGTAATTTTGATATCATCCTTATAATGGACTGGTTGTTAGAGTTCCATGAACCAATTGATTGTTTTAGAGGACGAATGACGATTTGTACACCCAATGGCGATTGTTTTTATTTTGTGGGAGATCGGAGTGACTCCTATGCTTTTCCATGTTATGTCATTAGTGGTTGTGAACAACATAGTTTTATCTTAGCTAGTCTTTTGACCGAACGGGAAGAGATTCTGAGAGTGATATATCTGGCAGTGGTATGTGAGTTCTTAGATGTCTTTCTAGAGGATTTGACAGATTTACCTCCTAAGAAAGAGGTACAATTTGCCATTGATCTTATACTCGGTATAATGCCTATCTCTATGGCACCATATCAAATGGCACCAGTAGAGTTGGCAAAACTAAAATGTCAATTGGATGATTTGAAAGCTAAGGGCTTTATTAGGCCAAGTGCATCACTGTAGAGAGCACCAGTGTTGTTTGCTAATACAAAAGATGGTTATTTAAGATTGTGCATTGATTATCAAAAATTGCATTATGTGATGATAAAAAAAAGTATCCGTTACCGATGATAGATGACCTATTTGATCAATTGAATGAAGCTCATTAATTCTCAAAAATTGATTTAAGGTCTGGTTATTACCAATTGAGGGTAAATGATGAAGCTATCCATAAGATAGTTTTTTATACACGGTATGGACATTATGAATTTCTTGTAATGTCATTTGGTTTGACGAATGCACCAGTGACATTCATGGATTTGATGAATCGGGCATTTCATGAGTATCTAGATACTTTTGTAGTAATGTTTGCAGACGATATACTCATGTACTCATTTTTGGAGGAGGAGCATGAGTTACATTTGAGAATAGTTTTGCAAATCCTTAGAGAACACCGATTGTATGCTAAGTATGAAAGTGTAAGTTTTGGCTCCAAGAGGTGAAGTTCCTTAGACATATTGTTTCTAGAGGTGGAGTCTCAGCTGATCTATCTAAGATTGAGGTCGTGATGAGTTGAGAAAGTCCAAAGAGTGTATTTGAGATCTAAATTTTCTTGGGTTAGCGAACTAATATAGAAGGCTTGTGAAAAACTTCTCTAATACTACAACTCCTATGACACGACTCACTCATAAGGGTGTGAAGTTTGTGTAAAATGAAACTTGCGAGTTGGCCTTTCGCGAATTAAAGAAGAGGTTAACAACAACTCTTATCTTGGTGATACCTGAGCATAGCTTGAGGTATATGATTTATTGTGATGCTTTGAAGAATGGGCTAGGTTGTGTGTTGATGTAATGTGGCAGAGTAGTTGCTTATACGTCTAGGCAATTAAAGACTCATGAGCATAACTATCCTACGCATGATCTAGAACTAGCAGTGGTGATCTTTGCCTTGAAGGGGTGGATACACTACTTGTATGGCGAGAGATTTGAGGTGTATTTAGATCACAAAAGTCTTAAGTATCTTTTCTCCCAAAAGGACTTGAACATGAGACAGAGATGATGGGTTAAATATATAGAGGACTACAATTTTGAATTGTAATATCACCCGAGGAAAACAAATGTAGTGGTGGATGCATTGAGCAGAAAATCTCACGAGACTCTAGCTAGTATTGCTATACGGGAATAAAAATGATAGAAGACTTCTCAGAATTGGGATTGCATTTCAGTAATGAAGATGAGTCAGCTATGTTGTTTAGTTTGGTAGCTCAACCTATGTTTGTGAACAAGGTGATTGAATCATAGAAATAGGATCGTGAGTTAGAGGTCATTCACTCACAGATTGTTAGTGGCACGACGGTAAAAGATTAGACCTTGCATTCAGATGGGGGTCTACAATTCCTTCTGACTGTCGTGAGGATGTACTACGGGACTTTCATCACTCTCGTTTTGCAATCTATCTTGGTGGTACAAAGATGTATCATAATTTGAAGTGCCAGTATTGGTGGCAGGGCATGAAGAAAGATGTCACACAATTTGTGATGAGATGCCTTACTTGTCAACAAGTGAAAGCAGAGCATCAAAAACCTACGGGGTTATTACAACCATTACCAGTGGAAGTGGGGATACATCACTTTGAACTTTATCATAGGACTTCCAAGTTCAAACAAGAGTAATGACACGGTTTGAGTCGTTGTGGATAGACTGACCAATATAACACATTTCTTGCCTATGAGGTTATCAGATAATATGAGGAGACTTAATAGCCAATATGTGGAACAGATTGTGAGGTTACAAGGAGTTCATGTATCCATTGTATCATATATGGATCCATAGTTTATCTCAAGGTTCTGGCAGGGATTTTAGACAGTGTTAGACATGAAGTTACATTTTAGCACGACATTCCATCCTCAGATTAATAGACAGTCAGAGCGTACCATTTAGATATTGGAGGATATGTTTCGTGTTTGCATTTTAGACTTGACGGTGGTTGGGAAACCATTTATCACTTGTGGAGTTTACATACAACAGTTACCAGACCAGTATTAAAATGGAACCATTTGAGGTGTTGCATGGCAAACCTTGTAAATCTCCAATTTGGTGGACTGAGGTTGGCGAGACAGCAGCCTTAGGACCAGACATTATGCATGAGATTACTGAAAAGATCAAGCTGATTAGACAACATTTATTGACAGTTCAAAGTCAACAAAAGAGCTATGCTGATAAAAGGAGATAACCGTCATTGTTTAAGGTGGGAGACCACGTGTTTCTTAAGGTTTCGCCACAGAAGGGATTGATGCATTTTGGGCAGAGTGACAAGTTATTGCTTAGATACATTGGACCATTTGAGATCCTAGAGTGTATGGGTGAGGTAGCTTATAGATTGGCATTGCCACCATAATTGAATAAGGTTCATAATGTATTCCACGTTTCGATGTTGAGGAAGTATGAACCTCATCCATCACATGTCTTGAGTTGGATAGACGTTGAGGTTGATGAGGATGTCACTTATGAGAAGAGGCCAGTTCAGATTCTTGACACTTGAGAGCAAGTTCTGAGGGGTAAGACCATTTTTTTGGTCAAAGTCTTGTGGCATCACCATAATGTTGAAAAGACTACCTGGGAGAAGAGAAAGAAGTTTATTCTAGTATTCGAACTTGTTCCTTTCAGGTATGGTCTGATTTTAGGGACGAAATCCTTTTCAGTTGGGTAGGTTGTAAAAATCGTGACCATTTTTGGATGGTTCTATTTTTAATTTTATTTATTGTCATATAAGTGATTTAAATGATGATATGGATATTTTAAACATGAAATGCATGTTTAAGGACTTGTATAAGGGTCCAGAAAAATTTTGGGAGCGTTTGGTGAAATTTGAGATTTTCAGATCGGGCGGGCCCAGAAAATTTGAAATTTCTGAAATGATACCAAAATTTGATATTAGGCTAAATAAATATTTGATAAACTAGGTAATTAATTGCGAGTCCATAAGAGTTTTCGAAAGTGAAAACGAAGTCCGAGAAGGTATGTTGAGTGACTATTTGTGTTTTGGTAAATTAGAGGGACTAGGGCTATAAATACAAGAGAGAACAATTCAGCTCTCATTCTCTCATTCTATATCAGTCGAGCAAGAGAATCCATCACTCTCTACCTTCTTCTTCTTCATTCTCTTTTTAAATTGGAGGACTTGGAGTTTGAATTAGAAAACGCTGAAGAATGGAAAGTTGATATATGTGACAAGGGCTCGAGTTTGATTCATTCAAAGTCAAATTCGAACAAAGTTAAATTCAGTGAGAATTAAAAATTTTAATTAGAAGCTCTTCTAAACTAAGGTAGGGATACCTAAATCATGAAATTCAGAGTTTGTGTGAGTATATTGATTATCTATAGTTATATGGGTATAATTATATATTTTTTTCAAAGTTAAAGCATGTTATGGTATACAATTGAATGAAATCTTAATGTGAATTGATATAATTATGTGTTTATAATTTCTACATGTGATTATAAAAATATTATTGAATGTGAAACATAAAAGAATTGTATATGTTCATGTGTAATTATGAATGTGACACTTATATATTTGATAAGTTGCCTCAGAGAGCATGATCATATGTCAGCATATTTTTATCATTGAATAAAATGCTACGACATAAGAAAAGGTGGACATGAGCATGAGAATTATGAATTGTTCATACATTGGTATGATGGTGTATGTGGAGAAAGAGAGGAACGCAGGATGGACCAACAAAGGAGTCCGATAGCAACATCATCGAGTGGGCCGACAAAGGAGTTCTGATGTTCAAAAAGAGAAAGGAAAGCAAATATCGAGTGGGCCATCATTGGAGCTCGTATTATAAGTTGTGTGCATGTGTATAGGACACTTAGGAGAAGCATGACACTATGCATACCAATACATGATGCATGACATGGATATTCGTACATGAATTCACACTTAACATGATAATATGATTATGTGTTATGTGGTATTCACATGACTTGCGAAATTGTGTTTTATTCATTTCTATTGAGCGTGTTGGAGCTCATCCCATGAGTATTAACTCTTTTCAGAAAATGCAAAGAGGTAGCGGAGTCTCCCCAATCATGAATTGGTGTAGAGTGCTAACTTCCTTTTTGTGGACATTTATTGCTTTTATTTGAATGCATTTTTGGGATGTGGACTATATGTGTATGTTGATTATGTATATGACTCTTAAAGTTTTGAGAACATGCTTATGATTATATATGTTTATATGTAAGGTTTTGAGCTTAGATGAATGGTAAACGATGAGAATAATGATTTTACATTTCCATTTTTGTTCATTATGCATGTTTAATTATGGCAAAAACGATTGAGTTGATAAATTAGTAAATTGAGGAGTATGACATGACAAGAATGGGAGCTAAGTCATGAAAATGGATACTTGAGAAATCTTATTGGAAAACAGCACTGGAGACCTGCGATCAATTGAAGGCCTTACTTCGATTAAGCGAAGACATTATTTCGATCAATCAAAATTTCAGACCTGAATGGGTGATCAAATCCAGTATGTTACGATAGTACTTACAATACAACTTCGATCAAGCGTAACTTCGATTGATCATAACTTCAACTTCGATTAATCGAAGTGAGGGCTACGATTAATCAAATAGTGCATTTCGATTAATCACACTGATCATTAAACCTGTTTTTATAAAGGAACCTAAACACACTTATGATTCAATAAGGGAACCACTTATGAGAATTGATTTACATATGTATTTATGTACACACTACTGGTACGATTATGATTAAGCTTCCGCTAGGTTGTGAGAATGATGATGTGAATAGAACCAAAATGTTCCATATAGGAAACTTAGGGTGAGTTGGTTAAGCTTCCGTGAATTAACCTCGGTGGTCCACAACGCAACCGAGGGTGAACGATGGTAATTGTCATGATTGTTTGGGTCGTGGGACGATGACCAGGTAATTATGATACCTCATAACCCGGAGTTCGAGCTCGGACTAAGAGAGTCCCGACGGTCCAGATTTTGGGGCATGATAATTAATGTGAAAAAAATAAGAATATTAAAAGGACAATATTTGAATCCAACTCTGGGTGAACAAACTTGGTACTACTAACTGATGTGGACAAGTGAAAATTTGACATATGTTCAAAATTTTAAAAATAATAATAATAATAATAATAATAACGGAATCAAACCCGTTTTTATTAGGTTAACTTCATTAAATTTGTTTGAGAAATTGTTTCTCTTTCTATCTCTCCATTAAATCTCATTTTCTCTCTCTTCCAACAAATCTCAGAACCAATCTTTTTTCTGATCTTTTCCTCACATGCCTCTCTCTAGAAGACTCATTGACAAACAACAAGGAAAGTAAGTATTGTTGGTTCTTTATTGAAGGTGAGTACTGTTGGGTCTCTATTTTATCTCTTTTTCTCTCTCCATAAATATCTATAAATGTGCTACCCAACCTTTGTTCCAAGACCCTATCTCTGAAGATAGCCGATTAAACACCTCATTCTCCTTCTAAAAAGGCAATATATCCACCAAAAATATTGTTGGATCCAAAAGTTTCCGGCAGCAATGAGCAGTGGATGACGACGGCAGCAAACAATGGAGGAGGAACATTAGGTTTTGAGACATAAATTAGTTTTGGACATTCTCTTTGCTTTGAAGAGAGAGAGAAGAAAGTTACATTATGGTTTAACCCAGTTAAAGATGGTAATGCCTATCTTTAAATTTTGTTAGTTTTAAATAAGTGTTTAAATTTTATTGAATCACATAAGTTAAGAGGACCAAGTTTGTTCACTAACGGTTGAACTCAAATATTATCTATATTAAAATAAGTGAGAGACATACGACACATTGTTCTAAAATCATATAGCCTCGGTATTAGCTATCCAATACGACTTTAATATACAATCTATGTCCACAACCACAAGTCATCTTTTTTAAACACGTCTAAAGAAAGACATGTATATCAATCTTGTCTCGAAGTTACCCCCAAACTTAGGGGCCGTTTGGGAAAGCTTTCTTGGAGATTGAAACGGACTTCTAAACCCAAAAAGTCATTTCAAAAAAATGTTAGTGTTTGATGAAATAAGAAAAATGGACTTCTAATAAAAGTCGAAGTCCTAAAAAGGAAGTCAGAAAAACTTGCTTTTGGAAGGAAATCAGAATTATTTTAAGTAACAATTTTTATTGACAATTTTGCCTTCTTTTGTTTTGTGAAACTTGCCTATTGAGAGTAATTATTATGGATAAATTTGTTAAGTTAAAATTGTGTTAATTGTGGAAAAATTTTCAAAAAATGCAACCACCAAATAATTTTTTTTCTTTTAAATTCATTTTATTGAAGACATTTTTAAGGTCCTCTAAATGAAAGAAATTTTAAATCAGGAAACTACTCCAAACATATCCTTAATATGTAAAACTTATTTGGTAAAAGTTTGAAAACAAACGGAGAAACATCACTCTATTACCAATTTTAGTCAATGTGTATATAAAATTCTGTCATCAAGGAATCAATAAAAAGATTCACGTGTCTGTTTTTGACAGGTCAAATACACACCTACAATTATCCCCTTATGGTGGTGACCTGACTATAGACGTAAAGATCTTAGATCTTTATTTAAATCAACTGTGTATAACAACCGGTTTGGATTTATTCTAAAAAAATTTCACTACAAAGCCAATTTAATAAGACAATTAATGAAAGATTGCTGAAATATAAAAATAAAAACAGTCTACACATGATTATAATAAATTTAGAGAAAGCATATTCTCAAATTAGAGATGCAACTTGGCAGACTAATCCCAATCTAACCAAAGATTTGAATCGAGGGGTTAGCAACTCAAGTCCAACCTAAAATTGAATTTTAATTATATTATATATATTTCAAATTATAATCACTCCTTTCTTTTCAATTTAATTTTGTTTAAATCTTAATTTATTGTATATTAATACTTTGAAAATTTAATTTTCTAATCATTTGTTTGTAAAATTTTTAAAAAATTATAATTTTTTATGTTTATTGCATATTTTAAATTTCTAACTGATTGTATTCAAAGCCTCCAATCCGATTTTCTAGTCCAATTTGCAAACTCGATCTCAAACCTGAATTCAAAAATTTTAGAACGAATTGGATTCGGGTTCATTAGTTCGGATAGAAGATCGAATTGAGTTGGATTAGGGTTGAGCCTTCAACCTGAGTTGCACCTCTAGCTCAAGTACTAAGAGACAAAGTTTGACTGACCCTAACTCTAAAGAAAAGAAATTATGTTAAACATATTAAAATTATCTAAAATATGTATTTTAATGCTATTGACAATTTTCTTTTTCTATGCTAAGGTTTTCATACTTTATCTTCAACAATAATTTGGTCTGTAAATACTAAATTGTGCCAAGATTGTTTAGACCAGATCATTTGAACGTAGACTTAACTTAAACTTGCCTGAAACTTATGAAATTAAAATAGGTTATGCTACTTAGGCAGAATTGTTAAGCAGAAACTTTTACATTCATTGGATGCATGTGATAGATCCCACCACATGCACTCACCACATGCATCCCATGCACTCACCACATGCATCCTATGAATGAGAAAGTTTCTACCTACCACTTCTGCGTTAATATCAATTTTCAATTAAAATTTAGGCTTGAGTTCAGATTGTTTTCGAGTTAATTCGACTCAACTGGTAAGTAATGAAACATATTATTTTTTATTATTTTATAACTATATTTTATTATTTTCTTTATCAATAAATGGTTATCAGAGTTTACAAAATTCTTATAAAAAAACTATTAAACATGTGTCCACGAATCTAGATAAAGTCAACCCTCTCCATTCATTTCATAAATAAGATCGTAGTTGAGTTTGGAACTTGCTTTGTATTTCATGAACCAATTTGTGTTGAATCTTTAGCAAACAACTTGCTTAATTTGTAACCTCAGCAACTTTTTTTTCTCTTTTATAAGAAACTCACACTCATTAAATTACAACTCTTGGTAGTGTAAACTTTCAAACTAACTTGTCATTTTAAATATGGTCTAGACGAACAGTGAACGCGCAGCTTGCTTGGTATTGAATGGGGCCAGATCAATGTTACGAGTAGATGTATCAATGAATCATATTTTCATTTGAATAAAATATAAATATACAATATTCAATCTATAACACATTAGTGATCATAATTCGGTAATTTATTACCTAAATAAATCATATATAATTTTAATTGATCCAATCTAATAATAATCTGATCCGATATAATGTAATGTATAAAAAATTATACTCACCTCCCCTATAAATAGACTAAAAAATAGAGATCTCACTTGCGTTTTCAAAAATAACACCAACTTTCACTGTACAATTTTTTTTTGACAATTATACTTCTGTACTTTTTTTTTTTGGTAAGTAAGATTAGAATATATTAAAGACGAAAAGTTACATGATTACAAGAGGTATACTCCATGTAAAAATATCAGGTACGTAAAAACTCTAAGGGTGTTTTTGTAATTTTTAGGTGATTTTTGTACATGAAAAACTGATAGGGAGGTGAGTGTTATAAAAACTTGCAGATAGGGAAAGCTAGTGTTATTTTTAAAAATACAGGAGATGTCTCTGTTATTTAGCCTATTTACAGGGGAGGTGAATGTAATTTACCCTATAATGTATAATATGTTATAAATATATTTTCTAATGCTATAATACATAATATGGCAAAGTGCAAAAAAATCCTCCTGAATTATGTCCAAATTTGCAAATAACTCTCTTGAACTATATTTTGTACATAATACCCCCAAGCTAGCACATTATGTTACAAATGCCCCATGTTTGTCACGTGATTGACTATTTTTCTTATTGAATTACATTTAACTTATTTTTCTTATTAAAATAAATTATGAAAAAAAATTATACAAATTTGATGACATATTTGCATAAATTTACTTTTAATTCTTTAAATTAATTGTTTTAATAAAAAGCTTAAGTAGAAAATTAAAGCAATTTTAGTAATTTCTAACAAATTGATTACTAACAAATCATATATAGATTCAATTATAAATAATCCGTCAGGGTATTGGATTAGAACAAACATACCTCTTATCATATTCGGATCGGATCGGATCATACTTAATCCAGTTCAAATTCGATCTGATTATTGACCTGACTACGAGATTTTTGAATCCAACGAAATCTTCATAAAGTTGATCATTAAGCATGTTATGATTTATTGGAGTCACAAGCTCAATGAATTTAGAGTCTTTCAAGTACGAACCTAAAGTCTTTTCGGTTCATTGGACTACGTACACATTGCACTAGAAAATGTGGAGATAATCTCACAAACCATGAGGTCGATCTAATATGTCAGTGGAGTCCACACCTTCTATAGAGTGATCTCTGTCATTTTTTGTGCACGATTGTTTGAAACAGTTGTAAACTCTACTTAATTAGTTCACTATATACTAAGGAAGACGATATTCGCACTCTCATTTCTTACGATTGCATTCCAATTTAAAATAAGTGACATTTATAACCTTAACTTCACAAATAAATAATATTTTTTTTCAAAATATCACAACTACCCTTTTAGATATGAAAGGATCCTTTCATCTCCCCATCTCTCCAAATGCAAATGAGTTTTCACTCCAACCTCCTTATAATATGATATCTCCCCATCTCTCCAAATGCAAATGCGTTTTCAGTCGAGGACCCCTTGTAATATGATCAAAGAATGAAAGTTGGGTCACAAGATTGATTTTCCAGAAGAACAATAGAGAGCTTCAAAGACAATAAATAGCCCAGAGCTCCAAAAACACTCAATAAGACATTTTCACAAACACCCACTTTGTATATAAACAATACCTATAACACATATTTGAAGGTCTAGAAGAAGAGGCACTTGGCTCTCAACTTTTGCAGTTAAAGATAAACAGCTAGTTGACTCATCCATGACTTATCTCTTTGAAATCAAAGACTTGATTTAAATCTATCAAAGTAATTAAAATCTAAAACAATGGTCAAAGCCGTGAAACAAAAATGGACATTGACCCTTAACATCTACTCAACTGTTTCGATCTCTTATTGCCACCATGATATATCTATTCGATTCCAAATCACTCTCATCCAAATCGATCTTTTTCTCTCTTTGGAGAGCATAGATACAAGTTCATCATCTTCCCAATACCATTGAATGGGTGAACTAGATTTGTTGGTTTTTTTGGACATTCTTAAAAATAATTTTAATGTTATTTTTGTTGAATAAATTATATCTTATAAAAAAAAAAAAAAAAGGTTAAAATTTATAAAGAAGTGAAATTATAAAAAAGAGAAATGCGAATATGATGTCGTCTCCGTACTAAAGATTTTTATAACGGGATAATGATAATTGCAATAAGAGTGGACAATTACTTGTGTTCCACCATTCTTAACCCTAGAGAGAGATAAAAGATCTCGCAATAGATGAAAATGAACACCTATGAACACCTATCCAAAACAATTCGTTAGAAAAAGTATACGTACCTAACAGTATCAAACACACAAGAAACAACAAAAAAACATACCAAATTAGTACCAAGTGGATCAATTTTCGTTGATAAAACAAAAAAGCACACTCAAGTAATATTGCTCCAGAGGCCATGTCATGAGGAGACGAGCCAGATTGTGGCCTTCCTTGACTCCATTATTAATACTTCATTTATTTACAATTTTCAAAATTTAACATAGTTCTATTGTTATCACAACTAATACTGTTAATCTCGACATTCACCTCCACAATTAAAAAATTGTACGCGTGTGTTAAATTTTCTCTAATTTTAATTTCGAAACATTGGTTCGATTCGATATTTCCAAATGCAATATCAACTTATTTGGATGCAATTTTCTGTCATCCTATTCACTCATTTAAATCTCTAAAAAAACTTAATTTTCGTCTTCCTATCTCTACTATTTGGACATGACTATTTCTCTAGATACTGGAAGTACGAGGGGATAGGGTGGATGTCTCAACATGATTAATATATATAAGTATTAATAAAATGTGTGTGTGTGTGTGTATATATATATATATATATATATATATATATATATATATATATAACTAAATTAAGTACATGGCCAACACGATTGTAATCATGTATACAACACATACCTACCAAAGGTTTTATGTAGGGGCCAAAATTTGGTATCAACTAGTAGCATATTTGGCCAAATTAAGGGATGATACGATATGATATCAGCATATTTGGCCGCCCCGAAACACTCGATCCTTGCTTAATTCCCCAGATACTCTTTATTCCCACGTCTATATATATATATATATATATATGGGATGTGACCATTATTTATTTTCTCTCATTTGCTATCTGCTTTTTCCCCTGAAACAATCTGTCTTGCTACCAAAAGCCGTGTACATCACTACTGTATGCATCACCGCACCAATAATAATTTTCACAAGAAATTTTTTCTCTAATCAGATTTATTTTATTTTTTTGAATAATTTTTGTTAGATGAGACTAGTCCAACAATAAAATTCACATAAAACCCACTTTGATCAAAAAAATAATAATAATAATAATAATTTGAGTAGTGACACAACTTTAATAGTTTTAGAACATTGTTCATCTTTTGAATGAGTCCATTCCAGAATGAGAGGAAGGATGGAATCATGGAAGGAAGGGCCCAATGAAAGCAATATATATATATAATATATCCAACCAATTAACATGATGACCAACTTAGATGCATCCAACCTAAGGTTTCCGGAAAGTTCAATTGATACCTTAAATCAACCTCCACATAGTGGGACCAACCCGACTATGGTCAATACACCATTTACTCAGACGTGTACTCAATAAATGTAGCATGCCCAACTCATGCACAAGTTGGCCTGTCCACTCCCTCAAATCTTCTCTCTCTTCTCTCTATATAATATCTTAGTTTATCAAAGAAATTCAGTGAATGTTGTGTTCTGGGGGGTGAGTATCAAACTTGGATGAGAGTGAGTTTAGTATATTACATTAAATTATTAAATTATCACTTGCATAACATAATATATATATATATATATATAAGAGGTTTGTAAATTCAAATTACTGTTCATAGATATTAGCCATATTCAGATAGATATTACGAGAATAAGGAGGAAGTAACACTGATGACTCTCTAAAGAAAAAAAAAGGTTATAAGAAATAATGAAGTACATAGAGTTTTTATTATAGTGTGTTTTTAGTTGGGCCAAACATGGGTTAAAAAAGTACTATCATGATTATACTTGTCCTTCGCATGTGTGTGCGCGTGCATATATGTTAATTAATATTATTCAATTCTTAAACAGGAGTACAAAAAGATGTTAAAATTTTACAAACTATAATTTACCCACACAAAAATAAATAAATAAATAAAGTTTGGAGTGTCGGTTTAATCTGTCTTAAATTTAGTAATATAAAAATTCCTAGACCGCAGAACGAATGTCGGAACAACGAGCGCTGGATTGGCGCCCTATAAACTCCTACTACCAGCGTCCCCTGCTTTCTCTCTCATCGCCACTTTTCGTCTTCAAATTTTTCATTCTCTAACTAAAAAACCTGAAGCAGAGACTTTTAGAGAGAGAGAGAGAGAGAGCCAAAGAGATAATGGGAGGCTGTGCAAGCAAGCCCAAGGTGTTGAAAAGCGATGAAGCCCCTCCTCCAGCGCCGGAGCCGGTGATAGAAGAGGTTGGCGCAGTGTCAGGGGAGGCGAACGACGTCGTAGTGGCCAAAGGAGATGTTGTTAAGAAAGACAAAGAGATCATTGATGATGACATAGTTGAAGAAAATGGAAGCAAGCGTCGATCTCTCAGTCATTTGTTCAAAGAGGTATCAATCATATTATATATATACACGCATATACCATAATTGTACGGATTTTTTGAGAATTCCAATGATCTCTCTCTCAATTACAATCTACATGTTATAAAATTATACAGTAGTTAATCTCCTACTTCAGATGAATTACTATATTCTGGATTGGTACTTCATTCTACTTTGAATTGCCATAATTAGATGAATTACTATACTTTTGCTAGGTAATTTGAGTGTCTGTGTATACACATATTTTCACCCTTTTTTTATTAAAAAAAAAAAAAATGGTGAATTCAGTTACTTGTCTTAATGTTGATTATATTTTAATTTGTGAAATTTTAATATGTATCAAAATTGCTTGACAAGGCCATCTTGAGAAATTTTCTAATGTAGTTAGTTTGGAAATAGGGTCCTTCTTAATGAACTAAAAACCAATAATGTATTGTTTAATTAAGAGAATAGAATATAATCACACAGGGTCAATTTTTTTTTAAGCAAATGCAGTGGAAAAACGCTGATAAATGGGTCTTGTTTGAATTTTCCGGCAAATAATTTAATCATCTCAGTGTTATATAATTTTGATTAAGCTTTAGATATAGCATAATTAGACGGACCTACTGATTCAATAATCACATGCCTTCACCGTCAAACACAACACATGGAGTTTTATTTTATCTTTCTGTCATCAATGGTTATTATATTATTTTAATGAAAAAGTGGATTTAAAATGAAAAGATAAGATCAATATGATACTTTGTAGTCTACTATATGTAATATAACCAGATTATATCCTTTGATTAGTGCAACCCTTAGTGGAGGTTAATATAATTTTCGAATTAAGAAAGGATGACCCATGTAATTATGTTGTAGCTCAGAGTAGTTGAATGTAAATTGCCCTGTAATTTTTATAAAAAATATATAGTCCAGCACTATTCAAGCTGGTCCATCTATTTTTTTTATTTGTTTTTATTTATTTAGTTGTGTAGTATTTTGTCGCATCTGCTTTATATATATATATATATAAAGATTCTCTTTTCTGTCAAACACAACTTTCTCTCTGTATAATTGTTTGTTAATCTTTCTTTGATTGTGATTTGTATAAAGTTTATAGCTTAATTGCAATGCAAGAACTATTGGATATTTCTTAATTTGGTGACAGCGAACAGAGATGTCTTAGTCAGGGGTCCACCACTTGTTTGTTCCTCTTTGTTATTGTTTTTCAGTAATTAGAATAGTTCCTCTTTGTTAGTATTTCCCATTGTATCTTTCGGTGGTTAATTCTTATTCTTTGTGAAAAAGAATAATACTATGATTCATGTCTGTCTTTTGTTGTTTCCTCTCTCCTGATCCCTTGGAACTGAAACCATAGGGACACTGCAACAGATTTCTAAAATGGGGTTGTTTTGATGCACTTGCAGCCACTTTTGCCATACAAGAGTGGTGATTTTACAAAAGGGTTATCTATTTGCCCATTTGAAAGATTCTTTGTTGAATGCATATGTTTTTTTAACACTAGAGCTAACTGAGGCTTGACGCAACTATAAGGTTGTTAGGTAAACAGTCTCTCCACATGTGGGGGTAAGACTGCGTATATCTGACCCTCCTAAGTCTCCGCAGTACTGGAAGCCTCAAGCACTGAGTTTGCCTAGTCAGAAAATTGTTTGCATTTTGTGGATGCTGATTTGGAACATAGTTTGAAATAAAGCGTCACTTTTGAGCACTTAAATAGGCCATTGGGGTAATTGGGAGATTGTCATGGACTGTTAAGTGTATTTCACTTGTGGAAACCCTAAAAAAAAATTCAAGTAAATGTTAAGTTTTACCTCGCAGATCTGGATTCCTTGAATATTTGATTCTGTACTTGAAGAGTCACCTCTTCAACTTTTAGCATGGGAGGTTAAATCTAGAGTAACGACTCTTCATAATCTACAATCAGGACATGTCCAGTTGGTGGGCACCATTCAATGCCAAAGTGATGGTGTAGGATGCACAACAAATTTGCCCAAAGGACAATCTGTACTGGGGTTTGAGATCATCTTCTTGTCAGATACTGTCAATGGGGTCTCTCTCTCTCTTGTTTGGGATCTCTTATATTTGTCGGTGATGGTTGTTAAACTCGATCTCACTAATCTCCCCAATACTCATGAGGTTGATTTGTGCCCTTTCTGATTAGCAAGTAAAACATTGTCTCAGTAATTAGTTAGAAGCTTATTTCATAATTACATACTACAAAATTGAGAGGTCTAACCCTTTTCTTAACTTTGACATCAAAATTTGTTAGTTGAAGTCATTAACTTTTTTTATGGATTGATTATCTGTAATTTTGCGAACATTGCTTTCCGGCAGAATGAAGAAAGCAAGGAGGGCTCGACTGAAAATGCTAAGACATCATTGGAGCCAGTAAAACAAGAAGAGCCATCAGCAAGTGTGAAGGTTACTGATGTATCCGAAACCAAGCCAATTGAAGCTGAAAAGGCCGAATATATTGTGAAAGAGAGCACAACACCTGTTGTTGTGGATGCTTCTATAAAGGCCGGTATAGAGAAAGCAATAGAAGCTGCACCAACAACTGTAGAGCCCTCTTCCAAGAAAGCAACAATAGAAACTGCACCAACAAATGTAGAGCCCTCTTCCGAGAAAGCAACAATAGAAACTGCACCAACAAATGTAGAGCCCTCTTCCGAGAAAGCAATAGAAGCTGCACCTACAACTGTAGAGCCCTCTTCCGAGAAAGCAATAATAGAAACTGCACCAACAACTGTAGAGCCCTCTTCTGAGAAAGCAATAATAGAAGCTGCACCTACAACTGTAGAGCCCTCTTCCGAGAAAGCAATAATAGAAACTGCACCAGCAACTGTAGAGCCCTCTTCCGAGAAAGCAATAGAAGCTGCAGCAACTACCGAGCACTCTGCCAACAAAGCAAGTGAAATAGCACCGAGGACGGAGTCCTCTGCTGAGAAAGCAAGTGAAGCTTCATTAACTGCAGAGCCCTTCGTCCAGAAAGCAATCGAAGCTATTGAGACCCAAAAACCCGAAATGTTACTCAAGGAAAAGAGCATAAAAGAAGAGAAACCAGATACAGAGACACAAAAAACTGAAATGTTACCCAAGGAAAGGATAACAGAAGAAGAGAAAGCAGTTATAGAGACCCCAAAACCCGAAATGTTGCCCAAGGAAAAGAAAACAGAAGAAGAGGAACCTTACTTCATTGAGGAGAAGGGAAAGGAAGAGAAGTGAAGTGAAGTGTGAATGAGGAAGCTTCAATTATGATGTCTGACTAGAAATACCACAGTTGCCTGTTATTGAGTTAGAGCTGTTGGAAGATGGTAACGCAAGGCAAGAAGAGGATGAATTTCACACCTGGTTCCTGGGAGTTACTATGAGTGAACATGTTTCTATTGTTAATTATTCAATTTTATTTTTATTTTCATGTCTATTGTGATGCCAATCATTTTTTTATTTTTATTTTTGGTGCAGTTGTGGACATATGGTATGGTTAGTTTCATGATATGAATATAGAATGTTTGTCTGCTTGACATGCTCTTGTTGATATTGTGTTTTTCTGTAATCATTTGAATGTAAATTGTAAACTAAATTTCTTAATATAAATTTGTTTAATAGAATTGATGTTCCTAATATAAATTTGTCTGTTTGGCAAACTATCCAATCACCTAATTTTTTAATATAAATTTCTTGCTATATGACGTTAGCAGGATCCGAGGATTTGTAGCCACACGACAGTGACCGTCTTCATTTATAAAACTTTTCAGTCAAACTAAGTAGAGTTGATGTAGATGTTCCTAAGAGGCTAAGATCGATATCAAATTATAGGTTTTCTCGAGTCCAATCTTTTCACTTTCCTTGGATGGTCTAACTAAAAATGTTGACAAGTGTGAACCAAATTATTATAACTTAATATAATTAAGTTAAAATGCTTAGCCGACATTTGCATATAATTCATTGGTGTTAACTGTGTTAGGTTAGACAATCAAGTCAACTTTTTAGATTATTGTGACTCTATAATTGTGTTAGTCCAATCAATCGTATGGTATTAGTTAGGGTAACAACTTTTATGAAAAATATATATAGATATAGAGAAAGAAAAGAGAAAAGTTGACTAATGTACTCGTCGACTGTGACCAACTTGTTGATTTGTCAAGTGTGAAATTTGTCACGTGACAAGTCCTATGCTATGAGCAAGGACATCCATACTAGATGCCCTTAGCTTTGAGATACTTAAACATATGTTAAAAGTGTTCTTAGGATTCAAAATTTTAATGTCTTGCACTCTGTGATGATCCTTTTTAATATTATTATTTTTTCCATCTCTCGAAGATGAAAAAAAATGAAATAAAAGTTCATGCTTATTTTTTTTTTTCAAATTTTTATAATAAATGAATTTCTATTTTACCTGATGTAGAATGGGCTCTAGATAACTACGAGAAACATTGAAATCATTAAAAAAAAAAATGATGGGAATGACATGTTTTTCAATGCAATTTAATGAGCCCATTTTGATTAACGAAGAACTATTCCCGGTCAAAATTGGCATAAGGATCAATACACACTAGTTATACTTGTGATATATGATTTTATTTATGACTTTGTTTTTATTTTTTCAAAATTTTTATTAGTGAAAATGGGCTCTGATTGAGTTGATTTTTTTTTTTTTTTTGTAATTATCTTATCTTAGTGATTAAGTTTATATTTCTATTTTTTCGCAATTTTTACCTATATACTTTCAAATTAAACTTTTTTTTTTTTTTAACAGAAGCAGCAAATTTTATTTATAGAAAAGAAAGATCATTACAATCAGACTCCAAACAATTAATCAACCACAGTGGCCAAACATTCCAATCAACATCACCTCTTTGATTTGTGGTAGCCCATTTACTCAAAGTGTGAGCTACCAAATTACTCATACGAGAACACCATGCCAACTCCAGATGACAAAATGATCTCTGCAGCACCTAGATATCTTTACAAATAGGAACAGAAGCAAGCATAGAAGGGTTCAGAGACATTACAGACTTACAATTTTGCTCAGCATAATTCCATTGAACCAAATATTTCAAAGTTTCTTTCAATCTTGCGCTTCTGCAGCTTTGTTGTTGGATACTACTTTCATGTTTATCATTAATTCACGTGACATTCTTAACAGGATGCGTGTTAGTCCGTAAAAGATTAAAAATTTGCATTTCTTTGCACCAATTAGTTTTAAATGAGATGACGGCTTGAGATCCGACAAGAAGCACAATTCAGAAAGAAAACAATTGCCACCTTCAAAGTAAAGTACAGTCCACTCTATTTCTTCTCATTTTTATAGCTATTATTATTCTTTTATTTCTTTTCGTTGGAGGTATTCAAGTGCAGTGTAAGAAATATACCAAGAGACAGGTTATGGTTATTCGTTATTAGAGAAGTGGGTGCTACATGAAATCCTTTTTTAAAATATCTATCACTATCACAAAAAATTATTATGCTATGCGTCCATTTCATCTTATTGCATCACATAAGTTTTACAATTGAAGAAATACTCATATCTTATTCAATTTCATTTGATTTTTTAAAGTGAAATTCTTTCATCAAAGAACTTGAATTTTAGACATTCGATATTAACATTGAAATTCAACTAAAATCACCACAAAATCCTGATTTCTCACTTTAGAATTTTTATAAAAGTTGAAACCTTTCACTTTAAAAAAATAAGAAATTCCACTAGCCTACGGAGAACAAAATTGTGACATGAATCATGAATTTTAGAAGGAAAAATTATATTTTAGTGACCAAAATTAAAAAAATATTGCCTTTTAGTAACCTTAAAGTCAATAAAATGTGAATAATGACTAAACTTAAAAAATAATTGCTAATGAGTGACCATTTAATCTTAAAACTCAGAATACCCTCCATTTTCTCCATAGATCCCATCCTTACTTTGTTTTCTTAAACCCCAAATATCATAAACTTCAAAATTTTAATAACTTGTATACAATATATGAACATATATACATTCTAAATAAGATATAATAATATATATAAATAATTATGTATATTAATATCTCATTAACAAAAAAAAAACCTAATTTGAATACAATTAATTATTAATAAGGAATATTGAAGGATATAAATAGACTTGATTAATAAATCTATTGCCTAATGCCACAAAACGACTTATTATCAACTAGGGGTGCATACGGTTCAGTTCTTTACGGTTCTTGGTAGAACCAGAACCATAATCGTTCCCAACGGTTCCTTAATTTTGGAACTGAAATCGGAATCATTGAATACGGTTTGGTTCCGGTTCTTTGCGGTTTTGGTTCCCCAACGGTTCTTTGTCAACTTTTTTTTTTAAACATTAGTAAGATACACTCTCATACTTATTTATTTATATATCTTATATTATATAAATATATATAACATTAAAACTTAGAATTTATTAGTATTTATCTATATATTATACTTTATATATAAATAGAACACTAGAATTTAAAATGTATTAGTATTTATTTATATATTATATTATATATATATATATTTCTAGCGGTTTTGGATCTGGTTCCTTGGCTTGGAACCGGAATCGGATCCAAAACCGTAGTGAATAGTTCCTAAAATTTGGAATCAGAATCGGAACCGTAGTAAATGGTTCGGTTCGATTCGATTCAAGTACAGTTTATTTCGATTCGAAACATCTTTAGAGCCCTAAAATCTAAAGAGACTCTATCTCTCTCTAGATATATATATATACTTTTTTTTTTTAGAATCTTTTATGCTTTTTGAAACTTTAATATTTAGGAGTGAGATTGAAAAAGATAGAAAATAATTGAGAATTTCTAGATAAAAAGGAGGATAATTTGGATATTAAAGTTAAATGGTCACTTGTTAACAATTATTTTTCAAGATTAATCACTAAAGCAAATTTTTTTATTTTGGTCACCAAAATCTAATTTGCCCTTTTTATAATTTTTCTTTTAATATTATATTCATATTCCATTCTTGTTTTGGGTTATATTCATATTCAGCTGTGTTTGTTTGTTTGGGAGGAAATATTGGGAAAAACTTTTTTCGACCTCTAAGCCATTCCAACAAATCACCCCTCACATCTCGATCGAGAGAGAGCTGCGGCTCCTCATTACTTCTATGAACGCAGCGAGGAACGTGGTTTGAATTTGATACTTCGCAAATTTTCCACCACCACAAGACAGCTCTCATTCGACGGAGCAATAGCCCAAATCTTTAGGAACATATATATATAGATATATATATATATATACACACAGAGACACACGGATATATCATTATAATAGATTAGAGCTTTCAATTTATCTATCAATAATGCAAGTGCTACCCAGATGGCGAAACGTTTTGATACTAAAGAATTCGTTCACTTTATCTCCATCAGCATCAACATCGTCAACCCATTTGGCTTCATTCCATTCCACTCCCATTTCTTTCGAGAAATGGAAAAACAAATGGAATTCGGTGAGACTCTCTCTATATATGCATGTGTTTCTGTATTTGCATACATAGCTTATATCTTTTTGTGTTTTATAAGAGTGGTTCTATAAAGAACAAAAGGGTTTTCTTTTGATAAACACTAGACAATGGATAAATCAATTGAATGAGCCTACTTTACCTGCTTTGTAAAACACAGCAATAATTGAATTTCATCGATGTTCTATTTTTTTTTAAATTTGATTTTGGTTGAATTATATCCTTGCAATCAAATCTGATTTTTATCTGAAGGCCTTCTATCGACCTTACCTTTTTTTTATTCCTATACAAAAACTTATATGTAATTGGTGTCTTTAGATAAATATGGAACAAATGAGCAAATTTTACTTAGTTAGTAAAACATAGAGGATTTGCTTGAATTTTTTTTACTGCTTAAGAACTGTGTCCATTACTCTTAAAAAATTTCAATAGTGAGTACACTAGTATTATTTGATACTGTTTTGATATTTGTATGAGAAAATTTCTCAGATTATTAGCTTGGAGTGTTCATAGAATTTAGCATCAGGAAACTCTTTGGCACTGATTGAATTTACACGTTCCAAACAATTGCTGGTCCTTTTTTTTTTTTATCTTATTTTCTTTTTTGAGGTTGAAATTGTTGTAGTTTTTTTTTTTTGGTAGGTAGAAATTCTTGATAGTTGGGGAAAATGCTTTGTTGAGGTGAGGTTGAAATTGTTGATTGGATGAGTTTTGAAGTTAGCTGGACCTTGTTTTAGCTTATTCAGTGCAACTGTTCAAAGGAAATACATTATGAGTAAAATTGGAGAGCCATTGATGTTGTTCACCCAATTTTCCTCAAAGCATCAAATTCCTTTTTTCTTTTTTATATTTACGCCTTTTCAAGTCCGAAAAGGTTTCGAAACTTTTCAAAACTCATTCAAAACATTCTTCATCAATTTCTAATCAATCCAGCACGATATAAAAAGGTGTCTTAGGGTTCTCTAAACATCAGGATACAAGCACACAATTGTGAGAGAGATTGAGAGCTTTTTTATTAATCATAAGTGAGTTTCTTCACAGAATACCTTGTTATAGTGTGCGATTGAGTTTTAAGGTAAGAAACTTAATTAAATACTTAAAGATTGGTCAACTAAAACACCTACACATCAAAGGAGTGGCCGACTAGTCATTGGAGATCATATTACGGATTGGAGAAGTGGATCGTGTTAGGAGCAAATCTGTTGATGGAGCGGACTCTGTGTCTGGAGACCCAACTGAGTATGGTGGATCAATTTGTGTCAACTAGGGGTTTTAGGGTTTGAGAACTATTAAGCTAGTGTAAATCTTTTTCTCATAGTAGGTTTGATTCGCTTGGACTAGTTGCCGTGATTTTTCCCTATTGGGATTTTCATGTAAAAATCGTTATTCAATGTTTCATGCTTTATATTTCTGCACTTCACCTATTATGACATGTTCATCGATTGATTATTTGGTCATGGATACTGGTTAGTTGGGCTTCTCCTGAATACCTTTTAGCCTCATTTTCTGATATTGCAAAGAGCATTTTATCTGCCCTTTTTTTGCTTGATTCGGGGTTTATCTGCCCCTTTTTTGCTTGATTCGGGAAGAGTGGAGCAAAAGAATATTTGAGGATATTTCAGGGAGTATGAACTCTTTCAAGAAAAAGAGTTTACCTCCACATGATTATCTCAATTTGGATTGGTGTTCACAAATTTCTGAGACTTGAGTCTTTGGCTTCTTAGCATAGCCTTGTTGCTAGGCTTTGGATTCCTCCACTTGAGGGCTCTTTAAGACTTCTTAGACCATTCAAGAAGATGGTGCAGCTGAAAGATTGTTACTTTTAAATCTTTTCTGACTAGCCTTTGAGTTTGGGAGAAGCTTGTAGAGGATGGGTATGACTACTTCCATTAAAATTGCAGTAAAATACAAGGAACTCTCTAATCATTTATGCAGAATGATATTTGTAATGCCATCAGACGGGTTGATACTGTCCCTTGACTTGTCTTCTTCATGTTTGGTGTTGTTTTTGCTTGTCAATTGTTTTTCATAGTTCTTCTTTTCTCCCCACCCCACCACCACCAATCTCTCTTTGCTTGGTGCAATTGTAAAATGCTCAGACTATCAAGTATATTAGTTTAGAATACGCATTCTACATTCTTTAGCTTAGAATTTCTTTTCTGAAAAATAGAGATGAAGAATGTTGAAGCTTTATACAGCTTCTCCTGACGGAAAGTTACTGTTATTCATAAAGGAGCTATTATAGCTGCCATTGGTC
Organism: Cornus controversa; assembly: GCA_026545225.1. Lineage (NCBI taxonomy): Eukaryota > Viridiplantae > Streptophyta > Magnoliopsida > Cornales > Cornaceae > Cornus > Cornus controversa. The sequence goes on along the minus strand of CM048845.1, from coordinate 109,288,711 downwards.
TAGCTAGGTTGGGTATCAACTATAGTGTTTGTTTTACTTGGGTAGGTATGTGTTTGTGGCTATTTGACGTATTTTGGACGAGGATAATTAATTGTATATTTTAGGCTTCTCCTCGTTTTTTTCCCCAAGTAAAATTCATGTTTCTGGCTATCAAAAATTGGAAATAGCAAGTAGTTTGGTCATCTTTATAGATTGCCTAAGCTTCTCAGTTTTCCTAGATAGATTTTTTTAGCTGTTGTAATCAATGGGAAATAATTTCATATTCATTTCAGTTATGATAATGTTTCATGATAATAGTTACAAAATGTATTTGCAGGATGTAAGAAGAGATCAACAACCATCTAAGGTATACAGGTTTTTCTTAATTCTTGAGATGCATACAACATATTAAATTAATAGTTGTCTGCTATAGATTTAAATCTTATTGTATCATGTGTACAATAATTCTGGAAAGTGCTGTGGTGTTCCTGTTTTTCTTGTCAACATTCATTAAGTATTGTCCTTTTATAGAATCTCCTATTTTCTTGCATGGAGATTTCTGCAGTCTTAACTTGTCTATAATTACTTGGTCAACACTAAGAATGAAAAGCCTTGCTTAAATTATAGCAATCTTGGGTATGCTACAAAGCTAACTACTGAATTTATATTGCTATGGAGTTGAAACTCCAATTAATGTGATTTGGCTTTTATCAACATCATTACTCAGTTCTGGTTCTGCCATGGCAAAATCCTCGAGTGGGAGGAATTAATACCAGCCTAACCTTTGTATTTTACAAATTAACTTCTTTGAGGTTTAACTCTTGCCAGTGGCACCGATGCTCAAGCAAAATTGCTGATCAGGCAACAGCCCTCAAGTCACAAAGTAGCTTTTGTCAACATCTTCGGTTTGAAATCCTTTTTGAATTTAACAGAAAGTTAAACTGAAGCTTCATTGTCTGATCTCATATATATTTCATAGTGTGCATATTCCTTTGGTTGGTAGTAAAGACATTTAATGTAATAGACAAGATCTTAAAATGCAACTTTTTGGCGGTGATTGCGTGAAAATCTGCTGATAATGCATTTACTGTTTTTCCGTTGTTTTCTATCATTCAACGATGATAATGAGGCGCATCCCTTTAAAATAAAAAAGTCATCATCCTAAGTTTCTTTGATGATCTAACAGCATTACTGAATATATCTATTTAGTGTGCATTCTTCTTTGGGCATCCAATGGAAATTGATTTGCTCCATTGTGCTTTATGTATACTATTATGTACAAATACTTATTCCTAAAGAAGCCACTAAAGAAAATGATGGCCATTGGTATAACTGAGATTAAAAATTCTAAACCAAGGAAATTTCATAAAATTTTAAAACTGATCCCTTGTCATTATTAGTTCTGATGATGACAATAAATTGCTGTGATGACTCCATTCAAGCAAGTCTGTAGATATAATTTCAAATGCTATATGGACTATTAATGGAGCCATTCCTTTTCTATATATATATATATATGCTTTTCTTCTAGGTGTGTCTGACTTTGTCAATATTGGATTCAGACTTATATCAAGTATTCAACGAGGCAAAAACGTGCCGATACAAAGAAAGCTCTGAATGATCTCCTATTCAATAGCGGGTCATCCACATTTCCATTTCAGGTAGACCTTTTTTTATTCCAACTTGTTAGAAAACCCAAGTGATAACCTGCTTGGAATATCTATGAAGTTAAACTATTCCTTTGTTATATTCTAATTTTATTATGTGTATGGTATGGTTGTGCCCCATTTTATCTTCTTATTTTAATCTGATACTGAATTTATGGAAGTCTTTGATACTGAATTTATGGAAGTCTTTCATGAAAAATATGGTCAACAATTAATTGCACTGATATAGCATGAACATGTAATCTTTTTTATTTTTTTGTGGTGGTGGTGTAGGGGAGGGGGGCAGTTAAATTCTCACACAATTTTTTTAAATATGAAAAATTAATATGTCTGGGTTCTTTTTTTATCTGAAGCGAAAACCATAGAACTCATCAACTTATAATTGACTTTAGCCATAATTTTCAGCATTTCTCAATTATCTGACATTATACTATCGTAAGGTTTGTATTTCAAATATCTCACATATTATTCAATACTATTTGTTTTATATGATATTTGATCTTTATTCAGATCTTGGCCTTACTATTTAGGGTCCAGTATTGAAATCCTTCTAAGTTCTATTTTATTGATGACAAAAACCTATATTTGCGCAATCTCTCAAGTAATCACTTAAAATTTATTATTGAAAATCAAATCTTTTGAACCACTACCGTGTATGTACTTTATTTGGTTAGAGTATGTGCCTCAGTTAGAAGTTTTATTGTTTCCCCAGGGTGATGTACCTGCAAGGAAAACGAACGGAACAAACCGCTGGGATGCTTCAGAAGCAGATCATTCAGACAGTTCTCGGAAGAAAGTTCGCTCAAAATCTTCTGCCTGCCGTTCTAGGAAGTCTCACCAGAAAAGAATGAAATGTGAGATTGTGCTATCTTTTACTCATCTTGTTTTCGGTTTTTCCCTTAAATTATTGTATTTCTGTCTATATTTAGAGCAAAAATGTACTTTCTATGTTCTCGTACTTTACCACAGCAGTCTTTCCACTGGACTACTAGTGATGTTTCGAGCTGCAAATGAACCGGCTCAACTCGATAAGTGATGGTTCATGTTTGTTTGTTAAATAAATGAGCTGAGTTGGAACAACATTTTCGAGCTCATGAAGTGAAGGAGCCGAGTCCAAACAACCTTTGACTTGATTCATCTTGTTTGGCTCACTTACTTGCTCATGAACAGATGATTGCGAATAGACTCGTGAACATGGCTCATTTGTCACTTCGAGCTCAAGCTCCAGAATCAAGTTTGAGTTAGAGATTCGCTAAATGAGGTAGATGAGTCAAGCTCGGCTCTGCGAGCAATGTTTTAGCTGTGCTCAAACAATCATACTGAGGCTCAACTTTAGCTTGAGCTTGAATAGCTGTTTGATTGATCAAGCTGAGTTCGAATAGCCAGATTCTCGTCCTGATTGTTGCCCTAGTGATGTTAAAACCAGGATGTTTAGACTATCCTCATAACTCTGCTGAATCCATGGGCAAGCAAGAGACAACCTGGTGAGCTGCAATATCTTAGTTGCCAGAGGAAAAGAAAGCAAAAGCGTTCTCTTTGCTAGAATGGATTATTTAATTTCATATACAACTTCGAAACCTGAATGGCTTCATGTTTTAGGTTGAATTAATAATGATCATGTTGCTCTCTTTGTCCAACTCTTGTTTATAGGGCAAAATATGATAAGATTGGCTTTATTAAGTTGTTTATATCCCCTCTACATATTATTCCGTAGGTCTTTGAGATCTCTTGCCGCTGTCAACATTCAAATAATCATTATCATTTTATTGATGATTCCTTTGGGCATGCACTTTTTAAATTTTTAATTATTTTAATGAATTTGATGAACAGTAGCAAAGTTATTGACCATAACATGTGTTGGGACGATTCGTTGTGATAATTGCAATGTCTACTATTGAGTTTTTGCCAATTTGCTTACACTTGGGGCTACAACCAATTGCACATAATGCAACCTGCCTTAGCCCAACCTAAAATTTGGTCAGGCTGGGAAGCACTTTTTATAACTTAGGTTGGGGCGGTGTTAGAAATTCTTAAACCGACCTAAATTCAGGTTGGGCTTTGGCTGATGCCTCCGGCAATCCAAACTTGATCACATATATTTGTGTTTCTATACTGTTTTAATAAATATTTCCTTTTTTGTTTTGTTTTCAGCAACCAAGTAAAGATGTTTTTAGAAGGTTGTAACAGAAAGTAAGGATGACAACATGAGATTTATCACTCATTTAAAAGTCTAAAGACAAATCTTAATCTCACTAACCCATTTTTTTCATTCTCCACGAAGTTCAGCTGCCCTGTTGTCGCTGTCCATGCCTCCGCTGCTTCATGGGGAGTATATTGAGGATGGATCCCTGGTAGTCATGGGAGATTTGGAGTTGTATCATTTTATTGAGTGCTTTGCAGAGGAGATAGGCTTGGGTTTCCTTGGGAAGATATACGAAAGGTTAAAGTGCCTTTTAAATTGTCGAATCTATTGCATTAAAGGTTAGTTTGACTTTGGACAACTTGGAAAGGAGGGAAAAGCTCATTCCAGATTGGGGTTTCTTGAGCAAAGAGACGGAGCAGACCACCAATCACCTTCTACTTCATTGTGACCTATTTTATGTGAACACAGGCAACTATGTAGGGTGCCGCATGTATCTGACTGTCGGATATACAAAACCCACATCCCCAGCAACACGGGAACGAAGATAGATATGCATACTATTTAGTATTTTTCTTCTATTTTATTAAGTAAAATAATGTTTTCACTTGTTTGAAGCAAAAGGAACATAAAGAGTCTTACACACGTTCATATATTACATTTGAACTATCAGATGCTTGTTAAATGTATTTCTGACCATAGGTGTCAGACACATCCCAATTTCTAATAGTTCATGGAACATAGATTATGACGTTCAAGTGATTTATGATGGATAGTATTTTTGTTATTTTTAGTGCATTGGAATTTGTCCAGGGCAATGGACCTTGTGGGTATTTAGATGGGAGTCACCCTTGTAGCAGCAGGGCAAGGCTTGGCAGGTTGCGCATTTCTGCCTCAGGTGGTGGATTTGAAAGGAGCAAACTAAGTACACCCTTGATGATGTAGTCTATCCTGTCTAGAGGCTGAAGAATTTTATTCTTGACACGTCATTTTATAATTTGGCATTTTCCACATTCTTTACTCTTTTCGTAGATTTTTTGGGTGAGTGGATAAATGGAGTCTAGTTTTTGGCTCTGGTTTATGTTGTGTGTACATGAATTGAAACCCTCTTGGGACTTGTGGTATAATGCATCATTACTTTAGGGGAAAAAAGGAACAAATAAATTTATGTTCAATTATTGGATATAATCCTTGCATTTGTTTTCTCCTAATGGTGATAGGGTCACATTGTTAATGGAGCCAAGGTGCCTAGTGTAACTGGGGTCTCGTCCCACATCGGATACAGATTGGGAGGTCTTGGGCTTGTATGAGAGGGTAGGTAGCATCACCCAACTACTTAAGCTTTTGGGTCGGATGGCAAGCACCGACCCGTTATAGTTGGTATCAGAGCCAACCCAGTCCCCTATCCGGAGGAGGAGGGACCATCCAGAGTCCAGTGGAGCCCAAGCTACTTTAAGATCCCAGCCCATAGAGTTGAAGCTTGAGCTGAACTTTGGTTGAGAAGCTTGAGTTGTGACTCGGTTCTGTTGGGCTTCAGCTGAATTTGTTAGATCTAGGATTGACCTGTAACCTGAGCCACTTGAGTTGTAGCTGTACTTAACTATATGCACCATCAATATATATATGCTGCTTAATTTACAGTTTAAAGATAAAAAAGAAAAAAGAGATTATTTGAATTGAGCTCATTTTGTAATCATTTATAGGTGCATAGATTTATTTTTATCTTAAATGCTTCTTTGCATTCCATTCTTAATTTGACACATTTGATGTTGGCTTTTGTTCCATGTTCAGGTAAGCATAGAAGAAATAGCTTTGAAGATTTTGATGAACATCCTGAGAAAATTTTCCAAGCAAAGTTTGGGAGTCGATGCTATACCTGGTCTTTTAATTCATGGGAGGAACAATCTTTCCAAAGTTCAACATCTGGATTTGGGTGGAGAGAGAACTCAAACTGGACTAATAGTAGAAGTAAAAGAAGGAATTCTTCAAGTGAATCAGAGTCTGATGATGAGTCTACTGTTGTAGGCTCTTGTTCTGATAGAACTGTACTTGGTCTGCCCCCAAGAGGTTCTTTAAAGATTGAAGACGTCAAAAATGCGTAAGCCCTACTCTTTAAGCATAAATTAAACTTTATCCAACAATGAAAATTGAGTATAAACTAGACATTTGAACTTGGTCTTCAATTTTACAAGATTGCTTATATATATTCCAGTTATATGGATCTTCCAAACTCCATCAAAGTAACTACTAGGAATTCTCTCATCTTGCAGTTTCCGCTTATCAGCTTTAAAGTGGCATCCTGATAAACATCAAGGCTCTTCACAGGTCAGTTTGTATGACTTCTAATTTCCACTTTTCTGTGTTTGTTAAGTTTTTTTGGGTAATGCGAGTATATAAAGATTGATTGAATTGCCAAGTCTTTTGGGTAATGTGAGTATATAAAGATTCAATGACTTGTATGGTTGGTTATTAGCCCCATCTACTTGTTACTTGTTTGCTCTATTGAGGGTTTTTATTCCGTGGAACACTTTGGCCGAGTCATGGCCTTAAACATCTTCCAGTTTATTACCATAATCATCCCTGATTAAGTTTGGGCCATGGATTATCACGAGCTTGCTGGTTACTTATTGGACCATGGCCAATGCAATAGTTGGCTGGACAGAAGGGATCCGGATTGATGGGATTCCTATCTACCATTACTAATGTTCACGCATATCTCATCCAATCTCTCTAGTTAAACTTGCAAAGACTGCTTTGTAACCATTGGGATTAACACTGGATAAACCTCAGTTGATTTGGTTTTTCTTTTAGATTATTGGCAATGTTTCTATTGGATATATCAACTTTAGGGAAGAGTCTTAACTTTGATTTTAGGTTATCGATTTCTCATGGAAGGTGAAAGTTTTTTTTTTTTTTTGTTGCACTTGAAATTGCAATGATCCAATTTTATTTTTATTTTTGTTCACCAAAACCATACTTTGGAGGACAGGTTTTAATGTTTTACATGGTCGTATTAATCAGTGTACAAGATGACTGACATGACTGAAACATTTAGTGATAATTATTGGATTTATTCAGTTTTCTTTGTTTTTGGTCTAGAAATTCTTTTTGCACTGTGATAATATATATATATATAAAATTTATTTGATGTTGATTTCCTAACTAGATAGCCATGCATGTCTGCAGGCAATGGCAGAAGAGAGATTCAAATTGTGTGTTAATGCATACAATTCACTGCGCAATTCGCTTTCCTCAGTTTGAGCTCAAAACTACCATTCTAGTGCATACAGCTACCAAGTGTTTGTTCCATTCAAATGGAGCTTCAACAATAGAGAGGTGTAAAATTCATTTATTTTCCTTTAATTATTCTTATCTTCTGCATGACTTGGTGCCAGTTCTGAATCTTGAAATTTGTATCAATCCTAATGGTTCAGCCCTAGTCATACTAGCCTGACTCTTATTAATGGATGGTGGTGATCCACATCTGATAGTTCAAATTATTTATTTTTCTATTGATTTTACTGTTATGGTCGTTGCTTGCAGAGCCAATAGTAGATGGTAATATATACTGATTTTTTTAATAAAAAAAATTTGACACAAAAGAATATCAATTATATTTCTCTCTCCAAGTCTGCATCTCGCGTTGGAGGGATAGTGGTGTATTTTTTGAACCTGAAAACAGTCTTAGCAACTCAAATAGGGTTGATTTATAAATTGAAAGTAAGACAACTCTGACTGTTTTTATATATGATATTCATCATGTCATCTTTCACTCGGCATAAAATCAGTCAGTGTCAACTCCAATAATTGTGAGTTAAGACTGAAATCAACGGTTGAATTTTTTGACATCATCTTACAAGGACTGCTTTGTGAGTGTGGTTGAGATGTTTATGCTTAGGATTTTGCCCACGAGGGGAACAATTCAACAGCCAACAATCATACCTTCAATCTCTTTTACACGAATCCTTTCAGTAAATCACTTTTCCATTTACTTTTCCATATATTCAAACTAACTTTGTAGATGTTGAAAGAAAAGAGCTAAAATGGAGCCAGTTTGACCAATATCTGATTTGATGAAAATTATTACTATGAGTTTGGATTTTAGTTTTAAATTCAAATTTTTAAATGGGTCCAATATAGATTCGCTTGGAAGATCCATCATGAAAAAGTCCAAGTCTAATATCTATATGAGTAGACATAAGTTGGATTGTGTTTAACTTCACCCAACTCAACTCAAGTCAAATCACATATTCATTTTATTAACATCTTGCTTGGATTATATGAATCGAATATGAATATGAATATGAATAATGTCCATAAGAATCCAATTCGAATTCGGATCCATATAATGCATATATGAATTAGGAGCTAAAAGAAATTTGCTCCATTTCATTTCGGAGCCTCAATAGCCAAAAATCCTTATACTAAATTCCTTTCACCAAAAACAATAAATAATAATAATTACTAAACTCGTCCCCACTTGTCACAATGGAGGCAGTCTGGCCAACTGTGTATAATTTAAATAGCTAAATATAATCACAAATAAATTCAAGATAGAATTTTGAATAAAGTGCAAAAAAATTCTTGAACTATTATCCTTTTGTATATAACCTTCCGAACTATAAATTGTTCCTGAACTAATAATTTGTTACAATTAAGTACATACCCATCACAAAATCTTTTTTTACCCATTCTTATTAAATGATTTTTATTATCTTTTCTTTTATCTAAATATTAATTATACCATTTACTTTAATTTTATTAGTGGTATCAATTCATCATAACAATGAAAAAAAAAAATACACAAAGTTGTAACTACTACCAAATTTATTTATTTTCTAAAATGATTAACTTATTATTAAAACTTTACTATTTATAATAAAACTTATTATACTTGGTTTAAAAAAAATTTATCATAAAAAACAAACTTTTTTTTCCATACAATATATTCATGAAAAATTAAGAAATCATTTAAATAAAAAATACTTTATTTTTCATACAGTATATTCATGAAAAATTCAACAATTACTTAAATTGTTTTAAAATTTTCTACTTAAAATTTTTATTAAAATATTTAATATCAAGAATTAGAAGTAAATTTATGCAAATTTGATGGAGAATATGTCATCAAAATAGTATGAATTTTCTTTATAATTTATTTCAATAAGAAAAATGGGTTAAGTGTAATTTAATAAAAAATGACGTTATGGTTATTTAGAAAAAAATAATCCCATCACATGACAACATAAGCGTATTATGTAACAAAATATAGCTTAGGAGGGTAATTTGCAAATTTAAACATAATTCAGGAGTTAATTTTGCACTTTATCTTAGAATTTTTTAGAAAAAAATTAAATATAAAAAAATATGTAACAACTACAAACATAAATATTGTTAATTTTATGATTATGATTTCAAAATAATGGGAAGAAAGGAGTATTATATAATTTTAGTTGAGAAGTGAAACTAGAACGAAAGGACACATTTTAATATTTTGCAATTCCATTTTGCTAACATAAGCAAATATTACTTTTTTGACCGCAACGTGGTAAGAAATTTATTACAAATACTAACTTGGGGAGAAGTAAATGCGATTTCAAAATTAACAGAGGAGTGTTGGTGTAATTATGTGAGAAGTATGTATCATGAGGAGCGAATGTAATTTAGTCAAAAGAAAACTAGGACAGGTGACACTCTAACCTATGGACTCATTAGAGAGAGAGAGAGAGAGAGAGACGTTGGATTCTCAAAGAGAGAGAGAGAGAGAGAGAGAGAAAGTACAGAATTGAATTGTATTTTACTGCCACTGCCATGGTCAGTAATTGAAGCAGTCGGAGGTCGTTAATTGATTGCTAAACATTCAGTACTACATCATATGTTATTATATTATTATTTTTAAAATAAGAAAAAATGTTACTAACAAATTACCCAAAAATAAATAAATAAATAAATAAATTTGAGTTATGGTTTAAAGCCTGAATTGAGTCATGAATTTGGAGATTCAAAAGCCAAAAACCAATCAAGATTTTCACAAATACCACATAAAAACAAATTTCCATCTCAATTTCCAAATTAGTGAACCCAAAATCAATCAAACACAATGCCATGCCAGTGCCACCAAAATATGTATGTAATACAAAAATGATGATTGACTACTAACTACTACTAGAAACAAAGAAGAACAACAGAGGAAGAGACCATGAACCCATAGATCAAAATCAAGAACCCAAAATGCAAAGCCCAGTTCCTCTTAAACTTACCGAAGTAACTTTCTGGTGGCTCTTGATAGTGTATCTCAAACTCTTCCCCCAAAACACCACCACCACCGTCATCGCCGCCACCACCACCACCACTGATTCTCATCTTGATCTGCCTCAGCCTCTCAGTGGCCAACCCAAGGGTGAGCTTGTGACACCGCCTCTGGTACTTGAACCCATTGATGCACCTGAGGGTCTGGGCCACCGACACGTAGAAGATGAGGTGGGCCAGGGAGAGGAGCCCAATGGGTACCCAGCAGTGGCGGCACTGGAGGCGAGGGGACTGGACCTGGGACCCGAAGACCAGGCCCAGGAAGAGGAAGAAGAGCTGGAACAGCTTCCAGAGCTCCTTCTTCTGTAGGTCCACGGCCCGTTTCTTCTCTAGGGTTTTCTCGAAATGGAGCTGGATTATGGTGTTCACTGCTTGAAGGGCTGTCTCTTTTGAGATCACATTGTGCTGCTGCTGCTGCTGCTGGTGGGTCGACTCAGCGTAGTCCGCCATTGAAGGATGATGAGATGCTTGTGTGAGGAGAGACAAACAGATAGAGAGAGAGAGAGGGTTTTGGAGTAGGGGGCACGGTTGGCCCGAATGTCTAGATATTATTATACGGTTGTTATATAATATAATATAATACTATATGTTACTGTAATCTAACGGTTACAAGCAGTAAAAAGTTGGGCCTGTTGTGATTTTGGGCCGTGCCCAAGTCAAGAGGGTCAGCAATTTGAAGAATGGGTGAAATTAAATAGGTTCAGCAATTTGAAGAATAAAATAACTCTTACTTTATAAATAAATAATAAAAAATGTGAAATAACAAAAAAATATTTTTGAGTTTTAAAAAAAATCTGACAATCACCAATTTTCAATAAGTGGTAATTTGCTTCTAATTTTAAAATTATAAAAATTTATGTGAATGTACCAAATAGTAAAAGTGTTGTTTTTTTTAACATATTTTATAGAGCGAAAATTTTTATGCACTTTACTTTTTTTTTAAAAAAAAAAAGTCAAATAAAAGTGGACTACTCCGTATCAATTATCATCTATATATATATTTGTTTCTTTGCCATAAATAATAGGAGTATTTAAATTATAAAATAATAAAGAAGTTCAAAGAGCACCCATTTGAAATGGCTTCTTGTTACCAAAATAAATAAAATAATGATAAAAAGCTGAATAGATTCTAGAATTATCTCATATATCGATAAAATTTAGGATTAGAGGTTTAATATCAACATCAATAAAAAGCAATACATATGTACACATTTATTTGCTTCTCTCTCATATTTCACCAAGTACATGCCAATTAATATATTTTTTTTATTACCAAATGCCGCCATCATACTAACTTTGAAATATCGCAAATTGACAGTAATTCATATATTTATATGCATAAGTTAATTATGATCAAATGTTTACTTGGTTTGAGACACATCTTAATGGAGGCAAGTAGGGATAACAATTTTGTCAGTCCCGTCGGATTTTTGTTCCATTTCGTCTCGTTTGAGGTGGGTATAGGAATCATTTTTATGCCGTCGGGACATGTATGAGAATGAAAATGTCAACCTATCATAAATACGAGGCGAGTTCGGTCTGTGATAGAAATTCGTCCCGTACCCGCCCAGCCCCACCAATCTACGTGTTATATAATTATAATTTATATTATATATCCCTATCTCAACCTTTAAGTATAAGTATATAAATTCTTTATATTATTCATTTTTAGGTTTTGATTAGTTCTTGAATTGGAATATCGAGTAAAAAAATGGTGATTGATTTTCGAGTAATTTTGATTTTGTTTTTGAGAATTTTGAATATAAACTTTTATTAAACTTTTTATGGTGGAATTATGTTGTGTTTAATTTAGTTGTATTAAACCGTCTTTAACTGTTAGATCAAACTTGTTACTGAGGCTTTTTTATTGTGGAATGTAAATATGTAGTCTTTGGTATGAGCTCTTTATTCTGGATTTAATTGTTGAATCATACTAACAAGCTTGTAATATTTTGAATTTAAAAACGTTAGATCAAATTTGTTATTGGGATTCTAATCTCTGTAATGAGAATTTAATTGTTGGATCAAAGTACCAGCATTGTAATATTTTGAATTTAAAAAATTATTTGATGTGGTACAAATTTATAAAAAATCATCCCCGTTCCTACCCCGTCCTGTCCTAAAACTCGCAACAAATATAGTAATACTATTAAAGACAATGATGCGATGATGGGTTTAGACAATCCTGCCCTTTGCCATGGCCAGGGTGAAAATTTTGAGTCTTTTTAACTTTCATAATCAAAATGTATGATGACCACTTATTACTGCATACAGAAAAAATAAAGAGAAAGCGATACTATTACTGCCAATCTACCTAAAGGTGCACCCATTTTCTAGTGGTGTAATATAGTGCAATATATATTAAGCAATTTAGGTGCTCAAAAGCTATATGTCCAGGGTGAGTTTGTAATGGTGTTGTATATTACACAACTAGGGCTGCAGCTCCAGCAGGCCCAACTCGATCAATTCAAGTTCAGGTCAATATTTTTTTAATTATGAGCATAAATTATAATTTAGTTTGGACTTGAGTTGAAAAATAAGAATCTAATTTCATTTCAGGCCGAGCTCAGATTACTGTGTCAGTCAACCCAAAGCCCAATCCAAGCTCGCCTCGAATTACAAAATCCAAAGAACCCAAACACTAAACCCAATATTGGTGTTTTAGGATTTATAATATTGCACTTTTAGCTTTTGGTATATTTGTCTATGGACCATGATATTATGTCATGCCAATACTTCAATTATTTTAGTTGTGAAAAAGTTAAAATTATTTCATTATAATTACAACAACTCAAATTCTAATCCAAAACTCAAAATTTTAGTTCGATTTGCGAGTTTGAATTCAACGGAGCTTAAAAAATTAAGAATAGATTATACTTGAATTGATGATCGGGTTGAATTAGATTCGGATAAAAGATTTCATAACTCAGGTTGAACTCGAGTTGAGCCTCCAACCTGTAGTTGCACCTCTACACACATCTTTCAGTTTGATCAATATTTGTGACTTTTGATTTTTTTAATTATTTGTTTATTTTTATTTTTTGACTACTTATTCTTCTCTTTTTTGGTACTCTTCTTAAAAGCTATTTCTAACATAACTTTCTCAAAAAAAAAAAAAAAAAAATATATATATATATATATATATATATATATATAAAAGATGCATTATTAATCTATACTGTGCATTTTTCCTTTTTTATTGTATTTTAAGTTAGTCATTTCCCATCCAATGTACTTGTTTTTGCAAACACCAACCTATGATGGGTTCCCATGGATTCATGGGCCACCCTTTCAACTTGGAGCGTTGGAACAAAATGGTTATCATGTTGGTGGTCCTCTAGAATATAAATTAAAATTATTGGAATACAAAACCAACCAAAATGGTGAAATTTGAATAGAAAATTTCAAATTTATTTTCCGAGCCTAAAATATCTGCAATATTTGCAATACACCCATTGATATATCTAAAATTTTGAGATCTTATTATTATCATTATTATTTTTAACAAAAAATTTTGATATCTGCATATATTCTAAAAATCAGTATTATCTATAGCTTTTTTATTGTTCCAAACCCTAGGAGTAGGAGTAGCACAAAAAGAGGGTATTAGCATTATTGAGCCAGTGATAAATCACTAACACTTTCCTCCTCGTTGGGGGCTCTAGCAACGGATGCACGTCGGAGCTGGGGGTATTTTTTTTTTTTTCTTTTTCTTTTTCAGTTGGGGCGAAGAATGTATGTTGGTCTAAGTTGCGACCTTTAAAGACCTTTTAATTTTCGTTTTCCAATTTTATTGGAGAGTTAGAAAGGTTCCGAATGTGGAATTTTTTTCAATATCCCTGAGTACTTACTGTGAAGTAATTATTACAAATTTCTAATTTCATAATATCATAGAAAATAAAAAAATTTGTATTGACGAAAGGTACTATATTCTTTGTACTCTGGGATACCCAAGGTTTGATAGTGCTGCAAATAAACTGAGCTGCTCGTGAACAATTCGGGCTTGGGTTCGTTAAGGGTTCAGCTCGGGTTCGTTCGTTAAGCAAACGAACCGAGTTTAAGCTCGATTTCTAAGCTCGTTTAGTAAATAAGTTGAGCCCGAATAATGTTGGGCTCGGCTCGTGTAGGCTAGTGAACATGATCTCGTTTATGTTCGTGAACATGAGCTCGTTTAGAGCTCATTTAGAACTCGTAAACTTGTAAACATATTCATAAATATAGGCTTGTGTAGACTAGTTTATGTTCATGATCAAGTTAAAATGATCTTGAACACAAGTTTGAATGATTTTTTTTTATTAAATGAGTCGAGTCCGAGCTTATCAAAATAATGATGAGTCTGAACTCGAACTCAACTTTTTGAGTTCATCACGAGCTAGAGCCGAGCTCGAACCTGAACAAGTTCAAACTCAGCTCATCTCGACTCGATTCATTTGCAGTCCTAGTGTCTGGTGAGAACGTTTCAAAAACTAGAAAGCCTAATACCTTGTGATAGTGTATTGGCTTGGTTGTGATTCCATAACAAGCATGGTTTCTGTAAAAATTTCAAAACTTGTCATTTAAAGTTTAAAAGTACATATATTCGTTAGAAAAAAGTTTTCAATAGTTAACAATATTTTAAAATATATACAATCTTTATATTGATTTTTCAAATGATATATTAGACGCCAGAATGCATGGGATTCATGGGTTGTTTAACAATGTGTATAAAGAATTTGGGTCTTTGATTTTTGATATATATATATATGTGTGTGTTCATACCACGCTTGACCTTCAAAAAAGACTAATGAACTTTTTAAATATTCAATTGGCACTCATTGCTGAGTAAAAGAACGTGACACTCCTAGCTGAACTATTCAAACCGCAAATTGGTGATCAGAAGCTTACAACAAGAGTAATGATATCCATACCAAAGATGATTAAAAAATGTTGATGAAATGATACTATAATTTTCAATTTCATTGCTAGGGTGCACATGGACTAATTTGGTTTGATTTAGATAACCAATCAATTTTAAAGGTTATGTAAAAGTTAAAATCGAGCCAACGTGCGGCTTAAACTAAACCAATCCAAACGGTACAAGAAGGATTTCAATAGGTTCAGTTTTATGGATTAAGCTAATATGAAAATATAGTATAGTATTACCGACATTAAGTAGCCTACATCAAACCCTATTCGTCCAATTTTGTGACAACGATAAATTTCTCATTTACCATTTCAAGAGTGCAAAGAATATAACGATAATGTAATATGCAGGGGTGGCAAATGAACGGATTCGGGTAATTCATAAATGGTTGGGTCATAAACGGGTCAATCAATGAAAGATTCAAAAATTTAAGTTATTGGATAGCATTACTTACCTGATCATGTATACAAGACCCCTCTAACATTAACATTCTCCCTTATCTGAACTCTCTCGTTACGATCAGACCATATCATGTTTGCTCGTCCTCTCTAATTACGAGAGGACCCGGTAACGTCTCAAATTTGGACTCCACTCGGGTGGACGCTAGGCGTGGCACCGGATGAAGGATCGGATCTGACTCTGATATCAACGGTAACAGATTAGGTGCTTACTAATGACCCAAAAATCTAAATTATTTGATAGTATTGTCTACAAGCCCATTCATATTCAATCATTTTCCCATCCGAACCCAATGTGAGACAAGACCCTATGACAACAAGCCTAAAGTAGCAATTTTCAGTGCCTAAATTGCCAAATTTTTGTGCCAAATTATCCCTTGAGTTATTGTTCGTCAACTGGCTATCGTGACAACATATAGTGCATTATTTTATATATATATATCCTTATTTTAGAGAGAGAACAATAATTTTTCTGTACTGATTATATTTCTGTTTAGAGAGTGTAAATCGGTGAACTATGAATTCCAATCATCCTTATTTTACTGTACTAATATTCATAGTCTATCGTGACAACATATAGTGCATTATTTTACTGTACTAATTTAATAGATATTCTGTATATTCATCCCTCTCTCTCTAGACTATGAGCATTATTTTCCTACCATGATTATACTTCACGATTACTATCATGATTATCATGATTAATTTTTCTGAAAAATTAAGAGGTTATACATAGAGAGAGAGAGAGAATGGATTTGAAGAGACGATTTGGGGGCAGTGAGCAGTCCAACGTGTGAGATGATCCGCTGAAAAATTAAGAGGTTATACATAGAGAGAGAGAGAGAGAATGGATTTGAAGAGACGATTTGGGGGCACTGAGCAGTCCAACGTGTGAGATGATCCGCTGTTCTTCTTTTTTAAATAAAGTTTTACGAAAGAGTCCTTAAACTACAGAATATTTTATTCATATTTTTAATATCATAATTATCATTTTTTATTAAAGTCACAACACTTGAATTCATTGTCAGGTATTTTTTTCTCTCATGTTGAAATTAGATTCAGTATATATATATAAACACACTATATGTAAAATATATTATATAATAATTAAAAGTAGATTTAATCACATAATAATATAATTTCTAAAAGTTTTCTTCTTAAAGCAAATAATATTTTCTTGACTTACTTATTGAATTATACAACAGAGTTTCTATTTAAGTAAAACTAGAGTTTTCTCATTCTTCGAATAAAAAAAACTTAATTTTCCTTTGATTTCAATTCAATTAAATATTACTATGCATGGTAGAGATTGTTTTACTTTTAATTTAATGTTATAAATAGGTTTTATTTATTGATATAAAATTTAATTTCAATTCAAATATCTTTTTATTCTAATCACATACTTTTATTATCTTAATTATCGATATTTTCTCAAGTCATTATTTTCAAAATCAACTCAAAAAATATATTCTGAAGAAAAAAAAATTTCACCATTACCACGAGAATTAAAAGCATTTAATAATTCATAGATTTTAAAGATTTTTTCATATTACTTGTTTTAGCAAGTTCAATAATTTCTTTTAACTTGGATATTATGTGATTACTAAAATATTTCATTTATATACGCAGAAATAAGATAAATGAATTTGAATTTTAGGGTCAAAGAGTCCCAACCTTAATAAAAAAGGATAATTATGACATTAAAAATATAATAACCAAACATTGTGTAGTATACGGCCTATTTTGTAATTTTATTTAAAAAAAGTGAAACACTTAATAATATTGGTAGAACTTGAATATCAGCTGTCTTTATATATATATATATATATATATATATATATATATATATATAATATTTCTGTTTAAAGAGAGATTGACCCAAAAAAAATATATATATATATACTTGATTTGTGTATTATATATATATACACACACTCACGCATATATAAAATTTTTGAGTTGTTAAAATCATTTATAAGAGAGAGAGAGAGCTGAAATAGTTTAGAGAGAGAATGTTACGACTTTTGCTGCAATTATGTTTGGGCGAGCTGAGATAGTTTAGAGAGAGAATGTCACGACTTTTGCTGCAATTATGTTTGGGCTACTGTGTTTGAGCGAGTTAAAAGTAAGTACGCTTTCAACCTGCTAGCTACAGTACTGATGCATTTATAACCCATTTATTTAAATCATTCACTGTAATGAGTTCGAAGATTTGGATAGAATTTGCCAACCTTACTAACATGCTAACAAGAAATGGAATATTGTGTTAGTGAAGCGCTAGCGGCCTGAACTTTTAAATTATAAAAAAACTGTCTCCTCTCTCTCTAATCTCTATCTTCTTTCTTTCTCTCTCTCTCTCTCTCTAATCTCTCACCCTGCTCTCTCTCTATATTTTCTATCTTCTTTCCTTCTCTATCTAATCTCTCACCTGTTCTCTCTCTCATATCTTTCTGGTCTTCTTTCTTTCTCTCTCTAAAAATCTAACCTAGAAAGAGAGAGAGGCAACATAAAACCTTCATAAAAAATTTCTGGCAAAATAAAAACCTTCAAAAAATCTAACCCAAAGAGAGAGAGAGCAGGCTTGATGAATGATTTGGGAGGGAAAAAAACCATGATGCCGGAAAGAATTTCTGGATTAGATTTTTCTAGAGAAAAAGAAAGAAGAGAGATTAGAGAGAGAGAAAGAAGTGAGAGAGAGACAGAGCAGGGTGAGAGATTAGAGAGAGAGAAAGAAGTGAGAGAGAGACAGAGCAGGGTGAGAGATCAGAGAGAAAGAAGATAGAAGAGAGAGAGAGAGCGGGGCGTGAGAGATTAGAAAGAGATAAAAAGAAACAAGATAGAGATGAGATGAGAGAGAGAGAGAGAGAGAGTTTTGTGTAGTTTAACAATTGAGATCTGCTGACACGTAGCCGAGTGTGCTGTGACGCTCCTAGCACTCGTCATTGTTTTAGTTATGTGATTCTGTGAATGAGGCAGGATGTCAATGGGCGGGTTCTGGGTATTCTTTTTCAAATTCGTTTTACAAGTAATTTTTTTTTCCACATTCATTTTGTCGCGTATGGCACCGGAGTCGGATGAATTCGAGATGCCTCTATATATATATATATATATATATATATATATATATAGAAATTGTGATAGTTAGATGAAGTGATTTTAAAACGTAGATAGTAAAAAATATTTTGAACTGCAGAATTAATTTTTTAACAAATTTGAACCATTAGATTGAGTTTTCTTGTCTTATTTGCTTTCCTTCTATATAGAATAGATATATATATATATATATATATATATATATATATAACAATAATAATAGGGAGCTGATATTGGCACTCCACCAATATCCTCGGACACTCCACTCCTATATTTTTGTAAAATAAAATTACAAAAGTGGTCCTATGTTATACCATTTTAGATTCTTATATTTTTAGTACCCTAATTGCCCTTCTAATTCAAGACTCAATTTTAATTTTATTTTATTTTTCTTAAAAAAAAGTTTTTTCAACTTTTTTACTTTAGGTTTACAATATAACAATTCATTTATTAGCACCCAAATACTATAGTTTAGACATTTTTCAATTGAAACTTATTGTTCGTGTCCCTATCCTATATAATTGAAAGAATCCAAAATTTAAAATATTCTATTTTTACTCACCAAACGTTTAATTTATTTTTCATGTGTCTTATTTATAAAATAACATAAATTAAAATTTTGAAACATACCATCAATTTGTGAACAAACAAAATAGAAAAGAAGGAGAAGAAAATAAAAAGCAAACGAAGAAAAATATTATATTAATTTTTTTACTTTTATCTTTTGAAATTTTGGTGCAAAGGCTCCTTAGTTAAATTAAGACAACTACAATTGAAAAAATATTTTATAGAATCATGTTTTTCTCTTTTTATCTTTTAATTTCTAAAAGTTCTCTATTTTAAAAAAAAAGATTTCCTTAGATTTCTTAAAGAATTATATATCATAATTTTTATTCAAGTGAAATTAAACTTTCTTTTGATTTTAAATATAATAATTTTTTTTTCAAATAGGTTTTATTCATTGATATAATGTTTGTTTCTAACTCAAATACATTTTTAATATTTCTCTAGGTAATCTATTATTAACAACTTCTTCCCAACTTATCTAATCATGTAACTTTTATTATCCGAATCGCATACATTTGATTGATACTCTCTAAATTATTATATTAAATCCTAAACTTTTTTACTTCTAAAATAAATATTGATAAATTGATTCAACATGAAAAAATAATATTTTTAAAATCAATTAAGAAGTATTTTCACACCAAAAAAGAACGTAAGAGAGAAGTTGTAATTTGGAGTTAAGAATTCTAATATTATTAAATAAGAGCAATTAAGGTATTAAAAATATAAGAATCAAATATTGTATAGTAGAGAGACACCTTTGTAATTGTACTTTACAAAAAGGTGAAAGTGGAGTGCGAGAGGATATTGGTGGAGTGCAGCTCCCTAATAATAAATCATAACTAATAAAAATAAAATAAAATTTATAGTTAATAAAAGAATATTTATTTATATATTTATTATTAATCGGGGTAAGTTCAAGTCTTAGCGAATTTTAAATTCTCTTTTTAAATTCGTCACTAATCTAATTAGTATAATCTCAAATCCGTCCTAGTAGTCCTGTTGGAGACCGTGACAAATTAAATTGATATACTAGAACGAGGGTTAATGTCTGAAAAAAAGTAATATATATCATTGATTTAATGTAATGAAAGACTACTCACGAAATTCCAACCAATCAAATCATAAAAAATATATATGTATATTTATTATAGCTCGGTTTTGTATTGTTTCGGTTCTTCTGATCTTAATCTAATGCTGCGTTTGGTACGCAACAATGGAATAGAATGAAATGCCAATATTATCTTTTTTGATCTATTTATTTGTTTGGTAAGAAAAATAAAAGTGAAAATGACCATTTCGGGTCATTTATTTGGAATGAAAAAGAATGAAAATTCATTCCCAATAAATATTAAAAAAAAATTAGTTACCAAAAATAATATAATCATCATTCCATTCTTGCATCATTTTATGTTTGAAACTAAACAATAGAATGAGAATGATCATTTCATTCTATTCTCATTCTCATTTAATTCTCACTTTAATGGAATACTCTTTTCATTCCATTGTTACGTACTAAACGTAACATAACAGTGAACGGAACTCATTGTTTTATTATTTTTAGAACAAAAAATGAACCATTAATTATTCGTTTCAGATAACCGAATCAAATTGCACAGTTTGAATTAGATTGCATTAGATTAAATCACGGTTTTAACGTTAAGTAACCACCACTATTCCTAGCACAAGTTTAAAATGGATTGAGTTAAAAGTTTTAAGTTATTTGAACCCAGCTCATCAAAAAGCCTAATGAGTATATGCAAAAAATAAAGGTTTTTAATTGCACTGGCCTTTTCAGCCCAATATGGGAATGTAGATACCAAAATTGTGCCCATCTCAAATGTAAATGGAGGATGAGTTTCAGATGGCCTTTTGAATGTTGTTTTTCAAGAGGTTAGAATATATATAACCTCTTAGTTTCTAAGATGAAAAACAACAAACTCATTTGACATTCAAGGTTTACTTAATGGGATAATCATTTTGGCTTTTCAATTGTATTTCTAGGGAGATCTCAACAAGCTCGTCCTAGTAGTGACACGATTTCTCTTGAACCTCGACATCAATAAGCAGGATAGACTCTTAAATGATACGTTTAAGAATAAATCGAAAATTAAAAACACAAATAAGAAAGGAATAATTACACGAGACACATAGATTTATATCATTCAACTATTTTTTTTTGCCTATATCATAAAGCAATCCGAAAAATTCAATATCAATAATATTGGAGGGTTTACAATGAAAAACTCTCTAAAATTTTATAAAAAAAACTACGGTGAAAAATTCTATTAGATTGAATTTTGCAAAGTGACAGTATAATCTGAAATTGTCATTCAGCTTCACAACCTCAACAAAAACAATATTGACTGGCGATTGAACCGCACATTTTGTCATTGTCGAGATACAACACGGCCACAAAGGACTATGGTTAGTTTTTTTGAACAGGGCCGGCAAGGCATATGCCCATCTGCTTAGTTGTCGTACGCCATTGGTACATGTGAAAATTGAGAAGTGGCGGGCGTAAACAACTTCATAGCATGATTTACTCCCCAGGCAATTGGTGCCCTGACATTCATGTGAACAAGTCAGCTGCCTTTGGATCTTGGAATTTACACAAAACAAAGAAGGTCATGTGAGTGATCTAACTTTTGTCCTTTTCAAGAAGGGACTTACCAAGTAACCATATATTCTAAAGGCCATTTTGCCCCCCAATGAAAGATGTCAATTACCAAGTACTGTTAATTTTTTAACACCTGAATGTCAACACATGATGATCATAGGATTCACTTAGCATCAGTAATGACATCAAAAAGGCCTTTTGCCCTAATCAATGGTCAATTGCGGATTGGTACAATTTTCTATGTAGTAGGTAGCTTCCAAAAAGTAACAATGTCATCAAAGAACTGAAACATCCCATGCTGGTTTTCTTCAGTCAAATTCAATGAGAACCCGAAGAGAGCCATTTTCTGGGTGGACTAAAATATCACTAAAATAAAGAAACTAGACATTCCAAGAGGTGACTCTAATAGCTAACGAACAACATTAGGTCTAAGAATCAAGTGGGGTGAAAAAAACTTTTAAGTGAAGAAGAAGAAGACTAAACTTAAAATTCAAGTAAGTATCAAAGTTCTTGTAGCATTTAAAATTCTTTTAAAGTTTTCAGCACTTAATTTTTTTAGTATTATCAACCAAGATATACATGTTTACAAGTTATCAAATCCAGTGACTCATGGAACTTATCTTAATTTTTTTTTGGGTCAAGATAAGCTTTTGTGACTGTGATTTGTGTCATGTGATATGCTTTTGTGACTCTAGTGAAAGCATAAGTTTGTGTCTTGTACTATTTGCATGATTCCTTTGTAGACTAATTGACGCCACCCATTTTTGTGGGCCAAAACCAAAACATTCTAGAATTCGTTGAATTCAGATAAAGCCCAATTGCTGATGGAAGCTTTCAATATCAAATCCACTTGATTAAATAAAAGAGCCGACAAATTATAGATTAAGACACCATCAACTTGATTGATTAGTGCTTGATTAATGCACTTCCCCTTAAAACAATAATTAACTATGGGAA
This sequence comes from Cornus controversa, assembly GCA_026545225.1. NCBI lineage: Eukaryota > Viridiplantae > Streptophyta > Magnoliopsida > Cornales > Cornaceae > Cornus > Cornus controversa. The sequence continues at coordinate 109,266,018 of CM048845.1, read as the reverse complement.
TCATTCAATGCGCATAGGTCACAACAACTTGCCATGTGAGTGAAAGTTGCGGCGCCCATTTTCTATGACCACTTTGAAATTAGATTTTATGATGAGAAAGGGAAGAAGAACAAGTCAATCAATCATGGGGGTACAAGTGTAGAACCCCAAAATCATGTGTTTTGAAATTCTATATTTGTGTCTGTCTACTGCTTTTGCAATACATTATACGGCTTAAGAAAATTAATTACTGTACAAGTACTATAAAATTATTGTATAAACGATGCAAGTTGTCCCCGTGATTGATGAGAAGAGAAGATCAGGTTCGTAAATAAAAATATAGCTTGAAAAGTCAATTGAAAGTAATATCCAATCAAAGGTAGTGGGTTAGTTAGCTTGTTAGGCTGCAGGTATAATATAATAACCACTAGATATGCAATCCTTTCATTGTATCATAATTACTGAAGATGCATATCCTTTATTGATACAAACAAACACAGCCAACCAATTTCAACTTTTACACACATGGGGATGTATGGTATGGTATGAACTGTCAAAAAGGCAAAAGATGTATATTACATCACACACCTACCACATTATTATTCTCTCTCTCTCTCTCTCTCTCTAAATTTTACTCAATAAATGATGGGTGAACACATATAACCAGAAAGATGCCAGTGGCCACTTCTCGGATAGTGCATTCATATATCAATATTAGCTATTACTCCAAACCCAAACGGATCTGACCCACATCTTCAGGGGACAGCCATTGGAATCTGACCCACTTCCAAAGGGAGGCATACCACTTTAGCTTTATAGAAAAGGCTCTCTCTATCTTGTCTCTCCTCACTCCATGGTTGTCCCTGAAGAAGGATTATTAGCAACAATTTGATAATTATCTCCATTGTCATCGTCATCATCTCCATCTTCGTCATCTTCTTGGTTTTGATCAACATTTTCGCTTCCGCCCTCTTCTTCTGTGACCGACTCATCCCGTTGTTGTTGGTGTTGCTGCTTCTGCTCTTGATGGCCCATCATTTGCAATAATATGTCTTCAGGCTTCAAGCTATTATAACCTGAAGTGTCTGAATTTTCAACCCTCTTGGACTTCTGCTCATAGAGAGACTCAAGCATGTGAAAATAAGGACACGTTTTTGAATCTTCAGGCCTTTTCTTATTGCTTTCTCTTACCCTCTTGAAGTACTTGTTTATATTCTCCCATTTCTCTTTACACCTCTTCGCGCTTCGATCATAACCAATCTTCTTCATGGCAGATGAAATCTCCTCCCAAAGAGGCCCTTTAGGTCCATTGTCTTGATATTGGAGGTCAAGATTGGTCCTAAGCCTAATCAAAGCCTCAACTTCCGCCTTAGGCCACCGCGAGGGGCTCGCCTGAAAAGGATTTTCCCCTACATTGTTCTCTTGTTTTTCAATAAGTTTGTCGGATGGAGTTGGGTTTTCGGGCAATTGCACCACTAGGCTATCTTGCTCTGAGATCTTCTTCAATAATGTAACTAGGGCAGCATCCTTTGCCGCGGCAACAGCTCTTCCATGGGCTAGTATCTCTTGTTCTCTCTTCATTCGAGCCAATTCTTGCATCTTCCACGCTTCTTCTCTGGCTATCCGATCACTTTCACATTTTTCTAATGCTTCTATGAACTTGTTTTGCAAATCCTCTTGCTTCTCCAAGACTGACTTCATTAGTCTCTCGAAGTAATCCGCCATTTTTCTCTTTCTCTTACCCGTGCCTTCGGATTCTTTCCCGGAGGAAGACGTAGTGGATGTGGAGGTGGACATGAATTCTGGGTTGGGGGTTTGGATAGAACAAGGTACTATACCTTGAGAAACATTCATGGGTTTCAACATTTCCGTACTAATAGTAGTAGCCACCCTCGCGGGCATTTCCATTGTTGTTTCCGTCATAGAAGATAGAATTCTGTTCTCTGAAGGCGATGGAAGTGAGGGTTGGTTGTCGAAAAGCTCCAATTGCTCGAAAAAACGGTAACTTTTGCCATTTTGTCGACCAGATCGGCCTTCTTTGGTTCTCTTGTGGTACTTATAGATGTTCTCGAACTTCTCTTTGCATTTCTTGGCACTTCGATGGTATCCAAGCTCAGCTAATTTCCTGATAACAACAGTTCCCAAAAACTCCATTTGCAGTCCTCTTCCAACTTTAAAATTACCATAAATGCAATACATATATATATATACACACACACACACACAACACACAGTACAAATTACAACTAATAACTAGGATCTCATGAAGAAATGATAGCAAAATTTAGAAGATACTAAAATAATTTAAGACGCATTTGGAACTTGGAAGTATAAGTAATTTCAAAGATGAAAAGGGGTGGTGGTGGGAAAAAATAATTGAACCCATGGAATATTAATAAAAAGAAGAGATTTTTTTCTTTCTGGGAAAATTGATCATACAGGTGAAACTCAAGTTGGAGTATGGAACAAATGAATTCATTTTTCCAATCCCAAAATTTTCTGTAATTCTTTCAGGTGACACATATACATATACATATGCACACAAACATATGTAGAACTATAGTTTAACTCCTCTTACAAGTAAATTCTCTCTCTCTAACCAGCAGTTCACCAAAACCGAACAAGAAATCAGTGCGAATGAATAGAAATCCTTACCGAGAAACGTCGTCCCAAAGAGGAGCTTTGATAGCTGAGTCCCGAAATGCAACGTCCATATCAGACCTTATCTTCAAGAGAGCCAACGTTTCTTCACGAGGCCATCGGTTACCGGCAAAATTCCGGTCACCCTCTTCCTCTCTCCCTCTCTCTTCTTCTCCGAACCCACCTGAAACTGACCCATCACCACTACCCACCTCGCTTTTCAGATTCCCGGCGGCGGTAGAGGCGGCGCCACCACCACCTCCACCAGCAGCAGCAGGCGGAGAATTTTCCAACTGTTCTGAAGTCCCCCGCATCAGTTCACTTGGTAATTACAGCTCCGAAATTGAACAAAGATTGGGTGAATTTCTAAGGTGAAGACTTGCGAAGATTGATTGGGCTGTGGTAAAATTGATGGGTTTGAGTTTGGGCTTTTCTTTCTTGCTTTTTCTCTCTCACTTCTACCACTTGTTTTTAATTGGTTTAAGTAACAAAAAAAGATGTGAATTAGGGTTTCTTTTAAGGGGAGATAAAGATAAAGAGTTGTGATCATGTAGGGTCAAGATTGATGGGTTTAGATGACATGTAAGAATTTGTTTGGTTAGGTAAAAGTATTTTTTTCTCTTCTCTTTGACTTTTCTTTTTGAGCCCAATAAAGCTTTGACAGTTTAACAAGTTAGAACTTTTTTTTTTTTTTTTTTCTCCAAGTTAACAAGTTGAGCTTGAATGACTTGTATGAAATATTTGAAAAAGTAAAGGGTCAAAAAGGGCAGGAGAGATTAAAAGATTGGATTAGTCATTGAAGAGTTGCCAACAGGTGTAAAAGATAGGACGTGTGAGGGCATGACATAACAACTGGGTTTTTGTAATTTTGTGCATTGGAGATAAATTTTGTTAGTTGCCGGCCCACGCAGCCCACATTCGGCTTTTGGAACCTTTTTTCAGTTTTCCCACAAGCGCTGTCTATAATTTATTTTGGGAAAATTGATAATCTTTCTATTTTTGTCGATTTTTGAATATATATATATATATATGTGAGAGAGGGTGATGATGTCATTATAATAATTCATAAAATAATATCATGATAACGTCATCATCTCTCTCACATTTATTCATTTAAAAATTATCAAATTCGACTTTTCTATCACCGTTCTTTGTTTTGACAATGCTTGTTTAGTGAATAGAGTTTCTCTTTTAAATTAAAGTCATAATGATAAAATGGCGTATGTATATTTTAAATTTAAAATATAAAAGAGAAAAATGACATGTATATATATATATATACATATTTTTTATATATTTTTTAAATCGTTTAAATTCAAAACAAGGATGTCTCATTCTTATTCTGTGCCGTAAAGAGATAATATTTATACCCACCACTCATGTAGCCAAATATTGTCCAATTTGTATTACCCAAATTATAAAAAATCTCTTTCTTGAATTTACAGTAACCTTGATATTTTGGATGTGGGCCATTGAAGAAAATGATTTTTCAACAGTGGAAGTCTTGTTCAATAGTTGTTTGTGTTTGTGGGTCAGCACGTTTGTCAAATAATTGAGTTAAACTTGATATATGTGAGGTTTCAAAAACTTTGAGACAATAGTATGTGAATGTGTGCTTATCTAAAAAGAAAAAGAAAAGAAAAGAAATAAAGAGAACTTCAATTTTGATATACACTCTAAATTGATATATTAGCTAAATTATTTGGGTGTGAAATAAAAATAAGTTTGCTCAAAACTACTGCAAAGTTGAATGGGCAAGCTCAATTCTCATTTGACTATATCTACAACTTCACTTTCACACAAAGTTTAAAAATTCACACAAGAAAAACATTGAAGTTAAAGTAATGATTAAATCTAAATCAGACTAAGGCCCTGTTTGACAGAGCTTTTGTTTCGGCTTTTACACTGAAGAAAAAGAGAAGTAGAAGTTAAATCAGGAAACTGATACCCCATTTTTCTTTAAACGCTCTTTTTGGACTCTGAAACTCTTCCGTCTTACCAATCCAAACACTCTCCAAAACGACTTTTGGACTTAAAAAACCAAAAGCCGCTTTTCAAAAGCCAATCCAAACAGGGCCTAAGTCGAAAATAATTTTACGTGAGTGAAGTGATGGATCCCATAACATGACATCACCATAACATCATGTGGTAAAACCATCCACCTCACTCACATAAAAATAAAATCGAACAAGTCGGATCAACCTTAAAATCATAATTCTTAAAGTTATTAATAGTGGGTGTTCATTGTTTCATTAATAATCAAAATGTTTGTCGTTGTTGTTATGCTATTGGGTGATTTTTGTAAATGCATGGTATTATTGTTATCATATTGAATATTTTTATACAGTGGTATTGAGATAATCAAGACTATATACATCATCAACATATTGGTGAAAAAGAGCATTTTAAAAAAATGAAAAATAATAAATCTTTCTAATTTTTATTCTTCTTTATTTTTCTCATGTTTGTTGATGACAGAAACATCACGTTATTTTATTTACTAAAATATGGTTTTTCCTTCAATTCCAGTGAGCGTATTGTTACCGCCATCTCATACTCAGCCACTCAATCCCATGGTGGAGAGGTGAACCCTCATGAAGACTTTTACTTTTTCAAAAGCTACTATCAACAAACTCCAAACAAAAGTCTCAAATTATTTAACTTTGGTAGATGTTGGATGGTTGGATATGTACGCTGAAGTCAAATATCTTTGGCTGGCTATATATATATATATATAGATATATATATATATATATCAAAGAAGCCCTGAATACAAAGCTATTAGTAGATGAAGACTTGAGGAATTGGTTTACGTAATCTGAATGTCAAGGTGTCGTTCTCAAACTCTGTATATACCAAGAGAGCAAGTGTGCTATCGTAGATAATTAAACTAAGGTGCCGTGTGATAAATTTAAAAATTAAATACAGTGAATTTTAAAAGCTGAATTTTAAGTGTTGAATTTGTTAAGTGATAATTAAAAAATAAATATTTTTTTTATATTTGTTTTGAATTTTCAACGTTCAACATTCAGTGTTAAATAATATCTCTGTTATTTAAAATTTTATTCTATTTTAAGTGGTGCATATCGTTTTTGATGATATTCAAATTATGTATTTAAAAAAATTTAATTAAATAAACGTTTAATCTGTTCAAAATTAATCGCTTAATTGAATTATCAAACAATACTTAAATCTCAACCACAAACGAATAATATCGTATATCCTATGTTGCAAGATTATGTGCATTTTAGATAAATAATGCAATATTGCATCCTAATTGCAACACTTATGTAATATGATACAAACACACATGCGGACACATTTACTTCTAAATGCAAAACTTATGTGTCATATTATTTCAACATTATTGCAAATATATGTATATATGTATATTCAACACTATTAATTAAAAAATATAACACTTTTTTGTCGTTGTTGTATCTTTAATTCAATAGTGATGCATAATATTTCATCTGATGAAAAAATATAAGTTCAAATCTTATTATTCAAGAAAGGGAAAAAAGAAAACAAATTTTTTTAGTTAAATTTACAGACGAATTGCATAAAAATCTCTTTCCTTGGAGAGTAATTTAGTAATTGTTCATTTTAAGTAACTCCCATCGGTTAGTTGAGGGAGGTTTTTTTGGTAAAAAAATAATAATCATAATAATATTCATAAGAAGATATTTTTTGAAAAATAATTTAATTTTACAGAAAGTATAGTACAGAAAATTGTGTATGGGATCCGAGTCCACTCTCTAGTGTTCCACACGCTACAGTGGGACTACAAATGATTTTGACAAGCCATTTTTATGGACTACTTTATTTTTTTCCTCCTTTCAAAATATCTTAAACTTTCTTCCATAAAAAAGATTTATTTGATTGAAAATATCATTTTCATCTTTACTATTTTCCATTTCTTCATGTTTGTTACTAAGATTGCTACGCAAATGGGAAATAATTTAATCACATCCTCAGCACCATGTCTCATAGTGTTGCAGATTTGAACATCATGATCAATTTCTACAAGAAATGCTTATAAAAAAAAATGAGCGTGATTAAGAATATGTATCTAATCACATGTGTCTTCACTGCCAAGGGTCCTAATGTTATTTTCTCTACCTTGCAAAGTAAAATGTGAAAATTGAAGTAGGCATAAAGGCAATGAATTTGTGAATTTCTTGTGAGAGAAAAAATAAAGTATAGTAAATATTCATGATGACAGTTGAACAAAGTTCAATTTCCTTGTATAGAGGTTTACTACGTGTTTGTGATTATGTAAAAAATAAAAGTATCAAACTAGGTTTGTACATAATTGGGTAACATATAATAGGAACTTGACAACTTTTCTAATTTGTTTTTAAAACTTAGGGGAAAAAAATTAATATTGGAAGCTATTACTTCGGCATAAAAAAAATATTAATGATTGAACTTGAGCATATAAAAGTTTCCGCTATTTGTCAGGCCTGAAGCCTGACAATTTTGGTCTGACGCAAGCCCAACCCTATAGGAGGGTGGGTAGGGCTTGGAGATAGACGCACCACCTGGCCTGGACTATCAGCCCGCACACCTAGCAATGCCTAGCCCATTCCTTAGACCCCAATATGCATAGTAAATACTTATTACTTTGGTTTCTTTTAAACTAAATTAGTTATTTATATCAGTACTTATATATATATATATATATATATATATATATAGATATATATATACTAGTAAAGTTCACAAAAAAGTACAATAGGCAAGGAAAAAAATGAAAAGCAGAGGACAGCAGCCCAAAAAAAAAAGAGACAAATTACACATACACGAACCACCCTCCCTCCCTCCTTGTGTCTCCCATAATTACACCTACTTTCCCACTGGACAACAAATGTAAGAAAATTTTAAACTTTGTATGGACTGATTTGCATGTCAATTAAGTAGTTAAAATTATTTTTTATAAAGTTTTTGAGGGTCGAAAATTATATTTCAAAATCGAATTGAACCACTCTTTTATGATTCGGTTAGATTCCACACTTTTAACGGTTCAATTTTACTGTTAGAATAAGTTCAATTTTGATTTAATTTGAATTTATGCCGAATGGAATCTTGTGCACTCATAATTAATTAGTCCTAATTGTTTCTTTGAACTATCATTTTCGTACATGGAAGGTGATGTTGGAATAGTTAAAACTTATAGGTGTAAAGATTCTGCTACAAAATGAAAAAAAAGAAAGAAAGTCTATAGATTTTATGACATATTAAAATGTTGCATTTTCAAAATAAGGGTGATGTATTTTTCAAATAACAATTGTGGTATAAATTTTACCAACAAAAAGAAAAAAGTGTACTACATATAATAGGTCACACATGCACCGAAAAGTAATTGTACTCTCCGATAGGATTGAGCCTCCTATGATTAAATTACGAACGGCCCGAACAGAATATCCAAACTTCACTGGTTGGTAGGCTAAGCTGCATAAATATATATATATATATATATATATATATATATATATAGAGAGAGAGAGAGAGAGAGAGAGAGAGAGTTTTAGAGAGAGAAAGAGAGTTTTAGTCTTTTAGATGGGGTTAACAAAGGCGGAGGTTGAATCTTCACTGACATCAAAGCTGAATCCCTCTCATCTCGTAAGTTATATATTTTTATTATTATTATTTTACTTGTTAACTTTTTGTTTCATTGCACTCTTACTCTTCTCTATTTTTCATTAAATTTTTGAGTTTGTCTATCATCAGAACACCATCAAACTCAGAGCAACTAAAACATTAAAGTCTATAGGTTGAATGTTTGGGTAAAGTTGATGTTAAATAAATCCCTAATTGTTAATAAATTTTCTCTGATTGATTCGTTGAACTGCTGTGATTGATGATCCAGGAGATTAGGGTTATCCGTTAAGCTAAGCACACAAAATCCAATTGTCAATAGTCAAATCTGTATATTATGTTGATTTAACAGCAACAAAAAAATCGTAGTATGGGTGAATTGAAATTCACAAGCAATTTAATATCATGGACAATTTTCTTGTTGGGTTGGTTCTGTGTGCAAAGATTATGCGAGGGAGTTGGTATTTGAGGATGTTGAACATGTATGCCAGTAACTCTATCATTTTCTTATTAGAATAACATTTTAGGTGACAAAAGGGTGGATAGTGGAAGATAATAAAATGAAATCAACTTGTAACTGAACATTCTCAAGCATATAATTTCTTGATGGGTTGGTTCTGTATGAATGGTTAAGCAATGAAGTGCTTATTTGAGGATGTTTATCAGGTGAACCAGTAACTCCTATCATTTTCTTGTAAGAAATAGGTATAGAGTGGTATATTAGGACTTCAATTGTCATTATTCGTGATAGTGATATTTCATTGTTAGAGGCACTTTTGCTCATAGGGTTGTAATTTTCGATGTTATTATAATGGTAAGAAGATTTGAGGACAAGAGGCAAGATTGTTCTTTCCAATCCAGCCTCTCTTCCTTATTCTAAATCTTCTTTTTTAGTGTTGGCAGTTATTTATTTTAAGGATTGAATTTTTACTCTAACAATCCCTTATAAAGGAAAAGGCAAGAAAATGTTTCATGCTGTCCAAAATCCATTATGTTGCATTCTGATGGAGCAATCCAGATGATTTTAACCGTGTCATACTAAGATCCAGGGTAAGAATATTCCATCAACTTGTCCTAAAGAATATTTCATCTACTTGTCTCTTGTCTAATTGCAATATACTTTTATCTTGCATTCTAGGTAACATTGGCAACCTCCTCTTTATGTGTTGTTATTAGAAACATGCTGGTGAAGCCATTAATTTTTGTTTCCTTTTCTTTCCCTTTCAAATATTGAAAAGCTTGAACAAGGGAAATGCAATTCCTTTACTTTTTTATACTTGAATCCTTCTATGTGTTTTTACTTGTACCAAGGAGAATGCATTTCCTTTTTTTATGTTTTTTTATACTCAGTTTTATTTCCTATTTTATTATATGTTTATGAAGTCATTTTGAAATTTCTTTCAATAAAAATTTTCTTTTTAGTTACTTAATATATCCCTTATAAGAAATTATGCTTATTTTATAAGTCGATTTATTGTTTCAATTCTTCTTTATTCTTGAATAGTTAAATGCTCTTTGTATTTTTTATTTTTCAAAATTACTATGATTTTTTTATATATAACATGAACCAATTGGTTCCTCAAGGAACTCCTGTTAATCCTATATAGAACATTAGTTTGTTTGAGTTAATTGAAACCTGTTGACATGAAATAGATTCCCTATTTGAGTATTTTTGACAAAGTTAACTATTGGATGGTAGTAGCTTAATTTTCTATGCAATTAGGAAGCAGGTAAAATTAAAGGGTAAAATGCTCAAACACCCCTTTAGGTTTGGATTTATTACTCACAAATTAAACTTGTGTAAAAAAAGGCTCTAACACCCCCTCAGGCCCCTAACACCCCATGTTGCCAAAAATACTCTCAGATTCTTTCTCTATAAACTATGTAGCTTAAATAATAATTTATTATTAAATATAAACTATGTATCATAAATAATAATTTATTTAAAAAATAATATATTTAATAATAAACTATGTAGCATAAATAAAAATTTATTTAACAAATATGTAATTAATAATAAACTATATAGCATAAATAATAATTTATGTAACAAACTATGTAAATAATAATAAATTTTATTGCATAAATAGTAATTTGTTTAACCAACTATGTAACTAAAAATAAACTATGTAGCATAAATAACAATTTATTCAACAAATATCTAATTAACAATAAACTATGTTGCATAAATAATAATTCGTTTTGAATTATAAACTATGTAACATAAATAATAATTAATTTAACAAATTATGTAATTAAAAATTAATTTAACTAATAATGAACTACGTAGCATAAATAATAATTTATTCAACAAATATCTAATTAAGAGAGAGAATCTAGGGTATTTTTTGTAATAGGGGGTATTAGGGCTAGTTTTACCAAACTTGAGGGGGTGTTAGAGTCGTTTTTGACACAGGTTTAATCTGTAAGTAATAAATCCAAACCTGAGGGTGTGTTAGAGCATTTTACCCAAAATTAAAATATTGATACATTCTTTCCCAGTAGTGATATTATTTTTATGGATTTTCCCATGAGTAGTATCATGGGCTAAAATTTCTGAATCAGTTTTCTTGAAGTTCCAGAAATCAGTTAGTCGATTCCTAGTTCAGTTATCTCTACAACTTGCTCCTAAATACATGCCTAGAACTTCTTCGTAATTTATCATTCAAATCAGATAGGTATCCATCATGATTACAGGCACATTTTTTCTCTTACTTAAGTTGATGATCTTAGGAACACTTGCTTGAGATATAGTTTAACAACTTCTAAAAAGTTTGAATTGTATTTTTGCTTCAGGCTCAAGGGGCTTTCCCTTGTTCTGGTTATGGCAAAAAATACTTGGAAGGATCCTAGCTTTAAATTTAAATCTTGGGGTTTATTGGAAGCCAGAAGGGTAATACTGATCTCAATCATAATGGATCGCCAAATTATAATTAGGATGTGCAGTGGTCAAAGCTCAGGCTACAGAAAAATGTAGGTTCTGACTGTCACCTTGTGCAAATAATACCAAAAGTTAGTTTTGTACTCAATCCACTCCTCCCATGTCCCTGGGTTGATGGAGGCTAATTGCCTTTTATATGCATATGCCTCCTGTTAATTCCTTGAGTACTCATGTTTTCAGTTATTCTCCTCTCATATTCTGTAATATCTTATATTTGTTTGTTTGCTAGTTTATCTTAAATATTATAAGAAATTCTTTCAATGCACATACTTCTGTCAGAAAACATTTACTGATGAAAAATTGTTAGGATGCTCTTGTTTCTTTTCATATAACTTTTCCATCCCAAGTCATTTTGATTTTTGGTTTTCTTTGTCAAACAACTACATAGTCTAGAGGGGTGTGCTGGCCTAACTGTCTTAGGCTGTGCAATGGACTCACTTCTCTTGAAAAGTCTGGATATATGTAGTATTTAGTATGGAGCACCTAGTAATTATTATAATTTCAAATTAATCAGCACAGTTGCATATCTTTGCTTTGATGTGTTTTCAGTTCGTAAAAACTACTATGTGGCAGTTTAATAGCTTGCATAAAACCTATTTCTTGGCGGACTGTATTGATCTTAGATATTTCAAGAGAAGTAAAAAGGTCAGATACCACCTACGTGGGATGGGAAAAATGAAAACAAGCTTTTGGTATTATTTTGCACAAAGTGGTTGCTCTCATACTTGAACTCATGTCGTCATGCTTGTTAGACCATGCTTTTGGCATTGCACCAAGCATTGACTCTTAAATTTCAAGAGAAATATTATCTAGAACATACAATCCCTGCGTTGTATTCTCATTTGCATTTGTTTTGATAAAATAAAATCCCTGAAGGTAAAGCAAAATAAAAATTACTTCTAGTTTTTACATTGGAGACTGTTACTTGGAGGGGGGGGGGGGGGGGGGGGGTCTATGGTAAATTATCCTAATTTAAAATATTCAAGACAATGTATTGGATAATCTAATTGTGCAATAATGTAGAAAACAATGCAATCAACAATACACAATATAAATAAGATAGATATAGAGAAATTCAAACACAATCGACACAAGGATGTAGCGTGCTTCGAAATTCCCTACTCCACGACTCAAGATCCCTCTTGAGACTTTCCCAAATCTACTATGGCTTCTCCTTGTGGGTGGAGAACAAACCTTTATAAAGAGCTTACAAGCTCTTCTTTTCTCTTGCTAAGTGAAGGCCTCCGCTTAGGCTTCTATGGTTCAACCAACCCTTTACAAATGATTGAGAAGAATATTTATAGCACAATAATTGTCTCTCAAAGATTGATACACAATTTAAAGCTCACAAGACTAGTTATTAAAGAATCACAAGTTTGAAGCTCAAGTCTATTGAATAAGAGTGAATAGCAGTGAGTGAAGATCAATGAATCCTCAATATGGTAGCTCTATGTTCATAAATGCAGATATATCTCATATATATAGAGCTTCACTCAAATATGATTGTTGGAGGGTAGTTGGGAAGCATTAAATGCAAAACTAGTTGTTTTTTTTTTAATTTAGCAAAAAAGTAGGCGTCAGAAATGATGGAATAAAAGCACAAAATATTGATAATATGATGGAATTCTGATAATGTATTCCAAGGCAAATCATCTTTAGATAGGTGAGAGAAGAATATTATTCTTACAAAAGACAAAGAAGGAATAATATGTCTTGTCTCCCATAAGGTGTTATTCCACCAAAGATCAAACATATCTCAAAAAGCCAAGAGATCCTCACATGCAAAAAGTAGCTACAAGACAAAAGCTTCCAAAAGCATTTGCAAATGCTTCACTTAATCCTCAAGGCATTGGTTCTCAAAATTTATCGGACAAAGAAATTCAACAAAGTTTTACAAGACAAAGAAATATAGAGAGCTAGTGTAAACTGAGATCGAGAGAGGGAGCTAGTGTACTCTGAATACTTGTTTAAGCTTAAGAAATTTTGGCTTGCCTCGTCCTTCGAGAGACCCATTACTTGTATATGTTGATGTGAACTATTTTCAAGAAACACTATGCTTCTTTTGTCTTCTAGCTAAAAGAAGTATGATGTTTACTTTAATACCTGTGAGGCATGATCCTTTGTCTTATGAAGCTTTGTTGAATTTCTTTGGTGGATTTTGAGAATCAATGCCTTGAGATGTAAGTGTAGCATTTACAAATACTTTTGGGAGCTTGTCTTGTAGCTACTTTTTTGCGTGTGATGGAGAGCTTGGCCTACCTCGTCCTTCAAGGGACCCATTACTTATAGATGTTGATGTGAACTACAGGCACGGACATGGATACGGGTACAACACAATACGGATACGGAAAATCTAAAAAAAATAGGATACGAACAGGGCAAGAATACGTCAAAAAAATAAATAAAAATATAATATTATACATAAAATATTAAGTTTTATTCTTCAACCATATAAATATCCTTAAAGCAATTAAACAAAATATAAGAAGTTAAAATCTAGAAATCCTCTATCTTTTCTAATATTTTTTACAATGACTCACTTGCTTGAGGGTTTTAAAAATATTTTTGTTTTATTACAAAATGACCCTTATTTTCTAACCTATAAAGTTTTTAATAGTACAATCTCAACCCTATTTTATAGAACAAAAAATTACTAATTTTTCCCAAAAAGTATCCCGGCGTATCCCAGACGTATCCTAAACATATACTCGTGTATTCCAGACGTATTTGACATTCAAAAAATAATTTTAAAAAATGGGATACTTTTCCAGAGTATTGGACATGTATCTATATACGTATCGCATACGTGTCCAATACGTCTATGAGAGGTTTTTTGAAGTATCCGTGCTTCCTAGATGTGAACTATTTGGGGGACAAGAAACACTATGTTTCTTTTATCTTCTAGCTAAAAGAAGTATGATGTTTACTTTAATGCATGTGAGGTATGATCTTTTCAGGCGCCTAGAACTCAATCCTGAAACATGTTTCAGGCTTCTGAAAAAAGTGCCTCGGAGAAACTTAAAAGCTTTTGTTACTTTCATGTGCCTCAAAGTTTCCTCAACCTTAAACATAGATCCTTTTAATTGTTGGTCAAGTCTTTGAGCATAATCCTGGGTATTTGTGGATTGAAAATCAATTATCAATATATATTTTCTAAGTGTTTAATGGCCAATGTATGGTATGAATGAAGTGCATTATGGTCAATATAGAATTTAAGCTTCAAGCAAGTTATTCAACAATAACTTTGACATTTAAATCATCTCTCACCATACTATACTACCCCAATTCTTGAGGTTCCATCTTTTTCTTCATTGAATTTTTTTTCTTTAACGTCATTTTATTTGTGACTTTTCCATAATGTGAATGCTTTCTTGAATATAGAAAATCATTCTAAGCAATCACTCAATTTAGATGTTAGTCTTCATTAATGGTTTATTATCATTAAAATTACTAGATTGCCCTGAGGTTGAAACCTTTTAATCAACAGAGACAATATAGCTTTGCATGTCACGCCTTGATTCAACCCTAGAGACAATACAGCTTTGCATGTCACGCCTTGATTCAACCCCAAACCACCCAAATCCCCTCCTTTCTCCCTTTACCATAAACAAACAAATGAAGGCAACTATGGGGTTAAGTGTACTAAATATGCCAACAAAGATCATATTTTTGGCCATTTAAAGTTCTTTCACTCTTTAAATTCATTTCCATATGCATCTTAAACATTTTTGTTTGTCACCCTTAGTACTCCATGCAAAACATCTTTGACACCTTTACTTTGTGAATTAATGTTTTCATTTTTTGTGTTCCAGGAAGTAATTGACACATCAGGAGGGTAAGTTCCCACTCAGAAACAGATTCACTCTGCAATTAGCAAACTTACTGTGATATTCTTCTTTTAGTAAAATGATTATTCCTTTTTTTTGGTTATAAGATGCGGTGCTAGTTTCGTGATCGAGATTGTATCACAACAATTTGAAGGAAAGAGGTTGTTAGAGAGGCATCGATTGGTGAACGCTGCATTGACTGAAGAAATGAAAAACATCCACGCGCTTTCGATAAAGAAAGCTCTGACCCCCGAGCAGTGGAAGCAGCAGCAAGAGTCTGAAAAATCTCAATCTACTGCTTAAAACATGTTTATAATAATTCCAGTAGTTTAGAAAAGATTTACAATCACAGTACAATCCTTCTTGATTGACCATGTTGACCTGTATAATTTTGTGTTGTAAAGCGTTTCTGACATATATAATCTTAATTGGTTACGCTGTCACTAAGATTATAACAGTATAATCTTTTCCATGTGGAAATGCTCAGGTTTGGGTTATCATATTTCTTCAAAGTGGTCTTATTGCCCAGGATTTTTCTCGATAATATCTCTCAGGCAAACATTGAAGAACAGTTCTTTGATACGGTTGTCAACATTGTGATGCGCTAGTAGTCTGTTTTCTCAGGTCTTGAGGCAATCTAGAGGCCAAATTTCGTATGTGTTTTTTCATGTATGGCAATTCAATGTGCTCTTGATATCAAGATATTCAGTTCTACCTTACCTGTGGCTTTTTAGTCCTTAAAATTTGCTTGCTATGTTTCTAATGTTTTTTTTATGCATGAATAATCACTGATTCAAATTGCTGGAAAAAGCTGCTAAGAGGTTTTGGTGAAATAGAGGGTTGGCAATTCTTGTGCAGAAGTTTGCTTTCATTGTGACATACTTTTACTTTTCCTATATACTTCCTACACGAAGATGTAAAGGTTTTTTTTTTTTTTTTTGTCCTGACAACTAAGTTCCATAATAGTCTCTATCTTTTACGAGAAGAAATATCACTATGTCATAGGCTTTGGCTACGAGGATGTAGAGGTAAACGGTGAATTATAATTTTTTTTTTTTGGCTACAGCCGATGTATAATGATCTTTAAGCTCACAACCTCTATCAAACAAATTAAGCAAAAAATTTAGAAACCATGAAGTAGAAGCTCTTTAATGGCCCACTTTTTGTTCTTTAATTTTCCTTTTTTTTGCCATTATTCAGTGCAAATATTTTTTTGATAGAATAGTGCTACGCTAGCAGATCAAAGATTCTAAGTTATTTATTTCTCAAATCCCACATGACTTTCACATTGACGAAAGAAACAGTGCTTGACAAGTTATTCAGTCGGTAGAGACTGCCGATTTATAATTTTTCTTTAAAATAAGAAATGGCAGTTTCGGGGGTGATAAGATTTTGTCTTTTAATTTAAATATGTCTATATTGTTATAAATATAAAAATATATAGACTAGATAGTTGAGGGAAACTAAAGAAATATATATACTAATGCAAACATAGCTCACATATATTTATACACAATTCTGCCGCCCTCATTCACCAATCACCTTTCATACACATCGCTGCCTTGCAATTCCACACACACACAATTGTGTTCACACAATTCTCATATTTACATTCATGGTAATAAATAAGGTGGACCCCATCTTTTAACACTCTTTCTTGGAACTCACTACACTGTATAAGAATAAGCTTTGATAAAATCTTGTTAAGAAAATTGAAGGGGTTAAAAATTCAGCAAAGAAAAATGAATACAACATTCTTGTGTCTTTGAAAATGGTATTGGATAAGATATAATTGCCTTATTAAAATCTTACCACTAAAATTTAATGAAAAAAACTTTAGCGAAGGAAAAAGAATACAGTATATCAATACCTTTTTCAATGAATTGCTCTCCCTCATAAGCATAGTAGTTGCACTTATTTATCATAAAAGATTCTTGAGTCGACGCATTCCAATATTGTGTACCAACTTCTTGAATGTTATAGTTGATAGTGCCTTAGAAAATAAATCTGTTAAATTATCACTCGAACGCATCTACTAAATGTCAATATCTTGACTCTTTAAGAGCTCGTGTGTATAAGAATTTTGGTGAAATATGTTTGGCTCTACCACCTTTGATGTAGTCTCCTCTTATTTGTGTAATACATGTGGTATTGTCTTTATATAAAATTATTAGACTATCTTTTATTAAAGAGAGTTCACATGTTTCTCGAACATGTTGTATCACAAATCTCAACAAAATACACTCTCAGCTTGCTTCATGAATTGCGAGTATCTCAGAATGATTTAAAGAAATTGCAGTTATTATTTGCTTCATAAATCGACATGATATAACAGTGTCAGCATAAGTAAACACATTAACATGTTTGTGATCGAACTTTATTTAAGACGAAAGCTAACCTGCATCTACGTACCCAATTAATTGGGACTTTGATCTTCTTGAATAAAACAATCTCATATCAGTTGTTTCACAAAGATAAAGCAGAATGTGTTTGACCCCATTCCAATTTCTTCGAATTGGTGCAAAATTGTTGCGTTATATATACATATACATATATATATATATACATATATATATATATATATACATATACATATATATATATATAACAAACACATGGACATCATATACAAATATGGCATATTGACAAGCAGATAGACATCTAGAACGAGGATGAAAACTCATTGAAAAGGCAAAAAAAAATTTCTTTTGACTTGAAACATAACTATTCACAGTATATCACACTGTGTTCAACCAAGCTTCATGCTTGTAAATTTACTTTTAACTTTTCACAGTATTTCATTTTCGTACAAATACCCATTTGTATCTTACAGACATCTTCAAGTGTTTGGATTATATGTCCAAATACTTCACGCTTTGCCAATGAATATAATTTTGCCTGTATTATTATTATTTTTTCTCATTTTGGCCAAACATTTCTACGCAGACACTCTTTGACGTTTTAAGGGTTCAAAACCTCATTATCATTTGTAATATCAAAAGTAACTCAAAATGAGAATATATTGTTGATAATAACTTTATTTCTATCCCATCTTTTCTATAACTTATTGAGATTTCATCATTCTTAAGTACTAGTGCCTCTTGTGGGGCTACTTGCTTATAAAATTGAGATTGATCAATCATTTCTGTTGCACTTTTTGCAAATGTGGCTTCTTCAAGAGCACCAACTTTTATATATATATATATATATATATATATATATTTTTGTTTTTGCACTTTCCTCTTCTGGAGAATAGTATCTTTTGCACCAATAGGTCTACCACGCATCTGGTGTGTTTTAGAATCATCAGTTGTAGTACTAATTGATTGTCCTTTAGGGACATCAATTTTTGTTGAAATATTTGCAGCTGGTATATGTGATTTTTTTTTTTTTTTTGTATAAGTGATTGTATCTATCAATTGGTTTGCAATACTTAGCAAATGAATTATCATTTGAACTTCTAGTTCACACTGATTGTGTGAGGATCAAAATGAGATAAAGTCAAGACATTCCAATTAATCTAATGCTGCTCTTCTAGTTTTATCTTTCCTCCCCCTAATAGGGGGAAGACAGATTCATCAAAATGATAGTGAAAAAATCGTGCATTAAAGACATCACATATCGTTTGTTTAAGATATCTAATCTTAGATGGAGAATCAAAACCTACATAAATTTCTAATTGATGCTGGGGCCATCTTGGTTCGTTCTGGTGTCGCAATGGGAACATGTATAACACACTCGAAAACTCATAAGTGAGAAATATTTGGTTGCTAACCAAGTGCGAGTTTTATTGGTGAAAACTATGTTAAAGAGTTGATCTAATGCGAACCAATGATGTTGCGTGTAATATGGCATGTCCCTAAGGCAAAAAAGGTAGCTTTGTTATCATAAATAATGATCTAATAATTAACTGAAGACATTTAATAAAAGATTATACTAGATTATTTTAGGTATGAGTGTGTGCAATAGGATGCTCAACATCAATGCTAATTGACATGTAATAGTAATCAAATGCTTGAGACGTGAATTCTCTGGCATTATCAAAACGGATCGTCTTGATTAGATAATTCATAAATTATGCTCGTAATCGAATTATTTGATCAAGAAGTCTAGCAAATGTAAAATTATAAGTAGAAAGTAAATTAACATGTGAACATCATGTTAAGGCATCTATTAAAATCATAAAAATAACGAAATGATTCACATGATGAATTAATTGACCACATATATCCCCTTGAATTCATTGTAAAATTGTTGGGGATTCAACAATGATCTTTGAAGGGGACAGTCACACAATCAATTTGCCTTGTAAGCAGGCGGTACATAGATAATCACTTGCCAAAAGAATCTTCTAGGGGTAATCGAAGATCCATGACAAGTAATTTTTACCCATAAAAATTCAAACTTCGTAACATTTAACATTATCAGAAAACTTACATATATAATAATAACACATTTAGAATCATAAGGAGATCATATATTTATTGTGGAATTGAGATATGCATAATAATAATAAAAAGTAATCAACTTGAAAGTACTGGAGCATCAGAATCATAATAGTGTGATAGACCATTTAATAAGAAGATATGAAAGGGTTTTAAAAATTGTCCAATGTGTACAAATAAATAATAAAAGTCTCATTTATCTCAAAAGAACAAGTGGCCAAGTGATGAATTGTCTATCATATACATAGATGGAATCACACATGCACTTTAACAAAAAGGATTATTCAACTTTAGGAAATTGAATCAACACAGAACTATTCAAATTTTGGCATGTGGTCGTGTATATACCATATATGGTAAGTGGCATGTATGTAAAATCTGAATTTCAGCAACAATATACTAAAAAGACTGAATCTCAGTAAAAAGCTGAAACATGCATCATCACATATACAATTATACACAGTATATGCATGTCTATATATATATATATATATATATATATATATATATATATTCCAGTATATATATTTCTTTGCAAGGACTTTAGGCCAAAGCATATCTATTTTTGCACTGACATCAAGCCAGCAAATTTTGGGACTTTCCACTCGCCAAAAATATTTACTTTTTAAGTCAATAAATTTAGGATAAAATGCACTCACACCTTCTGAGATTTGTCCTAAATACATTTATATACAAAGTTTGTTTAAACTTACACTCATACTCCTAAAGTTTGGAGTTTGATGCACACAACCCCCAATTGAAATCTATAGGTCAAAAAATTATTTGAAATATCTGTTTTACCCTTCACTAAATGTAAAGACATTTTTAACCTTACTTGTCACGTTAAAATATTATATTGCTTCCAACTATTTTTTTCATTTGACAAAACTACCCTTATTACCTTATTGCTTTTCTCCCTCCTCTCTCACCATCAAAGCTCACTTTCTCTAATTCTCTCTCTCTCCTTTCTTTTTATTTATTTCTCTCTCTCCTCACTCTGTCTCTTTTTTTCTCTCTTTCCTGAATCACTCTCTCTACATCTAACCCCCCTCTCTTTTCTTTATTTTATCTACTTCTCTCTCTTAATTCTTCACCATTTTCTCTTTTTTTTCTTTTATTTTTTTCTCTTTCACCGTTGATATGGCAGTGCACTTGAAAATTGGCAATGATAGCATGGCTTTGGTGGTGGCCATGATGTCTCGGCAATAGTAAAGAGATGACAACAAAAGAGACCTATATGAAGAGTGTTACAAGAGTACAGGAGTTTATGAAAAAGTTAAAAGAGGATATTTTGCATTTTGCCTTTTATTACAAAGTATACATACATTTATTTAAAAAACTAAAAAAAAAAGTAGTGATGGAACTAATAAAATTAAAAAGTAAGTACTGAAAAAAAGAAAAAAAAATCATTCAAGATTAATAATAAAGAAAATTTTAGCCTCAAATTTTGAATTTCTTCAGATTGAATTTTATTTTTCAATGACAACTAATATTGGGTCATACACATAATAGAAAAATAATATAAATTATTTGCTAAATTGAATCACCAAAACACATTAGACTCCTTTCTTTATTTCACAATTCTTTTTTATAACTAAAAAACAAAACAAAAGAATTTAAAGAATTTTGTTGCCCCTTCACTGAATTCAGGGGACACTAATATAATAATATATCAGTTGAAGGGTTAATTTAATCATTTTATTTTAATAGATTTTTTAAATATAATATAGTTATTATATTGATGGGTAAAACTGTAATTTTTCATGCAAATTGATGATGCAATTTTGTTCAGGGGTGTGAGTGTAAATTTAAGCAAACTTTGTACATGAGTGTGTTTGAGGCAAAACTCAGGAGGTGTGAGTGTACTTTGCCCATAAATTTATGAAACTTCTGGTTGACAGAAAGTAAGATTTAGACTCAAGTGTACTTGAAATTTCAAATTTTCATAGTAGTTGCATTGATTTATCATAAAAGATCCTTGAGTCGACGCATTTCAATATTATGCACTAGTTTCTTGAATGTTATAGTTGGTAGTGCCTTAGAGAATAAATATGCTAAATTATATATCACTTGAACGTATCTGCTAAATGTCAATATCTCGACTCTTCAAGAGCTCATGTGTATATAAGAACTTTGGTGAAATATGTTTGGCTCTGCCACCTATGATGTAGCCTCCTCTTATCTGTGTAATACACGTGTAATTGTCTTTATATAATATTATTAGACTATCTTTTATTGAAGAGAGTTCACATGTTTCCCGAACATGTTGTATCAAAGATCTTAACAAAATACACTCTCAGCATGCTTCATGAATTGCGAGTATCTCAAAGTGATTTGAAGAAATTGCAGTTATTATTTGCTTCATAGATCGACATGATATATCAGTGCCACTATAAGTAAACACATTACCATGTTTGTGATCGACCTTTATTTAGGTCGAAAGATAACCTGCATCTACATACCCAATTAATTAGGACTTTGATCCTCTTGAATAATACAATCTCATATCAGTTGTTCCACGAAGGTAACGCAGAATGTGTTTGACCTCATTCCAATGTCTTCAAATTGGTGCAAAATTGTTGCGTTATATATATATTGACAAACACATGGACATCATATACAATATAGCATATTGACAAGCAGATGGACATCTGGAATGAGGATGAAAACTCATTGAAAAGGCAAAAAAAAATTTCTTTTGACTTGAAACATAACTATTCACAGTATATCACATTGTGTTCAACCAAGCTTCATGCTTGTAAATTTACTTTTAACTTTCACAGTATTTCATTTTTGAAATACTCATTTGAAGGTTACAGACAGCAAAAAAAAAATTTCTTTTGACTTGAAACATAACTATTCACAGTATATCACACTGTGTTCAACCAAGCTTCATGCTTGTAAATTTACTTCTAACTTTTCACAGTATTTCATTTTCGTACAAATACCCATTTGTACCTTACATGTCCAAATACTTCACGCTTTGCCAATGAATTTAATTTTGCATGTATTGTTTTTTTTTTCATTTTAGCCAAACATTTCTACGTCGACACTTTTTGACGTTTTGAGGGTTCAAAACCTCATTATCGTTTGTAATATCAAGAGCAACTGAAAATGAGAATATATTTTCAACAATAACTTTATTTCTATCCCATCTTTTTCTATAACTTATTGAGATATCATCATTCTCAAGTACTAGTGCCTCTTCTGGGCTACTTGCTTATAAAATTTAGATTGATCAATCATTTCTGTTGCACTTTTTGCAAATGTGGATTCTTCAAGAGTGCCAACTTTTTTATTTGTTTTTTTTTACACTTTTCTCTTCTGGAGAATAATATCTTTTGCGCCAATAGGTCTACCACGCATCTGACGTGTTTTAGAATCATCAACTGTAGTAATTGATTGTCCTTCAGGGACATCAATTTTTGCTGAAATATTTGCAACTGGTATATATAATTTTCTCTTTTTTTTTGTATAAGTGAATGCATCTATCAATTGGTTTACAATACTTTGCAAATGAATTATCATTTGAACTTTTAGTTCACACTGATTGTGCGAGGATCAAAATGAAATAAAGTCGAGACATTCCAATTAATCTCATGTCGCTCTTCTGGTTTTATCTTTCCTCCCCCTAATAGGGAAAGACATACTCATCAAAATGATAGTGAACAAATCGAGCATTAAAGACATCACATATCGTTTGTTTAAGATATCTAATCTTAGATGGAGAATTAAAACCTACATAAATTTCTAGTTGATGCTGGGGGCCATCTTGGTTCATTCTGGTGTCGCAATGGGAACATGTACAACATACTCGAAAACTCACAAGTGAGAAATATTTGGTTGCTAACCAAATGCGAGTTTTATTGGTGATGTGAAACAATGATGTTGCGTGTAATGGTATGTCCCTAAGCAAAAAAAGGTAGCTTTGTTCTCATAAGTAATGGTCTAATAATTAACTGAAGACATTTAATAAAAGATTCTGCTAGACCATTTTGAGTATGAGTATGTGTAACATGATGCTCAACATCAATGCTAATTGACATGTAATAGTCATCAAATGCTTGAGACGTGAATTCTCTAACATTATCAAGATGGATCGTCTTGATTGGATAATTCATAAATTGTGCTCGTAATCGAATTATTTGAGTAAGAAGTCTAGCAAATGTAACATTATAAGTAGAAAGTAAATTAACATGTGACCACCATGTTAAGGCATCTATTAAAACCATAAAATAACAAAATAGTTCACATGATGAATTAATTGACCACATAGATCCCCTTGAATTCATTAAAAAAATGTTGGGGATTCAACAACGATCTTTGAAGGGACAGTCGCACAATCAATTTGCCTTGTAAGCAGGCGGTACATTAGATAATCACTTGTCAAAAGAATCTTCTAGTTCTTTAGTGAATCCTTTTGTGATTTTTCAATGATTCAGCGCATCATTGTTGACTCTGGATGGCTAAGGCAATCATGCCAAAGTATAAAAATATTTGGGCCCTTTCACTTCTACTGCGTCACTGAATGTGATTCAATTGTTCTTATATTAATATAATATAACCCAGATAAGAAAACAAAGAATTTTTCTAATACATGATTATGGCATAAAACAATAGATGTAATGTAGAGATATTCAATACTTCCTTCATTTATCGTCTCAATATGATATCTGTTTCGATGTATATCTTTAAAACTCAACAAATTTCTTATGGATCTGGTTTAGTACGAAGCTCATCAATATATAATTTTGTTACACATGCTAACACAATATTGACTCTTCCAAAGCCTTTAATTAGTTTGCATGACCTAATATTATATTGACATTAACTTCAACTGATGTTATATGAGAAAAATATTTTCTATCTCGAAGGATAGTGTGTGTTGTTGCATTGTCTGTCAGACGTATATCCTCACCATTCATCTTGAGCTCAATCAATGCATTAGTTAGATCTATGCCTCTTCAAATATGCAAAGTTTATATTAAACTTAATTACATTAAAAGAAACATGTATAAGAAAATGAAAATATGCTGAAATACTAGAGATAATGCAATAAAATAAACAAATGTTTGTGATCGATTAAATGCTTGAACATATAATAGGTACGTAACCAATAGTCTTTTTTGTCACACCAATAATAGGCATCTTTATATTTCTTAAAAGGTTTATTTTGTAAACCTTTTCATTTAGCTTGTTTTATCTCATTTGTATTCCACTTCTGGTCGTAAGGTGTGATGTTCCTTCTGAAAAAACATTGAGGAATAATGGCCATCATGGTTCTGGTAGTTACCTCTACCAGGGGAATAGCCAAGAATTTGAACAAATGGGTATGCACGTAAGAGCTTGAGCGATAATTTATTTTTTATAAAACTAAGTGGGTATATCACTCGAGATTTAATAGGTTCTCCCAATTCTAAACTTCCGAAAAATTGTATATACTACATGTAAAAAAAGAAATTATAAAATTAAGTGGGTACATTAGTACCCACTAGTGCCTTGTTAGATACACCCCTAACCTCTACAATGGTCATACCCATGATCACGGCCACAATTGTAAAATGATGTTGCATTCGCTTCAGGAAATGCTACCGATATGGTCGAACAAGATTGATAATTTTTCATCAAAAGTTCATTGCTTTATTCAGCCACCAATAAGCATGATATTAGCTCAAAATATTTTGTAAATCGTCACTCTTAATATTACTGCTTCAGAATCACATTCGAGACAGATGGAGTAAGTTGTTCCAACATATTCTCATAAGGCTGAATTATATTCGCTCACAATTTTTATATCGAACTTTTGGAAGGATTACAAGTTTTTCGATGCTCATAGCATTCTTTCAAAATTTTCTATAATGAAAGTGGATACCGTGAGGTATTCAATCTTTAATTTTCTCATAAAATAATGTCAAAAGGGAAATGATTGTTTTTTTGTGCAATCCTTCGTGAACGCTTGATTTCTTTCTTTAATTGTACTCCAAAATGGATTGCATTGAAATGGATCTCATCGAAGATCCATGACAAGTAATTTTTACCCATAAAAATTCAAACTTCGTAACATTCGACATTATTAGAAAACTTACATATATAATAATAACACATTTAGAATCATAAAAAGATCATATATTTATTGTGGAATTGAGATATTCATAATAATAATAAAAAGTAATCAACTTGAAAGTACTAGAGCATCAGAATCATAATAGTGTGATAAACCATTTAATAAGAAGATATGAAAGGGTTTTAAAAATTGTCCAATGTGTACAAATAAATAATAAAAGTCTCATTTATCTCAAAAGAACAAGTGGCCAAGTGATGAATTGTCTACCATATACATAGATGGAATCACACATGCACTTTAACAAAAAAGATTATTCAACTTTAGGAAATTGAATCAACACAAAAATATTCAAATTTTGGCATGTGGTCGTGTATATACCATATATGGTAAAGTGGCATGTATGTAAAAACTGAATTTCAGCAACAATATACTAAAAAGACTGAATCTCAATAAAAACCTGAAACATGCGATGATGCATAAAGTGTGTGTGTGTATATATATATATATATATATTGTGTATAATTATATATGTGATGCTGCATGTTTCAGGTTTATTGAGATTCAGTCTTTTTAGTGTATATATTTCTTTGCACGGACTTTAGGCCAAAGTATCTCTGTTTTTGCACTGACTTCAAGTCAGCAAATTTTGGGACTTTACACTCGCCAAAAATATTTACTTTTTAAGTCAATAAATTTATGAAACTTCTGATTGGCAGAAAGTAAGATTTAGACTCAGGTGTACTTGAAATTTCAAATTTGCAATAATTATCCGTGCAAATAACTCAGTTTTTGCAAGACTTTAGATTCGATAATTTTATTTTAAATAAAGTATACACAAAAAAATATTATGAAAATTATAAATAATTAAATTTCATACCCTTAATGTGAGAAAAAAAAAAATTCTTCTCACTTAACTTAGAATATTATATAAGCTCATATAATTAAGGGAAAGAGAGCAAAATTTTGAAGGAGAGAATGAGAGATGAAACTATGATTTGAGTTTCAAAATGTGTACTAATTCTAACATAGCTCACAAATGAGTTATACACAATTCTACCGTCCTCACTCACCTTTCATACATATCACCGCCTTATAATTCGGCGCCCACAATTTCCATCCACACAATTGCGTTCACGCGAATCTCATATTTACATCCATGGTAATAAATAAGGTGGACCCCATCTTATAACAATATATATATATATATATACAATGCCCAGTCAATCATGTAGTGTAAGTTACGACAGAGCTTCTCTAAATGCTTTTTAAAACTAATACAAATTCGAATTGTTGAAAAATCAAATTGTTTGTGTATTAGGGTCTCTAGTCTTCTATCACAGGTGAAAATAAATATAATAAATATGATTGCCCTGTAATTAATCAACTTACAGAATTCTTACGAAAAACAGATTTTATTTTGATACCGTGATAATGACTTCAGTCTTAAAATAATAATAATAATACTAATAATAAATAATAGAGTAATCAAGTTTTGACAATGTAATTTAAAAGGAAAAAGGAATAAAGCAATGATTTCTTGTATATACTTGAATAATGCTACTAAGCCTATTTTAAGTCGAACACTCCACCAATGAGTGACTAGGGTTACAACAGAACTCTCAAGGCTCAACCACTTGTATTTGAAAGTTGAAACCTATCCTGGGGCTGGGATATATTTATATATAATATATATATTTATATATATATATATATATTATCTGCTTGTAACAAGCAGAAGCTCCCACCTCATGTCATGGAGACTTTAAACTATTGATGAAATGAGTAATGACCATGTGATCATAATAACAATAATTAACAATACACGTGACAGTGCCCAAGTCAGAGTGCAAACTTCCTGGTAAGTGGAACCTCTTGGCCATGACTTTGAGCTTCATCTTCCCAACACCAACCATAGCTAAAGAAGATCAGACCCTTTTTAACCTGTGATCCAATCATGGCTACAAAGCTTATCCAACATCCAATCCCAGCTACCCAATTGGTCCCTCCACTACCCAGTATCACAAGGATGATGATGAGAGCTCAGAGAACACTCTCAGCCACTCATCCAAAGAACACAAGATTTGGAGATTACACTTCTGGGTTTAGACCCATCAAAGTTGCAGAACAGAGCTCTGGTCTAGTTGGAAGTGAAGTGCAAGAAAATGAGTCATCAGCTCTTAGAACACCAACCAAGATCAAAACTGACATTTATGAGGCACTTCAAGGTATATATATAAGCATTTGAGTTTCAACTCTTCAGTTTTCACCAATGCTTTTCTTGTAATTGACTCTTTTGGGTTGCATTTTGAACTATCAAAGGCATCAATAGAGGCATTTTTGGAGTTCCATCTGTAAAGAAATCTGAGATTGAAGGTCTGGTGAAGCAACTAGAGTCTCAAAATCCGATTCCAGACCCTGCTCTATATCTAGACAAGGTGAAACCAGTTCTATGTTAATTTTTAATGCAATTTGTGCAAGTGAATTTAAGATTACTAGTTACAGAAGATTAAATATTTATTGTCCAATCAATGATTGGAAAGGTGGGTGGATGCTGGAAGCTTGTTTACAGTACAATTACAATTCTGGGATCCAAAAGAACAAAGCTTGGATTGAGAGATTTTATCACTTTGGGGGATTTTTTCCAGACAATTAATGTTGCTGAGGTATAAATATTCTCACCACATTATAAGTTGTCTCCTACAAAAATATGATTTCCACTTTATATATATATATATATTACTTCAATTATTTCACTTTTGATTGGGGCATGATCTCATCATGAAATCATTGTGATAGTATGAATAGGAATCATGTATTCCTTTCTTCAAAAAATCTAACATTTGTTATTATTTTGCACAGTTTTTTTTTTTTTTTGGCCTTTTCATGAACTTATACTAATCTATAGTGCAAACCTCTCCCATTCACTGCCTTCTGATCTTCATAAGACTATGATTTGACACAATGGGGCATTCCTTTCAAGCTTAGTTACCACCAAAAGGGTTTTCCATATGATGAAGTTTTGTTATGTTATAAATTTAATTATTATTTTTTACCCCCTATTTGTTTCTGTTTTACTAATTTCCAACATTTTTGTGATGGGAAAATGGAGGGTAAAGCAGTTAATGTGATCAAGTTCAATATAAGGGGGCTGAATTTGTTGAATGGACAGCTGAAAATTGAGGCCTCCTTCAAGATTGCATCTAAATCAGTTAAAGACCCCACCACTCTACTCTTTCTCCTTCTCACATTCCCTTTCTTTCAACAAAATACATATTTTTTCAAGCTACTAATTGTAATTGTAATTTTTTTTGTTTCATATCCCTACACAGAGAGTTGATATTAGTTACAACAATTCAACCATCACTCCTGTCCAGGTATGCAATATTCAAGAAATCACACCACACACACACACACACACACACACACAATGAGATGTGTTTTACTGCTCTTTCGAAGCTGAAATTCTTCTATGTTTCGTATGGGAAACAAATAGTTGATGAATGTTTTTCGGAAAAACTATGATATTCTGCTCAGCATCTTCAATCCAGAAGGCTGGCTCGAGATCACGTATCCTTACTCATATCTTTTATTTATATTCATTGATTATGCAATTGGTTTGATTTGGAGTTCAATATTCTAATGCTAGAGAAAGTTTTTGTTTTCCTTGATTTTGTCTTCATAGATATGTTGACGATACTTTGCGGATAGGAAGGGATGATAAAGACAACATCTTCGTTTTAGAAAGATCAGAAGAAAATCAAACCTAAGGATTCATTTGTCGCTATGAATTTCCCATTTGCAGATCCCACACTGCAGCATAAATTATAAAATTTTGCATACCATGTACTCTGCCAATTTTCCATAAATTTAATTAGACAAGTCACCACTTGCAACCAGCCTCCTTGTGTCACTCACCTCCATAGTCAAAGTTATAGAAGAGGGGAAAATATTTTAATTTGCCGATTTAAAAAAAAAAATCTAATTCCTTTTTAAAAGGCAAGTCATAAAAAATGTCAGATTTTACTTGGAAATGAACTTAATGTGCATCCAAGCAAAAAAGGCAAAAGAAATCCATATGGTTCATGGATTTCTTTTGATGGCCTAACTGGAACTCTCAAGAACCCATTTTGCATAGTTGCTATGTTCAAGCATGTTAATAAGAAAAATTATATAGGGTAAATACTAGAATAAGCAAAAGCTGGTTCAATCTATTCAAAAGAGTAATTCAAACAATGCACTCCAAGTAATGCATGATATTAGATATGATCAATAAGCAAAATTCAAGATCACATATGGTTATCATCCCAAACAGCATGCTATAGCTATACCACGACAATGGCGCCATGCCGCCCTAAGGAGGACATTGTCAGGTTGTTAGGTTTGTGAAGGAGAAGGCATTCTTCTTCTAAACATGTCTCTCCAAGTGCTGCCTTTTGCTAATCCTAAAATTCAAAATCACAAGAGAGAGGCTTCCTAAATCTGATAGGTACAACAAGGGGCAGATGTATATAACAAAACAGAAATTAGATTCATAAAGGTGGAAAAAGAAAAGAAAAGAGAATGACATGAAACAAATGCACCTGTTAATCCATCATTTTGGTGATTGCTAAATAAATACCATACTACAGGATACACGAGGCCAAAAATTTAGGTGGGTGGTTGTAACAACAACCAGAGAATTAAACACAATCAAAATGAGAAGAAACTGACCTACCAATATCAAAATCTGCAGTCCTATAAATCACCAGTTCACCATAAACATTACTCACTGGTAGTTGAGACTTGAGAGTAACTACTCCATAGACGAGTTGCCACTTGCTCAACTTGAGCAGAGATATATCGTTTATTGGGTAAAAAGCACATTGCAGAATGAGGTTGAGGTAGTGTTCATAGAAAGCTCACCATGTACAGCGCATTGATTTCATTTTATTCTTCTTTTTTTTTTTTTTTTTTTTTCTATAGATAGGTTACAAATACAAGGCAACGGCAATTCCGATAATACCAGATTGAAAATAATAAAAATTAGACATGTGAAATCATTAGTAAAATAGTAGTTAAACATATCAACCTATTACAGAAAACCTAAAAAATCTTTTAAAACAAAAAAGATTTGACAAAAAGAAGAAAACGTTTCGTTGGAAAAAATGGACTCCCGACAAAACATTTTCAAAAAAGAAGAAATATATTAGGAAGAAGAAACCTTCTCCAAAAAAGAATGGTAAAAACCAAACATCTAAACACTCAGAATGCAGAACAAATTGAAATGATTGACAAAGCAGCCAGAACAAATTGCACACTGTATCAAAGCAAATGATCTTAACTAAGACAACCGTTTCAACTTGCAGCAATTCTGTATTGGGTCTTAATGAAAACTCTACTAATTAAAAACTGAAGAGACAGTGACTGGATATATAACAGCAAGGGCCTTGTCACCAAAATTTAGCTATCACCTGCACTATATTTTCAGCACCAAGATGACATCTGAATAATTCCATTCAGAGATCAAGCAATAAAAGAGCATGAACCGCCCAGAATATTACACAATAATAGCTTGTCTCAGATACGTATATGTAAGCACATGCAATTGGAATGCAAGTATTTATTCCTCAGAGGGAGAGAGAGAGAGAGAGAGACTCTAAGCTTATATTTAGCACCAAATAAAAGATTCCAGGTATCTAAAAAAATATTTTAAATTTTAATCAACAAGTTTCAAATTATCAAATAAGTTAAAGAAGTCCAATGAACAAGTTTCATATTCAAAAACGATGGTGTTGGACATCTGCTTATAATCTCTTTTTTGATTGCTTAATACCGTGAGTTCAAATTAAGAGAACCATTAACCAATGTCCCCGTTCTGTCCCAAGAAGTGTCTAGCTTTCCGTTTGGTGCTTAAATCTAATACGCTTCTCCTCAAAGACTTAAACCTCTGAAGAGTACTAGCTTTTTATGTTAGATTTTGTCTGCCTCCTTGTACTTCTTTGGTGAAATCCCAATTACCCTAATGGGAAAAATAGAGTGGCTATTAATTCCAATTACCAGAATACTAGCTTTTTGTCTGATATTCCTTTTTTTTCCCCCCTTTATGGATAACCCAAACACGACATATGTGCTGCCAAAAAACAACCTACAGAAAACTACATTTCCATCTCCTTTAAAGTGTAAAAAAGGGATAAAGAAACAAATTAGCATAACATTAAATGTGATGATATCCAACATGACAACCCTACACCAACCAGATGGCCGTTCAAAAATCTGCTACAGTTGTGCCATATTCAAGATTGTGTCAAAACTCCAAAACCCATGAACGTGACTAGCAGATTGACCAAGTCCATCAGACTTTACAATTGAGTTCTTCTTATGATATTTTCCAGATGTTTGCATATGATCCAGAAAGATCATTTTGCTCTTTCTTTCACTCCAAAGATTCACCTAAAATTTAAAAGCAGAGTAATCAATTTAAAACGAATAAATATTAAAAAAATGAATGATTTTGTTTCAGAAGTTTTAACTGGAACATGATTCTCACAAAAAAAATTCATGGAGAAGCATTCCACTGTGGACAGCAATACTTAGATGACACCAAAAATTAAGGAACCTGAGGACAGATACATGGCAAAACAGTTATTAGCCACCCAAAACCTGCTTCTTTGGGTTTTAAATGATGTCACCCCATCACCTAATCTTTGTTTGCTAATCAATATTCATCAGGGTCCCAATCCAGGCAAGCAAAGCA
Organism: Cornus controversa; assembly: GCA_026545225.1. Lineage (NCBI taxonomy): Eukaryota > Viridiplantae > Streptophyta > Magnoliopsida > Cornales > Cornaceae > Cornus > Cornus controversa. The sequence goes on along the minus strand of CM048845.1, from coordinate 109,233,788 downwards.
ATGCAATGATAAAGTCAATGACTCTAGATTAATTCCTGTGAAAAATGGAGGAAAAGAAAATGAAATAAAATTCTGAGCTCATGGTTCTTGTTCAGTCATTTGAGTTTCACACCAAGAAAAACTCAACCCATGTATGGTATTTCTATTAGGATCAGTTCAGAGGAGCTTTTGTTTTCTTGGATCCAAAAATCACAAAAAATCCAAGATTCAAAACTTCAGTTTCTTCTACTTTCTTACACTTAATCAACTAGTACAAAAAGCATAATGGAAATAGAAGGGGGTGGGGTGCTGCCAAGTACTAGCAGGCTTCTTCTGCAGTTTCAAGAGACTCCATACTAAACATCATGGCAAAAATAAGCCACAGATCTTCCACGAATCAAGTTGCCACCTAAACTACTATCATTGTTTAAGTTTAGAGAGGCTGGAGGTAGAAAAGCCAGTGGCCAAGTACAAATTCCTTTTCTGTAAGGACATGTTTGGATTAGCTTGAGTTGTAGACATCAAATAGTTCATGTCATATCAAATGTTCTGACTGAATATTTAGTCTGTAAGGACATTTTTGGATTAACTTGAGTCGTAGACATCAAATAGTTCATGTCATATCAAATGTTCTGACATTTAAGACATACATGAATATTTAGAAAATTTCTCTAAAATTTTTTTTTGAAACGTTTTCCTTTTTCTAACCACAGAAAACTAATAGACATGGCAATTGGAACTAGTATACATGGTCATCCATAAGATAGAACTCATGAAGACTCAAATTTTCATTTGCTAAGAGCTAAATCGAAACTTAAATATCCTTCAGGAAAATAAATTATTCCAAACTGAGTTCAATAAATCAATCCCATCCCCTCTCAAATTCATCACTAAAAAGAAACTCAAGAAAAATGAAAAGATAAATAAATAAGATAGAAATAAACAAAACCTACTCTAACAAAACAGTTCCACATCCTCTTCTAATCCGGAACAAGAATGAGCTAGTGAACAGCTCTGAGCTCTCTTCAACTGAAGGTGCACCTACTGTTCCTAGAAGTCTAGTCTTTTTCTTTTTCTTTTTCTTTTTTGGCAATTTTCCCACACTTAAAAGACTTGAACCATCAAACTCCCCTTTAGGGTGGTGGAGGTCACACCAACAGAGCCTCATTCTTGTTACCTTGTGCCATGTACTGACTGCATCAAAGTTATTTTCTGACAATCTGGTGCAACTCCCATGTGCCACTTCACTAATTCACTTAAAAGAAGACTAACATCCAAATAAAAGATTCCAAACCTTCCAGAGCAACATAATCCAATTTCAAGAAGAGGGTTTCCAACCAACTCAAGTGATTGTATAAGCCCCAATTATATTTCGATATGTGTTTTATTGGTCTTAGTTCACACTATTATAACATAGCAACTACTCCAAAGGACTCTTTTCAACAAGTTAGACAGCTTGCTCTCTTTGCATTTAGAGCCTAGCCTGATGTATGTTTCCCTTTGCACCCTTCTGATGATCAAGTTATTTCCTATTTTGGTTTATAAGTTCAAATGTCTATTTTCTCTGTCCACTAAAAGATCCAAAGGGCACTAGAAGCCAACATATATATATATATATATATATATATATATACAATATCCCATTTCCCTACATGTGTATTCATCTAAAGTTCAAGAAATATTTTTGAGAGAAAACATCCAATCAAATAAAAAGGTGAAATATATTTCAAGGACCCAAAAATCAAATACCATAGCACTCTTTCCATTGCAATTCTTCAAACTAAGAAATATAACAAGATACAACCATAAGCATAAACAAGCATTCCACAGTTAAGGCGGGCAAAAAAAGAAAATTCCTGATTGAAGTTTTTCCTTTTACTCAATGCTCCACCCTAACATGAGCACCATAAGCACACCTAACCAAATGCCAGAACACTTACCATCTACCTCTGAATATTGAGCATAGCTTTGGCTTCAAACTGCTCCTCCAAGAGATCCTCGCTCGCGTACTTACTCAAAAGCTCCATTTTCTTCTTCTCAACCACCATCTTCTCAATCTCCTTCTCGTCCGGCAATGGCACGTGCACCACAAACTCCTTCTCGTTCTCCCTCTCCTCCCTCTCCTTCGCCTGCCTCTCTTCCTCCACCACATCCTCCTCCTCCTCATGCAATATCATCGCTGCAGTTGCACTCGCCACCTCCCCACTCTTCACCGCCCTCTTCGCCTCCTTCTTTATCTCCTCCACCGCCATCCAGTCCGCCACCACCGCAGCCCTCATCCTCTCCTCCGCCGGCCCCTCCAGCTTCTCCAATATCCCATCCTCATCATCTCTATACCCATAATAACTCGCATCGATACGCTTATATATATCATACCTCGTCCTCCTCTTCCTCAACTCCGGCGGCTTCTCGAACAATTCTCTCACTCCGGGCAATTTCTTCGCGGCACCGAAGTACCGGTACCCCGGTCCACGGCCGCTAGGGTTGGGAACATCAACAATATTGCCCTCCAAATCGGTCATCTTGGCCGAGTGTTTGGTATAATTGGGGCCACCGAGCTCGATAATTCGGCGTTCCCAGTGAACCTTTTCGCGTATGAGTTTGTTGATTTCGTCGTTGAGGTCTCGGAGGCGGTGTTCTCCCAAACCCTCGTTCTGGATTTCGGCGACTTTGCGGCCGATCTCGCGCATAATCTGCTGACGCCACTTGTCGGCCTCGGCGAGGTCGCGGCACTCGGAGGCCAAGTAGGGGCGGCGTTCTTTGGGTTTTTTCTTCTCCTCGTTCTTCATGGTGATGAATCGATTGAGCATCGATTGAGCTTTCTCTTCGTTTCGAGCCATCTTTGGGACGAACTGGAACCCTAATTTGGAGAATGAGGTTTGAGTTTGATTGTAGAGATTTGTAGTCTCTCTGCAACTTTACGCCAAAAGCTTGGATCGACAAAACTGATCGCAGGAGATCTATTTCCTTCTTAGGTGGAGCATATATGTAAGGGTATGGCTTGTGAAGAACACGCCGAGTAACTCCGTTCGGATATGATCCGACGCCGTATTGGTTTGCCTTCCTCATTTAAATATCTCATGAGAAAATAAAATTAAGGAAGTTATTTAGAGCACAAAACACTTTATTTTTATAAAAATAAAATAACATAATTATCTGTAAAATGAAAAAAAATAAAATTTAATTAAGTTCAGATTAATTGAGATTAGGTTCTGGTTAATCAGGTTAACCTCCGTGAGATTACTAATGTTCCAATAAAAATATTATTACTATATATATTTTTATTTTATTAAAAACAAATGCATTAAAAAAAAGAGAGGAACAGTCATGAGCCAAAGCTCTACACAGCCAAGGAGAACATAACAAGGAAGAGTCCCTAGATTGTAAAGCCCATCTAGCTAAGAGTTAGCAACACCATTAGCTTCTCTAGGAACCGAATGCAATTGGTATAATTTTAACAAAATAACAGTTAAAATCAGGTTTTTATCACGGAGTGAAGTGCAAAGATGTGTTTACTCATTATATGCATACAGTACATATAACCCCTCTCTGTTTGAAAACACTCCTAACCTTCACTTTTGGTGCAAATGAGGGTCTAATATCAATTTGTCCAATTTGTCGGTTGAAGTTTTGAAAAGACTTAACTACTCTTCTTACATATAATTCAAAAATAATAATAAAAAATAGTTATATGTTGTAATAGTAGATGATGTACCCCTATATTGTAATAGTAGTAGTATATAAATATATATATAGATATATGTGTAAAACAGTAAGAGAGAATAGGAGAGATAGAGGGCTGTGAGATAGATGCGAGAAAAGAGAGAGACTGAGAAAGAGAGAGCAAACAGAATGAAAGAGAGAAGAAGAGATTTCTTTTTATTGAGAGAGCCGGGGTCAGTTCATACACAACATACATATATATAGGCATAACACAAAATGAGGTGGCTCATTTTAAGATCAGGATAGAAGAAAAAGAAAAGATAAGAAGGAAAAGATATAAAGTGGGTGGACCCCACATACATTCATAACACTCCTCCTTGAGGTTCACTCAACAAATGGTATTGCATATACAAGAACTGCCTCATTAAAACCTTGTCAGAAAAATTCAGTGGGATAAAACCTGATTGAAGGAAAAAGAGTGCAGTATGCAAATTAGGGGTGGCAATTCGTGTTCCCGTGTCGTGTTCGTGTCGTGTCAATGTATAAGTATTCTACTAAACAGCTCAACCCTAACCCGACCCATTTACTAATCGTGTCAGAGACCCTCAACACTAACCCAACCCGTTTATTAAACGTGTTATCCGTGTCGACCCGTGTAACCCGTTTAATAAACATGTCTTATAAGGGTACGACTTGTTTAATAACCTTTTTAATCCGTTTAACTTATATCATATGAGTTTCTCCACCCCTAAAAATCTCTCTAAAGATCATATAAAAATAAAGTACATATCAATACATAAATCCTAAATCAAACTATATATATTATAAATTTTGTATCTATATATAAACTTAAAAACATACTAAGGTGATTCAACAACAACTAGGAAGACATCATAACAATCTCATCCTTGTGTTTTATGGTTACATCAATCCTGTAAATAAACAAATAGATTACAAACAATTGCAATATATATAACTATGTATATATATATGTTTGTATCAAACCATAATATATGAATAACTCATGTCGTAATCGTGTTGTAATCGTGTCGTAATCGTGTCACGGGTTAGACAGCTTAAACCCAAATCCAACCCAATTTTTGCGTGTCGTGTTCGTATCGACCCATTTATTAAACGTGTCGGCTTATCTCAAACCCAAACCCGCTTAATTCGTGTCGTGTTATCGTGTCGTGTCCAATTTTGCCACCCCTAATGCAAATACCTTTTCAAACAAATTCTCCCCCTCATCAGCATGAAAAATCTTTGAGCTGGCGCATCCCAATATTGTGAACCAATTTCTTGAATGTCGTGGTAGGCAGAGCTTTAGTGAACAGGTCTGCCAAATTATCACACGAACGAATTTGCTGGACATCAATATCACCATTTTTCTGAAGCTCGTGAGTATAAAAGAATTTTGGTGAGATGTGTTTGGTTCTGTCTCCTTTGATATATCCTCATTTGATTTGAGCAAGACATGCAGCATTATCATCGTATAATATCGTTGGGATATTATTTATTGAGGAGAGTCCACAGTTTTCTCGAATATACTGTATCATAGATCTTAGCCAGACACACTCTCGGCTCGCTTCATGAATTGCGAGTATTTCAGAATGATTTGAAGAAGTTGCTGTCATTGTCTGTTTCATGGATCTCTATGATATAGCAGTGTCACCACAAGTAAATACATATCTTGTTTGTGATCGAGCTTTATGTGAATCAGAGAGATAACCTGCATCTGCATATCCAACTAACTGGGATTTTGATTTATTTGAATAAAATAATCCCATATCAGTGGTCCCACGAAGATATCTCATTATATGCTTAACTCCATTCCAATGTCTGCGGGTTGGTGCAGAACTGTACCGTGCCAGTAAGTTGACTGGAAAAGCTATGTCCGATCTTATACAATTTGTAAGGTACATCAGTGCACCAATAGCACTCAAATATGGAATTTCCGGACCAAGCAATTCTTCATTATCTTCTCGAGGACGAAATGGATCTTTCTTCACATCAAGCGATCGGACGACCATTGGAGAACTTAATGGATGAGCTTTATCCATATAAAATCGCTTGAGAACTTTTTCTGTATATGTTGACTGATGGATAAGAATTCCGCTTGGTAAATGCTCAATTTGTAATTCGAGGCAAAATCTCATTTTTCCAAGCTCTTTCATTTCAAATTCTTTCTTTAAATAATCAGCAGTTGTGGTGAGCTCATCAGGAGTTCCCACAAGGTTTAAATCATCAACATATACTGCTATAATTGAAAATCCAGATCCTAATTTTTTTATGAAAACGCATAGACAGATTGGATTATTTACATATCCTTCTTTGATTAAGTACTCGCTAAGACGATTGTACCACATGCGTCCAGACTACTTTAATCCGTACAACAATCGTTGTAACTTGATTGAATACATCGACCGTGGTTTTGAAGCGATTGCTTCAGGCATTTGAAATCCTTCAGGGATTTTCATATAAATATCACTATCAAGTGATCCATATAAATATGCTGTAACCACGTCCATTAGATGCATATTCAGTCTTTCTGTGACTACCAAATTAATCAGGAATCGGAATGTAATTGCATCCATTACTGGAGAATATGTCTCCTTATAATCAATACCAGGCCTCTGTGAGAAACCTTGTGCCACTAAGTGGGCTTTGTATCTCATAATTTCATTTTTCTTATTTCTTTTTCGTACAAATACCCATTTGTACCCTACAGGCTTAACACTTTCAGGTGTCTGGATTATTGATCCAAATACTTTACGTTTTGCCAGTGAAGTTAATTCTGCCTGTATTGCCTCTTTCCATTTTGGCCAATCATTTTTGCTTCGACATTCGTCAACGTATTGAGGTTCTAGATCCTCATTATCTCTTGCAATATCAAGAGCAACTGCAAAAAAGAATATGTTGTCGACAAGAACATCATTTCTATTCCATCTCTTTGCATAATTTATTGAGATCTCATCATTTTCAGGTACGACTACCTCTTTTTGTGCCTCATCAAGGGTTATCATTTCTTCAGATGCTATTATTGCTCCCTTTGTAAGTATGGCCTCCTCAGCAGTGCCATCTTCTTTATCTACTTTCTCTTGTACTTTCCTTTTTCGAGGAACAGTATCTTTTGCACCAATGGGTCTCCCACGCTTCAGGCGTGTTTTAGATGCATTTGTTGCAATACTTATAGACTGTCCAACAGGGACATCTATTCGTGCTGGGAAATTGGTAGCAGGGATATGAGATTGTATCACTTTACTTGTATCAGTAAATGCATCTGGCAATTGATTTGCAATACTTTACAAATGAATGATTCTTTTAACTTCAAGTTCTCTTTGACTTGTAGGGGGATCAAAATGTGATAATGCCGTAGCATTCCAAGTGATCTCATGTTGTTGTTCAGGCTGTGTCATTTCTCCCCCTAATGGTGGGAATACCACCTCATCAAAATGACAATCAGCAAATCTTGCTTTAAACAAATCTCCTGTCATAGGTTCAAGATATCTAATGATAGATGGAGAGTCAAAACCTACATAAATTCCAAGTCTACGTTGAGGGCCCATTTTTGTTCGTTGTGGTGGTGCAATAGGCACAAAGACAGAACAACCAAAAACTCGTAAATGAGAGATATTTGGTTGTTGACCAACCATAAGTTGTAGAGGTGAAAAACTATGGTAAGCAGTTGGTCTAATACGAACTAATGATGTTGCATGCAATATGGCATGTCCCCAGGCTGACACAGGGAGTTTTGTTTTCATAAGTAATGGTCTGACAATCAATTGAAGACGTTTTATAAAAGACTCTGCTAGACCATTTTGAGTATGAGTGTGTGCAACAGGGTGTTCAACATCAATGTCAATAGACATGCAATAGTCATTGAACGTTTTAGATGTAAATTCTCTGGCATTATCAAGACGAATTGCCTTGATTGGATAATCCGGGAATTGTGCTCTTAAACGAATTGTTTGGGCCAAAAGTCTAGCAAATGCTACATTTCGAGTAAAAAGTAAACAAACATGGGACCATCTAGTTGAGGCATCAATTAAAACCATAAAATAACGAAAAGGTCCACATGATGGGTGAATAGGTCCACATATATCTCCGTGGATCCTTTATAAGAAATCAGGAGATTCAACAACTTTTGAAGGAGATGGCCTCACAATTGACTTTCCTTGTGAGCATGCAGTGCATGTATAATCACTTGTTAAAAGAATTTTCTGATTCTTTAATGGATGCCCATTTGAATTTTCAATAATTCGGCGCATCATTGTTGACCCAGGATGACCAAGGCGATTATGCCATAATATAAAATTCTTTGGGTCATAGCACTTCTGGTGCATCACTACATGTGATTCAATTGCTCTTAATTTCATAAAATATAACCCAGAAGAGAAAGCAGGGAGTTTTTCTAAAACATGCTTCTGGCATGAAATAGTTGATGTAATGCATAGATATTCCATACTCCCTTTATTTATTGTCTCAATATGATATCCGTTATGACGTATATCTTTAAAACTCACCAGATTTCTCTTGAATCTGGTTGAGTAGAGAGTATCATCAATATGCAATTGTGTTCCACATGGTAACACAATATTAGTCCTTCCAGAACCATCAATCAGGTCTATGGACCCTGATATGGTATTAACATTAGCTTCAGCTAATGTTATACGGGAAAAATATTTTCTATCTCTCAGGATAGTATGTGTCGTGGCACTATCTACCAAACATATATCTTCATCATTTATCTTGGATGTGGGCAATGCATTGATCAAATCCATTTTCTAAAAAGAAACAAACTTCATTACATTAATAAAAGTATAATTACAAACAAAACTTGTAATAATATACTAATAAAAATCAAAGGAAATGATATCAAATTGATTTGAACATTTTCATCATCAGTCAACTGATTTATTTATTTCAGGGAGGTCTTTATAGATATCTGAAATATCAAGATGATTGATGGCTATCGGTTTATAATTTTCGATAGCATTTGTTTCAATCTCTTTTTCCTTCCCTGTTCCTTTGATTTGAAGCTTGATATAGCTCAATGAAGTGTTTGGACATTTCGGCAGGTCTGTGACCAATGCCCTTTCATACCACAGCGAAAACAAGCATTTTCATATTGTTTGAAGGTTGCATCGGCATACCTTTCAATTTTTCTTGCTTTGCACCACTTGCATTTCCTTCATGATAATATGGTGTGTAGTTCCTACTAGGAAACTCAAATGAAGGATAACCACCATAATTATTATTTCTGCCGTGGTCACGTCCACGACCACTTCCACGTCCACGACCATTAAAGGATGTTTAATGAAGCTAATCCGGTCGGACGGGATATGTGATTTTCTAATAAGAGCTCATTATTTTGTTCAGCTACTAATAAGTAAGATATCAACTCAGAATATCTTGTAAAATATCTCTCTCGATACTGCTGCTAGAGGAGCTAGTTCGAGGAATGAAATGTGGTAAATGTTTTTTCTAACATATCCACATCATTTTTTAGGCTCTCCACATAAATTCATTTGGGAGCTAATTCAGAATAGAGCTGAATTATATTCTATTACCGATTTATAATCAGACAACTTCAATTTTGACCAGTTGTCTCAAACTCTTGACAGGATTATAGTTCTTTGATATTCGAACATATCCTTCAAATTTTTCATAGTGTGGACGAGTCTTTTATTGTAAGATACTCGGAATTTTATATGTATACTATATTGACAGAATAGTATAAATATGAACATGTCACTTCGCAATCGGGAAATCTTTATATATACATATATATGTAAGTATATTGACAGAATAAAATAATATAAATATGAGCATGTCACTTCGCAATCGGGAAGGACTTTATATATACATATATATGTAGGTATATTGACAGAATAAAATAATATAAATATGAACATGTAACTTCTCAATCGGGAAGGACTTTATATATACATATATATTATATATTTATATGTATATATAGATATATCTATATAAATATATAGATTATATGTATGGGTATATATATATATATATACACCAATAGATATATTATATATTTATCTATATATATATAGATATATGTATAGATATATTTATCTATTGAAATGACAAAATATAATTTTCGTACCTTTTACTTGGAAGTGAGAAATGAAATTGTCTTCTCCGTTCGTCAGAATCTCGTGCTTTTACTTGTCTTCTCGAGTGGTCAGAACCTCGTGCTGATAACGTGTTGTAATAGTAGATGATGTACCACTATATTGTAATAGTAGTAGTATATAAATATATATATAGATATATGTGTATAACAGTAAGAGAGAATAGGAGAGATAGAGGGGTTGTGAGATAGATGCGAGAAAAGAGAGAGAGACTGAAAAAGAGAGAGCAAACAGAATAAAAGAGAGAAGAAGAGATTTCTTTTTATTGAGAGAGCCGGGGTCAGTTCATGATAGGCGTTGAATGTTACACATTCTAGCCTCTTAACTTATGTATTTTATTCTTTTAGTGATAGATTATTTTGTGATTTTACTTTGTTTTAGTGTTTTCTGTATTTTCAGGGCCTTAATGATTATTTCAGTTAAAACCAAACTTTTGGGCTTTGAAAGAAGACATCCAAGATGGTGAGATGAAGCCTACATCAAGGAGAATAACTCAACCATTTATGTTAACTCAAATCAGCCCAAGGAAGAGGTCCAAGAGAAGTACAGCTGCTTAAGAAGGTTTCGGGCCTGAAGCCCAAATCTGCACATAATACAGTCTTAATCCTGTTTAGGAAAATGGACCAGAAGTCTTATTTTTGAGCCTCAAATTGACATTATTCTCGCGTAAGGTTGAACGAAATTTGATTCAGCACACTTTTGTATTTCATGAAAATTCCGTAAATCGGACTTCTAGTGGGTCAAAAGTTGGGCCGAAGTCAGCAGGAAAAACCCACCTGATTAGTGCTGCGGGAAACCCTAATTTATTCCTAATTGGATTAGGACTTTGGTGTATTCTCTTGGGGAATAAAGTGAAGACTTGGAGGCTGAGTTGGGGAGCTTACGGAGAGATTAGACAGAGAGAACAGAGATTGGAGAGTCTGAGAGGGCTGAGAAGAGAACATAAACATATTGCAGAGCCATTGGAGAACGAAGTCATACGCGTAATTCAGAAAGATGATGTCTTCTTCCTCAACAGTTGAAGCTTCTTTTTCTACCATGAGCGGCTAGTTCATCCACTAGGGTTTTGATGTAGCCCTAACAAAGCATCAATGGTTTGATTGTTTTAATTATTGGGGACCTTTATATACATGCATAGATTGTGTAATTTAGAGGATTCTTATTATAGAATTGAGCAATAAAAGTCTTGTAAATTCAATCTCAATGATTTTTTATCTTGTCTTAGATATTTAGTTGTTGTTATTGAACTCAATCTCTCTTGTTTTCTGTGATCATGAGAGAGATTATTACACAATGGTAATCACTGAATATATTGTTATGAGCTTTGATGGATTATGCCTAGAGAAGATGAACCATACTGCACCCTAGATTAGAGTAGTTAGGCAGATGGCCCATGCCAATCGAAGATAGTCCATGGCTTAGCCTTAATCATATGTTATCTTCTTGACGGATGAAGGTGAGCTTGTAGCCACCGACACCACTTATGCATGATGTAATTCCCCTATAGTTGATTCAATTGACCATTGATTGTGGAGTTAGTGGTGAAGTCAAACACCCTAGATTTCTCTCATATTATCTTCACTATCTTATTTATCTTTGATTTATTTTATTTTCCTTTTTAATTAATTTAGTTTAAAAATCAGAATTCTTTTCTTATAAATTTAATTAGAATTAATTCAGTATTCCAACTCATCAGACCATAATCCCTGAGGTACGATAACCCTTTCGATAGCCCTATTCTGCAAAGAATTCGTTCTATTGCGAAGTGTGAAAATTTTTAATTGATATACTTTTTGAGTCACACTCACACACGAATCCGTTCATACACAACATACATATATATAGGCATAACACAAAATGAGGTGGCTCATTTTGAGATCAGGATAGAAGAAAAAGAAAAGATAAGAAGGAAAAGATATAAAGTGGGTGGACCCCACATACATTCATAACATTATCACCAAATTTTACTTCTTTAAGTCTTAAAATTTTTTTTTAAGACCAATGAGTTTTACTTTTGCACTTTTTTTTCATTTAAGTCCTAAATCACTAAATCTCTCATTTATACCATTACTAAATTATATATACTCTTACTAAATTAGATATAAAATTTAGACTCAAACTTTCACATATATATATCCTTATAAAATATTTGAATAAAAAAAATATATACATTTTATTGATTTTTTATAGAAAAATTATTACTCAATTTTTGTACTAAAATAGTGTATTCTACATGAAATTTTCAATTCAATTTAAATTAGATTAATTATTGTTTAAACTGATAATGCAATGTTATTAAGTAACTAAAACTTAAAGGACAAATTGCATTTAATAAAAATGCATTAAACCTCTCTTTTAAATTTTTTGTGCCAAAAAACTCCTCCCCAACTAACCGAGAGAGATTACTTTAAAGGAGTAATTACTAAAATACTCACAAAAAGTCAAGGGATTTTATGCAATTCCCTCAATTGTGTGAATTTAACTAAAATATTTTATTTTTATTTTTCTTTCTTAAATAATAATTTTTGAACTTATATTTTTTGTTACATGCATTACCATACTTTTTGTTGACCTCAAGGTTTCAATCTAATGTTATTTGAATGATTTTGATGATAACAATTTATTGTAATGTAAAGTTAATAAGTTTACTTGAGTGTGTAGTTTACATGGCATAAAACTATTTCAAATATCTTAAAGGCGTTGAACTTCAAATGAATTACAAGAATATATATGAAGCCACATTATCGTATAACTCAAAGATCAATAATCAAAATGTAGGGGAAAAAATCCCACAGCTATTAACATGGGCTTACTGACACACGAACGGGCTGAGCCCAATAGGAATCAAGCCCAAAGTTCAGCAAAAGCCCCAAAGAATAGTTTCAAAAAAAAGGATAGGTCAGGCTGCCATTTTTAGGGCCAAAGCGGCCTAACATAGGCATCAGTCCAAACCTTATTAGGAATCTATGTGTTTGAGAGAAAAGATAGTTACAAATAAAGAAATTTGAGTTCTAAAAAGATTCAAATTTTAACTTTTATAAATATTTGAAAAAGATAATGAAAAGGGATTCTCTCTTTCACTGAAGAAAGATATTGTATTCTTAAACTTTTTGGTTGTGTGCAACAAATCAATTGGCAGGAAATTAGTCAAGCTATTTCTTGTACTAACACTTTGGCCCCATTTGTGGGAAACGTTTTATTATTTTCTACTTGAAACTTAAGAATTTGAAATTATGGTGGACACAAGAAAGAATACTTACGACGTACAAATTTGGGCTGACCCCTTAGGAATCAGAGGGGGGTGCCACCGATACAGCCAAACATCCAAGAGCCTCTGGCACAACCAAACGTTCAACAATTAACCCAGCATAATGAGGCTCTGCGCCAGTAAATTGCTGACCTCCAAGCAACGGTCGAATGCGCTAAAAGTGCGAGAAGCGTTGGACGACAGCAGAATGAAGAAGCAGGATCGAGTAACCACTCATTGAGTGCCTCTCATCATAACCAACTCGCAGGCGGAGACCCACACCTTGGCCGGGCCAATGAAGATCAGATCAATCCTGCACAATTCTACCCAGAATGGAGGACCCAGATGCAGCGGGAGATCAATGAACTAAAAGGAAACAAATCCTGCTATCTGGTCAACTAAGCATTCGTAGCTAGTAGGTTGATCGAGTCTCTCTTCACAAAAAATATAGTCAGAATCAAAAGGCTGAGAAAGTTCACCCTACCTACGTTTGTCACTTTAGATGGAAAAACAGATCATATAGAGCACATCTATCAGTATCAGTAGAAGATGACACTAGATGTAGAGAACGATACGCTCATGTGCAAAATCTTTTCGTTCAGCTTGTTAGGACCAGCGTTGTTATGGTTTAAACAACAACCACCTCGCTCGATTCTGAACTTTTCAAGGCTATGTGAGTTGTTCGTTGCTCAATATACTGGAAATCAAGAACATAATGGTGCATTTACTCCTGATAGGGGAAGATTTGGGCTAGTAGACTATACTAATACTATTTACTAGAAAAATTTTAATTTACTTATTGTAGGGCATGGGAAGGAAAACACAGTCACATGTAAAGCCTCACGACCATGGTGGTCCCATTATCTAAAGCATGAGAGGTAGCATAAAACAATTTTTGTCTATTTTGAACTCTTTAAGCAATGGGTGATTTATGAGATATGTTTGAACATTCCCCATCAATATTTTATACAGTTCATTGGGTTCTGCATCAGATTTGAAATGCTTTATTTATTTTTTATTTTATTAGCAATTTTCCTTTACTTTTTACACCTTGTTATGGTTACATAGCTTTTGCCATTTGATATTGATTTTTGTGAATGACATATTTAGTTAAGCCCAAAAATGAAAAATTCATTTAAGATGTCATTGGTTTTAGTTTTTGAATTGGGTTCAACTCTTTTAAGTTTTTTAACACTATTATCACCTTGCAAATTGTTAATTTCTAGTCAGTCAAGGACTATTAAAGATTAAACACATATTGATTGGACAAAAGCTAGTAGTCCAATATTGACTTTAGATATGTCCAATAAGCATACTATTTTGGTGTCAGACTTGGAATTCCTCCCATGTTTTGAAATTCGCATACTAGAGATTGATTGGGAATTTAAGGGTTGATTTAAAATATCTCCAAAATATTTTAAGTGAAAAAAATATAAGGTAAATTACACTTAGCTCCTCTGTAGATAAGGTAAATAACACTCTGCCTCCCCTCTTGTTTGGTAAATAACACTTGGCTCCTCTATACTTGTTGTACTCTTATACTGGTGGCTTTTGCCCTTTGGTTGTTTTTCTCTTGTACATTTTATCATCCATCTAATATACAGACCTATTGTGGAGGGAAAAAAATCCCCAGTAACAGGAAGGTGACATATGAAAATTCCAGCAAGGCAAACACTTGGCAAGCCACATCATTAGAACGGGTTCATGTGACCCATCAGCACATGAGGTCAGCAATCAAATCCTTATAGCAAGCATGGCTTGACTCACGCTAATGGATCACTATAAACAGGGAGAGAATCATGCTCTCTAAAAATCATGGAGTAGATGTAGGCTGAATGTTTGTAATCAAATGTAGTATAAAAGAAATGGCAAGGGCACAAAACACGACATATAATTCCTGAAAACCATTTTTCTCTATTTTTTGTAGTAGATTTCTTGTACCTACACTTTGGCACCATCTGTGGGAACGACGTACTCCAAAATTTCTTAGGAATTTATGCTAGTACAGCTACGTTCTGGAACCATAGTAGGTCAACAATCGTCTATCCATAACCGTACAATGGAACAGAACCCAACGTATGAACAAATCCTATAACAACTGTGAGAACAGTTAGAAGAGTCCAATAAACGTAACGAATTACTTCAAGAAAGATTAGCTCAGCTCACCGAAAAGCAAATTGAACAAGAAGGCTCCGGAGAACATAACTCGGCTCGTGAGAGAACCCAACAACAAACCCGATCCGAGCATCATGGCCTCACACCAAATGCCCCGTTCGAAGCAATAGTCGAATGACCAGAGAAAGTTAATGTCGAGATCAAATATCTGAAAAGTCAGACCCCTGCTGACTTGGCAACAGAGGTGACCAGTAGAGTGGTCCAATCACCATTCACAGAGGATATATGAAAGTCCCCGAATTCGAAGAAATTTATTCTCCCGAGCTTCACAACCTTTGATGGAACAACCGATTTCGTCAACCATCTATATCACGTGCAATAGAAGATGACGCTACATGTCGATGATGAGAACCTCATGTGCAATATTTTTCTGACTAGCCTGACGGGAGCCGCTTTGACTTGGTTCAAACAACACCCAATAGGTACGATCCCTAGTTTTAATAGGCTATACGAACTCTTCATAGTACATCAGAAATCGAAGGCAGAAGAAAACTATATCATTTCTTTTCACTGTGAGACAAACAAATGGAGAGACTCTGAAGTCCTTTATAACCAGATTTAATTTGGAAATGTCCTTGATTGATGGCTGTGACCAAGCCGCGACGGTGGAGGCCTTCAAAGTGGCTGTGATCCTATGTTCGAAGCTTCATTCCTTTTTGGTTAAAAAGACTCCCAAAATATGGGAGATCTGAACGCCAAAGCACAAAGATACCTCAGCCTCAAGAAAGACGAGGCATTACGCCAACAAAGATTAGCCCTGGTAAACATCGATGCTCAATCAAAAGATAGGGTAACTAAACCAAAGGACCAGAGTAGAGCTTCGATTGCTCCAGCGAAGCCAGAGAAGAAACCCATATATGAAGAGAAAAACACCCATCTGAAGTGTTCCTTGGCAAGATTTTACCAGGAAAACAAGGACAGAGGTATATTCTGAACCCCCCCT
This sequence comes from Cornus controversa, assembly GCA_026545225.1. Classification (NCBI taxonomy): domain Eukaryota; kingdom Viridiplantae; phylum Streptophyta; class Magnoliopsida; order Cornales; family Cornaceae; genus Cornus; species Cornus controversa. Next base: position 109,217,626 of record CM048845.1, on the reverse strand, counting down.
CCTATTCGAATCCTAACTGAATAGAGGGATCAAAACAAACACTGTGCTTTCCACTGAGATTATGACCATACCACCAATGAGTGCAGGAATCTGAGAAGCAAACGGAGGCAATCATAACTAAATGCAGATTTGTCAAATATGTAATAAGGGATTAGACCAAACGAAATGAGTATCCAATTGTCGAACGTAGAGGGAAAAACCAGAACCTGAATCCGATTAAAACGATCAACACCATACATGGATATGTAACTCAGAAGGATCAAAGTGCAGGCTGATCTTATTTCTGCCAGACGAAGAAGTTATAAAAACTGAGACAGGTTAATTCGATTTAAAGCAAATAAATTGGTGTCCATATCACGTTCAGAGATCCAGACCTGATGATGAGAGTACAGTTGTTGCACGAAAACCCATTGGTAATTAATCTTTTGGTAGCAAATTGTCATATCAAGAGAGTGCTCATTTATGCCGGATCAAGTGACAACATCATAACCTTTAGAGTCTATGAGAAGTTGGGAGTTGGAACAGATCAGATCAGATCAGTTGAAGGTCCGCTCGTAGGATTTGATGGGAACAAAGTCACCCTGATCGGGGTAATCTCACTATTAGTTATAGTAGCCCAAAGGACCTTGAAGGAGAAGTTTGTGATAACGGATGTTCATTCCTCCTATATCTTCATTATAGGTAGGGGTGGATCCACATGATGCATGGGGTCCCATCCACTCTGCACCAGGTGATGAGGTGTTTAACGTTGAATGAAAAAGGTACGATAGACCTTCTTGGCGATAAGGTGGCGTCTAAGGAGTGCTACTCACTAACGATCAAATGCACACCAAAAAATGAAGGGACTAGTATGGATAGAGATCCCTAATAGCAATCACAAAAGCACGACAACCCCGAGCAAGAGGAAGATGAAGAATCTGCTCAGACTGTAGAACTCCTCCAGGCAACTCAGCTTAGAAAATCGGAGGAAGGTCAAATCACTCAAATCGTATCGCTCCTACTAGAATGTGAGAAAGGAAGAGCTGACCAATTTACTAAAAGAAAATGTGGATGTATTTGCATAGAGCCACCTTGGCATGCCCTCAATAGATCCAACCCTGGCAAGCCATAGTCTGAATATGGATCCAACAAGTGTCCCGATTAAATAAAAATAAAGAAGGTTTGCTTTGAAAGAAATAGGATAATTGCAGAAGAGGTAGACCGACTATTATGAGCAGGATTCATTAGAGAGGTGAGGTTCCCAGATTGGATTTAGAACGTGGTAATGGTAAAGAAAAATAATGGGAAGTGGAGATTCTGTATTGACTTCACCAACCTAAACGGGCCTGCTCGAAGAACTATTATCCCTTCCCAAAAAATGATCAGATAGTGGACGTCACAGCTAGGTATGAATGACTCACCTTTCTAGGCACATATATGGGCTATAATAAGATCCCAATGAATCCAAGAGATGAAGAGAAGACATCGTTTATCACTGAAGGCAGAACTTACTGCTATAAGGTAATGCATTTTGGGTTAAAGAATGCAAGAGCGACCTACCAGCATATTGATCGGCATGGAATGTTGCGCATTCTAGCCTCTTAACTTGTATATTTTATTCTCTTAGTGATAGATTATTTTGTAATTTTACTTCATTTTAGTGTTTTCTGTATTTTCAGGACCTTAATGATTATTTCAGTTAAAACTATAATTTTGGGCTTTTAAAGATGACATGCAAGAGGGTTAAATGAAGCCTGCATCAAAGGGATCCATTCAACTCCATAATTTAACTCAAATCAGCCCAAGGAAGAGGTCCAAGAGAATTACAGCTGCTTAAAAAGGTTACGGGCCTGAAGTCCAATTTTGCGCTTAATACAATTTTAATCTCGTTTTGAAAAATGGACCAGAAGTGTTATTTCTGAGCCTCAAATCTACTTAATTTTATTAAGGTTGAACGAAATTCGATTCTGCACACTTTTGTATTTCACAAAAATTCTGTGAATCGGACTTCTAGTGGGTCAAAAGTTGGGCCAAATGTCAGCAGAAAAAACTCACCTGATTAGTGCTGTGGGAAAACCTAATTAATTCCTAATTGGATTAGGACTTTGGTGTATTCTCTTGGTGCATAAAGTGGAGAATTGAAGGCTATTTTTGGAGACAGTGGTAGAGAGCTTTTGGATATAATTAAAGACATACTTTGCAGAGCTTTTGAGTGGAGAACCATTGGAGAACGAAGTCTTACGCATAATTCATGAAGATGATGCCTTCTTCCTCAACCGTTGAAGCTTTTTCTTCTACCATAAGCGGCTAGTTCATCCACTAGGGTTTTGATGTAGCCCTAACTAAGCATCAATGGTTTGATTATTTTAATTATTGGAGACCTTTATATTCATGCATAGATTGTGTAATTTAGAGGATTCTTATTATAGAATTGAGCTATAAAAGTCTTACAAATTCAGTTTCAATGATTTTCTATCTTGTCTTAGATATTTAGTTGTTGTTATTGAACTCAATCTCTCCTATTTTCTGTGATTATGAGAGTGATTATTACACAATGGTAATCACTGAATATATCATTAAACGTTTTGACGGAGTATGCCTAGAGAAGATGAACCATACTGCACCCTAGAGTAGAGTAGTTAGGCAGATGACCTATGCCAATCAAAGATAGTCCATGACTTAACCTTAATCATATGTTATCTTCTTGACGGATGAAGGTGAGCTTGTAGCCACCGACACCACTTATGTATGATATAATTCCCCATAGTTAATTCAATTGACCATTGATTGTGGAGTTAGTGGTGAAGTCAAATACCCTAGATTTATCTCATATTATCTACACTATCTATTTTTCTTTGTTTTATTTTATTTTGCTTTTTAATTAGTTTAAATATTAAAATCATAATTCTTTTCTTTCTAAATTTAATTAAAATTAATTCCATATTATAACTCATTCAGACCATAATCCCTGAAATTCGACACCCCTTTCGATAGCCCTATTATGCAAAGAATTCGTTCTATTGCGAATAGTGGTAATTATAATTGAAACACACTCACACACGATCACATATGATCAATAAAATCTTCAAGGGTTAAATCGGGAACACAGTAGAAGCCTATATCAATGACATGGTGATCAAAATTCAAAAGAATGAATACCATTTGGAACACTTACAGGGAGTGTTCGATATCCTTAGAAAATACAACATGAAACTGAATCAAATGAAGTGTTTGTTCGAGATCTCCTCTAGACAATTCCTCAAATATATGGCCAATTGAACATGAATTGAGGTAAGCCCAGGTTAAGCATCAGCCATTATCCAAAGCTCCGAGCCAAGAACCTACAGGGAAGTGTAGGTCCTGATTGGTCGGATAGCGGCATTAAGTCGATTCATTTCTCGGCTCTCAGACAAATACAAACCATTCTTTGATGCTATCAGAAAGAAAGGAAATCATTTATGGGGGGAAGCCAGTCGGACGCATTAAAGAAATTGAAAGAATGTCTGACCAAGCCTCCGATCATCTCGATCCTGTAGAGTGATGAGTCATTACACCTATACCTCGCAATGTCAAAAGTATCTACCAGCGCTATATTGGTCAGAGAGGAAGATCAAAAATAGCACCCGGTATACTACACCAGCAAGACAATGACTGATGTAGAGAACATATACTTGGTGTGGCGAAATGTGTGTTCCTTTTTTGTGTTCTTTTAACAATCAAAATTTAATTTAGCCATTCATAAGAGAACTAATCTTTGGAGATAAGGCTCTATATAGAGGGTGTTGATCCCATGGAGATTACATGGGTGAAACTGCTAAAATGAGAGAGTATTTCCAAATTAATTCAAAAATAAATTTTTGTGTGGAATTATAGCTACTATGAAAACTGAAAATACGCTAAAGTAAATGGAGTTTGAGTTAGAGAAATGACTAGGGTTTGATTTCCACCACTAGCCACATAGCCTTGTCCAAATGTAGTACAAATGGGAGTTGTGCAATTATATGTAACAATGATCCATTTAATTGGCTTGTGGCCTACACAATAAAATCTTCAAAAAAATATGTGAATCCTAGCTAAACATAATCCATCTTCAATAAGCATAATTTCTTTACCTAACTAATTACCCTAATTTTTTAACTTACCTAAGTGTATCAAAACTACCTTGTTTGGCATGGACTATCAAAACTAGTATAATCACATTCAAATAAGAACCATTACAAAGCCATCATTCACATTCTTTTTTGAAAATATAAATGTTGAGAATTGATTTAGAACAAATTAAACTCTAAGACAAGAAGGATAACTTAAGTGATAAGCGTTAAATGTTACGCATTTTAGCCTTTTAATTTGCATATTTTATTCTCTTAGTAGTAGATTATTTGCGATTTTACTATATTTTAGTATTTTCTGTGTTTCTAGATCCTTAATGATAATTTCAACCAAATCATAATTTTTGGGCTTTTAAAGATAACATTCAAGAGGGTTATAAGAAGCTTACATCAGGTGGACCAAGTCTAGCCAATATTTCAACTCAAAATAACCCAAGGAAGAGGCCCAAGAAAATTATAACTGCTTAAGGAGATTATGGGCTGAGGTCCAATTCTGCGTGTAACACAGTTTTAATCTTGTTTCGATAAACTGCTTGTAACTCTTATTTCTGACTGTCAAAACAGCTCAATTCCCATATGGTTGAACGAAATTCCATTCTAGAGCTTTTTTTATTTCATAAAAATTTGTGAATCGGACTTCTAAGGTGTCAAACATTGGGCTGAAGTTTAGTAGAAAAATTCATCTGATTAAGGCCTACAGGAAAACCCTAAGTGTCTCCTAATTAGGTGAGGACACTTCATATTCTCTTGGCTATTAAAAGTGACGAATTGGGGACCTTTGGTAGCAACTTTGAAAAACTTTTGGAGTGAAGAATCATTAGAGAATTGCACGTATTCCATGGATATGATGCATTCCTCCTTAACCGTTAAAACATTCTCTTTTATCATGAGTGGCTAGTTCATCCACTAGGGTTTTGATGTAGCCCTAATTAAGCATCAATGGTTTGATTGTTCTAATTATTGAAGATTTTTGTATTCATGCACAGATTGTGTAATTTAGAGAATTTTATTATGAAAAAATTGAGTAATAAAGTCTTTATATTCAGTTTTAATGATTTATTATCTTGTCTTAGATACTTAATTGTTGTGAATGAACTCAATTCCTCTTATTTTCTGTGATTATGAGAGCGATTATTACATAATAGTATTCATTGAATGTATAGTTAAAGTTTTGATGGATTATACCTAAAGAAGATGTACTATACTGTACTGAAGAGTAAAGTAGATAGGCAGATGGTTCATGCTAATCAAAGATAGTCCATCATTTAGCTTTAATATATGTTATCCCCTTGACGGTTAAAAGTGAGCTTATAGCCACTGATATCACTTATGCATGATATAATTCCTCATAGTTAGTTCAGTTGACCATTGATTGTGAAGTTAGCTGTGAAGTCAATAACCCTAGATTCATCTCAAATTATCTTCATTTATTAGTTTTTCTTGCTTTTTATTTAATTTCTTTATTATTTAATTTATACTTAAAAAAATCAGCAACTTATTTTTCTTCAATTTAATTAGAATTAATCCTACATGTCCAACACAATCAGAACACAGTCTTTATGGTTCGACACCCATTTCGATAGCCATATTCTGCAAAGAATTCGTTCTATTGCGAAGTGGTAATTTTAATTGACATACTTAGCCATGATCAATTTTTTGGCATCTTTGCCAGGGACTATCTATTTGATTGTTTGGATTTTTAGAATTAGTTTTAATTGGATTTTTAGTTTAGGAAATTTTTATATTTTGCTTTTAATTTTTTTTTTTGCTTTTTTTTCCAGGTAATTCAGTCACCACATGCTATGTCGCCGTTCTTTGGCTGATCCATTAATACCTCTTGATCCCAAACTTGAACACATTTTTAGACAATAAGGGAGTGTTCTAATTGACCCTATTATGCAAGAGGAAAAGATGATTGATGCCATAGCTAATGTGCGTAATAATAATGATGACAACAATATTGTGCCCAATGTTGTTGGGGAAATGACAAGATTGCTTAGAGACTACTATGTCCCAGAGGCATACAATTCTCTAGCTGGATTTCAATTGCCAGATGTCACATCATAGAATTATGAGATCAAGTCCAGCATCATTCAGTTGTTGCCATCTTATTTTGGGCTGACTCATGAGGATTCGTACAAGCACCTGAATGATTTCATATAAGTGTGCTCAATAACAAAAATTCATAACTTCTCTGAAGATGTTTTCATGATGCAACATTTTCCCTTCTCTCTGAAAGACAAGACCAAGTATTTGTTTAATTCTTTATCGGGAGGCTCTATCACTACATGAACTTAAATGCAATATGAGTACTTAAAAAAGTATTTTCTGATAGGGAAGATCAATCAGTTCAGATGTGTTATCACTGATTTTTCCCAATCTGAGGGAAAATAATTTTATGAGACATGGGAAAGGTTCAAGGACCTTCTTAGGAAGTGTCCTCATCTAAATGGCAGCTTGTGCAATGTTTTCATGAAGGCTTGACAAAAGCCAATAGACAGATGGTAGATGCATCATGTGGAGGTACTTTCATATTGAAGAGTGAAGACGAAGCATGGACTTTGTTCGAAACTTTTAGTGATAATTCTTTGCAACATGTATCTTCAACTCGTTCAAGCAGATGATTTGATCTTCTGGTGTGTTTGGAAAATCAATTTATAATTTACCGCTCGCAATAGAACGAATCATTGAAGGATAGGGTTCTAAGTTGAGGGTGTCGGTCCCACAAAGACTATGTAGGAATAATGTGCTAAAGATTGAAGGTTGTTTCTTGTTTAACTTGCAAACACATTTTTGGGATGGTTGTTTACTCTACTTTAAAAGCATAAATGATAATTAAATTAACGGAGTTGAGAGAAGATAAAGGACTAGGGTTGAGACTTCACCACTAGCCTTATAACATGTTAAACTTATAATAAATAGGGGAGTTTATGCAAATGTGCACTAAATGGTGCATTTGGCTTGTGGCCTACAATGCTACCGTTAAGAATATACATACACCTTAAAATATTATAGCCCATCTTCAATACGTGCAAATTCCCTACCTAATTAACTAAATGTATCTAATTTACCATCTCTAAGCATAGACTATGCAAATCTAGCTATGCATGTGAAAAATGAAAACTAGTACCAAACTGTCACTTATTGTCCTTGTGGAACTACAAGTGTTTGAAGATCATGTGAGGAAAAGAATGCATTTTAAGAGAAGAAAGATAAATTACAACACATGAACACGTAGAATTTGTAAACTTATATTGATATAATGCTCAAGGCAAGGTACATATACACAAAAATACCAATTTTCTAAAATTAGAACATAGTTACTATCTAGGGCTTTGTCCAAACCCTAGAAAATGAGTTAGTTGATCATGGTGGGCTAGAAGCACTCCATAGACAGAGGTGAATCCATGCTCAAAATAATCTTTAAGGCCTTACAAAGCCTTCTTTGGAGCTTTCTCTCTCTAGAACTTCACTTTCTCTCTTTAGAATTTCTCTATTTATTCTCTATTACTAGAAAAGTGTTATTTTTATTTATTACATATTTCCTATCTATATATCTAACTTGAGGCTCAAAAGATCATGGAAAAATCGTGGGGGACTTCTTCTAGAAAAAATTTGACAAGTGGGCAAGTGGAAAAAATATCTTGTAAAAAATATTTCTGCAGGAATTTGAGATGCATCGAAATGGCCATTTCGATACATCAAAGTTCCTTGTTCTGAAACCCTTGACTCTTCTTGCTTTCCGGCTCTGGACTTGATACGCCATTCACTAATCCTTGATGTACATCTGCGATGAAGTATGAACGGATGCATGAAGGCATTCTTAAATTGATAACGGAGTCGAATTATGCTAAATTTTGGAATAGAACCTGAAATCATCAAAAATATGAAAATACATAAAAACAATACAATATGTGCATCTATGGGATTAAAACACATAAGCAAAAGCGTGAGAATGTAAAACATTCAACGTTTATCACACTTCTAAACTTAAATATTGCTAGTCCCATAGCAATACCAAATAATTAAATTGAAAACAACTACACTACTTCCGCTTTCGTGGGAAACGCGGTTGCATTTAGCGAATGCAACAAGTCTTTTAAACCCCTAGACACGTCTAGTGGATGAGTGAAGTCTCACTGAGTTTAACTTGTTTGTTAAACTCACAAGAATATGCAAAAATGATTGAAATGCTCAGTCATCAACTAGAAAAGATGATTACCCAATTTATTTTCAAATTGACAAATGCAACAAGTATTATGGAGCTATAAGGATATCAACAAATATATAACTTTAAAACTAGAATTAGATGACAGTCCCCACATAATGGTTAATTCGATATTAATACAAGTGCAAACCTTAAAATCTTTTTTGAAAAGTGAACATACTTCATAATGCGTGACTTATTGTCGTAATTGGTGAATAGAGATGCCATCCATCTTGAGAAGAACTTCTTTTCGAAAAATATCATAAGGCATGCCATTAAAACATAAAAAATTTACAAAAGCTTATTTTGGTAGCCACCAAAGGCATGAAACCCAAAAGTCAGGAGTCGTGCTAGCAAAATCATCATCCATTTAAAAATTTCTTTTAACTTCTAAACTTGGAAGTTGAAAGAAAATTTTTGGGGCAAAGTGTGGAGGGAAAAAATCCCCACTAACAGGAAGGTGACACGTGAAAATTCCTGCAAAGCAAACATTTGGCAATCTACGTCACTAGAACGGGTCCACGTGACCCATCAGCACACGAGGTCAGCAATCAAATCCCTATAGCAGGCATGGCTTGACTCACGCTAAGGGATTACTGTAAATAAGGAGAGAATCATGCTCTTCAACAATCATGGAATAGATGTAGACTAAATGTTTGTAATCAAAGACAATATAAAAGAAATGGCAAGGGCACAAAACACGACATACAATTCTTGAAAACCATTTTCTCTTGAGTGTGGTGTGTATTTATCTATTTTTCCGTAGTAGATTTCTTGCACCTACACCTACCTTACTAGGAAAAAAAAGATAAAGAAGAAAACTTGTTAAAATAGGTTAAGAGCTAACTTTAAGTTTTTATTATAATAATTGTGTATTTCATTATAGATGGGAGCTTCGATCAAATTCAGTGTCCTATTAGTTCCCACTGTTTAGTTTGATGCTTGACATTTCAATTGATCATTAATACATATTGCAAACTTGCATTATGCAAACTTGCTTATGCCAATATTGAATCATTTTATTGATGCAGTATTCCATAGTGTGTTACCAATTACATTGCATATTGCAAACTTATGCAAACATTGAAACAACTAATCTTGACCCTAGCTAAATGGAACTAACAAGTCACTTGAGGTTAATTCTAAAAATTAACTAGCATTTAATATTATACCTCTAGGAATAATTTTTTTCAATGCTTGCATTTTTATGCCTTTTGATAGAATAGATTGTAAGTTGTTATCTTTCATATGCAACTCTTCACAAATTAATGAACATATGATATGATGAACTGGGGTCTACCCATACTATATATATATATATATATATATATGTATGTATATATTTGAAATCTAGATCATCATGTCATATCAAATTTGCAACTCTGATATATCTACCACATCAAATTTGTATTTCTTAATACCTATTTTCTTGACAGGTATTGCTTTAATGATCGACACTCCAAAACCAGACTTGTGTGTCTATTTGAGTCTAAAAAGTATATAAACGTGCTACATATTTTTCTTAAAGTTATCAAGATTACATGATTTATTTGGTGTTTGCAGGATAGTAGTGGGAAGTTGGACCTCAAGATTTACAAGAGAAAGGTTCTGCTTGCGGTCAATGTTGCTTCCAAGGAGAAGGTCCTTACATTTTCAAATTTTTTGTGGTACTACAAGATTACCAATTTTTCAATTCCTTGGATATATATATGTTAACAATGATGAGAATTTTGTACCTTGAAGTCTTTAATGAATATAAACTAAAATTGGAATTTATTTCTTTGTGATTGTTGGGATTTATATGCAAATTTACCTTTTTTTATGTCTTCAACTCTTTTTTTATTTAGCATCATGTTGTTTGTAAAGACTTGGTGTATCAATTTGGGTGGAGTTTTGTTTGTGTATTGGTGGAATAGAGAAGTATTGGATGAGTGATGTTTGGTTGTTGGACAGGTTTTTATGTTGGGGAGAATTAAAGTAGGCATTTTCTTTTATTTTTAAAAATCACTTTTCTACGACGGGTTATACCCCTCGTGTAAACTGGGCTTTTTACGACGGTCAAAGTCTGCCGTAGAAAGTAACATTCTAGGTTTTGCCCATCATACGATGGGCGTATGCCCGTCATCGAAAGTGGCTTTCCACGATGGGCTTATGCTGGTTGTTGAAAAGCATCAGTCAACCATGACAGGGGCTACTACGATGAACAAAACCTATCATAGAAAGACTTTTTGCCCATCGTTGAAAGCAAATTTTCTTGTAGTATCGCATATTTAGACATGATCGTACGCAAGTTAATGCGATTGATTGGAACCGGCAGGGATGAATATTTTTTCGGGACTTTAACTTCGCAAAATGCGATCGAGCGCATTTTTGAGATATTGTAGCTTTTAGCTACTGCCCAAAATTTGAAAGTTGGGCTTCGGGTTTCCTTCAAATGTTCTAAACTATGTTTTTAAGTTTCTTTGGACTATAATAGGATGAGACAATGGTTTGAAATTTTTGTTGGAATGTTTTACGAAAAGTCACCATTCACAGGGGCCGAAAACCCTCTTTTGTTTAGGAATCGTTCCAAATGATTTCTAATGATAAGAACACTGAATATATTATTTATATGTATCTTGAGTTGTTTCAGCGGTTATAAGAATTGATTTGGGTGTCAGTTGTTCCAAGAAGGGCATTTTGGTTATTCTCACCGTTCACACCCCATTTTCCTTGTTCCTCGTCGAGTGTCGGAAATTAGGGCGTGACATTTCATCTTTAATGAAAACTGATAATTGGGTTTGATTCAGCATTGTGCTTGTTTTGTTTCAAAGTTGCAGACATAGAGTATATAAAATGGAGGAGAGATAGAGAGAGAAATGGGTTCAGGTTATGAGTGAGTGGGAGAGGATTGAAAATTAAAAGGTATTTTTGTTCATGCACAGAGTCTTGTTAGAGTAAATTGGTAATTTAATAAGTCAAAGTGTCATTTTAAAAGTCAAAAGGCAATCTGGTCATTTTACCCGCTGCCCAGACACTAGGGGTGTAATTTTGGAATCAGAATCGAAACCGTTGAGTTTGGTTTGGTTCAGTTTCGATTCTTTGTGCATCCCTAGTTGAAACAAGAGAAAGAAAAAATATTTTATTTATTTATTTATTTTTTAGTATGTATATATATATCATCCAACTAATTTGGTAGAGAACTTTATTTTTTTAGACAAATCAGATTTTTCAGCTACACAAACAGCTCCTTAAAAGCAAAGACATGCAAATAAGACTGCAATTATCCGTGCCACCTCTAAATGTCAAGCTTTATGTTAAATGCATTTAAAAGAAAATTGAGCATGTGATAATGTTTAAAGTAATAGCAAGGAGGTATTGACCATTGGAATAGAACACTGCCTAGTTCTGAAGGATTCATTATATTCATGATAGTTTTACACCCTCCAATACATTTTTTTATATGGGCCATTACAAGCCAAATCAACTTCACATAAACTCAAAATACTGAAATGTAACTGTTTGAAACAGATCATGAGAATGAGTAAGATCTATGTCCTGACTCCTAATGAACAAAATGATACTAACATTAGATTTGTGATTGAATATAAATCTTTTAGTATTCATTTACATATTATATATATAATTTTTAATGGTTTCGGTTCTAAAGAATCAATATATAATGATTATGTTCGATTCTAATGAACTTAGAATTGAAATTGAAACCGTAGTGAACGGTTCGGTTCAACTACGATTTCAATTTTACTTATTTTTTGTGCACTCTTACGTGACACAGTGTCCTTTTGACAAAAAGAGAGCATTAGTGAAATACAAAACAAATTTAAGACATAATTAAACAGTACGTACGACAAGTTATAAACATGTGTAATTAAAGTAAGCCTCAAAGAGATGTGAATCAAGTTTATCCAAAATATTTTGATCAAAACTTTTTGTCACAAGCAGTACAATATTTGTTGCCGGAAGTTACAAATACATCCCTGCCCCCCAAACACAACGGTGTGTTTTTGCTAGGGATGACAATTTTGTCCGCCCCTCCGGGTTTCCACCCCGTCCCGCCGCTGGTACGGGGGCGGGTACGGGACTCTATAAGTACCCGCCCCGCCTATATATTTTATTATTATAAATATATTTATATGTATATATATATATACAAATTAAGCCTTCTTAATTGTTGTATCTGGACCATGTTTTCATTTTATTTTTTGGTTGTATTAAGACTTATGTTTTCGTTTTATCTTTTGGTTGCATTAAGACTTCTTTAATTGTTGGATCAAACTTGTTACTGAGTTATTTAGTTGTGGAATGTATTTTTTGTAATAGGCTATTTAATTGTGGAATCTTGTCATTTTACTTCTTAAACAGGGGTTATACTACTTTGAATTTTATAGTATCAAACTTGATACTAGCCACTAGGCTCGTATCTTTTGAAAAAATTAATTTTTGTTAATGTTTGATATGGTTACAATTTTGTGGGGGAGGAGCCTCGCCTTGCCCCGTCTCATTCGACCCCTTTTGAAATTTTAAACGGGGTGGGGCGGGGCGGAGACGGGGTGGATTTTCTTCCAACGAGGCGGAGATGGGTTTTGAAATTCCGTCCCGTTTCAAATCCGCGACGGATTTGAAAATTGTGTTGAAGGCGGCAAGACGGGGGACGGGTTTAGGCAAACCCGTGCCGTACCCGTCCCGTCCGGTTGCCATCCCTAGTTTTTGCAATGAATAATCGATGGTCACTTGGACTCATTTGTTTGAAAATTCTTTGAAAGGAATACGGTGTCATTTTAACACCCTAATTTAGCCGGAACTCATGGCCGTCCTCATCTAGTTCATAGTCACTAGGGTTGGAGACGATATGTTCTCTGCCCAGTTTCTCTCTCTCTTTCCTCTGCTCCGGTGAATCAGGTTCACTTCTCACTCTTATCTTTACTCGATTAGGATGTCTCTCCTTCTACGTCAAAGTACATTGATTATATATATTATAAAGGGAAATGAATCCTCTTTTCTGAACTCTGTAACTTTAACATGTTGTTCAGATTCAGTCAGCTCATCATCTTATTCAACTTTAACCCCTACAAACTCAGTTCTAACATAAATTCTATTCTATACTATATTTAAAATGTACAGTGACATGCAATAGGAAAGATTAGAGAGATAATTTATGTGGCGAACTCGATTATGATGATGATGATTCTTTTCTTTTGATATAATTTTGCATAAAACTGATTTTCCTCTAGTTTTTGAATTGCCAAGGAAAAAATATAAAGGACCTTTTGCTCCATGGTGCCAATCATTTATTAGTATCAAATAAACCAGTAGCTGAATGAACAATTGCCTGATAGATGGAGCACAATTATGTGATAGCTTCATTTGTTGCAATGAGAAATCAAAGGCTTAGATATGGATGAATCCTTGAAAAATCTAGTCGTTTATGGCCAGATAGAATTCTTTAGAATCCAATGATCATGGTCAAAGCCAGAAAGAATACTTTAGAATTATTCCTAGGTCTACAAATTTCATGAATTATGCATGCTTTGTTTGAATTATTTACTTCGTTATTTTTTTATTTGTTTATTTATCTATTTTGTATTGACTTTCCCATTGCCAGTACCCAAGGCCGAATGTGAAAAGGAGGTGGGTTAGTGTTACCGACTGTGAAACTTTTGTCAAATCATTATTGATCCATTCATGTGGGATTAAGAAAATGATGATGATGATGATGATCCATACGATGAATTGATATAAAACAGCAATTTTGTTCTTAACACATCTTCAGGGCTTGGAGTTCTCTAAATCAGAAAATATGGAACGTGTTCCCTGTTTCTCTCTAATGATCTTGCAATCTGAGCTCTCATGGCTTTAAAGTGTATTCTAGCTAGGATACTGGAACAAGAAAAAGGAGAATCATAAAAAGCGGCATTCAGGATAAGATGCCATTAACTCATGTATTTTCTGGAAAAAGAAAATGGATTCCAGCGAAATCTTTCCCCACCTCTCTCTCTCTCTCTCACATACACACCCACACACACACACAGAGTACACACACTCGGGGTTTGTAACTGATCCTCTCATTTTTTGATTCTTGGGTTTTAAGTATCTTTTGTTAGAGTCTTACTCTGTTACTGCAAATTAGACAATACATAGCAAATGGTATAGAATGTGGACATCAAAACAACTCACTGGCTTCATATATCTTTGAAATGACCTGGGGTGTGAGTGGAGTTGGGAGTTTGAGAGGTGGTGGGAGTATGGTAAGATCTGTGGGTAGGCTCGGTTGCAAATACATCATATACATCATACTTTTACATGGACAAGTATATATAATTATCCCTAGTAGAGTACGTGTCATTGTAGAATGATAGACGTCATAATTGGTTATTCATTACCTATTAGTAGGTTGGATCCGTTTCCCTCTGTTTCTGCCTTTCTCCATGCCTTTCTCTTGGATGTTTTTTTTTTTTGGTAATTCCATACATTGCTGCTTAGCTTACCTGGAACTAGAAGAGCATTGGAAAACGATGATGTCCAAGTATTTTCCGGCTCTTTCCTAGCAATAGTTAGAACTCTTGGTGATGAGATCCATTTTGAGTCTAATGGCCAAGTCCTGTGACATTTATCCCAACTATGTTAAGAAGATGCATAGTGCCTTAAGTGGTTTTGCCAAGTCATCCTGTTAAGGATGTGAGGAAAGAGAAAGAAATTAACATATCTTAATCTCGATATGCAGCAATTTAATATATCTTTATTAAGTATAGGGTTCCATTGAAGACCAAGAAATATAAGAATTTGCCCTTTCACATGTTGAAGTTGCAGAGTTCAGAAGAGAAATTTGGCTATGTAATAAAAGTATATAATATATCAAACCATCACAAGGGAAGGAGTTGGTGATGGAGAGACCGGTATATCCATAGTGCCTTCTAACATGAGGATCACATTCTTCATCGAGGGACACAGACTTGGATTAACTTGAATGCATAGCAATCCACCTTCACCATCCTTTCCAGGTTCTTCATGTCTACTTCTTCATCTCCCACAAGCTTTTCCAACTCTCTGGCCACAAAGCAATTATATACCCAGTCCATAAGAAGTATCTCATCTGCTGTAGACACATGAACCTCCATGTTACTTCTGCAACATATAATCTCCAACAGCACAAGTCCAAAGCTGTAAATGGCTGCCTTCTCTGATATCGGGGTGTTTCTCTGCCATCCGGGTGCCAAATATCTTCTTGTCTCTCTGACCCCAGTGAATGTTCCAGTTTGATTTGGCATCAAAAATTTTGCGAGTTCAAAATCAGATATCTTAACTGTCCAAGAATCGTCCATGAGTATATTTTGAGGCTTTATGTTGCAGTGGATTATACGGGTCTCACACTCTTCATGTAGATATAAAATCCCTCTTGCTACTTCCTTTGCAATTTTCACTCTCTTTCCAACTGGGGTGCATTTCAACCTTGAAGAGAAGATTTGCCAGCGAGCCATTCTTCATGAATTCATACACAAGAAGCTTGCTAGCGCTTTCTATGAACCAATCAATCGAACCAAGTTCCTGTGGTGAGTCTGCCCAAGCAATCAGATATTGCCCCTTATACACTGCTCCAAAAGAATTCCTACCCAATTCTTCCTTGAACCCATCTGTAGCTTTCAAAAGCTCACTATAAGAAAATGATTGCAGAGTAAACTCTCCGTTTAGGCCCAAACTTGCATTTTCAGACAGTCTTTTGTATCTATGACCTCGACGTCTATAGATAAAAAAACTATAGATTGCAATGACAGAACACAAGAATGCAAGGCAACCCAAACTCACAGCTAGAATCAGAATAAATGTTTTCTTATTTTCAGCCACAACCTTTGGATTCCTTGAATTTGAAGGATCGCTCTTTGGAACTGAGTGGTTGTGGCCTGCGATTTGGGCAGGTCCACTCTTGATAAAGGCTGTAATTGACTTAGTTGGTTTTGAAACTCTATATAACAATGGAAGATTATACTTTTTGCAAGTATCATTCAGATACAGAGCTGCCCAACAATTACAATCTTCTAGGCAAGACCGACCACAATATTCCCCCTTATTCATCAAGATCGCAGAATAAGGATAGCCAACCCACTCCATATTTTTGAAAACAGTGATGTTGTAGATGGATGTTGGGTCTTTCCTTGTGCAACCTTCTTCATCGATGAAGCTCGGGTAGCAGCCCAGGAACATGTTATGGTGGTTGAGTAAAGTGAAACCAGGAAAGCAAGAACAAGTGGCTATGGACTATGGAGTCAGTGTTGGAGCAGGAGCTGTTAATACCACAGATACTTTGACATCACATTGGTTTTGCAACGCCGACCACTGTATCGACCCAGTAGAGTTATGAGTGATTTTAAAGTTATGTGAGTAGAGCCTAAAATTTCCATCAGCATCAAGAGTTGCACGGTAAATTATCGTCTTGTTATGGCCGGAATATGAGCTGTTAAATAGAGTGTGCATGCAAACACCACCAGAACAATTGTGTGAACATAGAAGGCCTCTACTGTTGAGATCTAACACAAAGTTTTGAGAATAATCTCTATTAATAGTTTGTGTCTGTGTGTCCCAACAAGAGTCTTAAGGTAGATCAGAACTGTTTTGTAGAGACCCGGAAAATTAATTGTTTATTTATTTGTTTACTTATTTAATTATTCATTCCTTAGATGTCTATATATATGTAATTTTAAAGATGATGAGTGTGTGCATATCATGTGACATATTTATCACCCTTTTAGTATGATTAAGCTAGAGGCAATTTGAACAAATTGGTGGTTCTAAAGAAATTAAAAAGGGCATAGGGGTAAATTCTGACAACCCTCAAATTAGGTCAACTTATATGTGTATAGATACAAAAAGTAGAGGATAAAAAATATCAGCTGTCTCTCTTTCCCCAAATCAGCCGCTTCTCTCTCTCTCTAAACCTAGATACATAACTTCTCTCTAGAAATCAGAAGGGTTGGAGATGGATGTTGTTGAAGACCTAAGAATGAAGGTTGGAGAGCTCGCCTAGGTCTACAATTTGACACCATTGAAGCTAAAATTTGGAGATTCTCAGAAATTCTAAGGTCTCTTTATGTATCATGTGAGTATATATATAATAAGTGCTGTGAATTCAAGTTTCAGAAATTGAATTGTTTTGGTGTTGTGACACATGTAATATATATGTAAAGAGATACATGTGATAATTGTGAGCGATCTATTACTCTCTCTTTTGCATCTGTATATGTATATAAATATATATACATACATATATATACATTTAATATTAAGTTTACTAAGTACTGACATATTGTGCATTACATATACAATTTAGAGTAGAATTCTTTTGACTAATGGGTCTTAGTTAATTATTGTGAAATTAGATGAGATTAATTATATCCTTGTTTTGGAATCAATTAAATTCTTGCAGATATGTTACGAGATCATGTATACATATATGTTATTGTGTTGACTCGAGGAATGAGATTAAAAGATGACAGTGTGTTTTTATTTTAAATGCATACCCAATTTTTGATAAAATGCTAAAATGAGTTGATTGGTATGTATATTGCTTGGAAATTGATTTGGTTAACAGGGTTGTGCCAGAAAATGAAGGGAAAAGGACCCTAAACTTGGCCAAGTGGTGTCGGATTCCATCGGGTTAGTAGCCCATAAAACCGACAATGCTACATGGCTTGTTTTTGAACAAGTGCACGAAATATATGTGACTTGCCTCGTGTAAGTGCACGGAATCTACATGATTTACTTCGGTAAATGCACAAAATTACAACACCCAGAATTGTATGCTTGTATTGTGGTTCATATTTTCTTGAAAATGATGGAATAAAATACGATTAATTCCTTGAATATCAGAGTTGAAATTTGATTGGCCTGTATTGCCTGATCATGTGACTTTAACTATGAATATTAATTGATTCTATTGTTTTACCCACTTACTAGCATGTTATATCATCGTATATACGTGCATGTTGTCGCATCTCATGAATTAATGCATAATTTAGTTAGAATACCATCTACGGAGCTTTTTCGAAAAAGCTCACCTCTCCACAGATTTTGCAGATGTGAGAGCTAATACTGGCAAGCAGATAGCCTAGTGTGAGGACGTCCTGCCATATTCTGGATGGAGATCTAGTTATCTTATGTTATCTTTAGTTCACTTGTTCGAACTTGTAATAAATCGAGGGTGTTGCCTTGAGATTGACTTAAGTTTTGTTATCTTCGATGTTAGAACTTTGTATGAATGCATGGACCACTATGGTTTTTATCATTCATTTGAGTTGGGTTAAACCGATATATTTAGAATCGTATTTATTTATCTATCGATTGTATTTCCCTTCCTAAAAAAAAAAAAAGATTTTCTTCGACCCTCAATTTTAAAAATTCATAACTTGTTCGTTTTAAATCCGAATTGGATGATTCTTTTTTTTTTTTTAAATTGTGTATCTCAGTGCCCACTTTTCAATGAAATTATTTGTTTAAAGAAATCATAATGGAACAGTGCCCAGTTACTTTAATCTTGAGAAAAACGATTTTCTTTAAGAAAAAGGAAAATGTCCAGGTTCAAGGGTGTTAATAATAACATTTTGGATTTTAATTTCTTCTTTTTATCACAATCCGGGTTTTAGAAACTAGGGCATGACATGTTTACAGGGTATGCAACAAGATTTCCGTCGGCAGATTGCATTAGGAGATGATACCATCCACTTGAGTGGTCTGATGTCGATACACTTGAGAACAACTCATTGTCAGAATGCAGATACTGACTGCCTAATATAGTATCTGTTGGGTTATCAAAGCTTTGCCAGGTAATGTGAGATGTATTGTCATAGATCACAAAATTACCTGAATCAAGCATAGAAGCTGAAACTGCTTGATCTTCTTCAAGATCATCTGTGATGGATTTTCCTTCCCCTTTCCGGGTCCAAAGGAAAAGGCCAGTGTCTTTGGTGAACACAAGTGTGGCGTTTGAGGAGACTGGTGGGTCGTCTCGGTTTGCAGTCCAAACAACAGTGGTTGTAGGCTTACTAGCCAGCCATATTCCAACTGCAAATCCATTTCCTTTTTGGTTGTAACCAAATGTGAAAAGGCCTGAAGGTGAGAGCCACGAATTGTGCGGAGCGTTGGGAGAGAGTGAAGAACCCAAGCTTATATTCTTTCCAGCTCCTAGAGCTGTTGACAGTTGAAACAGCAGTACGAACATTACTGCAGGTACATCAGCCATGAGAGAGAGATTATTTGTATGGAGATCCTATTGTTAATTTATAAAACCTAGCTATTTCCAAGAAATAAACACTTTTTATTTATTGATCTTTTTGTTGTTGTTGTTGCAGGTGCTTGGTTTTGCTGTTTCTAGGTCTATTCTCTCTCTGTATCTCAGTGCTTAGGCCCGCCTGTTCTCACAATTCAGTACAATATGTAACAGGGCAGAAAGTTATTACTACTACGCAATTATATCCAAATTTATGCACTGGTGCATGTACCAAAAGAAATATATAAACCGGTGCTCATTTTCACACTTACAATTTAGAACTGATACATGTAGTGTAATTCTATACTTAAATTTAAGCCCCCTTCTTCCATTGACTTGAAAAAGTCCTCTGTCAATTTATCAATTTTCTATTTTCCACCACTAACATCAACATTTTCATACTCACAATTTAGACGGTCAAAGTTTGATGTAAAAAAATGTAAAGGAAATAGGATATAAAACTTTAACCGTCTCCTATAAATTCAATTTATGATATTTTGAGCTTATTTTTTTTGTGTGAGAAGATTTTAGTATTGGCTATGTGATGATATTTTTTTTGCATTTTTTTTTTTTGTTCAAAAATATTTATTTTGAGGGAGAGCTCAGGACGAGCCCTGAGAGCCCCCTCATAGTAGCATTACTCTAAACGATATATTTGGTCATAGGTTGAGTCTCCATAAATATGCAACTTTGAATGAGCTAATGGTTGATCAGCAGTGGGATATTTCTAAATTTAATTCCTGTACTGATGGTATTTTGAGATTTATTAGAACAGTGAGAAATCATGGTGGTTGGTTCTGATCAAATCCAGTGGGCTAAGGGGCCATTCTCTTTCAAGAGTTACTGCCTGGGAACCATGTGGAATTGTTAGATCCAGTGTTGGACTGGTTTAAGCTTTGTTGGAATGGAGGTAGAATGAGGTGGTCAATGTTTACTGTTTTCGTTCTCCAAGATGCTGTTTTGACTTAATTTACAGAGGAGAAGAATAATTATGACTTTTGCTTGTACTATTTGTGTAAAGAATGAGGAGACTGTTGATCATCTCTTTTTGAACTGTCATTTTGCGTGGAAAGTTTGGTGTTAGTTGGGTTCAATCTTTGGTTGGAACTTGCAGGTTCAGAATTCAGTCTCTGGTTTGGCTGCCCTGCCCTGTTCACTAGTCAGTCAGTAGAGTGAGGAATAAAATCTCTAGAATGCTGTTTTCTGCTGCTCTCTATCATTTGTGGATGGGGTGGAATCTCAGGTTTCATGGTGGGGATCACAGAGCAGCTACGTACTCCCCTTTGTGAGGTGCTTGGACTGTTGGGGATAAATCTTCAGGATGTGATTAATTACAACTTAGGATTTTTGTGGTTAACCACCCTGTTGTCCTTTGCTTTCTCTGTTTCCTTTTAGTTTTTTCGGTTCTGCTCTGTATAACAAGGGTATGTATGCCCTTGTATGTTTCCCTTGTACATTATTTCTTATATTTTATAAAAAATCTAATTCAGGAAAAAAAGAAGGAATAATTTACAATTAGTTTTTAGTATTTTAAGTACATAAAGCTTTTTGTGTTGCCCTTGTTATATTCCTCTTACCAAACGGAACATATGTAGGGTTGTAAAGGAACCAAATTTTCGATAAACAACTTGAGCTTGAGCTCGATAAGGACTCGGTTCGTATTCGTTTGTTTAGCAAACGAATTAAGTTCGAACACAATTTTCAAACTCGATTATTATAAATAAGTCAATCTTAAATAGCTCCTGACTCGACTTGTTAGTTCATGAACATGTTTACAAGTTCAACGTGACTACATGTATATTTGGCCCAACCAACATCCTCCATAAATCAGTCAATATCGTGTATATTACTAACTTTATACCAACCCTAATTTTCTCTCCAAATCATCGGGCTCATGCCTATCTCTCTTTAAACCACACTGATAACTCATGCCTCTCTCTAATCAAGAGGTGGAAGATGGCGGCTACATCTTTTGGGGTCCGTTACAACAGCATCTCCATGGAGCTCTATTGCCGAATGGAGATCGATGGGAGTTTGAATGAAAATCACAGGTAATTCTCTCTCTCTCTCTCTCTATATATATATATATATATATCTGTAATTTTATATATTGATTTTACAGATCATATGTGTTTGTATATATATGAATATGTAATTTTATATATTAGTTTTGCAGATCCGTGTAATATATATACATTATATAGTTGTGTTGTTGAGATATGTATATTGATTATGTATATTTGCAGATTGTGTGATATATATATATATATATATATTTGTTCCATGTTATCGAGCTCACGAGCCGCGCTTGAGTTTTGCCCGAATAATGCGACCCTAGCTCGATCATCTTCAAGCTAGGCTCAATTGAGGACCGAATCGAATATATATATATATATATATATATATATATTCGATTCGGTCCTCAATCGAGCTCACGAGACGCGCTTGAGTTTTGTCCGAATAATGCGACCCTAGCTCGATCATCTTCAAGCTGGGCTCAATTGAGGACCGAATCGAGCTCGGACACTATCTAAACTGGCCAAGCTGAGCCCAAACAAGTCAATACTTGTCACAAGTGTTTATTTGGCATGGGCAAGTATGTTATTTAACAATACTAAATTTCTTCATCCTTTTTATTATTAAATCAATTGAAGTAAAAGAATAATTTCACCTTAATTTTTGGTATCCATAAGTGGTAAATCGTTATCACTGTCTATCCGTGACGCATAAAAAAGCTTGCTAGCTCCTTCGCACTAAATTCACGAGGACATGGAGTCTGTGTTAAATAAAATAAAAAAAACCGATATTTACTAATGCATATATATATATATATATATATAAGAGTGTGTCCAACAACATTTTTAGTCACAATTACAATAGAACTTGCAATATATGCGTATACATAATAAGGGAAAATACAATTACAGAAAAAATATAGGCGTTACAAGACAGCAGCAAACAACATAAATGAACCACCACAGGGAATTCTGAAATTACATGGAACTATTAGTTGGGCATGGAGGTGCGGCAATGTCAGTAATCCCCTCCAGCATCAGCACTACACTCTTCATTGAAGGACGAAGAACTGGTTCATCCTGAATACACCATAGTCCCACTTTGACCATGTTCTCCAGTATCTTCTTGTCAACTTCTTCACCACCCACAAGCTTGTTCAATTCCCTAGCAACAAAGCACTTGTACACCCAATTGGAAAGAACAACCTCATCTGGTTCTGATACATTGACTTCTATGTTCCTTCTGCAACATACAATTTCTAGCAACACTATTCCATAGCTGTAGATATCAACCTTCACCGTTATTGGGATGTTCTTTTGCCATTCGGGTGCCAAGTAGCCTCTAGTCCCTCTGACCTGCGTGAAGGTCCTTGTTTGATCTGGCATCAGCAACTTTGCCAACCCGAAATCAGAGATTTTAGCAGTCCAGAAATTATCCATCAAAATGTTGTGAGGCTTTATATCGCAATGCACGGTAGGAGCCTCACACTCTTCATGTAGATAAAGGATCCCTCTAGCAACATCCAGCGCAATCCTCACTCTCTCATTCCAATCCGGACGCCTTTGAGCTCGAAAGAGAAGATCTGCAAGTGAGCCGTTGCTCATAAATTCATAAACCAGAAGCCTCTTTGATCCCTCTGCACAGTAGCCAAGCAACCGGACTAGATTCTTGTGATGAGTTCTCCCAATTGCTCGCATTTCTGCTCTGAACTCTTTTTCGCCCTCTTCCACAACCTTCTCTAGCCTCTTCACTGCAATTAGTTTTTTACCTTTGTACAAAGCTCCTCTGTAAACTGCTCCAAAAGAGCCTTGGCCCAACTTCTCTCTGAAGCCATTGGTAGCCTTTCGAAGCTCATTGTAAGAATATAACCTCAGGGTGAACTCCTCATTAATTAAGCCAGAACTTCCAGTTTCCAACAACCTTCTATACTTCAATACACGGAATTTGAAAATGAAAAGGGCTGATAATCCAAGGGCAAAGCATGAATAGGTAACCAAGCTCAAACACAGTACAAGAATTATCATCAACGCCTTCTTGCTTGTGGTAACGACCGGAGGAACTGGAATTGGATGGTTGTTGCCTCTAATGCTTTTTGTTCCCACCTTGAAGAATACAGTACCCGTGGCTTCTTCACGATCAGCTGATTGCCTTGTAAAATATCTTAGTGGAAGCGTGAATTTCATGCAGTAATCCGCCATAAACATGGATGCGTCACAAAGACAGTCCTCCAAACAGGACTTGTTGCAGTCATCCTTGGTCATTTTTTCTTTATAGTAAGGATGGTCATAAGATTTAAGATTATCCATAGGAAAAATGTAATTTTTTTCTTCGTCTTTGCACCTTAATCCTTTGGTAAAATTCCTCTCGCAGCCACTAGACTTGTGATCGGGATCAAGAAAATCAGCACCTGGGATACAACTGCAGTAAGGTTTATTGTCATTCAAGGTACAGTAGCTGTTGAAACCACAGAAACCCTTCATATCACACATATTGTCAATTGCTTCCCACTCTAACTTTGGTTTAGAGTTGCCACTGGGATGAGAATACAATCGGAAATTTCCATCAACATCAAGGGTTGCACGGTGGACAACTGTATTAATATTGTTGCTAAGAGATGAATCACTCAATGATGCGATTGTGGCAGAATCAGTGTTGTTGACGACTAGCAGTGAACCGCTACTATTTAGATAAAGATGATGCTGGTAGTGGTTGGGACTCCAAGTATTTGCATGCCAGCAAGCAATGCCGGTATTTTCAAGATACGTAACCAGATTCCCATCATACTGCATGATGAGCTGATACTTTCCACTGGAGTGATCTGTTTCAGAGAAACTAGAAGACAACGAATGCCCACTGGAAAGATTTTGGCCCCCTAAAATGGTATTAGTAGGAAAGTCGAAACTCTGCCAAATGACATCATGGTCCTTGTTGTATACCACAAAATTTCCAGTGTCGAGCATGGAAGCAAAGGAAGCAGAGGCAGTAGAAGTAGTGGTAGTAGTAGTAGTACTACTACTACTACTGATTGATCTTTCTTCTTGGCTTTGCCCTGTTCTAAGGAGAAGCTCGCCTTTTGTAGTGAATTGCAGTGTAGCATTTGAGGACACTGGTGGGTCATCACGATTGGCAGTCCATACTGTAGTATTTTGTGAGCCACCCACCATTACCAACCAAATTCCCACTAAGAAGCCACTGCCTTGCTGGTAAAATCCAAATGCAAAACGGCCCGAAGGTGACTGCCATGAATTGGGTTGACTGATGGGGGTGAGAAAAGATCCCGGCTTTATCTTTCTTTGATCAGCACTAGCAGCTTCAAACCATACAAAGAGGAGTAAGAGAACAGCAGCAGCAGCAGAAAAAGATGCCATGATCGAGAGGGAATATGGAGAAATTGGTATTAATTCCTGGTTTGTGCATGTTCCTTTATATGACATGTTTTCTTCTATACCGCGTGACGTATTGTCTATTCTGTGCAGAAATTTCTTCGTTGACGGACTTGCTATTCAGTCTTTCACAATGAATTAATATTTCACGATATTTCTAGCTAGAAAATATGAAGGAACAGCTGACGCAACAAGTCTTTCTTAAAGGCAGACAACAAACAGAGAGCTTGTGGTTGTTGTACATATGGGGTGCCCCCCAAGAGATGTAAAGTGGGCATGGTGTGTGAATGGAATTATGTGTGGGGCGCTGAAATCGTGTAAATCGTGGAAGGTGATTGGTAAGGTGATTTTGAAAGACGTAATTGGTGAGGTGAGTTTGCAATTAATTGTATTATTGGTTATGTACTGTAATTGGAGAATGAGACGGTCAGACCATGTATATATATATATATATGTTTGTGTGTATATGTAAGGGTGCTCTACATTCTGGTATCCCTTTCTACAGAAAGCAAACTAGAGTTGCTCTTTATATCTCTCGGCTATTATATTCATCTTTGGGTTTCTCGTTTGAGAAATTTTTACCATGTTCCCGACCAATCAAAAAATAAACATTACCAAATATTAGTTTTAAACAGGTTGCAACTCTACCGATTGAACTGACGGGACTGTGAGTGAACTGAAAATTAATTCAATACACCACATCATCCATCCACCCGAGGTGTATGTGCTTCCTAGTATAAAATATATCACCTCTCTCTCTCTAGATAACTGGTCAAACAAATTTCCAAACCTGACCATTGGCCAATATCTTCATGTAACATTATAATCTAACAGGTATATTTATAGTCATGAAATACGGGTATGACCCTTTATACGATGAGAGGGTAAATCTCAAAGAAGTAAGATATTTGATACAATAATGGTACGTCATAAAATATATAATATATATAAAAATAATAGGAAAAAATTAAATTTTGGTAACCAAATTTTTTTTAAAAAAAAAAATTACTTTATTACTTAACTTTAATGTTCAAAATACCCTTTATTTTATCGAGAGATTTCAAACCCCTTCTTCATCTTCTACACCCCAACCCAATATTAATTCCGCCATCTCATTTTGGGCATTAATTTTGTGTCACAATACATTCCACAGTAGGACCTATATTTCAAACATCTTGTGTTTATAACACGTTTTTATTTTGAAATTAAATGACCGATTTTCTCTAACATTTCAAATCAGATCAGAACTCTGAAACTTTTATGTGGATAGACCGGCAATTTTGCCTTCATCACATATATGAAAGTGGAACAGCCGAACGAGGATTGTGAGAGCAAGAATATATATATATATATATATATATATATATATATATATATATATATATATAAGTGTACATAATTATCAGACCATCACAAGGGAAGGAGTTGGTGATGGTGAGATCGGTATATTCACAGTGCCTTCCAACATGAGGATCACATTCTTCATCGAGGGACGCAGACTTGGATTATCTTGAATACACAGCAATCCAACCTTGACCAACCTTTCCAGGGTCTTCATATCTACTTGTTCATCTCCCACAAGCTTTTCCAACTGTCTGGCCACAAAGCAATTATATACCCAGTCAATAAGAAGTATCTCATCTGCGGTAGACACATTAACCTCCATGTTACTTCTGCAACATATGATCTCCAACAGCACAACTCCGAAGCTGTAAATGTCTGCCTTCTCTGATATCGGGGTGTTTCTGTGCCATTCGGGTGCCAAATATCCTCTTGTCCCTCTGACCCCAGTGAGTGTTCCAGTTTGATTTGGTATCAAAAGTTTTGCTAATCCAAAGCCAGATATCTTAGCTGTCCAAGAATCGTCCATTAGTATATTTTGAGGCTTTATGTCGCAGTGGATTATACGGGTTTCACACTCTTCATGTAGATAAAAAATCCCTCTTGCTACATCCATTGCAATTTTCACTCTTTCTTTCCAACTGGGGTACCTTTCAACCTTGAAGAGAAGATTTGCCAGCGTGCCATTCTTCATGAATTCATAAACAAGAAGCTTGCTAGCGCCTTCTATGCAAAATCCAATCAATCGAACCACGTTCCTGTGATGAGTCTGCCCAATTGCAGTCATTTCTGCTCGGAACTCCCTTTCGCCTTCTTCTTCCACAGATATTTCCAATCTCTTTACAGCAACGATCTGTTTACCCTCGGTATCAGATATAGCCCCTTTATACACTGCTCCGAAAGAATTGCTACCCAGTTCTTCCTTGAACCCATCTGTAGCTTTCACGAGCTCACTATAAGAAAACGATCGTAGAGTGAAGTCTCCGTTTAGGCCCAAATTTGCATTTCCAGACACTGTTTTGTATCTATGAAGCCGACGTCTATAGATAAAAAAACTATAGATTGCAATGGCAGAACACAAGAATGCAAGGCACCCCAAACTCACAGCTAGAATCAGAATAAGTGTGTTCTTTTTTTCAGCCACAACCTTTGGATTCCATGAAATACTAGAGGGATTCTGGCCTGCGACTTGGGCAATTCCACTCTTGATGAAGGCTGTGATTGACTTATTTGAAATTACTCCATCTAACAATGGAAGCTTATACTTTTTGCAAGTATCATTCACATACAGAGCTGCCCAGCAATTACAATCTTGGAGGCAAGACCGACCACAATATTCTTCCTCCTTATTCATCAAGATCACAGAAGAATAAGGATAGCCAGCCCACTCCACATTTTTGAAACCGTTGATGTTGTAGATGGATGCTGGGTCGTCTTTCCTTGTGCAACCTTCTTCATCGATGAAGCTCTGGTAGCAGCCCAGGAACATCTTATCGTGGTCGAGAAAAGTGAAACCAGGAAAGCAAGAGCAATTCGCTACGGAGGAGTCGGTGTTGGAGCAGATGCTGTTAACCCCACAGCTACCTCCGAGATCACATTGGTTTTGCAACGCCGACCACAGTATCAACCCGGTAGAGTTATGAGTACTGATTCCAAAGCTATGTGAGTAGAGCCTAAAATTTCCGTCAGCATCAAGTGTTGCACGGTAAATTATTGTCTTGTTATTGCCAGAATATGAGGTGTTAACTAGTGTGTGCATGCAAACACCACTAGAAGAATCGCGTAAACATAGAAGGCCTCTACTGTTGAGATTTAATGCCAATTTATAAGAATAATTTGCATCAGATGTGTGTGTCTCCCAATAATGGACTTGTAATAGATCATTACTGTTTACACGGTACGCAACAAGACTCTTGTTATATTTCATTAAGAGATAATACCGTCCACTTGACTGGTCTGATGTCGATACACTAGAGAGCAACTTCTCACCAGCATGCAGATCCTGACTGGCTAATATAGTATCTGTTGGCTGATCGAAGCTTCGCCAGGTAACCTGAGATTTATTGTTGTAGATCTCAAAATTACCAGAATCAAGCATAGAAGCTGAAACTGGATCCCCATCAACAACATCTGTGATGGATTTTCCTTCCCCTTTCTGGGTCCAAAGGAAAAGCCCATAGTCTTTGGTGAACTCAAGTGTGGCGTTTGAGGAGACTGGTGGGTCGTCTCGGTTTGCAGTCCAAACAACAGTGGTTGTAGGCTCACTAGCCAACCATATTCCAACTGCAAACCCTTTGCCTTTTGGGTAGAAACCAAATGCGAAGAGCCCGGAAGGTGAGAGCCACGAACTGTTGGGAGAGAGTGAAGAACCCAACCTTATCCTACTGGACTGATTGTGTCCACCTCCCCCTAGAGCTGTTGAAAGTAGAAACAGTAGTAAGAACATTACTGCAGGTACTGCATCAGCCATGAGAGAGAGAGAGAGAGAGAGAGAGTTTTTTTTTTTGTTGCTTGATTTTGCTGTTTCTACTTCTATTCTCTCTCTGTATATGATTTTTATAACGAGGCATTTGCCATGCTTTTATCTGCTTTATGCCACTGAATGCTTCATTTTTTCATCTGCATGCGGGGCCGACCCGAAAGAAGCACAACCCAGAGCTGTCTGCTTTCCGTACTGCAAGTTCATGTTGTGTTCGCACCAAGTCTTAAAATATATTTTTTTGATGAAATTAATTTTATTAAATAGAATATTTTGAGATCTTCAATTTAAGTATAACTTAGGCTATGTTTTAACTTCAAACATAAAAATTGTGATTTTTTCAATTCATGTCTACACACTTAAAGTAATTTTTTACAACTTTAAAGTCATTTTATATATAATTAAAATGTTTTTTCACACGCTTAAAACATATACATTTTAATTTTTTTTTAAATATTTATAAAAAAAATTGTGCTTAAATATTTCTAAAAAACTGAAATGAAAAAACATAGAAATTTATTTATTTTCAGTGTGTGAAAATTATTGCAGGTATGTGAAAAGATACTTTAAATATGTATTTTAAGTATGTGGAAAGCGATTTTAAGTATATGTAAATGAAGCTTAAAAATGTAAACATCAATTGTTATAATTTATTTGTGTGAAAATATGTTTTAAGTGTGCCTAAATGTTGATAAAAAAATTGGAAAGAAAACAATAAACATTTATTTTTCACACATTTAAAGTACTTTTTCACATATTTAAAGTAATTTTTCACGCACCGAAAACAAATAATTTTTTATTTTTCTAATTTTTTTAGCAACTTTCAGACATGTTTGAAGGATGTTTTCACACAAATAAATCATAACAAATTATATTCACATTTTAAGTCTCATTTCTACTCATTTTTCACATACTTAAATTACATTTACACACATTTAAAGTTATTTTTCACACACTTAAAGTAATTTTCCACGCCCTGAGAATAAATATTTTTTATGTTTTTCTTTCTAATTTTTTTATAATTTTTAGGCATATTTGAAAGATGTTTTCACACAAATAAATCATAACAATTTATATTCATATTTTAACTCTAATTTCTACTCACTTTTCGCATACTTAAAGTACATTTTCACATATTTAAAGTACCTTTCCACACACTTAAATAATTTTCCATGCACTAAAAATAAATATTTTTTTATGTTTTTCTTTCTAATTTTTTAGCAACTTTTAGGCACACTTGAAGGATGTTTTCACGCAAATAAATCATAATAATTGATTACCACATTTTTAAACCGCACTTATACACACTTAAAACCACTTTTCTCACGCTTAAAGTATATTTCTACACATTTAAAGTACTTTTTCACACACTTAAAGTAATTTTTCACGCACTAAAAACAAATAAATTTTTATATTTTTCTTTCTAATTTTTTAGCAACTTTTAGACATATTTGAACGATGTTTTCACAAAAATAAATTATAACAATTTATATTTACATTTTAAGTCTCATTTCTACTCACTTTCCACATATTTAAAGTAATTTTCCACACATTGAAAATAAATAATTTTTTATTGTTTTTCTTTTCAATTTTTTAGCAACATTTAGGCACACTAAAAAGATGTTTTCATGCAAATAAATCATAACAGTCGATGTTAACATTTTTAAGCTTCACTTACAAACACTTAAAATCTCTTTCCACACATTTAAAGTACATTTCTATATATTTAAAATATTTTTCACACACCTACAATAATTTTCACTCACTAAAAGCAAATAATTTTATATGTTTTTTCTTTCCATTTTTTAAAAAACATTTAAGCACAATTTTTTTTATAAACATTTTAAAAAATTAAAATGTATATGTTTTAAGTGTGTGGAGAAATATTTTAATTGTATGTAAAATGACTTTAAAGTTGTGAAAAATTACTTTTAAG
This sequence comes from Cornus controversa, assembly GCA_026545225.1. Taxonomy (NCBI): domain Eukaryota; kingdom Viridiplantae; phylum Streptophyta; class Magnoliopsida; order Cornales; family Cornaceae; genus Cornus; species Cornus controversa. The sequence continues at coordinate 109,186,922 of CM048845.1, read as the reverse complement.
TGTGTGTAAACATGAATTAGAAAAATCACAACTTTTCTATTTTAACTCAGCTTTTATATATATATATATATAGGAAGACGATATTCACACTCCCTTTTATACATTTGTACTCACATCTTAAATGAAATGACACTATAATCTTAATTTTACAAGTGAATGATTATTATTTTTATCAAGTTTCACAACTACCCTCTAAGATATTTCCTCTTTATTTTTCATCTTTAATATTTTAGGTTTCTTTTGAGATAATCTAAAAAAAAAAGTTATCTCTTCTAAATATGTTCTCTTTTGACATGACAAAAAAAATGTTTATTTATGCTAAATAAATTATCTATTTTTACCGGATTAAAAAAAAATTATCTATGTTAAATAAAAAGATCTCTTTTGACAAGAACAAAAAAAAAAGACCCAAAAAAATGTTACTTAATTATTTCTTTTGACATGACCCAAAAAAAGTTATCATAGGTAGAATAAATAAATATCATTTAAGGAAAAAAAATTATAGTACACAAAAAATTACTCAAAAAAATTTATCTCTACTGAATAAATTATACCTTTTGACATTACTTTAAAAAAAAAAAAAAGTACTAAAGAAGGTAAAAAGAATTAAAGTTTATAGGATAAAATGTAGCTATAGTATTATAAAATAAAAGATGATGCATTAATGAGTTTGTGAACTTTTTATTATTTTTAAATTAAAAAAAAACAAATAAAGTACAATAGGAGAGAATGAGAGTTTGAATATCACTAGGGCTGCAAATGAACTGAACCGAGCCAAGCTTTAGGTTGCTCGGGCTCGGTTCGTTTGTTCATAGACTCGGCTCAGGCTCATAATTAATGCAAAAAATTGAGCTTGAGCTTGGGCTCGGTTCAGCTCGGCTCGTTTAAGAAAATAAATCTGAAATATTTAAATTCATTGTATTTTTAATTTTTTTGAATTTTTTAAACCATAAAATTTGAATTATCTTTTATTATTTTTATGTACATATTCATATATTGAAAGAGTGAAAGGTGATATGTGTGATATAAGTTTAGATAAATAATACATTATAACGAGCCTATACGAGTCTTGTTTATGAGCTTTAACGAGCCGAGCCTAACACTGCTCGGGTTCGGGCTCAGCTCGTTAATGAAACGAGCCTAAAAATTGGGCTTGAGCTCGACTCGTTTCATTAACGAAATAGCCCGAGCCGAGCCCGAACTGCTCACAAGTAGCTCGGTTCATTTGCAGTCCTAAATATCACATTTCATATATATATATATATATATATATATATATATATATAGAAGGAAAGCTAATAAGACAAAAAAATTCAATCCAATGGTCCAAATTTGTTAAAAAAGCAATCCTACGATTCAAAATGTCTTTTGCTATCTACGGTCTAAAATTACTCAAAAGACTTGCCCTTTGACTACACAAAACACTCATTTCACGTTTAGGCTGTGGACCCCAGATGTTGTCCTACATCATATATATATATATATATATATATATATAGTCTTGGGATTAGGCGAGCAGCCGTGTAAATAAGTTGTTATCTCTCTCTCTCACACGTCTGCAAAAGGCAAGTCATATATATGTTAGTAGTATTTCATGGGCAAGTTTCAGTCGTATGATTTTTGGCGATGTCAACAACATTATTTCTAGCATGTTGCACGTGCACACGCAAAACACACTAGGTAGCCTCTGGGTTGTTTCACAATTCTGCACAAGTCTAACTTAAATTGGTTCCATTGACTTAAAAAACCTCCTTCAACGAATGTCATGACCAAAAAAAAAATGTAAGAATGAAGACGAGGACCACTTCATGATGTTATAAATTAGTTTTACATATATTCATGTATCTAGATGTATATTGGGAGAGATAGGTATATAGATATATCATATATATTTTCTTTGTAGGGTAAAAGCAACCGGTTCCTTTGTATAAAATGTGACTTTTTGTAATTTTACATATATTCATGTATCTAGATGTATATTGGGAGAGATAGGTATATAGATATATCATATATATTTTCTTGGACGGATTGTAGGGTAAAAGCAACCGGTTCTTTTATATAAAATGTGACTTTTAGTTATGAAATTTTAATTTTCAACTAAGAACTTTATTCTATGTAAAATCAAGTGTTCTAACACACTGACCCTAGACTAAATGATGCTCTTACATGATCAACAATGTTCCCGATCATTTATAGCTTCAACCTATTAAGTTTTTTGTCCAAATTATTGATGCAATGATGAAAAACATTATTTCTAGCATGTTGCACGTGCAAACGCAAAACACACTAGGTAGCCTCTGGGTTGTTTCACAATTCTGCACAAGTCTAACTTAAATTGGTTCCATTGACTTAAAAAATCCTCCTTCAATGAATGTCATGACCAAAAAAAAAATGTAAGAATGAAGACGAGGACCACTTCATGATGTTATAAATTAATTTTACATATATTCATGTATCTAGATGTATATTGGGAGAGATAGGTATATAGATATATCATATATATTTTCTTTGTAGGGTAAAAGCAACCGGTTCCTTTGTATAAAATGTGACTTTTTGTAATTTTACATATATTCATGTATCTAGATGTATATTGGGAGAGATATATAGGTATATAGATATATCATATATATTTTCTTGGACGGATTGTAGGGTAAAAGCAACCGGTTCTTTTATATAAAATGTGACTTTTTGTTATGAAATTTTAATTTTCAACTAAGAACTTTATTCTATGTAAAATCAAGTATTCTAACACACTGACCCTAGACTAAATGATGCTCTTACATGATCAACAATGTTCCCGATCATTTATAGCCACTTAAATGCTTCAACCTATCAAGTTTTTTGTCCAAATTATTAATGCAATGATGAAAAACATTTTCCAAGCTCTCAGTCTTTAACTTCATGATCGATTATAAAAATATGAATGAAAGATTACAACTTGATCATACGTAGTTTTGACACTAAAAATTATCAATCACAAATATATATGTTACAGAAATAAAATAGTTATTTTGGATTGTGATATGATGAAATTTGCTTTATTAGTTACGTTTAAGTAGAGTTGTACTTGTAAATGAAATTGCACTTAAATGAAATTGCAAAGGTCATTTGAAAAGTGAACAAAATGATTTTAGTATGCACTTTTAAGTGCAACTGATACTGCACTTTATAGTAAATTACAATTGCAACATTGTATTTTTGCAGTTTTGAGTGCAACTTTCATGTGTAGTTGATATCACTTGGCAAACACACATAAATGTCTCTTGGAAAATATACACACATAATTAACAAAATTTACCAAAAAAAAAAATGCACATTGTTCACAGAATTTCGAGTCCGAAAATAAGATCAAAACACGTGCACAAATAAATCAAATATATTAATTTCAAAAAATATGAGTTACAAATCTCTATATATCTTTACAAAAGAAAGACAAATTTCTCTGATTCGTTCTCCTTTGTGATCTGGATTCAAGTACTGCTAGAGTTTGATCTTAAATTGGATTGAAACTTTGGTGAAAAACGACATATGAATGATGTGCTTGTTGTTATTCTCCTTCAGGGTTTTAGATACTTTGGAGCATCGAGTTTTGAGTGAAGAATTCTGCAGAGTTTCAACGTTCTCTAACAGTCTTATGGTTATTTTTTCCTCCCTCACCTTCTACCTCTATTTATAGAAACTAGTAACTTCTTTTACTCTCGATAATTATCTTTGATGTATAATTAATATATGAGAAGTGCTAGGGGCAGTCACTCAAGCGACTGTCCTTGCACAATCGCTCCATTGATTGGTGAAAATCAATCACAAAAATTAAATATTTTATGTAATAAATGTCCTACTTTTTCATCAATCAATATACCCTTCTAGTTCTAAAGTATTTACCTTGGTGCCATCAACAAACAAATAAAATTATGAATATAAAGTATTAAAATATTTTTATTAATATTTTTTTATATTGTCTTGCTTTTAAATATTTTTAATAATTTATATACTTATTATAATCATTTCCTATATAATTTTTAAAATTTTATAATTATGGTTAATTGAATTAAAGAACATATTTTTAAGTATTAAAATATATTTTATATATTTTCTTACTTTTAAATATTTTTAATAATCTATATACTTATTATAATCATTTCGTATATAATTTTTAAAATTTTGTAATTATGGTTAATTGAATTAAAGAACATATTTTTAAAGTATTAAAATATTTTTATTAATTTTTTTTTATATTTTCCTGCTTTTAAATATTTTTAATAATCTATATATTTATTATAATCATTTCCTATATAAGTTTTAAAATTTTGTAATTATGGTTAATTGAATTAAAGAAGATATTTTTATAAAATTGTGTGTGTAATAGGAAATAACAATACCCCATTGGTTATGGGGTATAGTACCCCTACGACAATATTTTCTCCTTAGAAAGGACAGTTGCGCTCACCCCCCTACTCTTCACCTCCTTCTTTACTTCATCCACCGTCATCCACCCTCATCTTCTCCTCCGTTGGCCCCTCTAGTTTCTCCATTATCTCATACTCATCATCTCTATACCCATAATAACTCACATTATTCCACTTATATATATATATATTATACCTCGTCCTCTTTTTCCTTAACTCTGACAACTTTTCGAACAACTCTTTCACTTTGGGCAACTTCTTGTCACACTAAAGTATTCATCCCCGACCGCCAGGGTTTGGAACATCAACGATGTTGCCTTTCAAATCGGTCATCTTAGCCGAGTGTTTGGTACAGGAGGCCATTGAGCTCAACAATTCAGCATTCCTAGTGGCCATTTTTGCGTATAAGTTTGTTGATTTCGTCGTTGAGGTCTCGGAGGTGGTGTTCACCTAAACCTTCGTTCTGGATTTCGAAGACTTTGCGGCCAATCTCGCAAATGATCTACTAACACCACTTGTCGTCTTCGGTGAGGTCGCGGAACTCAGAGGCCAAGTAAGGGTGGCATTCTTTGGGCTTTTTCTTCTCTTCGTTCTTCATGGTGATGAATGGATTAAACTTTCTCTTCGACTTTGTTTAGATGGATGGAATTGGAAGGAAAAGAAAAGAAAAAAAATGACGGATAGTGATTTTTATGTTTGGTTTGGCATTGAGGAGAGAAAAGAAATGATAAGGAGAGATTTAGAGGGATAGCTTAACTCTCCAAATTTCTCCTTTGCTATTATTCCAAGTGGGAAGATTTGAAGAGATAAAAATGAAACTTTCGTAATACTAAAAATAACCTTAATATTTTAAAGAAGAAAATTTTAAAGACATTTGGTTAAAAGGGTATGACAGTAAATTGGTTAAAATAATTTCTTTTTCTTTCCTTTTCTCTCCTTTATCTTTTCCAAACAAGAATGGTATTATTTCTTTTCATTTCTTTTCCTTCTTATTTATCCAAACGAAACCTTCATTTTGAGCCATCTTTGGAATGAATTGGAACCCTAATTTGGAGAAAGAGGTTTAAGTTTGGAGCACTCAAACAATTGATAGTTGAGATTTTTAGTGTCTATACAACTTTGCGCCAAAAGCTTGAATCGACAAAATTGATCGTAAGAGATATATTGCCTTCTTAGGTCAAGCATATCTACATATGTATGGGTAGGGCTTGTGAAGAACGCATTACCGTAACGAGTAACTTTGTTTGAATATGATCTGATGTTGTATTGGTTTGCCTTCCGCCTTTAAATATCTCATGAGAAGAATAAAAATAAGGATGCATGTGATTTTAGAGCACTACACTTTATTTTTATGAAAAAAAACATAAATTAAAAAAAATAAACTTGAATTAAGTTTAGAGCACTACACTACAACAAAAGGGTTTTTAGCTATGGTATATTTACTACAGAATTAATTTCGTAGTAAATAGAAGGGTATTTAAATATGACAATTTCAATCGGTAGCAAATACCAAGGATTATTTACTACAAAATGAATTTCATAATAAATATTGTACTATTTGCTATGAAAATATAATTTCGTCACCTTTAAGCATTTGCTACGGAATAAAACCGTAGTAAATAGAAGAGTATTAATTACAAAAATTTTAATTCATAGCAAATACCAAGGATTATTTACTACGAAACAAATTATGGTATTTACTATGAAAAATTTAATCCAAAGAGTATTTCCTATGGAACGAATTTCGTAGTAAATATCCTACTATTTATTACAAAAATATAAATTCGTCAATTTTACTCTAATTTGTTCTATTATTATAGTTTTGACAAAAATAATTTTGTAGTAATTATTATATTATCACTCAAAATCAAAAAAAAAAATTGTAGTCACCTTTACTCTAATTTTTTTATTATTATATTTTTGACATAATTGATTTTTCCACCATGGTAAATCCCTTGAATTATTAAATCTTTGTAGCAACTCGCTCCAACACATGGTATGGTATAACCAATTGAGAGGAGCTGGATATTTCTCTAAAATTGATTTGAGGTCGAGATATCATCAAATGAGGATTAGGGATGAAGACATTCCCAAGACTACTTTCAAGTCTAGATATGGGCATTACGAATTTGTGGTCTTGCCATTTGGGCTAACTAGTGCGCTTGCTGCATTCATAGACCTAATGTATAGAGTATATCGTCCCTACTTGGATCAGTTCATCGTGATCATTGTAGATGACATATTGATTTATTCACGCTCTAAAGAAGAACATGAACATCTTCAAATTGCCCTACAAGCATTGCGGGATCATCAGTTATATGCCAAATTAGAGAAGTGTGAATCTCACACCTCGATTTCTGACTCTCGAAAACCGAAGGTGATCCTGTCACTCATCGTTACCTCATATCAATCTCACCATGATATCGTGTTTTGATACTAAGCTGTCACGTCCCAAATCCCGGGACTATGACTTGTTATGGAAGCTTTTACATTTCCAATGCATCAATTACTCACCGAAAAATCATAAAGATCATTTAAATTAAATCATTAACTCAAAAATATGCGGAAGCATAATTCTAATCTTATACATGTATACGTACAACTCAACATCATCCTACTTCAATGGGCCCCACATATTATTCCATACTATGCATATCTAACATTGTGGTGGAATACAATATCTCACATGATTAAAAGTGTAATTTCGCACAATTGAAATCCATATTTCGCACAATCGAAATGGTTCGCTCAAATGAAACTCTTGAGAAAGTTTTCAACTCTCAGGACTTTTGACACTCTGCAACTTTCGCACATGCGGAACAGTGTTTTCGCACAATCAAAAATTCTGATAATGCAAAATGGAGATTTCGCACGATAGAAATACCCTCTGTAGGGAATCCTGCACCTTCACACTTAGTCTATTTTGTACATAAATATGCCTCATTTTACCAATACATCAACATGACCGTTCCATAAGTTTATACATGCATAAGTGAACAAGATGACCTCAACTATACAAAGGAAGGGGAAAGGAAATCAACTTAAACGTAAGTCCGTACGCTATCCTCAATTGTTTCAAGTACCTGATCGGCATCGAATGTTGCGCATTCTAGCCTCTTAACTTATGTATTTTATTCTCTTAGTGATAGATTATTTTGTTATTTTACTTTGTTTTAGTGTTTTCTGTATTTTCAGGGCCTTAATAATTATTTCAGTTAAAACCAGAATTTTGGGCTTTTAAAGAAGACATCCAAGATGGTGAGATGAAGACTACATCAAGGAGATTCACTCAACCATTTATTTCAACTCAAATCAGCCCAAGGAAGAGGTCCAAGAGAATTACAGCTGCTTAAGAAGGTTTCGGGCCTGAAGCCCAAATCTGCGCATAATGCAGTCTTAATCCCGTTTTGGAAAACGGACCAGAAGTCTTATTTCCGAGCCTCAAATCGACATTATTTCTGCGTGGGGTTGAACGAAATTTGATTCTGCACACTTTTGTATTTCACGAAAATTCCGTAAATCGGACTTCTAGTGGGTCAAAAGTTGGGCCGAAGTCAGCAGGAAAAACCCACCTGATTAGTGCTGCGGGAAACCCTAATTAATTCCTAATTGGATTAGGACTTTGGTGTATTCTCTTGGGGAATAAAGGGAAGGCTTGGCAGCAGTTTTGAGAGAGCTGACAGAGAGATTGGAGAGTCTGAGAGGGCTGAAGAGAACAGAACATATTGCAGAGCCATTGGAGAACGAAGTCATACGCGTAATTCAGAAAGATGATGTCTTCTTCCTCAACAGTTGAAGCTTCTTCTTCTACCATGAGCGGCTAGTTCATCCACTAGGGTTTTGATGTAGCCCTAACAAAGCATCAATGGTTTGATTGTTTTAATTATTGGGGACCTTTATATACATGCATAGATTGTGTAATTGTGAGGATTCTTATTAATGAATTGAGCAATAAAAGTCTTGTAAATTCAATCTCAATGATTTCTTATCTTGTCTTAGATATTTAGTTGTTGTTATTGAAATCAATCTCTTTTGTTTTCTGTGATCATGAGAGAGATTATTACACAATGGTAATCACTGAATATATTGTTATGAGCTTTGATGGATTATGCCTAGAGAAGATGAACCATACTGCACCCTAGATTAGAGTAGTTAGGCAGATGGCCCATGCCAATCGAAGATAGTCCATGGCTTAGCCTTAATCATATGTTATCTTCTTGACGGATGAAGGTGAGCTTGTAGCCACCGACACCACTTATGCATGATGTAATTCCCCTATAGTTGATTCAATTGACCATTGATTGTGGAGTTAGTGGTGAAGTCAAACACCCTAGGTTTCTCTCTTATTATCTTCATTATCTGTTTACCTTTGATTTATTTTATTTTATCTTTTTAATTAGTTAAAAATCAGAATTCTTTTCTTATAAATTTAATTAGAATTAGTTCTGTGTTCCAACTCATCAGAACATAATCCCTGAGGTACGATACCCATTCCTTTCGATAGCCCTATTCTGCAAGGAATTCGTTCTATTGCGAAGTGTGGAAAATTTTAATTGATATACTTTTTGAGTCACACTCACACACGAATCAATTTTTGGCGCCGTTGCCGGGGATTATCTATTTGATTGATTGGATTTTACAGAATTAGTTTTAATTGGATTTTTAGTTTAGGAAATTTTTATATTTTATTTTTATTCTTGTTTTTGTTTTCTTTTCAGGTGCTTTTGGTAATATATGCAAGGTCGTCGTTCTGTGGCTGATCCTTTGATACCTCTTGATCCTGAGCCTGAACGTACTCTTAGACAACAGAGGAACATCCCTGTTGACACCAGTGTGCAAGAGGAAGAAATAATTGAAGACATGGCAGAAGAGAGGAATAATAACCTTGTTCCTAATGCTGATGGAGAAAGAGCTAGATTGCTTAGGGACTACTATGTTCCTGAAACATATACCTCGCCAGCAGGTTTTCAACTGCCCAATGTCACAGCACAGAATTATGAGATCAAGTCCAGCATTATTCAGATGCTACCATCTTATTTTGGGCTGACTCAAGAAGACCCTTACAAGCATCTGGATGACTTCATTGAAGTGTGCTCAACTACAAAAATTCACAACTTCTCTGAAGATGCTTTCAGAATGAGACTTTTTCCATTCTCTTTGAAAGACAAAGCAAAGTATTGGTTCAACTCCCTACCGGCTGGTTCTATCACGACTTGGACTCAGATGCAACATGAGTTTCTCAAGAAGTATTTTCCGATAGGGAAGACCAATCAGTTCAGACGTGCTATCACTGGTTTCTCCCAACATGAGGGGGAACAATTTTATGAGACATGGGAAAGATTCAAGGACCTTCTTAGGAAGTGTCCCCATCATCAAGTTCCTAAGTGGCAACTAGTGCAGAGTTTTCATGAAGGGCTCACAGAAGCCAACAGACAGATGGTTGATGCGTCATGTGGAGGTACTTTTATGTTGAAGAGTGAAGAAGAGGCATGGACCTTATTTGAAAATCTTAGTGACAACTCTCTACAACATGTGTCCTCTACTCGTTCTAGCAGACCTGCCACTACCAGGAAGACTGATGGGATTTTTGAGGTTGGTGCTTCAGAAGCTATGCCAACTGATATTGATTTAATTGCACAGAAGGTAGCAGCAATTATGGCTGCCAATCAAACTCCTTCTGCTTCAAATTCTTCATTGCTAGGCCCGTGTGAATTCTGCTCTAGTCCTATGCATAATGTGAGCAATTGTCCTTCAATGGGGCAATTTTCTGATATTCAACATGAGCAAGTTCAAGCTACTTTCACTGGACCAATGAATCCTCCACGAGGTAATACTTACAATCCCACATGGAGGAATCATCCTGGGTTTTCTTACAGTAACCAAGGGGCAGCAATGCAACCATCATATCAACCTAGGACTTTTGTGCCTCAACAGCAATATCAAACACAAAGTCCTATGGCCCAAAGAATTTCTGCTATTGAAGACAAGCTGACTCTTACCTTGTCTAAATTTGACAAGCTTGATTCTCTTATAGAGACAGTGCAAGCTACTGCAGCAACAGTACAATCTACAGTTCAGCTAGTGCACTCGCATTCTCAATCCATTGCCAAACTGGAATCTCAGTTTGGACAGCTTGCTACTTCATTGAGTAGAAGAGAAGAAGGGAAGCTCCCTAGTCAACCAATTGCTAATCCAAGAGGGATGCAAGCTTCCACAAGCAACCCACACCATGAGCAAGTTCAAGCCATTACCACTTTGAGAAGTGGGAAAATAATTGACAATAAGGTGGGTGAGAAGAAAGAAGAAGAAAAAGTGATCACAAGTCCAAGTGCTGAAATTCCTTATGAGCCCAAGGCTCCTTTCCCACAACGTTTTCTTGAAGCATCTAAGTTGGGGAAGCAAGGGGACAAGCTGCATGACATGATGGAGGTGTTTCGCCAAGTGAAGATTAATTTGCCACTCCTTGATGCCATCAAGCAAATTCCTCCTTATGCAAAATTTTTGAAGGACTTGTGCACTCAGAAAAGGCGTTCTAAAAGCCATGTGCCAAAGAAAGTAATGCTGCCACAACAAGTAAGTTCAATAATTCAGCAGTGTACTCCTCCCAAGTACAAAGATCCTGGTGCTCCAACTATCTCATGCATTATTGGGGAGCACCATGTGGATAAAGCTCTTCTTGATTTGGGTGCAAGTGTGAATTTGCTACCCTATTCAGTTTACTTACAATTGGGCTTGGGAGAATTGAAGCCTACCTCGGTGGTATTACAATTTGCAGACAGATCAACAAAGCAACCCCGAGGAATCATAGAAGATGTGCTCATTAAAGTGGACAAGTTCTACTTTCCTGTTGATTTCATTGTACTTGACACTGAGCCGGTTCACAATCCGAAGAGGCACATTCCTGTGATCCTTGGTCGACCTTTCTTAGCTACTGCTGATGCTTGCATAAATTGTAGGTCAGGGATCATGGATATTTCCTTTGGCAACATGAATGTCAAGCTTAATGTGTTCAATGCTATCCAACACCCTCCAGATCAGAGTGATGTGTTCTCCATGGATGATATTGATGAATGTGTGGAGGAATTTGTTTCATCCTCTATATCTCGAAACTCCCTGGAGGTATGTAAGTCATTTTATGACTTTGAAAACACTAATGATGAAGGTTTGTGTGAAGAGGTGCATGCTATGCTGGAAGTGGATGCTATTCAGAATACTCCACCATGGAGAATTCCAATTGAGCCACTACCTTTTCTCTCTAGCACTCCCTTAGTGCCTTCATTGGAGTCCCCTCCAGAATTAGAGTTGAAGCCTTTGCCTGACAAATTGAAGTATGTATTCTTGGGGGCACAGAAAACTCTTCCTGTTATAATTGCCTCTGATCTGACAGAAATTCAAGAGAAGAGCTTAGTAGAGGTTTTATACCAACATCGGGAAGCAATTGGATGGAGTGTTGCTGATCTTAAGGGCATTGATCCCTCAATTTGCATGCACAAAATCCATTTGGAAGAAGGATGTAAGCCAACTAGAGAGGCTCAGAGGCGGTTGAACCCCAACATGAAGGAGGTGGTAAAGAAAGAGGTGGTCAAGTTACTTGATGCAGGAATCATTTATCCAATTTCTGATAGCACATGGGTGAGTCCGACACAAGTGGTTCCAAAGAAATCTGGTCTTACCATTGTCCCTAACTCCATGGGAGAGCTTGTCCCACAACGTACTGCCACAGGTTGGCGTGTTTGCATTGATTACAGAAAGCTCAACTCTACGACAAGGAAAGATCACTTCCCCCTTCCATTCATTGACCAAATACTTGAAAGGTTAGCTGGTCAGAGTTATTATTGCTTTCTGGATGGCTACTCTGGTTATAACCAAGTAGCTATGGATCCAGAAGATCAAGAGAAGACCACTTTCACTTGTCCCTTTGGTACTTTTGCGTATCGTCGTATGCCTTTTGGATTATGTAATGCTCCGGCTACATTCCAGAGGTGTATGATGGCCATCTTTTCTGACATGGTGGAAAAATTCTTGGAGGTGTTTATGGATGATTTCTCTGTTTTTGGATCATCTTTTGAACATTGTTTGAGCAATTTATCACTTGTGCTTCAAAGATGCCGAGAACGGAATCTGGTACTTAGTTGGGAGAAGAGCCATTTTATGGTGAAAGAAGGTATTGTATTGGGCCATATTGTTTCAGAGAGGGGCATTGAAGTTGATAAAGCAAAGATTGACCTAATTGCAACTCTGCCTCAGCCAACTTCGGTAAGGCAAGTTCGATCTTTCTTAGGCCATGCCGGGTTCTATAGAAGATTCATCAAGGATTTCAGTAAAGTAGCTCGACCATTGTGCCATTTGTTATCTAAAGATGTTCCCTTTATCTTTGATGAAGAGTGCGTGAAAGCTTTTGAAAAGCTTCGATCTCTGTTATCCTCGGCACCAATCATGCAGTCTCCAAAATGGGCTGTACCTTTTGAAATCATGTGTGATGCCTCTGATTATGCAGTGGGAGCCGTGTTGGGACAGAGAGAAGAGAAACGACCACATGTCATCTACTATGCTAGTAAGACTCTCTCTGATGCTCAACTCAATTATACAACCACAGAGAAAGAACTTCTAGCTGTAGTGTTTGCCTTGGACAAGTTTCGTTCTTATTTATTAGGATCCAAGGTGGTTGTCTATTCTGATCATGCAGCATTGAGACATTTATTGGCAAAGAAAGAAACCAAACCGCGTCTTATTCGGTGGATTTTATTGCTGCAAGAATTTGATTTGGAGATAAAAGACAAAAAGGGGACGGAGAATGTGGTTGCAGATCATTTATCTCGAATCGAGTTTGAGCCGGTGATCGATGCACTACCAATTCGAGACTCATTCCCGGATGAGCAATTGTTTGGAATCACGTTGATGAAAGTGAATGGCCAAAGGTTGAAACATTGTGTGGAAGGATGTGTGCCAAGAAGAGACGTGGAGTCCGTCGACTTGACGGATCCCATCTATCCGACTTAATCCCTTCGGAGAGTCAATCGTCTCCTACGGACGTTAAATAGTAGGTTTTGTATGTATTTCTATACTTTATTTCGTTTAGTTTTCTTTAATTTTAATTTTTGATTCTAGTTTTCTTAGGTTTTTCTTCAATTCTAGTTGCGTTTTAATGTTTTTTCTTTGAGTTTTTGATGTATAAGTTGCTTCCGGAGGATGCCAAGAGGTGTACCGAGGTATTCGGACTCAAGACGGGTGAAAAATCGTGCTCTCGGTCGACCTTGGGCGATGGAGACTCAAAAATATCAAGTCTCGGTCGAACTTGGGCGATGGAGGGTCAAACAGGCCTTCAGGGGGGGGATCGATCGCCCCAGTCAAGGGGGATCGATCGCCCCATGGGAATTCTTGAAGATCCCCACCAGCAGGTGGGCGATCGATCGCCCACTCCAAGGGGGATCGATCGCCCAAGGGTATAGAGGGGCTGGCCGAAAGTTTGCTCTATAAATGGACTCCTTATCCTATTTGGTTGCTACTACTTACATCTTCTACCTCTTTGAACTCCAATTCAAGTCCTATATCATCCGGAAAACTAATTTCTTCAATTAGTGATTATTATACAAGGATTCAACATTGATCAACATCAACTTCAACATCAAAGTGGATCAAAAATCACTAGTTCTCAAAGGAAGCTCACACTTTTTCAAGTTCAACATCAAAGAAAGTGAAGTTTTTCCTAGAAGAAATTGTTCAAATCTTTTTGAGGGCTTTTGAAGACCAAGTTTGGGGGATCAAATTGGTGCAAATACTTGTTCGATTTGGGTGGAAAAATTGCCGAAAAAAGGAGGTTGAAGGTTACAAAAGAATTGTGCACACCAAGTGTTCGATTTAATTCCTCAACTACACTTTTTCTACTTCTATGGCACCAAAGAGAGCAAGTCACCAAGATGCTTCAAGTTCACGTAATCCTCGCCGAGCGAGGAATGATCCGACCACAGGTTCTTCACAATCTCGCCGAGACGGTATTCAAGAGAGATGGCATCCAAGGGCGTTGAACTATGAAACAACGTTTGACATAGCCGAACTTTATGGTATGTTTCCCGAGACACGATGGGGGATTTCCGACATCCGTCGTCGTCGGTCGGCATCCATTTTTGTTCCACTCTCATCTACTATTTACCCGAGGCTTGTCAAGGTATTTTATCAAAACTTAATACCAAAACCTGATGAGCGGGATGTGCTTACTTCTTCCGTAGATGGAACAATAGTTCGAGTTGACATGTCATCCATTGCCATTGCCATGGGTTGTCCTCATGAATGCCCAGCTGATTTATCTCATATCTACACTCCTTTACCCGACGAGTTGTCGGTGGGCAATGTGGTTGCACGATTGTGTGCCAACCAATTTTCTGGGCCGAAAAGGAATGCAGCTTCAAAGTCTTCAATGCCAAATCATTTATGGTTCCTTGACGCTGTGCTACTCAAGAATGTATGTCCAATTGGACATAAAACCGAAAGACGTCAAGAGTTCCTCAGAGCCTTATATGCCATACATTTTGGGCATTGGCTGTCATTCCCACAGATTGTCTGGGGCCAGATGGAGAAATTCTATTCCAAGGTTGTGGCCAAAGTACCAGACAGTGCAAGTGACTGGGAGTTTCCATTCCCTACTATTATTCACCAGTTGCTTGTATCACAGGGGTATGCAGTCCACGAGGACGAGCTTGCGTTTCCACATGACCTTCATTATGGCACGCATGACTGGAACTTGAGTCGATCTCATATGCACCAGAGAGTCATAGCGGCGCCTGGTGAGGTATCTCGGTTGGCCCAAGGAGGAGAGCATGTAGATGTACCACCACCGGTAGATGATCCAGAGGAGATGGAGGCAGAGGAAGAGGAAGTGCATGCACAGGCTGGTGGCCATGATTATCAATACTTAGAAGGGCAGATTGCTGGGTTGACAGCCCAGTTTGGCACCCTACAGACAGAGGTCTCCACACAGTTTGGTGCAATGAGAGCAGAGATGGCGGATCACTTTCGTGACACTCGCCAAGAGCAACTAGAGATGAGGAGGATGATGCGTGCACTGATGCGCCAAGCTAACTTAGATCCGGATGCTCAGTCACCACCACATCCTTGACAGGAAGGTAACCATCTTTTGTATATTATTTTATTTTTAGTTTTTCTGTTTAGTTTTTTTTTTTTTTGTAGTTAGATGTTTATAATTTGGAAAAAAAAAATTGAAAAATGGAAAAAAAAATATTTTATTTTATTTTATTTTTTTTAAGGATTTTTCTCTTTCATATTTATTTTCACCCGTACTATTTTCACTTGATCTTTGGGGTATAGTGGTTTGTTTTGACAGGTTGAATCATCCAAGTTTGGGGGTGTGCTTGCCTTGCCTTCATGCTAGTGATGTGCTCTATTTTCTTGCCACTACTCCTTGGTCCTGGTAACATCGTTCTTACTCTTCTCTATGCTTTAATTGGGTGTACATTGAGGACAATGTACAGTTTAAGTTTGGGGGTAAGGCGATGCCTATTTTTGTGCTTTATTGCAATATGGGGGGAAATTTGTGTGAAATTCTTTTTGTATTAGGATTTTATTTTATTTTATTTTCTTAGTTTATTTATTTTATTTTCTTTTGTTTTATTTTTAGGTAGAATGGTTTTACATTATTCAAGGGATTAATACCTTATGTAGGTGCTTAACTTACAATTTTTGAGTATGTTTTAAATTCTTGAAAACTATGGTTTAAATTAAGTGGTTTTAATCATGGTTTGCAATAACATATTTTGAAGTGATTAATTGTAGTTTCCTTACATGCACAGACACACTAGCATAATCTTGTGGGGTATAAACCTATGTTTTGGGTTATTGAGTTACATATGCTTGATATTAATTAGTATCTCTTGAGAATGAGTACCGATAATGTGTTTTACTTGACTTCAATGGAAAAAAAAGAAAGAAAAGAAGTGAAAAAAAAAGTGATGAATAAGCAAATCAATTTGATCCTTTTCATGAGTAACCGGGCCTCTATGCCTCAGGAAGCACGGAGTGTTCGCGTCAAAAGTGAAAGGGTGAGAAAAGATGAGCATTGGTTGTCTTGATTTGTAGCCTGACTGATTCGAGTAATTAGGTCTTCAGGGTATCTTAAAGCCTAGTGCCCTAAAGCCGTCTGGTTTGGGAGTCACTGACTGAAAGCTTGCTACATGGATCTTTCAGAAAGCTTAATAGATCAAGACATTGCACAACCAATAAAGCAATGAAAAAAAAAGAATGATGAAAAAAAAAAATGAAAAAGTCATGTATGCATGTTGGGAAGTATGATTTCAATAAGGGGAGCTAGTGAGTTGAAAGGGTATGTGCCTTAATATATTCAGAGCTTGGTTATGCTACATGAGATGATTGCTAGTTCACTTTACACGAGGGAGCTAGAGTTGATTATTTTGAGATATGTTGATGTGAATTATGCATGAGGACCATTGATTTGAATTATAGAATTTGAAAGTTTGAAATTATTCTTGAATGCAAGTTTGTAACTATATATTGTAATTCTCTTCTTGAATTAATGTTGAAACAGAATTTTGAATGTTTGTGGGTAACATTTCTGGAAACCCTCACGAGACTATACTCGTCCACTAGGGGGAACCTAGGGGTTTAAAGGCTTGTTGCATATGCTAAATGCAATCGTTTCTCCCACGAAAGTGGAGTTTGGTAGTTTAGTTAGTATTTGTTAGTTTCCTTTGTTTTAGTTTTGTTTTATTCTATTGCTAAGGGACTAGCAATATGTAAGTTTGGGGGTGTGATCGGCATCGAATGTTGCGCATTCTAGCCTCTTAACTTATGTATTTTATTCTCTTAGTGATAGATTATTTTGTTATTTTACTTTGTTTTAGTGTTTTCTGTATTTTCAGGGCCTTAATAATTATTTCAGTTAAAACCAGAATTTTGGGCTTTTAAAGAAGACATCCAAGATGGTGAGATGAAGACTACATCAAGGAGATTCACTCAACCATTTATTTCAACTCAAATCAGCCCAAGGAAGAGGTCCAAGAGAATTACAGCTGCTTAAGAAGGTTTCGGGCCTGAAGCCCAAATCTGCGCATAATGCAGTCTTAATCCCGTTTTGGAAAACGGACCAGAAGTCTTATTTCCGAGCCTCAAATCGACATTATTTCCGCGTGGGGTTGAACGAAATTTGATTCTGCACACTTTTGTATTTCACGAAAATTCCGTAAATCGGACTTCTAGTGGGTCAAAAGTTGGGCCGAAGTCAGCAGGAAAAACCCACCTGATTAGTGCTGCGGGAAACCCTAATTAATTCCTAATTGGATTAGGACTTTGGTGTATTCTCTTGGGGAATAAAGGGAAGGCTTGGCAGCAGTTTTGAGAGAGCTGACAGAGAGATTGGAGAGTCTGAGAGGGCTGAAGAGAACAGAACATATTGCAGAGCCATTGGAGAACGAAGTCATACGCGTAATTCAGAAAGATGATGTCTTCTTCCTCAACAGTTGAAGCTTCTTCTTCTACCATGAGCGGCTAGTTCATCCACTAGGGTTTTGATGTAGCCCTAACAAAGCATCAATGGTTTGATTGTTTTAATTATTGGGGACCTTTATATACATGCATAGATTGTGTAATTGTGAGGATTCTTATTAATGAATTGAGCAATAAAAGTCTTGTAAATTCAATCTCAATGATTTCTTATCTTGTCTTAGATATTTAGTTGTTGTTATTGAAATCAATCTCTTTTATTTTCTGTGATCATGAGAGAGATTATTACACAATGGTAATCACTGAATATATTGTTATGAGCTTTGATGGATTATGCCTAGAGAAGATGAACCATACTGCACCCTAGATTAGAGTAGTTAGGCAGATGGCCCATGCCAATCGAAGATAGTCCATGGCTTAGCCTTAATCATATGTTATCTTCTTGACGGATGAAGGTGAGCTTGTAGCCACCGACACCACTTATGCATGATGTAATTCCCCTATAGTTGATTCAATTGACCATTGATTGTGGAGTTAGTGGTGAAGTCAAACACCCTAGGTTTCTCTCTTATTATCTTCATTATCTGTTTACCTTTGATTTATTTTATTTTATCTTTTTAATTAGTTAAAAATCAGAATTCTTTTCTTATAAATTTAATTAGAATTAGTTCTGTGTTCCAACTCATCAGAACATAATCCCTGAGGTACGATACCCATTCCTTTCGATAGCCCTATTCTGCAAGGAATTCGTTCTATTGCGAAGTGTGGAAAATTTTAATTGATATACTTTTTGAGTCACACTCACACACGAATCAGTACCAAACGTGGCTCATACATATCAACTTAATACTTAAATCCAAATTACAAGTTTAATAATTGCCTAAACATGGCATATGAAAGCATAACATAAATGGAAGCTACGAAAGGTAATTCCCATGATCCGAGCACTTTAAGCTCCATCAACGATCGGTGTCTTATCTATAAAAATGGTTAGAGGAGGGGGGTGAACATCAACATGCCCAGTAGAGATACCCAAACCAACTTATGCATCGACTCGACACGACTTACATGAAATGTAAGCATGGCATTCCTATGTACTACATGGCATAATTTAAATGCTCGTGAGATGCTATCATGGCATTCCTATACACTACATGGCATGCAACAATGCACATGCTCAAGGGATCTCAATTCAAATTTTAAATGGAACACATGCTCAACAAGGTTTAATTGAAATAGAGACCACATAAGCATCAACATGGATAACACAATTCAACAACAAAACTTAAACACCAAGTCACGTAAGTTTCAAAATCACACAAAGGTGGGAGTAGTCATAGGTCACAAGTCAAAAGCTTCTCAAGCTAATTTTTCAAATATTCTACTTTACGGGTAAAATCCGAGGGTCTAGACAAAACCAGTATTCTGCTTTACGGGCGATCAACCTGAGGACCACATCAAAACATGCTAATTAACTCAAAACCACATCACAAGACAATGATGACCATTCATGGAATGATCAAAGCCATCTGATCAAATATAGGTCTCATAGAGTGAAAACAACATGAATGAAAATTTTGTCCTACGTCATGGTTGGCCACTGATGCACCTTTTGACATCCTCAGATTGAATAAATACCACATCACATATACCTTATTAGACGCAGAAGGTTTCTCATACATATCTACAAGGGCTGTTATCAAACCTGTCATTGTCTTCTCCTTCACTATGTTGAAGGCAATGTTGCAAGACACTATTAATCGAATAACCCTTAGAGCCTGCCGATTAAGAACATCTTAATCAACATCTTTCATGTCTTTTGGTTTCGTTCCTGAAAAAGGCTGGTATCACTACAACAAAATAGGCTTTTAACGACGAGCTTTTAACGACGGGCCCGTGTGGCCCTTTGTGAAAATTGTTTTCTACGACGGGCAATAATTACCCCTAGTAGAAAGGGACTTTCTACGACGGTCAATAAAGGACCGTCGTGGAATTAAACTTACTACGACGGGCTATGCAGGGCCGTAGTAGAAATATGTTTTCCACGACGGGTCTTGGCCGTCGTAGAAATGATTATACTTATTACGGGCAATGACCGTAATTAAAAGTGAATTTTTTTTTACCCCCTGGCGCTGTCTTATTTTTCATTCCCGCTTATTTTTCTCTCTCTCATCAATCCCTCTGGCACTTTACTCTTTCCCTCGCTAATCACCTTTTCTTACTCCCATTTTTTGCAATTGTTTCCTCATGTTCTCTCCGACTAGTGGAAGTATCCACCATTTTCTACAATTGCCTCAGTTCAATTTATCCTCTCTTCGAGTAGGCATGCTTTGGTGAATTAGCAGTACACTTAATTCACTCTCTCTCTCTTCCTCTCTCTAAATCTCTCAACTTTCTCTCTCTAAGTTATGGCGTTGACAGGGCACTACTTTTAGGGTTTTGTTCTACTCTTGTTATTTGTGAAGTCTCAGGTAATGCGTCTTTTGAGCTGTCTTGGGGAGACCTTGGTTTCAAGCTCTGTTTTACCTCAGATTCTACACTCTATGAGCTGTTTCAAATTTTTTTAAAGTGTTTATTAAACGTTTTTATGTTAGTTTTCCTATGAATGTATGAAATGCTGTTTTATTTCTGTTTTTTGGTGATGTTTTGTTGTTGATTTGTGTATTTTAGACTTGACCTCAGCTTAATTTCTCTCTCTCTTTTCCTTTGCAGAATACCCAGTTCTGTTTTCCAGCTGAAGCTTATTTATAATTCAGGTAACATTTTCGTTTAATTTTGGTTTTTTTGACTTGCATGTTTCTTTTATGGCTTTTAATGTGTTGTATTTGTTGAGTGAGCTTTAGTACTGAAAAAACCCCTTTTCGGTTTAATAAAGGTTTTTTTTTTAAGTTAAATTTCTGATCGATTGGGTTTTAGTAATCAGGTGAGAACATTATCTTATGCTTATTGTTTGTTCCTCTATTTGACAAGCCTAGAGATATACATCGTTGAACTTCATGTACAGTTGTGTTGAATTTTATGTTCAATTGTATGATATTGTTTTGCAATTTCAACTATTAATGGAACTGAACATGAAATTTCATGTTCATATCATCTACAATTTCATGTTCAGTTGTATGAGATTTCATGTTCAGGTGTATGATATTGTTTTTTTATAATGGTGTCTGTTTTTTTGGTTTATATATTAATGATAATATATGTGTAGGTATTTCAATAGCAGAGATACATATTTGAATTAAATTAAGGGAAATGATATATTCAGAGATAGGCCAAAAGTTTAAACCCAACCAAATTGATTAGAGAAAAGAAATCAGATGGATTAATCTTGCACGTCAACATGTCTAATGGTTATGTGTTTATTTGTTTAACTTAGAAGATTGATAAATATTTTCTTTTCATGTCTAATGGTTATGTGTTTGTTTATATTCTACAATTTTTTCCTTTTAACTTAATTGTTATTCTTTTAGTGCATAAAAAACCACTAGCCTGTTATGGCCCAAGCTGGTACCTATAATAACACAGACCCAAATCTAAACTGTTATGGCTCAGGCTATATATACTAAATGGGTATGAAATCATGATCCAGATCTAAAAATTAAACTACCATTAACCTTAACCCAGTCATTTGATAAAGCCAGATGATAATAGAAGCATGTTACACAATATACATTTGATATTATAAGTTAAACTAGGTGCTCCTAATGTCATCCTAAAATCATTTTCAAAATTCCAAGTCACCATACCTCATTTGGAAGTTATTTCAGCATTAGTAATTATGGAAAACCAGTTCAAAGAAATAAAAATCCCAAGCTGCCTACACAAAGCTAGTTCTCGCAATACCAAATAATACAACTAGAATGCAGGTCTGGATCCTTTTGGATTCTATTAAAGTGACTAGAACAACAAACTTTGCGCTACTTTACACTTGATCAACACAATATGTGCCATCAATTAAAACCAAAACCATGTACGGATCAATTTATTGAACTTTAGAACTGTAAATGTACTCTTCAAATGATATTGCCTATTTTCCCTAATCAAAAAATTGATTTTTGAATTCAGACTTGGAACCTTTTCTTTTACATTACCTCCTTTTCACACATCAAGCTTTTCATCTTCCACACCCTCAATTTTAGTGGAACGTCCAAATGACTGATCAGTCTTATTACTTCAACTGTGTTGAATCTTTATTAAAACATGCAGTTTACTTCAGAATATTAAGTTTTTCTCTTTTGGCATTTTCATGATGGCTAAAAAGCACTGAAAAACCACTTGGGAGTGTCCATCTTTGTAGGGAACAAATGTCAGAGAACACTCTGTTGACTCTTATGGGTATGTGTTGGACATGCCTTACTTGGTGATTCTGAATTTCTTTTTCTTTTAAAAGCAAATTTTATATCTTATATATGGCCTAAAGATGTAAACATGTATGGATGCTTTAAATATGAAAAGGAAAAGCACTTGTTAAGATAAAAATATGAAAGGTGTCACATTAATAATATACATAATATATGTAAACATTGTTTGTTGAGCTTCATTTTCCAATTATGCAGTTGTTAACATGAAAGTGTGGATGATTTAGTGAAACTTCATCTTTATCTCATATACTACACATGTGTGTCTGTGTTTATTTTTATATATAAATATATATTTATGTATTGTGCTTCCCTATTTTTTTTAAAGATATGCCATGTTGTCATATTAATGTGACATTTTGTTTGTTTCCATCGTCTGTTTCCATTTCTTGGGGAGTTGTTTTTTTTTTCTGTGTTATTTGCATTTTTGTGGATATTTTAACTTACATGCTTACAGGGAAATTCAGTCAATTTATTTATGTATGATGAAGATGAAATGTTGCATTAACTTTTACACTTTTCTTTGGAAGGAGTTAGGAATTAAATCAAGTATGTACTGAATTACATTTACTTCTAGCTTTGGGACTTTCCTCTGTACTTAGTTTTCTTTTTCTTAAAACATGCAATGTTCATCTTTGAGAAAGTGTATGGAGCATCAATATGTGAGGCCACCAAGAAGAGCACTCTTTTACCCCATATCCAATTATTTTCATACCATTGTTTGATAATATCTCTGTCAATTCCAAAACATAGTATGACTGTGCGTGCCCATCATTGTTAACTAAATTTCGTAACGTTGCCACACTAAATTGACCTTTGCTTTGTTTTCTTCTTCTTCTTTTTTTTTATCTTTTAATTGAGTGGAGGAGAGGGGGGTGGAGAATATAGGATAGTTTATTTGTTTGTTTTGCTATGACAAAGTTGAGATTCAGACTTAGTTTTTTGGTTTTTGCTTTTTAGAAATTAAGGAAAGATTGTGACATTCAAGTCTGTCATGCTTGTCCTTAATTACATGTCCTGTTACCTTTCAATTAAGTATAGAAAAATTCTGGGGATAAAGCATTTCATTATGCAAGCCATTTTCTCCATAAATGTCAATGCTATAAAGCCTCGTCCACTCTAATCGTTTGTTTAATTCTGTCAACACCCAAACCTCCCACAAAAAATAGTCATTCTGAATCATGAAAGCAAGACAGCTTTCCCTCACAACAAAATAACCCCCTTTCCTAATGAAGAATTTTGGATTTGGAAGTTCCAACATTATCAATTCAGCTTCAACATCCAAAGCAAGAAGAAAAAAACTAGATGCATAACTAGGAGTCCAATAAACATACCCTCCAGCAAACAATGTAGATTTAGCTATATCCAAATGGCAATGAATGTTTGGAATGTTTTTAGCATCAATCATTCTCCATCTAGTGTCAGTACCCACAGTTAATATTGCACATTTAAATCCATGGCGATTAACACGGAACACATAAGCAACTTTGTATCTCCTGATAGAATGAGCATATACTAGAGCAGAGAAAATAGAATATAATTATTGGCTCAAATAATAGAGGGAGGGTCAGTGTTTGGTTGGTAATAAAATTTGTAACACACAATAGACGATGATTGCTGTCGTGGCAGAACAAAACTAAGCCATCACAGCTAGAAAGAATGTGTCCAGATAACACACAACTTAGTTTTCTTATCCGGACATCGTCATTGTTTATCTCCACAAAATTAATCATTTTTGGATGAAACCACTATTGGATGAGGAGGCCATTACTTGATTTTTGAAGGTTTGCATTGATGAAATCAGGGTTGTTGATAACATTACACCACTTTCGGCATACATATCTCATCACATTGTAAAGACTGTCAGTTGGAAGCAAAACCAGGATGTTTTTTGCATGTAATGTTCCAAATATTAGTTTAGGAGATTCATTGCAAAAAATCAAGGACTTCTGCAATTTACTTTTTGGGCTGATAAATTACTCTCTTTATATATCTATACATAAATTGTTTGTTTTTTGAAAAGAAACATAAAATCCACTTCTTTGGAACATATGCTCTCACCGACTCATTTAAATATACTAATTATGATGCAGCTTTTGAGATTGGGTTAGTGATCAAGATGGTGAATTAAGTGATCTAGGCGCTTTTCATTTTGAGGTAAATTCCTTATTTGAAATAACATAGCCACAATTGCTTTCTTTATATATTTATTTATTTGCTCTTATTATATGTGTTTATTTTATTTTATTTCATGTTAGATATAGTTCATATATGTATACATGTGGAAATTGTGAATGCTTATTGTATGGGTAATGTGACATGCATATTGTTTTTACTTTCGGGCTATTTTGTCCATGTTAGTTTTTGCATCTAATACATTTTTTTTTCTTGCAGGACCACCTTCATGATAAGCCTGAATTTGAGAGTTTTTGCTTAAGGACTGTATGTTTCTAAACTTTTGTTAGATTTTCTAAATTAATTAGATAATATTTTTTTATTAATATATGTCATTTTTTCCTGATGTTTTGTCCTGCTATATGGTTTATTTGTGATCTCTAAAATTGCATCAAAATCCTGCGTTAGAATAATTGTTGATGGATATGGAGTTAGGAAGAGCAAAGTGGGGGTGGACAGAATATGTTGGATATTAAATTTCTTCTGACTATAGGGAAGGAAAATCAAACTTAATCTAGAAAGGCCCAAGCTCCATTTAGTTTTTAATTAGTTCACTTTCACCTTTTTAAACTTGAGAATTTTAAAACTGGAGATTACTCTGAGTTGGTAATTACAGAGTGGCTGATGTGAATTTGGGATCTTGGAATGTCATGAGTCTGACATACCATTGTCTTATTTGGAAAAAGAAATAAAGAATTACATTCTTACTATGATATGGATTTTCTGTTTTAGTTGTATTTTGTTTCTTCTTGTTCTCGTAGAGAGGCTTGATTTTGTTTTGTGATTCTGGTTTTGTTTGGATTTTCAAGCTTGATGCTATAATTGAATTTAAAGGTTTTGCTTGGATTTTAATTCTGGCTTTCTCTTTTTTGTTTCTAATGCAAATTCTTCTTTAGTTTTGTTGATTGTTTTTCAATGTCAATAAAAGTAGTCCGACTCACCCTATCTTCTCTGTGGCTCGACAAGAGTTAAATAAATACTAGCGGGTAGTATATATTGCAAAATTTCCACTGGTGCCAGCTGCTGGGGAATGTACACTAGCGGGTAGTATAGTAAAGACTCTTTCAGTAACAGCTTCAGATTTAGTCATACTAGGTCAATAACAACCCATCTGGTGATACTTAATGAATGAAAATTTTTTAATTTCATATTCTTCTAGTGACAATGGTGCAACCTACCCCCTGACATGTTAAGAGAGGACAGAACGAGTCACTCCAGTTCTGCTCTAAAAATAATTAAGGTATATAGGGTTATAATCTCTCTCTTGCTCTCTCTCCCCCCTTCCTTTGTTAGTAAGTATAGAAGGTTTTAAACACATGAATTTTTTAGACTAAAAATAGCTGAATTAACCTATGAAAGTTCACCACAAACTGACAACAAAAACATTAATATGGTTCAAGATCCTCTGGTAGTATAATGATATCTGAGAGTTCATCATGGTTGGGATTGAGTTGGGGATCATTTTGTAGGGTATGCAAGATTTTGGTGAAAGAAGGGGTTGAAATGCTAGAGTGATGGATGATGGAGTTGGGGTTTGGAGGAGGAAGCTTGGTGGGTTGTAAAGTTGAAAATTTAAATGTTGGTTATTGTGGTGAACAAATATCAAATGGCTTAGAAGTTGTGGTTCTTTGTTTGTTGAGACGTTGTGCCTGATGCTTGATTGCAGATTTTGTGGATGGCTTTGGTATGGTATGGGGAGGGGCTGGGGGAATCATCTCTCTTTGTGCGTGTGTATGGAAGAGAGAGAGAGAGAGAGTACTCAAATTAACCAAGAAAGAAAAGTTGAAACTGGAAACCCCATAAAGTGGAAGGACTGGAAGTCTATGTTTCTTTCCATTGTCAATCATTTACCTTTTGACTTAGCATCATATTCATTATCCATGATTACTGAAAGAAATAAGTTACCTTCCCCACATACTTTTGCCCAAACCTTTGAGGATTTATTGTCATAAATCTAGAGTAATCTACCTGTCAAATCAAACAATAAAGCTAAGTAAAACACAGGATGGTAATGTGGGAAAATCAGATATGTATCAGATTTCTGACCTAAAATAATTTCAAGGTATTAAATTTGTCACCAGCAAACATTACCATAGCAGCTGATGGATGACAAATTAACAAGAATTCTGACATTTCTTTGCCATAATTTCTTCTGCCATGAAGATAGAAGGGCTTTGTTTTCCATATATATGCACTGGAACACAACTTTTGAAAGCTGTCATAAGTCTTCTTAATGCATTAGGACTCGGCGCTACCAAAAAAGTCCAAGTCATGCTGTCATATAATGTACATGCACACATCGAAAATCAAACTACTTCTTTTTATTATCCTGAAGCTGCAAATCCATAGGGGATTATTGTCTACCTTAGTTTGGCACTCAAATAATCTGTCTCTAGTTTATTGCACCTTAGAAGAGATTTTATCAAAATTCTGAGAGTCTAAACTTTTTAGTTCAACTTTCAACACCTTGAGTTTCTGGACTACATGAAACATAGGAGTCCCTTTGATTCTGTGAGTCCACATTCTATTCACAATATCCATAAACTGAGGATGTTCCATCAAGTAGTTATTGATTCTAAAAGGCCTTCTAGCTTTCTTAACGTCCGCATGAGTTTTTATGGTAGTAAGTGCATGATCTGAAATTCCTGGGGGATTAAAGATTAATCAATTGTTTGTTATTTGCCCCTAATTTTCGCACCACTTCTTGCATTTCTTAGCTAAAATTTTTCATTTTTTGTTGCTAACAATAATTTATTGAATTTTCTGACTGGTTCAAGTGCTTGAATTTGATATATGTATATGTTTTATATCATTATTTTCCCCAACAGGGATTTGAAGATTGATTACTTTAAGCTACTGCATTGATTTTGTCTTGAGATGGTTTCATTTTAAAGTTTAGATTCCAACCTCTATTTCCTTTGCAGTGTGGAGTTTGCCAATGGGTTTACAATTTTGGGTTTTGGCTATTATACTTCTATTTACAATTCTGTGAACCTCCATTGGGTTTCTTTTTAATTTTATTTTCCATGATGTGAATCTAAAATTTCTATGATAAATATTCTTGCTTTTCCTCAATTTTTCCCTGAGTTTTCTTTGATTTTTTTATTATTGATTTCCATTAATTACTAAGCTGATCCTTTATATATTAGTATGTTTTTGCAGCAAACAAAAGTATTTGGACTATGATATGAACTGAAGCTTGGAAAGAAACAACTGGGCAAAAAGGTGCAAAACAAGGTGAGAAAATATACTCTGTAATTGATTGTTTTATGAACATTCTTCCAAGTGCTTATCTGTGGGAAAAAGTAGATGCTTGAAAATCGAAATTGCTGAGTTGGGACCTCTGAATGCAATTAGTCATGCTTAAAAGTAAATTTGCTGCAGTTGGGCTGAGAATTGCTCAGTAGTAGTGTGATATTATGATAATAAGATTTTTGTGGGTGAGGGTCAGTGGCTAATAGCCTAACATATTAGCAATACACTAGTGTGTATATATATATATATATATATATATATATATATATATATATATCTTTCTTACATGCCAACTGTGCATGGCTCCACCATATAAAAGCAAGTGATTATTTTTATGTTTACTTTCTTGTAGGAGCAAGGTTCGAGAAAGGGGAAAAAGCAAATATGGCAGCCTCGTTTTGCATTCATAACCGAAGAAGGTCCTTGCATCTTCAAATATTTTGTGGGTACTAAAGATTGTCAATTTTTTTATTTTCTTGTATATATATGTGTTAACAGTGATGGCAATTGTGTACCTTGAACTTTATTAGTGAATATAAAAGAAGTTTGGAATTTAATTATTTCTTTTTTATTTGTGGGATTTAGATGTCAAATTTTTTATGCCTTGAACTTTTTTTTTTTTTGGTTAGCATCATGAACAGTTTGTAATTTATTTGGTGTGTTGAGTGGAGTTATGGTTGTGTGTTGTTAGATAACTGATGTTGGTTGTTTGGACAGTTTTATGGCTTGAGTCGAGTTGTGGTTGTGTTTTCTATTGGAAGTATTAAGTGAAATTGTTTGGACAGATTTAATTAAGCAAGCAATTTTTTAATTTTTTTTAAAAAAATATTTTTTTTTCTACGACGGGCAATACCCCTTGTGGAAACCATATTTTCACAAGGGATTTAACACATAGTTGAAGGCACCATGCCACAACGAGCGTAGCCCGTCGTTGAAAGACTCACTTTCTACGAGGGGCTCAGTCCATTGTTGAAGATAACATTCCACAACGAGACCATGCCTGTCGTAGTTGCTCCATTTTTTCATGACGGCTTACTGTTTGTCGTTGAAATCAATATTCAGCAACGGGCCAATGGCCGTCGTGGTAGGTGACATTCAACGACGGACATAGCCCGTCGCAGAAAGATACTTTCCACGAGGGGCACTGGCCGTCGTTGAATGTCATATTCCACGAGGGGCACTAACCATCGTGGAAGATGACATTCCACAAGGGTCAATACCCGTCATGGAATGCTAGATTCAACGACGGCCAGTGCCCCTCGTGGAAAGTACCTTTCTGTGACGGGCTATGTCCGTCGTTGAATGTCACCTACCACGACGGCCGTTGGGCCGTTGCTGAAAACCGTCAGTCAATTACGACAGGGGATTCTACGGCGGACATTGCCCGTCGTAAAAAGTGTTTTTGCCCGTCGTTAAAAGCCTATTTTGTTGTAGTGTATAGATCTTCTTCTGCACTCATCGCTCTTACTCGAACTTGAGGCTCTTATACCAGTTGTTGTGAAAATTAACATAAAAGAAAATCAAACACGAAAGTAAAGACACACAGATTTACAAGGTTCACCCACAATCTAGAGCTACAGCCTTGTGGTTGCCAGATTTTCACTATGATGATAAAAAATAACATATAATTACAAAGAGTTCAAACTGTATATATAGGCACCTCTTAGGATTACACAAGAAGTGTGAAAATACCAAAATACCACTTGCAACTAGACCTATAAATGGATCGGATTGGATCGAATCAAGCCTGATCCGATCTGAACCCAATAAGAGTTATAGCCAACACGATCCGATTCGATAACTTGACAAATTATATATAATTAAATCCATATCCAATTTGTTATTAATCAAATATCCGATCCAATAACCCGATCTGAAAAAGAATAATTTTTTTATTTTATAAAAAAATCAATTTCAAAAGAGATTAGCAAATAATGATTAGGAAAAAAGATGGAGAAGAAAAATAAAATATAAAGAATTTGACTTTTATTAAAGAAAGACAAAATAGAAAGATGGAAGAATAATAAGGAAATAATGGTAAAAAATATTTTAATTAATAGGTATGTAAATATTATATGTTATAACATTAGATAATATATTTATAATAAATTATATATCATATTATTTCAGATTGAATCGACCATAATCAATATCCGTTTTGTTTAGTTAACGGATTATCAGATTCGGATCGCTAACAGATTATCAGATTGAATGTCCAATCCATATCCTAATTATTGGCTTGGATTCGGATCAGATTCATATCAAAGTCTAATCCATTGACAGGTCTACTTGCAAACCCTTGCAAACTTATAGCGAAGTTGAATTCGCAAAGTTGAGCTTCAATATACCTTGGTAAATTAAGCCAATTGTGTTTTGGAGAATTACAGTGACTGAATTTTTTCATTGACTATACCAACATTTCATATTAGAATTGGTGTGACGAGATGGAGGGAGTATATTCAATAAAGGAAAGAAATTGATATAAAAAATGCGTATCTTTTAGGTCCCAAAATAAGCTCATTTGATTTGACAAGCTACTAGTTTTTATATTATAATCACTCTCTCTCCTAAGTAATCTACCTTTATAGAACATCCTATGGCTCATAGAAGTATATAGGATGAGAAGTACTTTAATACTTTTGTTTATCCAAGTGACATGGACATAAAATTTTCTAATCCATACAGCAACTAAAATGAGTTGATTTTGTTCTTTACACCATAATCGCAACATGAGGATCTAAAGGTCGATGAAAATGTGAGAACATAATTAAAACTATTACAACCCTGAGAACTAATACATGTGGTGTTAATTCTATATTTGGTAAAGGGAATAAAACCTCAATATATAAAAAAATGGACAAAAAACACTTCTGCTATTTAGTATGTGCATATAAATCTTTATAATTTTAAAATTCGGAGCAAATTGCTTTTGCTTTTGCAAATTGATGATGTCAGAATCTTTTGAAAATCCAAAAGTATTTTTTTGTTATTTCACATTTTGAATTTTTTATTATTATTTATTTATAAAGTAAGGGTACTTTAGTCATTTTATTGTTCAAATTGAAGATTTGTCCTTATTTGCTCTAATTAAAAAATATAAAAGTATTTTGCGAACAACATAGAAGGTTTT
This sequence comes from Cornus controversa, assembly GCA_026545225.1. Classification (NCBI taxonomy): domain Eukaryota; kingdom Viridiplantae; phylum Streptophyta; class Magnoliopsida; order Cornales; family Cornaceae; genus Cornus; species Cornus controversa. Next base: position 109,156,131 of record CM048845.1, on the reverse strand, counting down.
TTTGCAAATTTTCTATATATATTGCAGTGGATTTTATGCACTTTACCCATACTTAAATATATAAATCAATGGTTATTGTGCATCAGTGAATTTAAGTCCTTAATAAATTATGAGCAGTGAAAGTTTATAATTTGTAAAGTATTTTCCAAATATTTATAGATGGATTAGCCCTCTGGTTGTTCATAACTTGGTACTTTAATAAGTAGATTGTACTTGGGGTACACAAAAAACTAGTAGAACTTAAAAATCGAATCAACGATTCGGTCCAATTTCGGTTTCAAAATTATGGAATCGTTAAATAACGGTTCGGTTACGCTTTGAGATTCTGTGAAACCGAACCGAACTATTTACTCTATACATATGTAATATTTATATATTATATTATAAATATTTTAATGTTACATTATTTATTTTATATATATTATATATTTCTTTTTTATTTTTCATGGCTAGAATTGTGGAACCAAATTCAACCAAACCATTTTTTCACGATTCAATTCCATAATCCATACGATTCAGTTTGGTTCCAATTTTTGTGGAACAAGTCGAACCAAACCGAACCATACCCTGTGCATTCCTAATTGTACTCCAAGACAAAGTGCTACAAGCCAAAAAAGAGCATGTTCCATGGTTGAATTGGGATATTAAAACTACAAAGTGCATTTCTATAACGAACTCTAAGACAATGAAAGGCCATATATATCATAATTAAAAAGGAATTAAAATAAATAAATAGAGCACTCCATCTTCATGCCCAACCACCTACACCCTAGGAAGCACAAATACTTCTCCTGGGGTGCCGTGACGGACACTCGGATATGTGTCAAATACGACTAGAAGTATAATGAAATTTGAATATTTTATATTTAATTGTACTCAGCATGGACATAGTAAGGATACTTTTTGGACACTTCCAAGACACAATGGGGTGGTTTTATAATATATTTTTTCAAAAGAATGAGATTAAATGCAATTTAAAATATATTATGGGCTCATTAAAAAATAATATAAAATTTAAGAAAACCAAAATATCAAACATTTAGCTCGACACTTCAAATTAGTGATTTTATTTATGATTAATCAAATTTTATTATTTATATATATATATATAATAGGGTAAACCTAACATCCCCTCTTTCAGAAGGAGGACAACCTTGTCCCCAATTTTCAACAGACAAATATGTCCACGATACATCAGTTATAACTATCTTATTTTAAAGGCTATTATAGTCCATTTACAATTTTAGATAATGTGTCACTGGGAACACAACCACCACAACCAGAGCACCACCATACCACCATCAAGACCACCACCATCATCAGAGCACCACTGCCACCGCCACCTTCAGAGCACCACTGTTGCCGCCGCCGCCACCAGCAGGAGTACCACCACCACCACCATCATCAAAGCACCATTGTGACCACCACCACCATCCCACCCCACCGCCACCATCATCCCCACTCCCACCCACACAACCACTGCAGCCACTGTGTCTTCCAGCGAAACAACTACTTCGAAGATCTCACACTCGGTGGCGGAGAGGTTGGTCTTAGCATGGTGGCGACAAAGTTCAAGGTTGAAACAAAGTGGCAGTGTTATGGAAGGCTTCACGACAGTGACAGTAGATTCACGGTAGTGGGAAATCAAAGAGAGGATATGAGAGAGGAAAGTGATGAAGTAAAAAGATGGATTAGGTTTTCTTGTTTCTAAAATTATTTTAATGTACCTAATTTTAATGTGGCAAGGCATAACAAGCTTATTTTTGTCCAAATATTGTGGGGACAAGGTTATCCTCGATGTTAGCTTTACCCTATATAATAATATATTATATTATTATTTTTTGGTGTTCCCATGTTGTACCTATATCTTACTTTTTTAGAATTGACATATCGCAGTCTTCGTATCGTGTCGTACCCATATTCTGTATCTGGTGTCTGTGTTTCCTAACCTACATGCAAGGACGTACCTGAGATTCCCAAAACTTTGAAAGGCCCTAGGCAGACTTTCAAATGGAGGCCCTCTTTACATAAAGTTTCATACGCTTATAAATTTTATCAGAGTGCAAAATTTCGATAGGCACATAAAATATATTAATGTTGAAAATTAAAAAAAAAAAACCTCGGTCTTGGTGCTTTATAAATAGCATGATCCAGTTCACAAGAAAAAAAAATTTAAGAAAATATTCAACAGACCTTAGTCACAAAAATCAAGATTCAACTTCATATCAAAGTAAATGTGATCATCTTGCATTTTGAGTTGCAAAATTATCAATTAAAGTGTTGCAATCAAGTTTCTTCAACATATCCTTTTCAATAGATATCATAGCTAATCCATTCAATCTCTCTTCTGACATCGTCGATTGTAAGTAAGATTCGATCAACTTCAACTTTGAAGAGCTTCTCTCAGCAGATGCAACTGTAACTGGGATAGTCAATAATACTCTATATGCAATCCAAGCATTTGGAGAAAAATAATCTAGCCTTTTTATAAAATTCAATACTTCAATTGCCTTTTTTGTTCGTCTTGGTAAAACTTCTCTTAAGACTTTTAGCTCTGAAAATAATTATATCCCATCAATATGAGAAACCATGTCATATTTTAGGAGATCTTCAAGGCTATGACATGAACACTTCAAACTATCATTATTTATGGACTTCAATTGTCCAAATTAAACAAAAATCCAAAAGAGTCATCATATTGTTCAAATTTACTTTTGAGTGAATAAAGAACTTGATCAACTATGTATATGAAGTAATTAACTCTAAACAATTCTTCGGCCAATTGTGTGATATCTTGACTAGCATCCTCGTCAAATTATTTCTTTCTATGAATGACATGTCTTTCATGAAATATAGGTTCAACTTTCATTTTAGTTGCAATCTCTTTAGTCTCAATTATAGCAGATTCAAATCCATTTTCTCTATAAGTTTCAAAAAAAAGAAATGAGTCCTCTTAAGAGATGTATAGCAACATCAATCTGCATGTTCTCTGTTTGTATAATTTTTCTTACTTTGTTAACAACATTTAATATATCAAACCAAATAACCATGCCAAGTAAGAACTCAAAATTCTCAATTTCATATATTGTTAAACACTCAGCATCACTCTTTGTCTTGGGATCTTTACTAGTACTTGCTAAGTGAATTAAAACATTTTTTATATCTGGAGCTTGAAATCTTATTGCTTTAATAATTTTATCTTAACCTTCCCAATATGTTTGTGATGGTGGCTTAAGTGTGAAACCTTTAACATTATCTCTGACAACTTTTCACCTCTTTGTAGAAGATGAAAACAATGAATACATACATTGCACAACTCTAAAAAAAGATGAACCTTTAGAACAAGAGTTTGTCATATCACAAAGTACAAGGTTAAGACTATGACAAACACACGGTGTGTAGAATGCTCTAACATTTATCTCTAGTAATATTTTATGTACACTTTTGTATTTTTCTTTCATATTAGACTCGGGATGTCAACAGGGCAGGTATGTCAAAACCTTTCCCCACTCCGTCAAGGAAATACTCAATCTATCTCCCACTAAAAATCCTAAAGAGTTTGTGGTAAGCGTACCACCACCGCCCCGTTTAGAGAAAGAGAGGAATAGTAGAATCCTTAAAATCATTTGCTTTATTTGCTTTGAATTTGATGTTTGGGCTAAATGAACCCAAACGATGATACAACACTCCTACAGTCAAAACCCTAATATATAAGACCAAAGAAAATGACTCAAACATACATATGTAGATGGAGATAGAAACAGTTTTGGTCTTCAAGAAAATTTTTATTATAGATTTATTATGTACACAAGATAGAGAGACTTCTCTTTTAGCCACAAGGTAAAGAGAGAAATGGAGCAGAACAAAAGAAAGAGAGAGTACCTTCACGGTTTCACCGAGATAAAATTGTCGTCGGGAGATCTCTAAAGTTTCAAATAACTTCTAAGTTCTGTCTTTCTCGTTTTGTTGTTCAGTCAGATCCACGAATGAAATTTGAAAATCATTTTTTACTGAAGAGAATAAACTCTAGTGGCTGTCATATATCTAGTGTACTATATTTATATAAGTAATATAATAATAAAAGAATGCCACACTCCATACAATTATTTCACTATATATATATGTATGTATATAATCGAGGCAGGGTGGGTACTAGATGGGTTTTCTTAAAAAACTATACATGCCCTTATTCCTATTAGGGGCACACCAAATCCCCTCGATTAGGGGCGGAGCGGGACGAAAATCCGCCGGGGCAAAAGAAATTGCCACCCCTATATTAGACCCGTTATCATACCCTTGCCCTCTTACATCACCAATATTAAGTTCAAGATCTTTTAAAACATCTACAAGTTCACCAAAAAGTCATTTCCCCGATATATCATCCTCTTTTAAAAATCCTAAAAAGAACTCTTATACATTATTGGACTTGCTGAAACATTCACACATCTTAATATAAGTGACATGTGTTCTTCATGACTTGAATCTGGAGTGCAATCAAGAATAACTGAAAAGTACTTTCATTCTTTAATCCTTTTAATGATTACACCTTTGATCTCATTTAATATTTGAAGAATAAATTCATTGTGAATTTTGTGACTGAAATTATGATAATGAATTTCTTTCTCTTGAATTCGACGAATGTGCTCTTGCATTATTGGATCAAATTCGACATTCATTTCAATTATGCTTCAAAAGTTTTCATTATTTTCTTCATAAAACTTCTTATTGTCCCCACAAAATGCCAAACTATTTTTAGCAAGAGTTTTCACAACAACAATTATTCTCAGCAGTAATTGCCTCCAATGTTCGCTGTCTTTGTTGATTTGCTCTTCCACATTTTTATCAATTGTTGCATTTTTTCATAATTTAATTTCCAATTCAATCTAACTCATCATGTTAACATTGTGTTCACTACTAGTCTCATAACTTTTAAGCCTACTACTAAGATTTTTTCAGTCTTTGACTCATTCATTTGCCAATTGAGTTTTATTTCAATCATATTAGAATAAGTTACAACAAAAACAAAAGACTTTATCAAAGTACTTGAATGTATTAGCCATTTCATGTCATACTTTTCACCATTTAACAAGTGTCGAATGTAATATGTGGAAGAAAAATGTCTAATTTCTGAATCCTTAGGAAAATCTTCAAGTGTAACATCTCTTGTGGGTCCTCTTTCAACTAAGAAATCTCTTAAATTTTTATTAATATTTTCTAATTTACTGGATCATTAATGTTCAAAAGAACATTATCATTCCCATTCATATGTTTTTTATTTACCAAATCTTCATGTTCATTCATATTTTTTTCATTTTGATTCTCATCCCTATGATTTTCATTCATTAAATCTCCACGTTCATTCACATTTTCTTCATTTTGATTCTCATTCTTATGTTCTTCATTCACCAAATCTTTAATTGAATTATCTGTTTGTGAATTAGGTATAAAAAAATTATGAAGAGCTCCTTTATGAGATTGAATCAATTCTTCTTCTCTCGTCCTTTCTTTTTTCTTTTTTCACACCGAGGTTCATATTTTCTAATAGACATAATATAATTACAATTAAGACACAAGTTCACAACTCAAACTAAATAGAACCTAATTTGATGCCTACGCTACCAGCCTGCCATAATTTAAAAGTTGACAAAACCAATCTTCACATGTTCATTTTGTTACAAAAACCTCAAATTACTCACTTGAAAATCATGTTTTAGATTGATGTAAGCAAAAATTATTACATTTGAGCTTGGCGTTTGAATTCCCCCCCCCCCCCCCCCCCCGCCCCCCAAAAAAAAAATCACCATCTAATGGTCAGTTTAAAAACTAATCTGACGGTTCAAAATATTTATGCCTATCTACAGTCTAAAATTACTCTCCATATCTACAATCAAAAGTTATCATTCAGCCACTACTTTCTATATTACACTCTCCCACTCATTATTACAGTTATTTCTTTTCTCTCTCTTCTTTTATATCACACACACACACACACACTCTCTCTCAATGATTTGGCATCCAGATCTGTCTGTCTCTCTCTCTCCATGATCCGCCACCCTCCTCCGCCTGAACCGACGGTGGTACTAATCATCACCAATTTGATGATTTTATATATATATATATATATATATATATATATATATTGCAGATCCAGATTGCCGTATATCACTCTCTCTCTCTATGTTAGTTAAATTATTTTTTTGTTTTTTGTTTTTATATTTTGCAGATCCATATTGCCAGTTCGTGTGCGAGATCTGTACTCTATCTCTGTGTTAGTTGATTATTTTTTGTTTTTTTGATATATTGCAAATCCAGATTGCCATATATCACTCTCTCTCTATGTTAGTTGATTATTTTTTATTTTTTATATATATTGTAGATCCAGATTACGAGTTCGTGTGCGACTAGAACCTTCAGTTTCACCGACTAGGTCAGCAAACAAGCACGGTGGTTCAGTCATGGTCGTGGCCCGCCCTTCGCCAGCGCTCCTTTGACTCTGCAAGACTTGTTCTGTGATGATTTTGACAGCACTTGCTGAGGTGATCATTTTGTCGTCGGGGATTCTGATGGCCACGAACTGGCTCATGTGTGAGATCTGTAACAAAGGACTTGCCGTGGAAACTCCAACAGTTGTTCAGCCTCGGCCGTGGCCCACCCCTTGCCGGCCGGGGCAGTTGGTCGAGCCGTGGTCCACCCCTCGCCAGCGTTCCTTTGCGAGACTTGCGTGGAATAGTTCGGTGTTGGCTGGATCGATGAGCTCACCTGCAACGGTCATTAGAGTCGTTGCCCGATTTTACCGGAGTTTAGAAGCACACAGTTTGCAAGTATTTTTGGAAACCTACCCTCCCTCTCTCTATCCATGTATATATTATTTATGAACCTTTCTGTAACTAATTTTTTTCTAATTCAATCAATTAGTTCTTTTACTATTTTTCTTCATTGTTGAGTCTTCTACGAGTAAGAGAGTCATTTTTTTTACTGCTTATTCATGATTGATTGACATACTTCCAACCCATTTAGATGGAGAACTTATCTCTCTGTATTAGCTTATTACAAAGTGGTCATGTGCTTGTGTACTACTACTAAACTTTGTGGGAGTTGTGAAAAAGTGGGTGCTAGAAAATATGCAAGAGAATGAAATAGGTAGAAGTGAAACAACAAATCAATTGTTGATTGTATACTGGAATGTTGATACGATCGTTATTAGGGGAGCAAAGGTGCAATGATTTACAATATATGTACAATTATTCTTCTCTAAAATTTTCTGCATGTTTCTTGGACAATTCTTGTGCCTCTTGATGGTTGGTCTTCCGATTTCATCAATTCTTAATTCACATTCACGTTCAAAATATTTTTCTAAGGTGCAGTATATATTTATACAACTATGTTATTGATAGAAGAAAGAATCATTTTCTTCATCTTTATAAAAAAGGTTCAGGTAAGAGAGTTCAGTATCTCTAATTATTAACTAATATATATAATTCATATTTATATCAATCTTGATTAAAGCGCTCTCTCTCTCTCTATCTTTGTCTCTCTAATTTGTTTTACCAATTTAAGCTCAATTCTTTATTGATGTTCTTGAATTAAACTTACTAATAAAAGAGACCTATTTGATTTTCCTCTATCTTTTGTTTTGTGCCGAAGAACACGAAAATTGATCTCAGTTTCGGAAAGAGACCTATTTGAATTGTTTTTTTTTTTTTTGTTTTTTCTATCCTTCGTTAATAACAACCGAAACAAATATAACCCAATTTTTTTGTTTAAAGTAACAGGTCACTGTGGACAAGTTGACATGCCTGGTATGCTTTGTTCAATAAAACAACAAAACCAATCATATCTCTCACTTTTTCATCCCTATTTAAGAATTTAAAACTATTTTTTGAACTATTTGTTTCTGTATGAGCTGTTCGTGTTTCTTTGAGTTATATCTCTCTTAACTCTTTTTCTCTCCCATTATTTTTTGAACCTCCATTTCAGGGCACGATTGTTAGGATTGATGGAGACCCGAAATGCAATCTGAAGAAATTTGTGAAGGAGTTACAAGAGTAACTTTGCAGAACGCTGGTTCAGCAATTGTTCTCAATCTACACCAACAAAGAGGATCCTCTTTACAAAATGTTTGATGTTGTAATTTTTTTTCTTTTTTCTTGGGTGGAAAAAGTAAATTGAGGATGGTATTTTCAATGTTTTTTATGTCTGCAAAGTATTTTAGTCATTAGGATTAGCTTTCACTTTTGCATGAATTCTTTGTATATACTAACATAGAAATGATATATAAAATGTTATATACGCCTTTGTTTAGCTAATTGGAATGGAATGAAAAGTGTGCATTTACTCAACAATGATATATTATTAAATGAAAAAGGACTTAGATTGTATCTTCATCGCTATGTATTTTAAATAATAATATATTCTAAATTTTTGTTGTTTTGCTTAGTGATGAGGTAAGGGTAGGGGTGGCAATTCGTGTTCCCGTGTCGTGTTCGTGTCGTGTCGATGTATAAGTATTCTACTAAACAGCTCAACCTAACCCGACTCATTTACTAATCGTGTCAGAGACCCTCAACACTAACCCAACCCGTTTATTAAACGTGTTATCCGTGTCGACCCGTGTAACCCGTTTAATAAACATGTCTTATAATGGCACGACTTGTTTAATAACCTTTTTAATCCGTTTAACTTATATCATATGAGTTTCTCCACCTCTAAAAATCTCTCTAAAGATCATATAAAAATAAAGTACATATCAATACATAAATCCTAAAATTAAACTATATATATTATAAATTTTGTGTCTATATATAAACTTAAAAACATACTAAGGTGATTCAACAACTAGGAATACATCATAACAATCTCATCTTTGTGTTTTATGGCTACATCAGTCCTGTAAATAAACAAATAGATTACAAACAATTGCAATATATATAACTATGTATATATATGTTTGTATCAAACCATAATATATGAATAATTCATGTCGTAATCGTGTTGTAATCGTGTCACGGGTTAGACAGCTTAAACCCAAACCCAACCCAATTTTTGCGTGTCGTGTTCATGTCGACCTATTTATTAAACGTGTCGGCTTACCTCAAACCCAAACCCGCTTAATTCGTGTCGTGTTCGAGTCGTGTTATCGTGTCGTGTCCAATTTTGCCACCCCTAGGTAAGGGAAATATAAATTGGAATAATAGGAGTGAAGCTTTTGATGCAAATGTAGATAAAAAGAATTGTAATAGAAGTCAAAAAGGCTATGAATGTAAATTTCGAGGAAAATACTAAATGTATTATTTTATCATTTTTTCTGCTTTTACCTTTTTGCTTTACTTTTGCTTTTATATCATATCATTCCTTTCTTTATTTTTAAATCTTTTGCATCACATATACATTATTGGGCACAAAGAAGATAAGATGAATGATTGTATTGGCATAGATTGTCATGGTTTTCATGTCTTATGAGCCCATCACATATACATTATTGGGCACAAAGAAGATAAGATGAATGATTGTATTGGCATAGATTGTCACGCTTTTCATGTCTTATGAGCCTAACTAATATCGCGGACTATAATATGGAAGTGTCCAAAGGGTCCAATTATCAAATTTAAATTTAAATTTGTGTTAAATATATATTCACTTGCACTTAAATTTAAATTTAAATCTTCACATATTTTTATACCTAAAATAACATTCACTCTCACTTAAATTCAAATTTTAAATATTCACCTACTCTCACACCTAATATATATTCACTTCCACCTAGAGAGTAGACATTAGAAAAGAGATATATCAAATATATATATGTATATTAAAGTTTTCGTCCATTATAATTGTCATGCCTCTAATTATTGATTAACTTTAGCGGACCCATTTTTATTAACATATACACTACTTGCAAATTGACATGCCTGGTGTGTTTTGTTCAATAAAGAATTCAATTATTGATAGGAAAGATGTGTTTTGTTCAATAAAGAATTCAATTATTGATAGGAAAGATAAGTAGTTCAACAAAATCAATCATATCTCACTTACATGGAGCTATTAATTTGGGGAGAAATTCAAATGATGTGATTTTTGCATAATACACATGGTGATCTATCTTTTCTGCTTTAATTTTTTTATTTTGAATTATTACTTACTTTTGGTATCTCATCAACAGTCAATACCTTTTGGGTATGTTCCGGGTAGGAGTGGCAAAAATCTCCAACCCGGTGGGGACCCGCCCCGCCCCACCCCATTTAAAGCAGGTTTAGAGAACTGTTTATTTAAATGGAACGGGAATGTGTTTTGTTATTTAAAATCAGGTCGGTTTCGAGGCGGGGACGGGACAAGGTCACCCTACCCCATTTAAAACACGTCCCGATTATACTACACTTAATTGCTTATATTATATTATTTATGTTTATATATAATTTAAAAAATGTTAAATTGCAAAATATTTGGTTTTGTTGGAAGTTGTGTAATCTTTTATTTTAAGCAATGACAACAAAAATAAATAAGAAAATTTTGGAAATGATATAATGTTAATGTTTGGAGAATGTTGAAAATTCATGAATCAAATGAGTTTTAACCAGTTATGGGGCGGGGCGGTTTGGGGCGGAGTGGGTTAGGTCGATTATGGGGCGGGGATGGGGTGAAGGGGAAAATTTATAACCGGTTATGGAGTTTTCAAAATCGAATGGTTATGGGAATGAGGATTGGAATCCTCGCCCCATAACCGACCCGTTGTCATCCCTAGTTCCGGGTCTATAAAATGATATATGTATGTATTTTACGATTGTGTATAAAGTGTATGTATGTAAAAGTACATATGTATGTACAGAGTTTGTGGATGAATAAAATTATGGATTGAAAGGTGTACGCAAATTTCGGAGATTAAAATTTCTTTAAAAGATGGTAGAATGTCATACCCAATTTTTTTTTTTTTTAAAAAATGAAAATTCAAAAGGCAAGTGCTTTTCAAGTTTGTCGGACTGTACTGTTCGAGTTTGTCAGACTGTTGTATGTATTGTAACATTAATATTTCCAAAGTGTAATATGAATTTAATTTATATATTTTAATCACGATTTTAAGAGAGTTGAAATTTGATGAAATCAGCTTCTATTTTAGTCCAACAATTTTTTTTTTATAGTGCCGTAAGCACGGGAAATACCTAATATATGTATATATACTTATCAAATATATAAGTATATTATATACTTTGTGATATGTGTGTTTGTGTGGAGGGCCTCAACCTAGCTATCGTCTTAAAACTCAAATGATTGGGCCTTGGAGGAAGCTAAAGATACACTAAACCTGCATGTATATAATATCAACATAATTGAAGGAAAAAAAAGGAAAAGATTAAGGGATTACCGCTTCACTCTTTTCATTCATTAATAATTCAAACACAAATTATAGTAAATACTAATAAATAATTTTATCATTTTCTTCTGTTTATTCATAGGTTGGTTTGAAAAGAGGAGAGAAAAGAACGAGCATGCTTATATATTCTGTGAAGATACAACAATACAAAAGAAGCATCAAAATCCAGATTTCATAAAGAAATCAACAAATCACAAATGCAAGAGAAACATTCATCAATCATGTATTTATGAAAATGTACAGTTTCACATATCTCTGTGTTTCAGAAAGAAAGAAAAAATGCAAGAGAAAAACTCACCAGTCTTACCAGTGTAGTGCCGTGAAAAAGATTAGAAGAAGATCTGAAGAAGAAAGAGAAGAAAATAGTGTAGTGCCATAAAACCCTAATTTAGTTAATGATTGTTTTTTAAAAAAAAATAGGCCTAATACGGTTAGTAATTGGTTAAATGGACTTGGGCCTATATTTTTTTTCCTGAACTACGACCCAATATAGTTAGTAATTTTTTTTTAAAAAAAGTGAGACTCCCAAAATTGGAAGCCCTAGACGACCCGTCTAAGTCCCCTGCCTTGCCTGCATGAGACACGACACAAGCTCTACCATTAAATTTAGAGAAATTTTACTGACAACTACTACCCTAGGTAAGTGAGGGAGAACCGGATTCTCAGCCATATGGTTTTTGGTGATGTACACACATAACACATCGAGGTACAACAACATTAATGTACTGTGATGGAAGCTGCAACACGATTATTTTGAAGCTGTAACACCATTATTTCTAGCCTGTTGCACATGGGTACACTACCAAAAAATGTTCAATAAGGATCCATATCTTATAAAGGAATTACCTTAAGTACACATAAGAAGCTCTATTATATTTCTTTGAAGTAAAATCCATTACATGCTTGACTAGATATACAACTTGGGCGGGTGGAGACTCAACCTAACGTAAAACATCCACAACTCAAACCTGAGCCTAACCCAAGTATATTCTTTAAGTTTGGGTTAAGCTCCGATTATGTTCAGTTTAGTCCATTTAAGCTTAATTGGGTTGGTTTAGGCTAGGGTTTGACTCGAGTGAAACTCGAGTTGAATAGGCTAACTAAAACTCCTAGTAAGCATATTATAATCAATATTAATATAGGTAGTCTCTGGCTGTTTCACACCTCTGCATAAGTCTTAACTTAAATTGGGTTCCATTGACTTGAAAAGTCCTCTTTCAATTTATTTATTTACTTAATTTTGCTTTTGTAAAGGAAATTAAAAAAAGAAGAAGACGACGACAACGACCACTTTACGTTGTTATAAATTCATTTTTACATATATTAAGGTCATCCATGAGTCATCATCAACTATGGACATTGTGCTGAATATCGAAAAGCTTCTTTATGAGCATAATGATTGTAAATGACAAAAATAAAAGAGAACAGTGCAATAGATAGTTAGTCTCCCAAGTCGACTAATAATTTTTGAAGTTGAGAATGAAATGAGAATTAGAATAGAATGGAATCAACATTCTCATTTTAATATTTGATTGTAAATAGAAAATGATGTAAGAATAAAATGATAATACCTTCCAAAATGTTATACTTTTCCATATAAAACAAATGTCATTTAAGAGTGATGGAGTTATTGAATAGTTTTTTTTTTTCCCGGCATTCCAAATGTCACATGACTCATATCATCACTCCTACTTAATTAGATAACCAATCACCTTTGGATAATTAGCCCATAACACCAAAATAGAGTATGGGCTTGTAGTTATATCCTTTAAGTCATATGATTCTTTTAAAAAGGCATCGCTCATACGTTTTGAGTGCACTTTCGTTCCGCACTTGTTTCGCGCTGCATCACAAGAAGAAATTGAATTTTTTTTTTGTTCTTTTGCTCTCATTCTTGCTCTCACTTTTGTTCTTACTCTCGCTCCCACTTTATATGACTTATAGGTTATACCGTTGTACCCATCTACTTAGACAACCAATTGGTTATATCCCAGGGGCGGACCATCATGAGGGCCATGGCCAGCCCAAACTTTTTCAAAGTCTTTTAGCTATGGGTTCAAGCCCATAAAAAATATTAACTTGGGCCCTAGTTCTTAGATTATTTTAATGGCCGCCAACCCAAAGCCCATAAATATGTTAACTAGGACCTTAATCCGTTAAAACAAGCCCAAATCTGAATAGAAAATTAAAGCCCATTATAATATACTAATACATCACATTTTATTTTATTTTTGAATTCCACATACTGTATGTTAATATGTACGGGGGAGTCGAACCTCTTAAGTTTTTTTCTCCTTGGTGCGAACCAGAGGAGTTCCTATACTAAGGTGTAGGGGGTAGGGTTTTAGATCCTGTATAGTATGGTAAGTTATCTCTTCTGAGTTTGCTTAACCATGAAGGAAGAGTTGATTGAGAGAGTAAGGGGTTTCTCATTATCCAAAGATGAGGGAGACAACATAATTATCACTTCTACTGATACTGAAAGAGGGGTAGAGGTTGGGAAGAGAAGTGTGGTTGGGAAGATTTTTGGGGATAGAAATGTAAATCTTTTTTTCATGAAAAGAGTTCTAGGATCGGTGTGGGGGGGTGTGGGAGGGAGTTGCAGGTCTCAAAGTTAGTAGGGAGAGTGTATCAGCTTATTCTGCCTAAAGTTTCTGATGTCGATAAGGTTTTTAATGGCGGTCCGTGGAGCTTTGAGTCTCACTTGTTATGTTTAGTTCCTTGGAGAAAATGTTTACAAGCACACGAGTATGATTTTTCGAAGGTATGATGTTGGATTCATATTTTGCATTTACCTATTGAATGCATCACTTTGGTGGTTGGTCAGAGAGTTGCAGGAAAATTTGGAGGTGCAGAGAAGATTGAGATTCGGGATGGGGGGGGAGGAAGGTGGGAGGTATATACATTTGCGAGCTTTTGTTTCAACGATGGAGCCACTTTGACGGTGTGTGACTTTATGTTATGATGGAAGAAGTCTGGTGGTTCCTCTTTGTTATGAACGACTCCCAGGTTTTTGTTTTTCTTGTGGATGTTTTGGTCACTTTACTAAGAAATGCGAGAATGGAGTGGTACAGAAGGAGGGGCGACTGCCTTTTGGAAATTGGCTAGTTTTTGACGGGATGATCAGAAAACTGGAAGAAAAATGACTGGAGGACAAACGTCCGGCCACCAGCGCAAGTAAAGGTAAAGATAAGGAAATTATCCGATTTCGAAGGAACAAATAGCCAAGTTGGGCAAGAAAAGGGGAGTCAGTATCACAAATTAAGATTCTGGAGGATAATGGGGAGACAAATCTAGAGAATATATTGGAAAAATTGGGTAAAGGTTCCGAAATAAATGAAGGAAATGGAAGACAAAGTAGTGGTTGGAAGGAGATGGGTCAACATACCAAATTTCTGAGCTTTATGGATTGGGCGCAAGGTGGGCCTACGGTAAACGGTAATTTTAAAAACAATTGGGCTATCAATTGGGGTAATAGTGGTGGGCCTTTGAATTTTATGAATCTTGTAATGCCCACACCAATGGTCTTTAGGGCTTCTAAAGGAGAAAATGCGAGCGTGATAGTTGTTACTCCCCCTGGGTGTAATAACGATGGGCAGCAATAGAAGGATAGTGATGAAAATGAGGACGACGTTGTACCAGCACACAACGTGAGTGAGAAAAGTTTCTCTGCAGGCAAGAAGTGGAAGAGATTGGCGAGAGGTAACAAGGGTATGGTGGAAAGAAGCACAGTGCACAAGCCAATGGATTGCTCTGTCAAACGAAAGGCAGCAAGGAATCTGTACAGTAATGCGAGAAGAAAGAGTTATGTACAGACAATTGAGGAGGGGTTTGTGCAACAACAGACACAGAAAGGAGATTTAGAGGTTAACAACAGACACAGAAAGGAGATTTAGAGGTTGAGAACTGTGAATGACATACTACTCGGGTGGAGGAAACCAGCCCTAACTGGTCCCAAAGAGATAGATGAGAATTTTAGCATGGAATTGTCAGGGTGTGGGGTACCCCCTCATAATTCGTCAGCTTAAAAGGTTAGTGATGAACTATTCCCCTCATGTTATCTTTTTGATGGAAACAAAAAATTAAAAAGGTACCATGGAAAAGTTGAGAAGACAAATTGGTTTTGAGAAGAAGCTGTGTGTGAATCCAGTTGGTCTGGCAGGGGGCTTATTAGAAGTTCTTCAGACTGTCGAGTTCCATATTTCAGTCAGAATAAAAGAGGAAAGGAAGAGAAAATGGTGGTATTTTTCGGGTATTTATGCTTCTACAAATGATGTCAAGCGGAAGTTTCAATGGGAGAATTTGATGGAGTTTCATAGACTTCAGCCACAATGTAGAATTATGATGGGTAATTTCAATGATGTTCGGTGTTTCGGCGATAAGGTTTGGGGGCGGCGAAGACCACAGTGGACACTTAGGGCATTCAATCAATTTATTGCTGATGGTGGGTGGAGAGAGTTGGGTTTTAGATGATACCCTTTCACTTGGTGTAATCAAATGGAAGGGGAGGCCAATATTAGGGAAAGATTAGATAGAGTGTTTAGAGATAATATATAGGTGAATACATATACAAAGGCTGTGTTGCATCATGTGCAGGTGCTGGGATCTGACCATATGGCTTTGTTGCTGGATTCAGAAGGAAGACGGAATAGAAATGGTAGACCCTTTTCATTTGATGCTAGATGGGTGGAAGATGGAGCATGTAAAGAAGTAGTGGAGCAGGCTTGGAAATTTTTAGGTCATGGTTCTTTAATGTACAGACTAAAATCTATGTTAAAGAATTGTAAGGAAATTTTGAAAAAGTGGAGTAAGGGGAAGAATAGATATTCTAAGCAGCATATCGAAGTGACTAAAGCGGAATTGTGCAGGACAAAGAGCCGATTGATTTCAACCCACAACAGGTCCATCAACTGGAAGTGAAGTGAAGTTAGATCATTTTTGGAGACAAGAAGAGATTTTTTGGAAGCAAAAATCAAGAGTAAGGTGGCTGAAAAAAGGTTATCGAAATACTCATTTTTTTCATGCGAAAGTGCAGCAGCGTAGAAAGCGAAATGCTATTATGGGGCTGGAAAATTCTGAAGGGGTGTGGGTTGATGATGAGGAGTAAATTAAATTATTGGTGGAGAATTATTTCCGATCTTTGTTCTGTTCATCAAATGGAGTAGATTTCAAGCAATTTGTTGAAATATTCCAGTTCAGGTGACGGAAGAGGATAATGAAGCTTTGATGCAGTCGGGCATAGAAGAGGAAATAAGGACAGCTTTGTTTGACATGGATCCTTTGAAGGCACCAAGTCCCGACAGTTTCACTCCATTATTTTTTCAGCGGTATTGGGGAATTATTAAAGGTGATATTCTTCTATCTTTTAATGATTTTCTAAGTTCTGGTTGCCTTCTCAGGAGCTTAAATCATACTAATATAGTTCTGATTTCGAAGGTAAAAAATCCTCTTTCAGTTGCTCAGTTTAGACCTATAGCCTTGTGCAATGTGATTTATAAGATTTTTCTAAAACATTGGCGAATAGGCTTAAACCTCTTCTGGGTAAACTAATCAGCATGCATCAAAGTGCGTTTGTTCCTCATCGCTTAATTTGTGACAATATTCTTATTGCCCATGAAGTCATTCATTATCTTAAAAATAAAAGATATGGTGTGGATTATTTTATGGCTTTGAAGTTGGATGTCAGTAAAGCCTATGATATAATTGAATGGAATTATTTGGCAGCAGTAATGGTTAAAATGGGATTTAGAGAAGGCTGGATTAAGGTAGTCAAAACTTGTCTCGCCACTGTGAGCTTCTCTTTTTTGTTGAATGGTGTGCCAAAGGGGTTGATTTCTCCATCGAGAGGTCTCAGACAAAGGGATCCCTTGTCCCCATATCTGTTCATTCTTTGTGCTGAAGGCCTATCAAGATGTTTTGGGGAAGCAATACACTCAGGGCAGATTTCAGGGATACAAATTTGTAGAAGGGCTCCAAAAATCTCTGATCTCTTCTTTGTTGTTCTGCAAGGCCAATAAAGAGGAAGTTAGAAAGGTGATGGCTATTTTGAAGGCATATGAAGTGGCGTCCGGGCAAATTATCAACTTGGAAAAATCAGCCACGTTTTTTAGTAAAAATATAGAGGACATCGATAGAAGATTTCTAAAAGGATTACTTGGTATTTCCAACGAAGGGATGCAATAAAAGTACTTAGGATTGCCTTCAGTGGTGGGTCAATCGAAGAAAATGGTTTTCAGGTTTTTAGAGCAAAAATTAAAGAACAAAGCAGAGGGATAGAAAGGAAATTTTCTCTCCACTGGTGGTAAAGAGGTTCTAATAAAAACTATTCTTCAGGCGATTCCTGCTTACTGTATGGCATCCTTTAAACTTCTATTAACATATGCAATATTATAAAGCGAGTGATTTCTGATTTTTGGTGGGGTGCCAGTAAAGGGAAGAAAGGGATTCATTGGATTAAATGAAATCAAATGGTGGAGTCAAAAGAAAGTGGGGGACTGGGGTTTAGGGATATGGAGGCTTTTAATTTAGCTCTTTTGGCTAAACAATGACGGAGGCTACAAGTTGAGAGAGAGGGCCTATTATATCATATTTTTAAAGGGAAATACTTCCTTCATTATTCGTTTTTGAAAGCCGAAAAAGGTTGTAATCCTTCATGGGCATGGCAAAGATTTCTGGCTGCAAGGGATATCTTAGAAGATGGATTAGTGTGGAGAATAGCTAATGGGAAGGATGTGTTGTGTTGGGAGGACAAGTGGTTGATTGACAAAGTCAATCCTCGTCTCAAAACTGGTAAGCCAAGCTTTTCTGATATTTACAGGGTTGTGGATTTGATTGATAGTAGGACTGGGGGTTGGAATGTGGAATTGTTGAAGCAAACTCTGATTGATGAGGATTGGAAGAGAATTGTACATATTCCTATCAGTATAACTCAAGGGGAAGATAAACAGGTGTGGTTATGGTCTAAGAATGGTTGTTTTACTGTAAAGTCTACTTATCACGTGGTTGTGCAACTCCAAAAATCTTCTTGTAGGCCTACTGGTAAAAGAGAAGAATGTAGCAGGGTGGCTGAAAGGAATCAATTATGGGCAGGTTTACGAAAATTGAAAGTGCAGCAAAAAATCAAACTTTTTATGTGGAAATGCCTTCCATGATAAAGTGGCAATGTTTGAAAAATTATTTTATAAAAAGTTGGTTGATTCTATACGGTGTAAAGTTTGTGGGATGGAACAAGAGACCTTAGTGCATATCATTTGCAGGTGTCCAAGAAGTTAGCTTGTTTGGAAATTGTCTTCCTTGCAGGTGGTTTGTGATGAGGTAGAGCACGAAAAATGGGATATGTCGTGGTCCAATCTGGTAAATTCGTGGAGTAAAGCAGAAGAGGGTTATAGGGCTCTTGCTATGGCAACATTTATTTGTTGGTAGGTGTGGAAAGCATGAAATGATTGGGTGTATAATGATAAATGGTGGAGCGAGTTGGATATTGTTGATGTAGCTGCTAAAAATTGTTCAGAATTCTTGGATTCCAGATATGGTAATTTGGGGGAGCTGTTTCAGGTGGGCTCGGAGTCATCTTCAAGCAAGAAAGTGTTATAGGTTCCACCACCAACAGGTTGGTTGAAGATTAACACGGATGCTGCATTTTGTAAGTCATCTGAGCAAGTGGGGGGAGGTTTGGTGGTAAGAGATGAATGTGGTCAATCGTCAAGGACAGCAAATCTCACCTTTGATCATGTTCCAGAGGCTACAATGGCGGAGGCTTTGGTGTTAAGAAGGGCGGTGTAGTTGGCGATGGAATGGCACTTGCATAGAGTACAATTTGAAACTAATGCTCAAATCGTTTGTAAGATGTTAAATTCATCTTTTTCCTCTCCTTCTAATCTTTCGATTGTGATTGAGGATATCCGTGATTGGTCGAAAAACTTTTAATTTTCTTTTGAGTTTATTTGTAGAGAGGGTAATAGGGTTGCTCATGAATTGACAGCTTTAGCATTGAGAGATAGAGTGGAGCGTCTGTTTGAAGGGGTGTTACTTGAACCGGTGTTGAGCCAGTCTCAAAACTGGCTTCAAATGTTTGAATTTAATTAATGAATAATATTTTTTCTTGCCATGAAAAGAAAATGTTAATATGTATGGTATATATATATTAAGAGCTACTCTTTGACAATTACTAATTTGTAGAAAATCTTATGAATTTTTTTTGGCAACCCCTCTCGCCAACTAGCCCAGGGGGTCATTTAAAAGGACAATTATTAAAATACAGCCCAAGTCAAGGAAGTTTTATATAATTAGACGATCTAGCTAAAAAAAATTTGTTTTTTTTTACTTTCTTGAATAATAAGATTTGAACATATATATTTTTATTACATGTATCACCATGCCTTTAATTAAAGAAAAGTATAAAAAAAATAAGTATCCATTATTATAATATTTATATTATATTTTTGATCTCATACAATGTGTATATACATAAGTATACTAGTTTAAAGTACGTGCGGGGCACGTTGATTAAAAATAAATTAAAATTTTATTATAACACTCAAAACATTCAAAACTATTATAACACATCCAAACACATTAATTAAAACACCCAAAACTATTTTCATTTTGTAACCTTGGTAAAAAATAAAATTATAATTCTTATTTTTATAACTTTTCTAATTATATTTATTATTTCTCTCACACTTCATTCCTAACACACCATCTTTTTATTTTTAAAATTCAAAAAAATAAAAAAATATAAATTATAATTCTTATATATTGATATTTTTTCTAATTCTATTTATTCTCTCACTAACTTCATTCCAAACACAGCCATTATCAATTACATATCTCTAAGGCCCTATTTGGCAAAACTTTTGCTTCGGCTTTTATGCAGAAGAAAAATAGAAGTAGAAGCTAAATGAGGAAGCTGGTACCCACCAGCTTCCTCTAAACTCTATTTTTGGACTCTAAAGCTCTTCCGCCTTACCAATTCAAACATTCTCCAAAACGGCTTTCGAGTTTGAAAAGCCAAAGGCTGCTTTTCAAAAGTCAATCCAAACAGAGTCTTACTATGCATAGAAAATTCAATCATGTTTTATTAGAATTAATATTCCGAGCTAGGCACAAATAATCTACACCAAATACGATTTATATTATAGGCTGAATAATCTCAATGTTGTGTGCTAAGTTACCTTTGAATATATTGATTGACAAATGTGTAACTGTGATAATAGGGTCTTTCGTTTATTAGCTTCATTATTAAATTTTCTTCATTATCAGTAAGATCGTCCCACAATGTCAAAGTACTTGAACTGTTATAAAAAATAATTAGTTCAATAATTTATATTGGTAATTATGAGCATTTATGTAGTGTTGAAATGATGTACCTCATATCCATTATATTGATATCTCACAATTTAGATGTCCCTCCATTGTTGTTCTTAGCTATGTTGAATGCAGGATATGCTTCAATAACGATTCCCAAAACATCTAGTGATAGTAAAAATTAAAATAATAGATTTATATATAAGAGAAAGTATATATAAGGAGAGTAAAGAGTTAAAAGAAAACAAACCTATAAATTTTTTTTTTCTATCAATGTACTTGTTCAAGTCCTAGAAGTCCACAAAATTATATTTTATTTTTTCTAAACTTATAACTTCAAGCTCCTCTCATATGAATTTTATTTTAGTTAATAATTCTATAAGTTTTACCGTATAGCTTTAATTTTATATTACTATATTATTTCACCATCAAAGTAATAAAAGGTCAAAGATATATATATATATATATATATATATATATATATATATACACACACACACACACACTATTACTAAAAGTACAAAGAGGTTCAAAAGTTTCAGTAAAATTGTTATTTTTATAATGCATTCTTATTTTTTATTATAATATATTTATTCTAATAAATACATAGAAACACAATCTTTCCATAAATCTTAAACACCAAGTGTTCTTTTCTAATTCTATTTATTATTTGCCTCACACATTATCCCTAACAAAAACTCTTTCTATTTCAGAAAAAATAAAAATAACATTATAATTCATATTTTTATAATTTTTCTAATTCTATTTATTCTTTCTCTTACACTTTGATCAGTGTTGAATGTTACGCATTCTAATCTCTTAATTTGCATATTTTATTCTCTTAGTAATAGTCTATTTGTGATTTTACTTTATTTTTGTGTTTTCTGTCTTTTCAGGGCTTTAATGATTATTTCAGTTAAACCATGATTTTTGAATTTTCAAAGAAGACATTTAAGAGGGTTAGATGAAGCCTACATCAAATGGATCCATTCAACTCCATATTTTAACTCAAAACAGCCAAAGGAAGTGGTCCAAGAGAATTACAACTGCTTAAGGAGATTACAAGCCTGAAGCCCAATTTTGTGCGTAATCCAGTTTTAATCCCGTTTTGGAAAACAACCTAAAAGTCTTATTTTCGAGCATCAATTCGACTTAATTCCTGCTGCGGTTGATCGAAATTCGATTCTGGACACTTTTGTATTTCATTAAATTTTATCAATCGGACTTCTACTGGGTCAAAACTTGGGCCGAACATCAGCAAAAAAATTCACCTGTTTAGGGCTGCGGGAAACCCCTAATTATCTCATAATTAGATTAGAAATTTATCTCCTAATTGAATTAGGACTTTATATATTCTCTTGGGGTATAAAGTGGCGAATTGGAGGATGTTTTGAGAGAAAAGAACTGGAGACCAGGGCAGAGAAGACAGAGACAATCCGGGTTTTATTTATTTTATTTCATTATATCTTTTATTAATTTACTATCTTCTTCTTCTACCATGTGTAACTAAACTCCTCAACTAGGGTTGAGGAGGAAGCATTTATTAATGAAGTGAAGATATTTTGTTCATTAATTGATTCCCATGTGTATGATTTAATGCTTATGATTTTTTCTTCTTGTGATTAATTATTTTATAGTTCTTTCACCATCTATATCATGTATATGTGGTAGTTAGAAAGTATTATAATTAATCTAAGCTTGGGTTTGTATTTCTTAAAAGTGATAATCTTTGATCTTATGTTTTTCATTAAATTGGATACATAAGATGCTTAGAATTTTACACTAGTAACGCGAATGAAAATCTACCTTTTTAATATATTTTTCATAGTGCTTTATTGTTAAATCTTGAGTAAGCAAGAGATTGATTTCTTTGATTGCTACTATAAATTTGGAGATTAATAAATGAATATTAGAAGCTTTATGGATTTAATGGTGGTAGAATCCGAAACCTTAGTTATTTTCTCTATTTGATTTCAATAGTGTTATTTTATTTGCATATTAGTTTAATTTCTCTCAAATCAACCAACTTTTGTTTAAACTAGATTAGTTTTAAATTAATTTGAGTTTGTTTTAGTTTTTCTTCTCAAAGCATTCCCTTGGGTTCGATCTCGTTCTTGCCGATCTATACTTCAATAGATTCTTACACTTGCGAGTTATTTTACATTTTTAAAACAACATCACACTTCATTCCTAATACAAAATATTCCTATTTTTAAAATTTAGATAATTTGATTAGAAAAATTAATTTATGAAGTTTCAAATCATTTAATTTAATTAGAATTCTTTTTATCCTTAAATGTCTAAAGAAATTCAAATCCATTTAGAGTAGCTTAATTAGGTTATAATTCCAATTTAGTTCGCACTTCATCCCTAACACAAATTATTCCTATTTCAGAAAAAATAAAAAAAATTATAATCCTTATTTTTATAACTTTTCTAATTCTATTTATTATTTCTCTCACTTCATCCCTAACACACCGTCTTTTTATTTTTAAAATTCAAAAAAATTAAAATATATATATTATAATTTGTATATATTGATATTTTTTCTAATTCTATTTATTCTCTCACTAACTTCATTTCTAACACATACTCCTAAAATATAATATTATTTAAATATGTATTTTTTTTTTCTAATTCTTTTTCTTCACTCTCTAACTTCATTCCTAACACAAACTCCTAAAATATAATATTATTTACTACACAAGCATTATTAAATATATATATCTAATTACATTATGCATATAAAATCCAATCAAGTTCTGTTAAAATTAATATTCTAAACTAGGCACAAAAAATCTACACCAAATATGATTATATTATAGGCTGATTATTTATTATTAAACTTGTGTCTGATTTATTAATCAGATATCCAATTCGATAACATGACTCATTACAGACATAATTTTTTATTAAAAAATTTTTGATTACAAAAGCCAATAGCAAACAATGAGCAGAAAAAAAAAAGCCAAAGAAAAGAACTCACGTGTAATTCGAGACGAAATCAAATCGAATAGTTGTTGATGAGATCCGAGAGGAAGCTGAGAATCGTGTTGATGAGAGCCGAGAGGAAGATAATAGTAGTAATTCATATATATTGATATTTTTTCTAATTCTATTTATTCTCTCACTAACTTCATTCCTAACACATACTCCTAAAATATAATATTATTTAAATAAGTATTTTTTTTCTAATTCTCTTTCTTCGCTCTCTAACTTCATCCTTAACACAAACTCCTAAAATATAATATTATTTATTACACAACCATTATCAATTATATATCTCTAAGTGCATTATGCATATAAAATCCAATCATGTTCTGTTAGAATTAATATTCTGAGCTAGGCATAAAAAATATACACCAAATATGATTATATTATAGGCTGATTATCTATTATTAAATTTGTGTCTGATTTATTAATCAGATATTCAATTCGATAACATGACTCATTACAGACGTAATTTTTTATTAAAAATCTTTGATTTCAAGAGCTAGTAGCAAACAATGAGTAGAAAAAAAAATTCAAAGAAAAGAACTCACGTGTAAGCCGAGACGAAATCGAATCAAATGGTTGTTGATGAGATCCAAGAGGAAGCTGAGAGTCGTGTTGATAAGAGCCAAGATGAAGATGAGAGTAATAATTCTTATATATTGATATTTTTTCTAATTTTATTTATTCTCTCACTAACTTCATTCCTAACACATACTCCTAAATTATAATATTATTTATTACACAGCCATTATCAATTATATATCTCTAAGTGTATTATGCATATAAAATCCAATCATGTTCTGTTAGAATTAATATTTCGAGCTAGGCACAAAAAATCTACATCAAATATGATTATATTATAGGCTGTTTATTTATGATTATATTTGTGTCCGATTTATTAATCAGATATTCAATTCGATAACATTACTCAGGTGTAATTTTTTATTAAAAAAAATTGATTTCAAAAGCTAATAGTAGACAATGAGTAAGAAAAAAAAAAACCAAAGAAAAGAACTCACATGTAAGCCGAGACAAAACTGAATCGAATAGTTGTTGATGAGATCCGAGAGGAAGCTGAGAGTTGTGTTGATGAGAGCCGAGAGGAAAATGAGAGCGAAGAGGAAGAATGAAGAGCCGTAGCCGAGAGGAAGAGTGATTTTAGGTGTTTAGGGTTTTGCGGGTTATAATTCTATTTTTTTAAATTTAGAAATAAAAAAAAAAAGGGTTTTGCTTGGGAAAGGATTTTTTGCTTGGGTAATTCTGTTTTTTTTTTTAATTTAAAAATAAAAAATGAAAGGGTTTTGTTTTTATAAATTTAGAAATTAGAAATAAAAAGAAAGGGTTTTGCTTGGGAAAGGGTTTTACTTGGGTAATTCTATTTTTTTAATTTCAAAATAAAAAAGGAAAGGATTTTGCTTGGGTAATTCTATTTTTTTAATTTCAAAATAAAAAAGGAAAGGATTTTGCTTGAGTAATTCTAATTTTTTAATTTAAAAATAAAAAATAGTGTACTGAAACTAAAAACCCCTTTGTACTTTTAATAGTAGTATTTGGGAAAGGATTTTGCTTGGGTAATTTTATTTTTTTAATTTAAAAATAAAAAATGAAAGGGTTTTATTTTTTTAAATTTAGAAATTAGAAATAAAAAGAAAGGGTTTTGCTTGGGAAAGGGTTTTATTTGGGTATTTCTATTTTTTTAATTTCAAAATAAAAAAAGAAAGGGATTTGCTTGGGTAGTTCTATTTTTTTAATTTCAAAATAAAAAAAGGAAAGGGATTTGCTTGGGTAGTTCTATTTTTTTAATTTCAAAATAAAAAAATAGTGTACTGAAACTAAAAAATTCCTTTGTACTTTTAATAGTAGTATAGATGAGATAGTTTGATCAAACAATTAGATTGACAAAAATGAATCTTAATTACAAAAAGTAATTGAATGACATAAAATAGCTATTAATATTATACGACTCTAACTTTATTATACCATATATATGTGAGTACATTTGTTCTTATGGTTTAAAAAAGAAGAGTACAAACTTTATTATAGATCATTGATGTAAAGTATTAACTTGATTCGACAGATAGACTACACGATCTTTTAGGCTTTGTTTGGTACAATGGTAAAGAAAAGAAAAGATAACATTAGTAGTGAGAGAAAATAAAAGAAAGGAAAGGAAATGACAGTGTCTTTTATTGTGTTTGATTGATTAGTAAAAGAAAAGAAAGGAAATAATAGTTAACATGTTTGGGAAAGAAATGAAAAAAATATATTTAAAATTTTTACCATTATACCCTTTTATATTTAAAAGAACAAATTTTAGCTTTTATCAAAATAAGGGTAAAGTTGGTATTAACAGAGTTTAATTAAAAAATGATTGTATTTCCTTCCCTTTCATTCTATTTCCTCTCATTTTTGAAAAGATAACAAAAGCTACTATTTATCCTTAATTTATCCCTTCAAATCCTTCCATTTTATTTCTTTTCCATTAAAAAATTCATACCAAACACAAAAAAACATATCCCTTCATTTTCTTCCCTTTATTTCCAACCAAACTGGCCCTTATTATTTACCACATTGATGTAGTTGCACTTATAACTATGAATTTTATTTTTTAAATATAAGTTCAAATCTTATTATTAAAAAAAATGATTTTTTAACTAATTAATTTCACACAATTGGAAGAATTGCATAACATCAAGGGAAGTATTTTAGTAATTGTCCTTTTACAGTAACCCTTGGTTAGTTGAGGGGTTGGTTGTCCAAAAATTTTCATTAGGGAGGGTTTATGCAAATTGGTATAATTGTCGATGAGTTTTTTTATACAATTTGCCCTAAAAATAATTTATAATTAATTAAAATAATCAAAGTATAATAGTAATTTCTTCTTAATTTTTGATATCCACAAGTGTGAAACTGTTACAAGGAGCAAGTTCAACTTTTTTTTTGGAACAATGCTTAGTTCTGCCCCCAGCAAGACAAAGTTTGTTCTGCTAGGTGAGATGATCCAAATAAATATTGACATGTGTTCAAAATGATATAATATTAAAAAATATTAAAATTAATTAAACCCAGTTTATACAGGTTTACCTGTTTCAAATTATAAGGAAATCTTCTTTTTAACCTATAAATAATTTCTGAAAACTCCAAATCAAGAACAAATTTATCGATTTCAAGTGACATAGCAGCCGGTCATCTCATGGCAAATTGTGATTTTTCATTTGCAATTACAAGTTGAACTCCAAGACACAAATCAACAAATGCAAAAATAAGAAAATCACCTACAAAGAGTTCTACAAAATGTTGGTATATATAAGATTTAAATATATATAGAGAGAGAGGAATTACTGAGTTTGTATATATATATATGGATATAGAATGATTTACATATATATATATATATGGAGAGATAGAGATTTACATACATATAAGATATATATACAGAGAGAATCCCACTTTGTATCTATCTATATATATATATATATATATATATATATATATATAAGATATATCAAAATTTTGTAGAGGTCTTTGTAGGTAATTTTGTTATTTTTGCATTTGTTGATTTGTGTCTTGGAGTTCAACTTGTAATTGCAAATGAAAAATCACAATTTGGCGTCACCTGATAAACTTGTTCTTGATTTGAGGTTTTCAGAAATTATTTGTAGGTTAAAAAGAAGATTTCCTTGTAATTTGAGACGGATGAACATGTATAAACTATGTTTAATTAATTTTTTAATATTATATTATTTTGAACGCATTTCAATATTTATTTGGGCACCTCACCTGGAACAAACTTTGTCTTGGACACAACCCAAACATTGTTTTTTTTTTGGTACTTCAAAAAGCTGAATTTTACCTTATTATTTGAATAACCAAGATCACCTGTGTTAACATCACCCATTAATCGGTTCATTTTAGCCAGTAGTGTATACAGTATATATTTATGCATATATGTGAAGCCCTGCGTCTCATAAACCATACCGCGAGAAGCCGAGTTTAGAGAGAGGCAGAGAATACAGTGTAAAGAGAAGATGGCGACCAAAGCCATGGATTGTGCTGTGAGAGGTCATCTATTATCAACTGGCTGCGCTTCGAAATCACCCAAATTTAGGGTTTACACAGTCAGATGCTCCTCTGCTTCTCTCTCCATGGATGGTGCTGCCCTCGGTAACAGTAACACACCTCTCCTCACTCTCTTATATATATATATGCATGTAAAGAATGTTTGTATACATTTTTTAATTTCTATGAATGAATGTGCATATGCATGTGTGACACCCTTTTCTCTCCTTGGTGTTTGTCTTGAAATTTGGATTCAATGAACTCTTTCCTCGTATCTTCGCTCGTCTTTTGTGTTTATAGAGCAATAGTTTGAAGGAATATTCATTTCTTATCCATAATTTCCATAGTAAAAATGCTTACTTCTAATTCAATAGACCAACAGTTTGAAGGAATATTCATTTCTTATCCATAATTTCCATAGTAAAAATGCTTAATTCTAATTCTACTTAGTTATGTTCTCGTTCTTGTGCGTGTATTTGTAGTTAAGATTTATATAGATCGGATTAGGGATTTTTAATCTGTATATTATTGCTTGTGGATGAAAACTAAATTCATCTGCCCCTAGGGATCAGATGAATGGGAGTCATCTTCCTTGCCTCTGTTGCATGTCTCACGTTCATTGGATTCTTGTACTATTTGATGCATCAAACTTAGGTGATATGGTTCAGCAGAACATATTTCAGCTATATGACCTGCTCTTCATTCTTTTGGACAGTTGATAATAATTGATTAGGATTTGGGTTCCTTTAAGAACTGAAATGTGGCCTCCACCACAGATTAGCTTTGGTATGCTGTGCATTGCAATTGCATCCTTATTCATCAGCTTTATGCCACTTCATGGCAGAGGAAGCTAGTATAATTGTTCATTACTTCTTGGCTTTATCTCTTTATTTCTCTTATCAGATCTGGGGAACTGCAATGTTTGCTTCTCCTTGCAAAATACATGGGTCTTTTTTGCAATTTGCAATTTTAGTTTTGAAACTTCTTGCTGTCAATTAATTCTCTAGAAATAGCAGAACTTGCTGATCTCCTTGGCTCTCTCCATCTCTTTGAGTTGATGCAAAGTTTTCTGGATGAGCCTTAGGTTTGGGTGGAAGACCTTGGAAGGTAGCAGATGCCAGACTTGTCCTGGAAGATGGTTCTATTTGGAGGGCGAAGTCATTTGGTGCTTCAGGAACCCAAGTTGGTGAAGTGGTTTTCAATACTTCTTTAACGGGGTGAGATGATTTTAGTTTCTTTCATGTGTAATTCGTGAACTTAAATTCTTTTCTTCATATCATAATGGAGTCTTCTGTGTTCTGTTCTCCATGTAACACCGAAAAGAGGGCTGAGCTGGGATATTGCCATTCTCGTTGTTTGAGTGTTTAATGCTCTGCTTATTTGATTTTACACACTTTGGATTCTAAATAATCCATAGCTTATTCTTCCATTGACTTGTAGTGTTAATTGGAATCTTTAGACAATCTTGGCATATTTATTCTGAATATATTGAGATCCCTCTGGAAACTTGCCTCTATAACCCAGCAGTCATTTGTTGTTATGTTTTGATCTGAAATAAGTTATGGTACCATCTGTGTGGCTAAGTCATGTCTTGCACATTGCACCTATGATTGCTTATGGCCAGAGTGACATGTTGCATATCATATGAGGACTTGGGAATGATTATTGTTAGAGGACATGGATGTGAGGTGTTAGACACTCAAATTTCTTAAGCTGGAGACATGAGCATAGTTAAAGTGAAAAAAATTGGCCTTATCGAAAGCAAATATAACATTCTCTGGGCATTAATGCATCATAAGCAATCAAATAATGGAGAGAGCGGTTAAATTCATAGGATTACCATTATATATATTTTTCATATTGCACACATTGACGAAAAAATAAAGTTAGCCTTGCGTATTAAGTGCAAAGCTGCTATTGAGGGCATGCAGATGCACTGGTCATGTTGACAAGTATTTGATTTATCAATTATTTATAGATAAGTGTATGCATACGTAATGTTCACATTATTATTATTTATTTATTGGTAAGAATAATTTTCTAATTATTTAGCGTCGTTAAACCTGGAACTTAGTTAATAGGCAAGTATAGGACAAGTCATGAGAACTCCATCAATGAATTTACAAGGAAAATAAGGGAAGTTGAGATGAAGACATATGCATTGTCATTTTATTATTATTAAATTACTGAAACCGTTAACTTTTAACTCATTTGGAGTGCTATATGATTGACTTTTGACATGATTATAATACATGAAGCCTCTATGTGTTGATGCCAAATACCTGATAAAGCCAGTTTATTGTAGGAGTTGGACTTACAATGAACCTTGACTGACCCAAATACCAGGGTAGTCCTTGGAATGATATGTGGACCTTGAAAACAGATAGATAATCATTCATATTTGCGATATGTTTGGATTAGGTTTGTTAGATCACTTAGGAGGTACAATGTGATGAGCTAGTTTTGAATATGATAAATATTATATTTCTTTTAATTAGGGAAAGATGATTAAGAAACATTTCCTTTTAGAATTCCTTTGTTTTCTGTTCATTTTCAGCAGCTGGTTAGATGTATTCCCTACTAAAAAAATATAAATGAAAAAACTTAAATAAATAAATTTAAAAAGGTATGGGGTCGGAGGTTCTATATTCTATCAAGTTTCAGTTAATCTTCTTTTGTTGCTCTAGAGAAGAGAAAAACGAGACAAACAGGAAGAGATTATCTGGGTCACTTATATTTTAATGTGGAATGGAAGTGAAACATATTCCTAGTTGTGGATTCTGCTTGTGATCACTTAGGTACCAAAGGTGTTTGGTAAAACTATGTTATATAATTAAAAAGTTTAAGACTTAAAAATAAAAGAAGAAAAACTAAAACGCAACCAAGCCTACCTATTAACTAAGACAGTACAGTTCTATAGGTGTATCTTCAATGCAAGTCATGTTGAAACCTCTAGGAATTTACCATGGTGTTCCTTCCATGGGCGGCTGATGTAGTGTACAGTTCTGTCATGTTAGGTTGCCCATAAATTTTGCTCTATGATGCAACCTGCACCATTCAATTTATTGCACTTCTGCCTCAGATATTTTGTTTTTTGTTTTGTTTTTTGAATTATAGTTGTGTGTGCTTCATCAGGGAGCTTTGTTCTTGGAGCTTTACATCTATCAACAGCTCAAGAATATGGGAACTAAACTGATTAGAGACTTTTCTGGTTCAGTGGGAATTAAAGTCAGTTTAGTGATTATTGTATTCCTTTGTTTCTTTCTTCTAGTAGAAAGAAAAAGCATTAATACTAAAGCGAAGAAAACATACCAGCTGTGTTCACCAAAAGTTTACATTCACCGGTTCACCAGGGGAGAGGAGGGGCAAAAAAAAAAAGCTTGATGATATCATGTATGATTTATTGTATCATATTGCAGGTATCAGGAGATTCTTACAGACCCTAGTTATGCTGGCCAGTTTGTCTTGATGACAAACCCTCATATTGGCAATACCGGTGTTAATTTTGGTGGGTATTTTTTTTTCCCCTCATTCATAGTTTTACAAACTTGGAAACTATGTGGAATCTAAATTAGGATCACTTGCATGTCAGATGATGAAGAATCAAGACAGTGTTTCCTTGCTGGGTTGGTAATCAGAAGTTTAAGTATCAGGTATGTTGGCTTCTATCCATGTGGCTTGATTAACATGCTTGTTTTCCTCTTAAACCTTTTTCGAATTGGGAACATATTTATTTAGTTTCCAGATGAATGTTCTTTCAGTACTTCAAATTGGAGATGCACAAAAACACTTGGTGATTATTTAGCAGAAAGGAACATTATGGGAATATGTGAGTTATATTTTGCATCATAGACATTGGTGTATTTGTTAGCTTTGGCCTGTGAATAGCTTTTGACCTTCCCTTGGTTTGTTGCTCTTCCATTTATGAAACAGATGATGTTGATACTCGTGCAATTACCCGAAGATTAAGACAAGATGGAAGCCTTATAGGTGTACTCAGCACAGAAGCAACCAAAACAGATGAGGAACTTGTAGAAATGTCTCGTACATGGGACATTGTTGGTAAGCATTTATTCCAGATTGTAATTATGAAAAAAAATGGATTTATTCCAGCTTGTTAGGGTATTTGGAACTTACTCACACTGCAGAGAATAGTCATCCTTGGGTTTTCTTGCATTAATATTACAGGTGTGGACTTAATAAGTGGTGTTTCCTGCAAAGCCCCTTATCATTGGAGCGATAATACAGATCCAGAGTGGGATTTTAATTCTAAGGGGAGAGATGGAGAGACCTTCCATGTTAGTATTAATATATTGAATTTTTACTGGAACTACAAGAAATATACTCGTAATCTGGTAATTCATGCACCCTTATTTGTGTTTGAATAAAGGTTATTGCATATGATTTCGGTATCAAGCATAATATACTGAGGCGCTTGGCATCCTATGGATGTAAAATCACTGTTGTCCCTTCAACATGGCCATCATCAGAGACTCTAAGGATGAAGCCCGATGGAGTCCTATTCAGCAATGGCCCAGGAGATCCATCTGCTGTTCCTTATGCTGTTGAAACAGTCAGGGATATAATAGGAAAGGTTCCTGTTTTTGGAATTTGCATGGGGCATCAGTTGCTTGGTCAGGCATTGGGTGGTAAAACCTTTAAAATGAAATTTGGTCACCATGGAGGAAATCATCCAGTCCGTAACATTAGGAATAACCGAGTTGAGATCAGTGCTCAGGTGTGTTTCCTTATCTATTGATACCGTTGTATGATTTCACATATTCGCGGGGGGGGGGGGGGGGAATGTCCTCCCCACCACCACCACCATGAAATAAGAAAAGAGAGGTCCAAAAGCTCTCCAATTGTATTTCTTTAATCAAACCCCTACAATTTTTAAAGACTGCTTCCACAATTTGTTTATTTTTTAAAAAAAAATTCCAACAATACCCCAATTCCTATTCTAACATAGTTTACAGGTAATTACCAAGAAAATTTGGGCATAAAATTAAATCAGAAGAAATTTAAAAATGATGCTACAATTTTCTCATAAGTTGTCAATATGTTGCATATTTTAGTTGGGTTTCATTAGAATTTGGGTAACAAAGGGTTGTCCAGTAAAACTTGATTGTACCATTTAGTTGATTTCTTGAAATTCAGTGATATGCCCAACTATTCTTTTCTTTGTATTCTATCTTCACTTTAAAAATTCACTATGTGGCAGAATCACAACTATGCTGTTGACCCTGTGTCACTTCCCGAGGGTGTGGAAGTGACTCATGTCAATCTCAATGATGGAAGTTGTGCTGGTCTTGCGTTCCCTCAACTAAAGCTCATGTCTCTTCAGTACCACCCTGAAGCATCTCCGGGACCTCGTGATTCAGATCCTGGTAATGGAACTCTTTTTACATGCACACATACTTATGCACCATCAAGTATCTCATATTATTGAGATGATGCACGCACTGATTAGAGTATTCTCAAGTCTTGAAATGAAATTGAATGTAAAAAATGGAAATAATTTAAAGCTATGTTTGGGAGCATTGAATCGGTGCATTGGAATGGAAATAACATAGATCTCATGATCTTCTATGATTGAACAGCTAAGAAGACAAGCTCATGGCTGGAGAACCCCCTATAGTTTTTCTAGGAGCCAAAGATGATGGCTTTCAGTGTTAGCTAAACACTAACTATTAATAACTCAACAATTTCTAATATGATATATAGCTGGTATACAAAGTCGAAGTAGTTCTTAGGAGATTAATGATTTTTTTATTTTTAAACCTCCAAAACCACTTTGGTTTCATGATGGATAAACTTTACTTCTGTTACCTCCTAATTTGTGATTGTTTGAAAATCCTATTACTTAGGAATTACAAGATGATAATATAGAGTGAATACTTATGCTGATAATTCTTAGGGGATCAATGATTTTTTAGAAAACCAGCTTGGTTTCATAGTGGGTAAATTTTACTTCTTTTACCTCCTAAATTGTAACTGTTTGAAAAATCCTATTATATTATTGCTTGTAGAATTCAAATACATGTACTAATGTATAATGGATATATAATACTTGTGTAAATTTATAGCTCCATCATATACATACATGCACTCATATATGTGAAAAGGTATGTATATATTTTCTCTCTCTTGGCGTGCACTTGCACACTCATATGTGCAAGGAATTTTTTAACTATCAAAAGTCAAACAAGAGAAATTTGATCCTATTTTGGTTCTCAAGTTGTGTTTTATGATTGTTCATTACTAGGTCACCCAAACATGTAAAATTTTCATTCTCCTTGGTGCTAACTCGAAGGTATTTATTATGCAGCTTTTGGGGAATTTATATGGCTTATGAAGCAAGAAAAACAAAATGCATGAGAAAAATCTGCACCAACATACATGGTTTGATGTGGGCTCAGTGGAAATAATTGCAATGTTGGTAGTTGAAATGTGATGATGATGATGAAGAAGGTGATGAGGGAGACTTGTACTGGAACTCAAAGCAACTGATCCACACAATGAGTTGCAGTGGTGGAAGTTGCTTCTTGTGGTCAACATTGGCTAAAGCATGCAGAGAAATTTTGTTTGAGACTAATACTCGGTCAAGTTTGCTAGTGGCAATGAAATAGTTCAAAAAAGGAAAAAAAAAA
Source organism: Cornus controversa (assembly GCA_026545225.1). Classification (NCBI taxonomy): domain Eukaryota; kingdom Viridiplantae; phylum Streptophyta; class Magnoliopsida; order Cornales; family Cornaceae; genus Cornus; species Cornus controversa. Next base: position 109,121,757 of record CM048845.1, on the reverse strand, counting down.
GAGTAATTTATTATTATTGATCTAATTTGCTACATTATCCAGTCCTTGAAGGTATGTATTGTGATTGGACAAAATGAGCTTACCTTCCCTCTTATTGTAAGCTTTCTGACCTATCAAAAAGAGAGGTACTAGAAAATACATATGATGTTGGTTTGGGTTGTTTCTTGTTTGGACCTCAATCTGTGAACCAAACCACTCTCTACCGCTCGTATTTTTAAAACCAGAATGAATTGAAGATCCAAACATGCATCAATACTGTTAGCACAGTGAAAGTGACACCACCATTTTCACCCATTTCGAATGACCTGATTGCTTCAAAGGGTGGTGAATACAAGGTCATGATTTGATCAAGTTTTTTTTCTCCAGCAATCTTCCTAGCTGCTGACATATTGGTAAATGGTAATGTGACAACCAATTTTAATTTCAATGCAAATGACTTTTCTTTACAATTGGTCTACTCCCAACAACAAAAAGTAACTTTACACCAATGACCTTTTTCTTGCTCCAAACGCATCCCAAACAAATTCCAAAGCAATTTAGGCAGAATGACAAGCCAAGCTCTTAGAGATCCCCATATTGGTAATACGTCATACCACTACTTTTACTACCGTGCTACAGTTACAGTTGCTTTAATGGGTTCCACTTGGTTTTGTTATTTGTTTGTTTTCGGAAAGTAGTGCATTTTGTTATTTATTACCCCTGTGTGAAAGAGGATGTAAGTGGGATCCATTCATTAAACATTTCATTGAATGATGCATTTTAATTGACTTGATATACAAATGACATGGTATACCCGGCTCACCCAATATCTACTCGTGAAAGAGATCAAAAGATCCTAAGAGCATGAATTATAAACTGCAATTTTTTTTTCTTTTACTTTTAATGGTAATTAGAGATTGACAAAACTTATAGTAGTCCAATTGCAAGTTAGATGACCTGTTGCTCCAAATTAGAATCAATTGATTCCTTCCTAAGTTTTAGTAATAATAGTCCATTAGAAAGTTAGAGTTAGATAACCTTTTGCTACTAAATTAGAATCAATAGATTCCTTCCTAAGTTTAGGAACCAAAGTTAAACGTTTGGCAACAACCAAATTACATAGTGTCAGACAATATTGACCGACATGATTGACAAGAGTTAAGAAAACGGGAGGTATTAACCCATTAAAGATTATCATCTCTCGGTAAACAAAACCCCATCAATCATTGTTCCCAATTTCCTTTTAATATATTTAAGTGGCACTGTGGGGACTAAGTAGAGCCCATTAAATTCTTGTTTGATTACTAAAATAAGATGGGATGATGGGCATGTGCACCACATCGATACAGCCATTACTTTCCCACCTTATATATATATATATATATATATATATCAGCTTCACATGCTAATCTCCTTTCTTCGGCATGCATTAAGTAGACACTAGCCTGGCTTTCTTTTATGACATTCCAACACAGCTGCACAATGGCAGAATTTCCAAACACCAATTTTACTCTATTTGAAATTGACACAGCATTCAGTGTGAGTGAAGCTAGGTGGAGGACTTCGTGGACCTGTGACGTGTGCTCCAATCATATAGTGCTCAGACTCTTTTCCAGATCAAGATCAGGACGCTCCCACCGTGAACTTGCATTCTTATTCATTGAATCGATATCATCCTCTCATCAATTCAATGGATAAGGACACAAATCATGATAAGTACACTTGTCATGAACTTAAAACCATGTAAGATTACAAATGAGCGGTCAATGATTCTATGCACTAATCAATAAACGTCATAGTTTAGTGGTATTATATGAAGCACAAATACTTTTATAAGAGTAATGTATCAGATATGAATACTGACCGATATATATCTGATACTTCTTAAACGTATCCATAATTTTAAATTATATATTTTTTATTTCCAAAACATGTATTCGATACCTCTCAGATACTTTAGAACATATTTTAAACAAGTTTTGAACATTCAAATGTAACTTTCCCAACAATAATATCATGATTTTATTTTTTAAAAAAAGAATTGAGATATAGCATGACTTTGTACAAAAATTATCCATCCAAATTATGTAATATGTAGCTCTTAACTCTTATTTCGTTTGTTAATCATAATATTTTATAAAGAAGTGTTAATAACAATATATATAACATAAAATCAATTATATTATATATAAATAAAAATATAATTTTTTATTTTTATATTGCCGTATACTACCATACTAATGTCCTGCCTTTTTTAGATTTATGATATCACCATAATCATATTGTCATATTTGTGTTTCGTATCCGTATTTATACAGAATAAAAACTAGTTATTGTCGCTGTAAAAAGGGGTAAAATAAATAAAAATAATCTAGGCACTAATCCAAAAATGAGAGAGCATTCTCCCACCGGATAATTTTTTTATTTGACGATGTTTGTTGGACACCTGCAAGGGACTATTCCAAAAGAAATATGGCCAATACCTTTTAAGTATCGAAACGAAGGATTTAAGTAGAGAGAAAAAAAAAAAAAGATTATTCATTGAAAGTTGATCTAAAGAAATTAAGTTGGAGGGGTATGAAAGATTTTTATTACACTCGCTGCACATTTAAAATTCTTGCCAGCATGAATTTCAAATATTCCTTTCACTTTGTTGAAAGGAATATTCATTTCAACCCAAACAAAATCCTAATAAGTTAGGCCAAGACATGATTTTCATGAATTTTAAACGCGAACACCAATTCATCTGATTCCAAAAATGACCACTCTTATCCAAGAAACACTTGCATCAACTTCATCACATCTAAATATCAAACTAGTAATTTAACATACTCCCATACCTCAGACATGGGTAAACAATTCCATATCAGAACGCCAACATTCTCACAAGTTGCTAGGAACGTGTCATTCAAGTGACAACACATCTGGAATTCTTTAAATCACTTTTGACCACTAATTAGAAAAGTTCAAACTCTTAAAAAACGGACCATGGCCAAACATGTATGAATTTAAAGCCCACAATGCATTAACTTTTAAACTTCTGAGTAATGCGTTAAGGTCAAACTGGAATAGTTTGGATCCCTAACATCAATACCCGCAAAGACTGATTCAAACCTTCAACGTTATGTTTCAAAACCTGTAAAATGGTTTACCTAGATTAGCTTTCTAACTAGGACTACAGTAGTTTGATCACTACTACAACTCACTCGGTCACCTCTAACTTGAGCAGCATTGAAATTAAAGTAGGGGCGCATCATCATCCAAGTCCAAACTTAAATGATCAGATAAGTTTTCCACAAGTAGACATGGGATTTAAATTTCAAGCAAACAAGTTCAACTTAGGAACCTGCAGTAACTAGGCCGGATTCGTAACTTCAATATTGAAACAATCCCGACACTTAAAACCATCAGAATCAGATTGTATCCTGTTTATAATTGTGAAGCAGAATTTACTGTTTCAATTGAATGAACTAGTGCACCAAACAAGGAGTAGGAATTCAGAATCCTAGGAAATGGATGAGGTAGAAGATTGCAATTAGCTACATTTGACTACAATTACCTACATTTTAAACTCAACTACCGTTCCAGAAACTCAGTAAACTATAAGAAATCATCATATGTAAACCAACCCAATCAAAAGGGTCAACTAATAAGTTTAGAGTCTTTAGACATCACATACTGACTTCAGTTCAACATAATGTCAGAGGCATACTTATTTATTAGGTGCACTAGGTTGTTTGGCATCGTTTTAGCTATATGTTCTTCATGAAAAATGATCACAAGAAAAGGAGACACAAGCCAGCCTCCAGAGACGATCAAAACAGAGATAATACACTTGAAATTGAACTAAAATTCCCACAAACTTTGGATAAATGGAACAAATTAAAGCCTCAATAAATGAATATTTATGATCCAAACAAGGTACTTGGAAGCTTTCAACCCAGTATCAAATATAATAGTTACCATAAAGGGTTTATGACCACAAACTGACTCTAACATAAAATTTCTCATACAATAATATCGACATAATTGTTCCCAGGAAAAAAGAACCTTCAAATATGAAAATAACAAAAAAATAAATAGAAGGAAAAGCATCGCAATCACTCTCCAGCTACAAACATCCTACTAAAAAGACAAGGTTGAACCACAGGCAATGCAAGGCAAGGGAAAGCCACTACATTTCAGCATCCAGGGCATAGAAATAAGAATGTGAACCACCGCTGATGAAGACTTATGACATATCACGATCATATCATGCCCTCCCTTCATAACCCCACCTCAACGCTTCAACCAGACTGAGTTCAAATGACATATAACACAAAAAACCAACTAAAGGGGAAATGTGAGAACTCACCCATCAAAGCAAATAGTAGAACTTAGAAGCACTTCCTGTGGACAATGGATGGACCCGACTCATCATATTCTCCCTTGGAAATCCACATCTGATTCAACAAGAAGCAAGCAATTGAATACAAACAGATATAAGCATTCATTCCAAGTGTACAAAAAAAAAATTTTTAAGGGTGAACAGTTAAAATAAATTACTTGTTGGAAGGTGCTGAGGGATGCAAGGATTGATCCTCCAATCCAGACACTGTACTTTCTCTCCGGCGGTGCCACCACCTTGATCTTCATGCTGCTGGGAGCAAGAGCAGTGATTTCCTTGCTCATACGGTCTGCAATACCTGGGAACATGGTTGAACCACCACTAAGCACAATGTTGCCATAAAGATCCTTCCTGATATCAACATCACACTTCATTATGGAGTTGTAGGTTGTCTCGTGGATTCCTGCTGCTTCCATTCCAATTAAAGATGGCTGGAAGAGGACTTCCGGGCAACGGAATCTCTCAGCCCCAATAGTGATGACTTGCCCATCAGGAAGCTCGTAGTTCTTTTCAACTGAGGAGCTGCTCTTTGCAGTCTCTAGCTCCTGCTCATAGTCAAGGGCAACATATGCAAGTTTTTCCTTCATATCACGGACAATTTCCCGTTCTGCTGTCGTGGTGAACATGTAACCTCTTTCCGTGAGGATCTTCATGAGGGCATCTGTTAGATCACGGCCAGCAAGATCCAGCCGGAGGATGGCATGGGGGAGGGCATAGCCTTCATAGATTGGCACAGTATGACTCACACCATCACCAGAATCCAGCACAATACCTGTTGCAAGAAAAGTTAAGTGTCAGAATGATGTAAAAAAGATGAGAGAATATGGAATCAAAGATTAATATGATAATTGATACCAACCAGTTGTACGCCCACTGGCATATAGAGATAGCACTGCTTGGATAGCAACATACATTGCAGGCACATTGAAAGTCTCAAACATTATTTGAGTCATCTTTTCTCTATTGGCCTTTGGGTTGAGGGGTGCCTCAGTCAGAAGTACAGGGTGCTCTTCAGGAGCAACACGAAGCTCATTGTAAAAAGTGTGATGCCAAATCTTTTCCATGTCATCCCAGTTGCTGACTATTCCATGTTCAATTGGATACTTCAAGGTAAGGATACCTCTTTTGGACTGAGCTTCATCACCTACATAGGCATCCTTCTGACCCATCCCAACCATAACACCGGTGTGTCGAGGTCGACCAACAATACTAGGGAAAACAGCCCTGGGAGCATCATCACCCGCAAACCCAGCCTGCATTCAACACATTGAATAAAAAGGTACAGAAGTTAAGAATACTGTGGAGCTAACAAAGACTAACAATGAGTCCACCCTATAACCATGAAAAGTATTGAGTCTATTGAACAACCTTCACCATTCCAGTTCCATTGTCACAAACAAGGGGCTGAATATCCTCAGCATCTGCCATTGTTTATAAAGCTGCATAAAAATTACGAATTAAGAAAAAGATGGAAGTAAAACCAAAAAATAATCTCATAGTACTATAAATTGAAATGTGACACCTCACTCATCCTCACATCAGTAAGACCAGCTGAGGAACAACTTGATGGATTAAAAGAGAAGAAATCTTTTTATTGAATTTCATGTATTATTGGCTGACCAAAGTAATTACTTATTTAATTTAAAGAAATGATATGTTTCTTCAATATGGAACTTGGTTCCATCCAAGCAAAAAACCAATTGAAGCTTTTTCTAATATATACTCTTAGCTAAATTTCCTTTCCATATTCACAGTACTTGAGTGCAAATTTCAGAACTCTTTGCTTATATTTCACATATCAAAATCTGCTACTCCAGCCTTCAAAATCTATGTATTAGAAATAATTTACTAAACCATGAAAACAACATATAACACAGACCCCAAAAAAAAAAAAATCCATATACTTTCGTCTTCAGTAAATCAAGGTGTACCAAGACTCCATCGTCCATACAACTGATTTACTATTCAATTGATATTATTAAAAAAAACAGATCTTTAAATCTCATATGCAAATGGAGCTAACAGAGATGAGTTCCACTACTAACTAACAAAATACATTTCTAGAGATCTAGGTGCATTTAACAGCCTGGATATAGATAAAATTCAACCATTCACCAAATAATTTCAAAAGTTAGATCAGAAATCAGATCAGACAATCGAATTAAGTGACCAGCAAAAGAAACTGTTAAAACAGAGTGATGAGTTACGAATTTGACTGTAAACAGTAGATCAGAACCATATGAACCATTGCGATACTAAATCTAACTAAATAATCACAAAGATACAAACAGGTTAAATCATAACAAAGATCGATCTACTCTAAGAACAAAAATAGAATCCTCTAAAGACAAATCACAAACATCGAAGCATTACAAGTTACTTTTTTTCAGATCTCTCAGCACATGGTCACAAATCAACAGAATAAAATCCAAAATTCAAATAAAAGCACAAAACAGTAAATCAATCATAAAGATCAAAGCTTACCTTGTGGTTGCAGAGAGGAAGGAGCGAGAAGATTGAAAGTAGATCGAAGATCAAGCAAGCCAACCTCCTAAGACGATGGCTGCCTCACTTTTTCTCTCTCTAGACTCTCTCTCCACTCGCCTTTCTTAGTGTAAAAGCCAAAGCGAAATTAAAGAACAAAAGAGGGTATACAGAGATATATATAGAAGGGTTGTGTGGGAATTGAAATGCAAATGAAATGACGACGAAATTGAGAATTTTAGAGAGTGAGTGAGAGGGAGAGGAATCATTTCGACCACGAGAAAAGATAGGATGACCTGGCATTGACAGCCTTTCGGCATGTTCGCCGTGCGATCTTCCCACCTGTTGGATTCGATTTCCACCGTCGGATCTGTGCCTTTCGGTTCGACTGACTTTTAGGTTTGGCCACGTCAGCTCTTGGCGGCTTGATCCCGACATGCGGGCCGTTTGCGCCGGGTTTGCAGAATGTCTGATCACGTCAAAAACACATAGCAGTCGCCGGCCAAGCCGAGCGAAAGAGAGCTATAGCTCGGCGTGGCTTTTTGCTTACAGATCTGTCCCTCATAATGCTTGTAATTGACAAATTTCTCCAGAATTGAGAATGTGGACTCATTTCTTTAGATTTAGGTTCGTTTGGATCCAGAGATTTGGAAGGATAATGAGATAAAAAAAAATGGGAAAATATGTCGTATCGTGTTTGAATAGATTTCATTAAAAGAAAAGAAAAGACGAGAGAAATAAGAAAGATAGATATCCTTCCTTATATCATACACTTCCAAAAATGAGAAGATTATAAGAAAAAAAATAGTGTTTAAATACTACTTTCATAATTTTAAAATTGCCCTCAACGAAAGAAAAAATTGTTATTCCACGCATGTCCCATAAATATAAAAGGACAAGATAATAATTTAGTCGTTGTCTTTTCTCTTTCCTATCTTATCCAAATAAGAATGGTATCATCTCCTCTCTTTTTTCTCATATTTATCCAAACATGAATAGAGTTTGTTGTTATCCTCTTCTCTCATTTATTTTTTTTCATAACTAATGTTATCCTCTCATTTCTTTTTTCTCATGTCTATTCAAATGGAGTCTTACCCTATGTACAACTTTTTAAGTAAATGATTTTAAAATTGCGAATTGGCATTAATCTATCTAATTGTATGATGATCTCAGCTCTTCAAAAAAGAGGTGGAGAGTTCTAAACTTGTTACCAGTAATAATATTGTCGGATGTGTGCATTGCTTTGAACTTGCCAAAACAAAAAATTAAAATTTCTTTATAAAGGAATGTAATTTAGTGGTTTTTCTTTTGCCTTTTAAAGCAAGAGATTAAAAGTTCAACTTCATATGAGAACGAATTAGGTGTATGACTTATTTGCACTTTGTCTTAAAATAACTTCAAAACCAAGTAGGAAAAACTAGTAGCCCTTTCATCCGGTTTTGAAAAAGATATTACTTCAAAATCAAGCAGGGTTTTTTCACTTCATTTCATTCACCTATTGTTTCTTTTATTTTCGTATCTCGAATTTTGAGACCATCCTACTTATCAAGCATGGACCTAACTATGGGGTAATGTTGCATATTAAGTCCGTGATGTTTCTCATCTATGTTCAACGTGGGATAAAAATTTCTAATAACAACTATTTTCGTTCAAACAATCCTTTTTCCGTGTAAAATACAGGCTATTTGAAGAGAGAGAAAATGCACGACTTCTATCATTCGCGAAGAAGACACAATTATGGAGAGGGAAAATATAACGATCTAATGTTGAATGTTGACAACTAAGAAAGTACCAAAGATCTTCTGATTTTCACAATGTTAAATTATATATATTTTTTATTATATCTATTGTTGGTTTATATATCTTTGTTTAAATAATATAATTTTTTTTACATTTTCTTCTAAATCATTTAGAACCAGGATTTCTTATCTCATAAATTTACTTAGCTTCTAAGATTATGTGTCTATAGATAAGCCTTTATATATGGTTTACATGATCAATACAATTCTTTCTTTATTTCTAACATGGTATCAGAGCCTATGAATTTCTGGTAATCCCTACCTCACCGCTTGAGATGACACCGTCCGCTTCATCCCGACGATTAATCGTAGAAAATGCAGATAATATAAGAAGAAAAATATGACAGCTCAGCTCAAGTTCAATTCATTAGTTCTCATTAGCATCTGTGTGTCAAAGTCGCTGATTTCAACAAGTCCATTTTTTGATTTTCAAATCAGTTTTCACTCCAACGAACAGTTTTCGGTTTTACCGTCGCTCCAATGAGTTTGCTCTTTTGCAGCTTCTTTGTTTGCAGCAACTATTGGTAACATCACCAAATTGTTTTCACGAGCCGTAACATCTGTGTGTCAAAGCTATTGATTTCAACGAACTCCTTTTCATTTTCAAATCAATTTCGCTCCAATGAACAGCATTTGTCTACCGAGCCGTTCTTTTACAGTTTTTTTTATATGTTCACAGCCAGAGTTGATAACATCACTATTCAAGATTTTGTTTTCAAATTCAAAGTTGACTTCATATAACTCACCTTGAGTTTGCGGGACTGTTAAATTATATATATTTTATGTTAAATTATATATCTTTTAACTAAACCATATAGGTTTCTTACACATTTTCATAAACCATCAGAATTTCTTATTTCCTAAATTTACTAATCTCCAAGTTTTATGTATGATTCACAACATAAATACAATTCATTCTTTATTTCTGACACACAAATACAAAATTTAAGTATCCTTGATTTTAGTAAAATTTTAAGTGAGTATAAGTTCAATTTATCACACTAAACGTAGAAAATTCAAAAAAAAAAAAAAAAAAATTTATAAATATCACTTAAAATTTTTATTACTTAATTTTCAAATTGTTTGGAGAACACCTAAACCTTTCCCCCCATATGATGCAATAGCGATACTTTGCCACTGTGTTGTAACTTCGAGTTCAAATCCGACAGGTAAAAATTGTGGGTGATACTACTTTTTGTATATTATAGCATCTATAAAATATCATAAAATATATCTCTATTTCTCAAAGAAGATTATAGCATCTGCTTTTTCAGTTGAACTCGGGGCAATCTCTAGATATTTTTTTATAATGCTGCCTAAGCGCCACGTAGTATTTTCTCTTCATTTCAAATGAAAGTTTATGAGTTTGAATCGCTACCATATATATATATATATATATATATATATATATATATATAATAGTGTTCAACTGCTTTATGTTATAGTTTACTCAACTTTAAAATTAGATCTTAGGACTATAATTAAACAGGACTTATTTTTCCTATTTTAAAAAACTTGTGATTCTTCATTATTAAATTGAATGGACAAACTTTCCCCCTCTCCTCTCTCTCTATATATATATAACCTTCATCAGATGGATTATTAAGAAGTTCATAGAACACCCATTAACTTTTTAAAAGAAAATTCAATTATGCAATCACAAAATTATCTCAAATGAATTAAAAATCAGAACATGCAAAGGAGCAAGAAATAGTTTTCTCAACCAAACAATTTGATGGGCTATCTTTAGTTTGTCACTGTGTGAGATTAAGGTATATTTGCTCAAATTACTCCTTTATTTCTTGAATTTATCACAATATTTCATTAACAAAAGAAATCTGATATAAATCCAGTAATTCTCAATATTGAAGATAAATTTGGATCACCTCCAAACTAATTATACTTTTGAATAATTATGAAATGACAAGGCACTATTTTATTTTTGTAACATGAAAATTAAATACTTTCCTCATAAATTAGCATAATTAGAATAAAATGACAAAATTACTACCAATATATATATATATATATATATATATATATATATATATATATATTTGAATTAGAGAAGTAGTTTTATGTCTGTGAGAGACTTTGAGGTTTTTATCATTACCTTTTGTTTTTGTATTGATCGGTATGTTTGTATCTAATTTTTGAAAAAAATGTTTGCATCTATCAGTGGCATACAAGCTTCTGTTTCACTCAATCTAATCTGAATTTCTATTGTGGTGGTGGCCGTGACGGTGTGAATGAGAATGAGAGAGAGAGAGAGAGAGAGAGAGAGAGAGAGAGGGGTAGAGGAGGGTAAGTTTCTCCATTCAATAGTAAATAACATTCTCCCTACAATAGCAAAAAAAAGTCCTATTTATAGCCTTAAGATCTAATCCTAATGTTACAAATAATTAATAGTAAATAGACTACTCCGTGCAAAGCCGTTAAACATTATTATATATATATAGAGCAATGCTAAATGTCATGAAATTATTTAATGAATTTGTATTATGAATGATGTGGTAAGTAACAATTTTTATTATTTTAGGAGATAAATTTAAATGGAGAGTGAATATTGGTAGGATTCCTCTATACACGGAGTTCCATGATATTATCACATACCACATCATTCATGATACAAATTAATAAAATAAAATCATGACGTTTAGTATTTCTCATATATATATATATATATATATATGTAGAATCATAGATAAATATTTCTGCAGTAGCACGAGCATTATCGAAAGACTCGATAGAGCTTTGGAATGTTGGTACTAGATAAAGTTTGAGCTTCATTAAGACCAGCAGCGGAGCCAGGATTGAAGGGTGGGGAGGGCTAAAAAAAAAAGTGTAAGAAATCTATAATTTCTTCACCAACCAAAGAAATCTTAGAGATTTCACTGTATTAGATATATATGTATATACAATATAATTCAGGATGTCATACTCAGCAACAAAAATATATTATAAACCACAAAATTTTGAACCCTTTCATCTCATCCATAAAAATTAGTCTCAATAAAAATTAAAATTGAACTCAAATGTATAATATTTTAGCGAAAAAAAGAAATAGGAAAACACAAAATAGTGCCATCTGTTTCACTTTCCTGAATCATATTACCTAACATCAAACACCAACACATATAACTGTAGCAAAGACAAAAAAAAAAAAAAAAAAAAGAATTTTTTTAACAAATATGTTAGCTTAGAATTTGGATGTAAGATTTGGGCATCTAACTGATCAAAACCCATTCTCTTTTGATAATATATGTGTATAGATACAGTCTTAGAGAGAGAGAGAGAAAATAAAGTTTTGAGGGAAGGAGAGAGATTATGGAAGAAGGAGAAGGGAGTAAAAGGGTTTATAAAAGGGTGATTGTTTAGAGACTTTGAATTCTCTCCCTTTCTCTCAATTTCTCGTACTAAGACAAGTAACCACTGCGCTGTAGTAGACTCCAGACTAAGAGAGAATAAAAACAAAGCGGAAAAAAAAACACAAATGAAAAAGAAGAAGAAGAAGAATTGCTATGAGACTTGAGAAAGAGTTTGCCCTAATGAATCTAATCGTAAGACCAAACATAAGGTGGGTTGGACTTTTGGGTTGGAAAGAGTAGTAGTAAAAATATATATTTTTTTGAACTTGAGCTACAGCCCAGGTTAGCCCATTGCTAGTTCCATCCATGATTAAGACCAAAAGAAGATAAAAGATAGAGAAGATTTGGGCTGGGCCCTTAAAATTTCCACATTTAGATTTAAAATTAGAGTAGTTTCTAGCATTCATGGTCAGTCAGATTACTAGGCTCGAACGGTTATACGATAGATTGGTTGTAATGTTGGGCCTATGAAGGGATCCAATTCCGATACTTCTTGAACCTGGCGATCCAAATTTGATAGAGATGGGTCTGATCTGCTAACCCGATGACAATTGAATGCTATTGATCAGTTAACTAATGGAATAATAACGGATTTGGAGAGATCCAATCTTTTTCTTAATACTATATTATATATTTTGGGTTGAACATTTTATCAAACTCGATACTTAATTGTAAACCATTCAAATTCGAATTGATATTATAAATGCCAATCTGCAGCAAAAAAAAAAAAACCTAGAATATTGCTCATTGGCAAAAAACCTCTCGTATATTTTTTTTTTAATAAAAAAATCCCTCTCAATTAATGGAAACTTCTGAGTGAGTAATTGTGACGAAAAATTCCCTCCACATGTTAAAAATGGAAGAAAATGCAAGAGAAAAGAGAAAATAGAAGCGGGCCAATCTCTTAACAATATATATATATATATATATATATATATATGACTTTATTCTTTAAATGACCATGTTATCAAATTTCAATAATACCATTAATTCATACATTTTGATAAATATTTTCATTTTAATTTTAAATTTCTCAAACTTTCAACTCCTTTATAATTTGTATTTGTATATTTTTGTAATTTGTTGAATGATAGTGTTCATTTTTATTTTCTCTAAAGAAATTTTATTTATCCTCTAATATTGCAATATTATTTTTTTATTTTTTTTTGGCAAAAATATACCATTACACATTATAAAAGATAAAGTTGAAAGTTTGAGAGATTTAAAATTAACATGAAAATATTTATCAAAAGGGAAAACTACACTTAAATAAAGTTAAGAGACCTAAATTACAAAGTGGTTTATTTTAAAATTTTATTTTTCACTTTGGTTGAATTAAACAAAATAATCACATATGAATTGAAAATTATTATTCAAGTCCAAAATGTATTTCAATCTCTTATTCCAACCCATGTTAAACTCTGTTTGGTTCTTGTGCGACTGAATGAACATTGTGTGTGACTAAAGAAAATCCAACAGATCATTTTTAGGAAGAAAATCGAACTTATTGCAAAGCACCACTGCTTAGATAAATTATTGGTCGTTGATCATCTCTCATCACAAAAATATAATCTCTTATTTTTCTTTAGTGAACTTTTTTTTTACTATTCAAAAAAAAAATTAGTGAACTAATTTTTGAATTGTATGACAAATTCATGTGCCAATGATTTTTAATTTTGAGGTTTTTTAAATGAGATGAATGGTTTCACTAGTCACTTTTTTAAGTTGTCATTATCAACTATCTATTTCATATGTGCTTGTTTAAATATGTTTTTAATTTGATTTAGTGAACAGACATATTGTATGTAGAATGACTCATAACTCATTTGCTGACAAAGAACAAATTTTGTTTGCATTTGCAGACATACTTGAAATTTATAGGAGTTTACTTATAAAATTTGGATTTTTCTTATCTTTGTGCCTCATGTTTTTATGTAATGTCTCTTCCAGATGCTCATATTTTTTTAAGCATGCCAGGCTGAAAAGTTATCCAAGTACATTAAAAAAATCTACTTTATTCTTATCCATATATAGTTGATGTGTTGTGATACCACAAGTGTATCTACTTGCATTAATCTAAAAGAAAAAAGAAGTTGGTTGTCATTCAGAGTCATATCAGGCCGTCTAATTTTCACTACTTTACTACATAATAAGATACTCACAAGTGCTTGTATAACTTATATTTTGCTTTACTTTATAGGTTTGTTTCAATTCCAAATATTTTCTTAATTTCTTGAGTGAAAGAATTATCTAATTTAAGAAGGATAATTTGATATTTTGAAATAAGAGATTAAATGACATTTTGGATCTGAATAATAATTTTCAATAGATATGTGATAATTTTGCTTAATTCAACTAAAGTGAAAAATATATACTTCTAAAATATATCACTTTGTAATTTAGGTCTCTTAACTTTATTTAAGTGTAGTTTTCCCTTATCAAAATGTATGAATTAACGGTATTATTGAAATTTGATAAGATTGAATAAAGTCATATTTATTGATATATTTTTTTTGTTGTACAGAGATTGGCCCACTTATTTATCAAAATGCATGACTTTATTTATTTTTTTATTGCACAGAGAGAAGTTCAAAATACGAGTACGTGCCTGAAAAAATATTTCATTCATCATCTTCTCCATTGCAACTTTGTAAGTTTCAATACTGGATGATTGATACAAGACCCACAATTTAAAAGTGAAATCAAAATAAGATTAAGCAATTATTCTGATCTGTTGCTTGAACTACTGCCAAAAATAAGACTTCAGATTACAGCTCTGTCCAAGGTAAAAGCTATGGCTAAACTAGGTTAACTGAGATGAAAATATGCATAATGCTGAGTCTCTTCACTCTTGTAATATACATGTTTCCATCAGTCTAAAAATGAGATCGATTTATTACCACCTTATTGGTACTTTGCCTTAGAGAACTCAGAATAATATGTTGTCTTGGAACTTCTTGGACAACATGAAAAGTTCAATTTCTATCGTCGAGACTTTAATTCAGGGCGGACCAGGAAGCTTGATTCATACAAGTTTGGAGGGCCAAAAATTATTTTTCTAAAGATTTAATACTTAAAAAGGGCCCGTGCTCTAATCCATGGGTCTCTCATCATCTCAGTCGTGGGAGTGTTGAGGACATATGAATGGTGTCATATTTGAGTGTAAACAATGTAAAATCACATCGCTTTTGATTCAACAACAAATGAGGATAGAATTTTTTTTCGTAATTGTCGGGTACATGAAGAAGGAGGAGTCTATAATACACCCGGTGTAATACACTAGGTGAATCTGAACTTTGTGTGTTATACAGGCACGATAGAATTCACCCTGCATATTGTGCACGCATGACACAATGAATTTAGAGCGGGTGTATTATAAATCTTCTCGTGAAGGAGGGATAAGCCCAACAAACAAATTTTTATATTAAAATGTCAACCTGTGATTAGACATTCCCCCTTAGGATAAGCCAATTAGACTTTTAGTTCACATACAACTTCAAGATTATTTTTATTTTTTATAGTTATTAAAGATTTACTTGCATTAAGATTGGCTCAAGCAGAACAATAAAGTTACTCGATCTGAAAGTATTTTTTATAGTTAGGTAAATACTCACATAGAGAGCTAGCTTAAAGTTAGTCGATCTGAAGGTATTTTTATAATTAGGTAACAAGGTAAGTACTCACACATAGAACTAGTCCAAGTATAACGGTAAAATTACTCAATTCGAAGGTGGCGGTTTAAAACGAGAAATATCTTCTCTGCATAAGGTTATGTATATCAAATCTTTCTGATCTCTCGTTTTTTACAAGAGACATAATTGTTTTTTATTTTTTTTAAGTACTCACAAGTCACAACTAAGGTGGTTGATCCGCTAATCTAAGAATTTAATCCGATCCAATCTAATTCATGCGGATTGAATCAGATTTTCAACCCAATGGTTTGGCGGCGAATTCATAAATTATGAATATATAGAGATTGGATCAAATTACGATTAGGGTCTCAAAAATCAAATCTAATCTGATCCGTTAATAATATATCATATACAAATATCATTTAATTTAAATTAGTTATGATATATATATTTTGATTATTTTTAAATATATGAACTAATGTTAATAAATTGGTAATTCATCTATTGGGCCATGATTTAAAAAAATATTGGATTATTTAGAAAAGTCCAATTCATAGAATCGATCCGATTCAATCCGATATTTCACGGATCGAATCAAATTAAAATCTTCTCACGGATCAGTTCAAATTCAATTTTCACCAATTAGTTCAGATCAAATTGAATTAGATTTGATACCTAATCCGATTCGATCCGATCAGATCCGATTTGTAGTCACACTTATTCACAACACACCCACAAATGTCCACTAGGAGATAACTCTAAAATCAAGTTATCACACTCTATCATTGCTCATTTTGAGTTGTCTGAAGCATTCGACTCAAACAAGTTAACAGTGTATCATTACTCATTTTGAGTTGTCAAGCATTCAACTCAAGTTGCCCGGTCGAAAAAGCTTAAAATACATATGCATTCACACATCCATATCAATATATATATAAAAAGTATGTTCAAGCTGAGTGTCATGACACAGCAATGGGGCCAAACCAACATATCCCATGTAGGGGATGTATTATTTGGAGATTGGAATGTAAAAGCATCTGATTTGGTAGCTAAATTGGAATCTTAATGACCCCATTAATTTTCCAAGCATATATATTATAATATAACGAAGAATCTTTATTGTCATATGAAGCTGACAGCTGGAGATAGACTTCCCTATTTCCTTGTGTCCTCACTTAACACGTACAGCTTAATTATAAAGGAAATTAAACCTTTGATTATTAACCAAAGCCTTCCCTCATTGTCATTGGTGCCATTTTTGCATTTTGTAGTTGGTAGATGACAATCAGACAGTGACAGGAGCGCAATCCAATCACATTACTTTGGGCGTGGTTGAGAATAGTGCCTCTGTTGGTCTTCAATTGGCTACTAATTATTCGTGGTTAAATATAAAATATAAATAATGGAATTAAATTCAATTTTTGAAAGCAAGTGGATGTGCGAGTAGTTTTAAATTGTACGTTAAAGGCGTGATTTAGGTTCGTCATTTCATGGTAATTTTATGCATTGTACTTAAGAATTAATACATGGCCAAACTTAGGTTAAAATATATATATAGGATGTATCATAACAAACTTTATATTGTTACAATATAGGCGACCTTTTATGTTTGCAATGTAGGTGGCTTACTGGCTTTTATGCATTATAGTTGAGAATATACAGAACTACAAAATGTAACCTATATTGGAAATGGTATCCAATAACAATCTATGAAATTCTCTCTTTTGGAAATCAGATTGTTCTTCTGTTTTTACTAAATGATATCTGCCCTATTTATCTTTTCTTTTAGGGCTAGTTTGGATCGATGAAATTGAGAAAAGAAAAGAAAGGGATGGACAGTGTCTTTTATGTTTGGTTTGTTAAAAAAGAGAGAGAAGAAAAGATTAAGAGTGATTTGAAGGGATAAAGTTATTCCTTCAAATCTCGCATATATTATCCTCCCAAAAGTGAAAAGATTCGAAGAGAAATGACTAGGTTTAAGTAAAACTTTCTTAATATCAAAACTAATCCTAACATTTAAAAAAAACAAGGGGCATGATAGTAAATAAAAAGGGATATGATAGTAAATTGATTTAAATGCTTTTTTTTTTCTCTCTCTTTTAACTTTTTCAAATAAGAATGTTCTTATTTCCTTTCTTTTCTTTCATAATTTATCCAAACATGAACCAAGTTATTACTATCCTTTCTTTTCTTTTCTTTTTCATAACTAATGTTATCCTTTCTTTTCTTTTTTTTTCTCTCCCTTTTATCCAAACAAAGCCTTAACTATCGTCAAAATCATTGTGGTTAAGATTCCACGTTTCATCATGAAATCATGATTTCAAGGAATACTTACAATCAATATAGGCTAATTTTGTGTATTATGTTGTTAGTCGTTTTTTCCTTTTTGGCAATCAAAAAAAGAAATTGTAATAGTATTTTGACATTGTCATGAGTGACTTTTCTTTCCCTTTTATTTTTTATTTTTTTTGTATTTAAGAAGGGCCTAAAGTCCAAAGGCCAAACCGGGACAAGCCAAACCCTTTGTTTGCAACCAAATTCCAAAGAACTTGGAATTGGAAAAGAAAAAGAAATGGAATTGGATTTAAAATGAAATCCCATTTGTACGTTTGGAATAAGTTAGAATTTAATTATAAAAAAATGTTTCTTTTACCATTTTATTCTTATTAATTAGAATTGCAAATTCTATGAAATTTATGAGGACACTGCATTTTGAAATTTCAAATCCTATGAAATCTAATTATATTTTAAATTTCTTTGATTCCAAATACTAGGAATTCTATTTTGAATTTCAAATTCCACCAAATCTATCTTGAAAAGGATAATAATTTTTCTTCTCGATTCGACTGTTTCTGAATGCATGTTATGTGACACCACTTACATAAATGTCTTTCGATTGCTTTCGGCATCTACATCATTACTCTTTTAAAAAACCATCAATAAGAATCCTAATAGTTTATCTCACCGAGATGAGGAGGATGAGAGAAGGCTACTGACGATGGATAACAGAAGCGCCATGATATAAGTGGTTACATTGCAAGAAAACCCTAAATTTGATAGATGCCTTTAAAAGTTTAATAGCATCCAAGCATGGTCTATTGGCTATTGCAACAGGTGGGGTGGGAAAAAGAAGAAGAAAGTTCCGTCAAACTAGGAAGGCTGAGAAAGAGACTAACTGCCTAAACTAAAGCAGCAGCTAATTTGTTTTAGTAGGCTGTTAGTGATGTTTTATATATATATATATATATATATATATATATATATATATATATATGAACTGTTGCCTTGTCTAATAACAATGACATGTACAATCCATCTCATTGACTCCCGCGTCTTAAACAAACCTTATAACATTTGCATTTTAATTGGATGCTCCAAAAACTAAGTACAGTGGACTTCTGGTGAGGGTTTTGATCATATATAATGCCAAGTACAATGGATAAGACATAACTCTTGCCCTTCCCATTCCAAAAATACGGAGTACTAGCACACGTCACTAATCGAATAAGTGGGTGATTAGTATACTATACATGTATATATATATATATATAGAGAGAGAGAGAGAGAGAGAGAGAGAGAGAGGGATTTTGTTACCTATGATTAAACTGGTGGTGGAACTTAAATTTTATGTTTAAAACCTCAACCACACCATGGATCACGTCCAAACACACACATTTAAATCTTACGTTTGACAATGGTTTTTGTTACCTGTTTTTTAAAGAATAAATCTGCTAAAACACTTGAAATTAAGTCATTTTAAAGGATAATTATTTTCAAACTGAATAATTAGGTCAATTAACCAATGCAAGTGAAAGATGACCAATAAGCACCACTGATGGGAAGATATCATGTCAAACTCTCTCTCTCTCTCACACACACGCACACATATATATATATTACAAATCTTCAAGGCAGTTAGTATTTATTACTAGTAGTAAAAATGATGGTTGTTAGTTCTGTAATTCTCAGGAAGATATCTTAAACAAGTGTTGAAGTTTGTAGATTAAATCAATTCAATATGTTTGATTGGTTAAAAACAGAAAAAAAAAAAACAACATGCTCGTCTTCGCTCCTTCCCAACAATGATTAGTCGTTACATCACACTATGTTTTAGCTGTTTATGCTATTGTTAGTTAGCAAACAAATTAATTTTTGTAATTAAAAAACAACCTGATTAAGCAAGTCATGTATGACCATTTTTAAGGACCCGTTCTATCATTGCCAATCTAATGTAATAAAGTAAAGAGATGTGATGTTTACTTATTTAATAATTATTTTTTAATGGGTATGTTATCTTTCTCTTATAAGTATGCAAAAAATATGAGAAGAAATAGCATGTTATGATTATGGAAATGTCTAGGAAAATGGTCTTTAAGTTAGGAATCGAGAATTCTAGTTTGAGAGCATGTTTTGAACTTCATTGTGTATCGTGTGTGTATTTTAGTAAAAGTTATCTTACTCAAAGAAATAGAGAATTCCAGCATTTTAATGGTGTAAAAAGCAATAATTCCTGGAATCAATTCAACTTTGATCTTTACCGGAAAACATGGATATAGATGGTGGCCACGGGTATGATACTATACATGTATGACAATACGGCAAATTTAAAAAAAAAAAAAAGATATAAGTATGACATTATACGACAATATAAAAATAACAAATTATATTTTTATATATACAAAAAATAGAGTTATTAACATTTCTTTATAAAAAATTTATGATTAACAAACAAAATAAGAGTTAAGAATCAAATTACATAATTTGCATGGATAAATTTTGTACTAAATTATGATATATATTTCAACACTTCTTTTTTAGTATTCAAAACTTGTTAAAATGTATTCTCAACTATCCGAGAAGTATTAAATATATGGTCGAAGTATCTAAGAAGTATCGGATACGTGTTAGAAATAAAAAAATATATTTTTAAAATTATGGATATGTTTAGAAAGAATTAAACACATATCCGCAAGTATCTGAAAAGAATCAGTATCCGATAAATATCCAATACGAATATGTTACACTTGTAGAAATATCTGTGCTTCCTAGAATCTTGACAATAGACATATATAAAAATATATATCAATTTGTTAAATATTATAGAAATTCATTTGATCTCATAAAATGAGCTCCTTTCATCATTAGATTTCAATTCTAATTGTTCAATTTTACTATTGAATTTAAAGTGTAAGTATTAATTTGTTAAATTTATAGAATCAAATAAAAATTGGCCGGCTCCTAATATTCTACATCTTTTTTGAATATACATAGTTCATATGATAGAGGTCCTACCTTCGTGTGATAGCAAGTCTCTTCGGTATATTTTGGATTTAAAATTTGAAACTAGCCTCTTCAAAAATAAAAATAAAATTTATCGACATTCATCAATTTCACACTTTGCTCAAGCAGGATAGGAGGTGCTTTTCTAATTCATATTATAAGACAGATGAGTTTAGGTGGGTTCATTGGGAATTCTCGAAATTTGTATCTTAAAAAGTTTTTCATGAAATAAAATATAAATTTAGAAAAAGATAAAAGAGAACTATAGGAAGTCTCTGTGCAATCTTATCATCTAAGAATTTTTAAACTGTGGTTATTTTTTGTTACTCGTCCTTCCTTTCTTCCATTGCATGTGATTGTTATTTGGCATTAAAACTTATGGAGACCATTGATTTTTTTTTTTAGCTTGTCATTTAATTAGAGTCGAATCGGGTCGATTATAATCTATGTTTAATTTGTTAAGATAATGGATTATTGAATTGAGATCACTAACGGACGAATTAAATGTTTCAATTCATATTTTAATTATTCGAATTCGGACTGAAATCAAATTGTATGAACGTCTAACTAACATTTACAATGAATGACACATAATGTAATTTTAGAACTTATATGTGTAATTAGTACACTTGGAGGTATGTATTTGAGTTTTTATTTATAAAAAAAATATCAAAACAATGATAAAAATATTTTTGTAATATGTAAATATTATATATTATATAGAATTAGAAAATATATTATATATTATATTATATCAAATAAGATTATTATCACACCGGATCGACCATAATCCATATCCGATTGATTAGTTAACAAATTATCGGATTCAGATCTATAACAAATTATCGGATTAAATATTTCAATCCAAATCTTATTTATTGGTTCATATTCGGATTAAAATTTAATCCATTGACAGGTATACTCTCATGGACACATCTGTAGATAATAATATCAAATATATATATATTTTTTTAGTAATGATATAGAGACGTAATTTTGTTGAGTTTTATTACTATGATATCATATAGTGAGATCCATCACACCACTTTGAGGATGAATCATTATTATTATAATAATTATTATTTAGAATAGTGCTGGTGGGTCCCATTTGTATCAAGGATAAAGAAATATTCGGTCTTTGATTCGGCGACTCCTACCCACAAATCATTTCCCTTAATTTTATAAGGTTTCCACATTCAAGTACAAATTGCAACTCCTCACGTGTTCCTCATGTGATTCTGCCGCCCCCTTATGATTTCGTCATCAATATTTGTTGTTTCCTTGTTTAGGTGTCGAGAACTTAGAATACAAGCTTGAGCACAAAAAAATGTAATTGTAGTTATTCTGACCAAAGTTTGTCATCCACGTGTGATTGCCAAGCATATTCTCCTACATGTCATATACAACAAAACCTTAACTCCTGGTTTCATAACTTCAAATTATTTTAAATTATTCTCACTTAATTTGTTTAAATACAAAGGAATCTTCCTCAGGGATCGAATGATTAATTTGTGTCCTAAAGACAACCCTTTCACAAAGTGTCACTTAATTTTTGAACAGTAAATTCTGATTTTTTTATTTTATCTTATCTCTTTTTATTTCAAGCAGAATGAACAATGTTATATCACTAACTACTGTAAAATATAGGCTTTGTGAAAAAAAACAAAGATGTGTTCGATTGAATTGAATTGGTGTCTTGAAATTCGAATTTGCAAAATTGAAAAAAATTTAGTTTAAAGTTTGAACTATTTTTTTTTTTTTCAATTCCACTAATTTTAATTTTATACAACCAACTAAATTTTTTCCAATTCTATGCAAGAGAATATAGAATGAAAAGAGTTTTTGTTCTCCGCTTAGACTCCTTTCCTACTTTAACTTTTATAACAGGAGTCTTTTATATCCTACTAACTTTTATAACATGAGTCTTTTATATAAGTTAAAAAAGAAAAAGAAAAAGAAAAAGAAAAGAAACCAATTACAAATGAGACAATTGAGTTGGCCGGAGTCAGGTTAAACTACTTTTGAGGGTGTCATTTGCTATTATGAGAAAATGATACATCTTTCAAGTTCATAACAAGTTTTGTGAGTGAGGGTGTGAATTTCTTCGCATGATATCATGTGATGGAACTCACTCTCTCACGTAGCTCTCTTTTGACATTTTCAGAATTCGGAGAATGTATCATTTTTGGTTTTATTTTAATTCAGATGAAGTGCTTAAATCATTTAAGTTTTGAGATTTTGTCATCGGATGTAGAATATGATCGAGATAATATATAGCACCACTTTTGAGTGTTGACCAACTATTCGTTTACTTAATTTCAAACCCTAAAAATAAAATCAGAAGTGGCCCTGCTCGTGTCATGACACACACTCATTCACTCCCACACAGTTGAAGATGGTGATATTTACTGTAGGGCCTGCTTGGTACTTGTCATGGTATTATCAGCATATATATATATATATATTATATACTTTGACTAAAGTTTGATGGATCAGCACTTTGCCTGCAGTAATACTTTGTGATGTTGTGTCACTAGAGAACTATTATTGGATTGGCACGGCACGGACAAACGATGAAGCCACTAGACCGCAACCAAACTTACTGTTCACTTAGCTAATAAAGAAGAGGAACATGACAACTTTACAATTCACTAAAGAGAGGTTAATACTGTTAAAGAAATTTCATGGAGGTCTTTAGAATTGGCTTATAAAACTGCAATCTAAAAAAGTAGGTATATTATATTATCGACACATGGTCAGGAAGAGCTTTTGTTGACAGGGCAGCATGAAGTCACTTATTTATAAATTAATGTTATTGGGTTTAAAGGTTCAACCAGAGTTGGTCTTAATTTGGTGCTCATCTACTCCTCATTTTGGCTATATAAGTAAGATTTCTTAGCCTAAAAGTTCATTACTTTGTATAGCTAAACTCAAAATTTTCAATTCAAGTTCATAACTTTCATGGAGTGTGAAGAGTTCCATTACCCTTTTGAGTCTACCTACATTGATGAACTTCATGAATGTAGTAACTTAGAAACTACTTTTCTTTTCCAAAATGATCATCCCATTTCCTCCAACACCACACCAGAAGTAATTTCTAGTGATGTTGACATTGAGAGCTTGTTCCAAATAGAGACAAATCTCATGGACTTCGATCTCATCGATCAAGATGCCATTGTGGGTCATGAAATCAATGTAGAAGTAGCCATATTGGATCATCAAATGAGCCAAGAGGTCCAAGAGAGAGATATTTTGGGAGAATTTCAGAATTCCCAATTGAAAGAAATTCAAGAAGAGTTGATGGAAGAAAGCAGCTTAACTGATCTCCTACTCACAGGGGCTGAAGCTGTTGAAGCAGAGAACTGGTCTCTTGCTTCTATTATAATCGCGAAGCTTAATGATCTCCTTTTTGATCAAAATGGTGGAGACGATCCATTAAACAGGTTGGCTTTGTTCTTTACACAAGGCCTGCATTATAAGAGCAATATCCATTCCCCGGAGTTGTTGCAGGAACCATCTTCTAGGCAGACTAACACACTGACTGCGTTTCAAATGCTTCAAGAGATCTCTCCATATGTGAAATTCGCGCATTTCACAGCCAATCAAGCAATCCTCGAGGCCACACAAGGTGATCAGGAGGTACATGTCATTGACTTCGACATTATGGAGGGTATTCAATGGCCTCCACTAATGGTTGATCTTGCAGTGAGAAAGGAGGCTTCCCTTAGAATAACAGCAATAGTTTTCGACCAACAAAATTTCTGTAACATTCAACAAACAGGAAGAAGACTGAAAGAGTTTGCTGATTCGATAAATCTTCCATTCTTATTTGATCAAATGCTGATGGTGAAAGAAGAAGATTTTGAAAGATTTGAAAGGGGTAATACATTGATAGCCAATTGCATGATTCACCAGCTCCACATGCCCCACAGAGGCCTCTCATTGGTCAAGACCTTTCTGGGTGGTATGAGCAAACTGACCCCTAAGATTGTTGTTCTAGTAGAAGAAGAACTGTTTAACTTTGCTAAAATTCCATCCATGTCTTTTGTGGAGTTCTTCTATGAGGCCCTCCACCATTTCACTGCACTTTTTGACTCACTTATGAGTGGGTTTTGTGGAGGATACAAATTAGCACTAAGAGTAATAGAGAAGGAGTTTCTGGGGATAAGGATTTTAGATAGTGTGAGGCTATTCCCTTGTGAGAAGGGAGAGAGGAAATTGTGGGGAGATGGTTTTGCTTCATTGAAGGGGTTTAGGCCAATCCCAATGAGTTCTTGCAATGTCTCTCAAGCCAAGTTCTTGGTCACTTTGTTCAGTGGAGGGTATTGGGTGCAACATGAGGAATGCAGGTTGGCCTTGTGCTGGAAGTCAAGGCCTCTAACAACAGCTTCCATTTGGGTGCCAATATCAAAGCCAAGGCCTGCAAGGTCAACTGCTTTTTAGTTTTTTCTTTCTATATTTTTGTTGGATCCATCTAGGGTTCTTGATGTATCAACTTATCTGAACTCTATTGAATTGGAGGCAGCAAGTCTATGGGAGTTATTTCCATTGTAAATAGTCAATAGACTTGGATTACTTAAAATGGTTGATAGTGATTACAGTTGTGAATATTAATTTCATTTCGTAAGCATGTGGGTTGTTAAGTGCTACTTGCAACCAATACAAGTACTCAGAATTTTTCCTGTTCCCTTGGTCAATGATTATACTAAAAAGAACTTTGAGTAACTATTGGAATGTCCTCTCCTTTCCGAGTGAAAGGGTTCGAGTCTTTCCAAGTGCATCGTTGGACTTAATCTTGCAATATTTAACTTCTCTGTTAATTCTCAACAATCATCAAACTATTGTGGTCTTTACCCAAAAGGAAAAAAAAAAACATAAATGGTGGATATCAAAACCCCCTTAAAAAAAATCCTCATTTCAACTAAATTGAGTTCATCTGATACCACCTAATTAACCTACTAGGACAGTGTTGTATGTACCTACAATTCACTCAAGAAATCATCTAGTTTTGTGATAATTTTAGCTGGACAAGTAAAGATGCAATAGGTTCATTCTAAAAAGTGGTTGAGAGTACTTCAACAGAGCTTACATTATAATCAAGGCGATATAAACAATTAGTACAGATTCTCCTATCATCTGAGAGCGAAGGCCTAAGCTACAAGAGGGGGAAAAATATATATAAAAAGAAAAGAAAACATCAGTAAGGCCAGTTTCGTTGGAAAGAAATGGAATGAAAAGAAAAAGAAACCTAATGGAGGGATATGTAATTTTTTGTTTGGTACAAAATTTTGGAAGGAAAAGAAAAGAAATAGATGAATTTGGAGACATAGCCTAAAACATGAGGAGCAAGTTTTGTTATCTTTCCAGAAATGGGAGGAGAGGAAATGAAAGGAAAGAAAAGGAAAGGAAAGACTAGCATTTTTTAATGAAACTTTGTTAATACCAACTTCTTTCTTATTTTGATAAAAGATAAATTTTGTCTTTTAATTATAAAAGGGTATAATGATAATTTTTTAAAATAGCTTCATTTCCTTTCTTTCTTCAAACGTGTTAACTATCATTTCGTTTGTTTTCCTTTATTAATCAACCAAACATGATAAAATGTTAATAATATAATTTCCTTTCATTTTCTTTCTCTTATAATTAATGTTATTCTCTTTTTATTTTTATTTTTATCATTGTACCAAACATAACTTAAAGGCTAGCAAAAGGGGGAGAATAGAAAATAAAGAAAAATTCGATCAGTAACTAGAAGGATCAATGAGGGAGTTATCACTCTTAGAATGAGAAGATCATTCCAAATATTGTCTCTAGAGTTGCAATCATGGTTTGGAGTTGTGGTCGCAGATGCAGTATCAAACACGGACGCGATGTAACGGAATCGGACCTTTATTGGCGTAACGTAATGTAATAGAATCGGTTACCACAATCGTGAACTTTTTTTGTACTCACACGAAAGGACTAAAATGCACCGATACGGAATATTTTATAACATAATTTGATAAAAATGATTTTTTAAATAACATTTAACACAAGTAATGACTTATTCATAAATTCTAAACCTTTGTTATTATTAAAAATGTTTAGTAATAATATTTTTTAGGAAATTAATAATAATAAAAGATTTAAGTATGAAATAAATGAAAATTGATATCAAATATAATATGTATCACATATTATATGTGATGATCAAATCACAAAAAATAAAATAAATTTAAAAAATATAGTTTTGTCTACCCATATAAATTTTGTTTATCAATTTTTATTAAGTTTTGTAAAAAAATAAAGAGTTTTTCTTGATTAAATAAAAAATAGCATTCATGTAACCAAATAATTAGCTTACTTGGGTGGGAAAACATTTTTTGAAAAACCAATAGTTTCTTATGTTCATATTCCAAGCAAGTGCAAAACCTAGGTTTGATTCTCTCCGCAACACATTTATTTTTTAAAAAGCCCATCACATTTAGTAGGGGCTTAACTAGAACTAAATCTATTTCAACGTTTTTAAAATTATTAAAACCAAACCCAACTCTTAGAACTATTATAAATGATCAGTTTGGCTTAATTCAATTTTACCATTTTGGACTTTTTTACATGTGTGTATATATATATATATATTCATGATTATCCTATATATTGCGTGGTTATATTCTCTATCATTTTGTTTAGTTCATTTCGATCTTAAATCAGATTAAAATTGTTATTAAAGGTTGTTTAATTTTTAGAACCAAACCGTACTATTATATCACATAAACCAATTATATTGTACGCGGTTTAGTTCGCTCTGGACCGATCGAACTTACCAATTCTAACAAATTTCCGTAAACAAAGACACATTCGATAGCAGAAAATCCGAAGGAGAGTGTGACTTA
Organism: Cornus controversa; assembly: GCA_026545225.1. Lineage (NCBI taxonomy): Eukaryota > Viridiplantae > Streptophyta > Magnoliopsida > Cornales > Cornaceae > Cornus > Cornus controversa. Next base: position 109,093,956 of record CM048845.1, on the reverse strand, counting down.
GGGTTTGAATTTTATAGTTTGTCAAAAGAGAAAAATAAAGTGGATCACAAAATCAAAAGCTCCATTGTAAACTGGACCACAATGGCGCCTCAAATTCGTAACATGAACGACCTTTTCACCATTGCAGGCCAGACCACATATTGAGGGCAAAATTCAAAAGAGGGAAACTATGATGGATGACAGTGTGGAAGGGCAAGCATCGATCGCTGGATACCAGGACCACCTTTACCAGCTTGTGTAGCACGTCCGTACGCTTCTCTCTCCTACCAAATTCTCAGATCATTTTCATTTCCATGTAGGTTGTCCTCTTTTTTTATTGGTCCTATTGCTCAAGTTCATAAATCTACTATTCCATTTCTGGTTAAGCAAGAGCTCATCCCTTTTCAATGTGCTCATAAATATACTGTTGCACATATTAGAGACAGGAAATTTGATTTTTTTATTTGATTTTATTATTATTATTATTCTTCTTCTTCTTCTTCTTCTCCAGTTGATGAAAATAATCGTTCATTATATTCCAGTATAACCATAGCAGGCAAAAACGTAGTTTATTTAGCTTTAACAGGAACTATTCTCTTGATTTTTCTAATCAATCAGCAAATCTTTATTCAAAGTTATTTCAGCGCCAGAATAGGTGATCAGTAGAATCTTCATCCTTCATACAAGTGTGACATACTGCAGTTAACACCATACCTCTACATCTCAACTTGAAAAGAGATGGAACAGCATTCTGCAATCCATAGCGCCTCTTTAGACTGAATAAAATCTCAGACCAAAACACATTTAGCTGCTGAATCAACACTGTCCAGACTTCTGATGTCAAGCCCCCTTCACACTTGGGTAAAGTAACCTTGCTCCGTTTGGATAGACACGAGAGAAAAGAAATGAGATGATAGCATAGTAATGAGAGAAAAGAAAGGAGAGGAGATGATAGTAATAAACTTCATTCATGTTTGGATAAATAGGAGAGAAAAGAAAGGAGATGATAATATACTTAATTGGATAAGATAAGGAGAGAAAGGATAACAACCAAATTACTATCATATCATTTTATATTTATGGGACATGGGTGGAATAACAATTTTCTCTTTTTAGTTGTTGAGGACAGTTTCGGAATTATGAAGGTAGTAAGGTACTACTTAAACATTATCTTTTCCCTCCTAATCTTTCCATTTTTGAGATGATAGGATATGAGGGATAGTTATCCCTCCTTACCCTTTCTTTTCTTTTAATGAGGTCTATCCAAACACAACATGACCAATCCTCTCATTTCTTTTCTCTTCTTATCCTTCCAAATCCCTCAATCCAAACGGAGAAGAGTATTTTGAGCTCCTATTGGAATGGTGAAAGTTGCAGCCCAGTGATAGTAAAAGGAAGAAATGACAGACTTAATCAACTCTACTCTGCCTGCCAAAGAAAGATTAAAAGTATTCCAAGCTGTGATCTTTGCACTGACCTTATCCACCAACTCAGAGCCATCTCTTTTATTTTCTCTCATAATTAATGTTATCCTCTCCTTTCTTTTCTCTCGTGTCTATCCAAACGGAAGCTTCTTATCAAGCATTGGCAGCCCAAGATAAGTCATAGGAAGAGAACCAACTCTGAACTTTAAAATTCTCTGATTACTCTTCCTTCTTCTAACTGAATTAGAAAAGAAGATAATGCTTTTCTCAAGACTAACTTTGAGACCAGAAACCTCTCCAAATTGATAAAAAAGCAATTGCCTTTGCATTAGAAATTGAAGCTTGAGAGATTAAAAAAACAAATCTTCTGCAAAAAAGAAATGAGAAATATTCTGCCGTGTCCTTTTAACTACTCTACACAACTCAATCTTCCCTTCGGCAACACTCTTATTTATCATTTGAGATAAATAGTCAGTAACAAGACAAAAAAACAAGGGAGAAAGAGGGCATCCCTGCCTTAAGCCTCTACCAGAACTAAAAAACCCCTGAGGGGGGATTCACTAAAACAGAAAATTGGAGGCATTGACTCGTCTCTACAAGAATGATCAAAGAGAGATTACAAGAAGATATCCAATGCTGCACCTCTCTCTGCATCAGAGGTCTGTTAAGACCTCTGACATTCCAGCTTCCTATTATTGAGTCACTGGGGTAGGTGGAATCTGTCCACCTGCCACTTTAGCTCTGGTGATTGTGGCACCAACTTCTTTTTTTTCTTCTTCTTACCGTCAGAACCATCTGGAGTAGTCTCCTCCCATTGAGTAGATTGAAGCTTTCCACCCTTTATTCCATCACCTAAAGCACTAAAAGGGGTCACAGTACGAGTCTCCACACCTACAACATCCTCCTGCACTCTATCCTCAATTTGCACCCCTTCTGAGGCTGAAAGAATCTCATGAGAGTTCTTAGTGATAATGGCTTTCCCTTAGATTTCTTCCTATTTGGATTAGTACTTCCATTAAAAACAGTCTCAAAACCTTCCTCATCTGGTCTCTCCATATTCATTTGAGACTCAATAACACGTTGAGCCACCTTTTCACAAACATGTTCTATGCAAGGCACAGTGTCAGGCTCATTCGCTGGGACTAATCTTCCTTTCTTCTTCTCAACCCATTGGCCAACAACCTTAGGCTTCTAAGAATTTGACTTCACTTTAGATGGACACTTACTCTCCACATTATCAACCCTCTTATGTAAACTGCAAAACTGTGGCTTCCATTCGTACTCTAGTAACTCTACCATCACAGCACATTCTTGTCCATGCAGAGAAATAGACAGAAGAGTCTCTGGCAGAACACTATGGACCTCTATCTCAGCCATTACTCGGACATACAGTCCCCTCTCTCTAATCTTAGCAACTTCATCAATATATAATGGCTTCGAGAACTTTGAACAAATCTTAGAAATCGCAGGACTGTGAGCATGCATAGGGAGGTTAAATAACCTAATCCAAGTGGGAACTGTTGCCAATAGATCTCTTTCATGATTCACGTTTCGATCCCATCTTTGAACAATAATAGGACGGCCTTCAAAGGTATGAACCCTCTTCAAAAATGCCTTAGTAGTTAAAAGTGGTAGAATTGTTTGTCTAAAAGCTAAACGACAAAGAGGCCGACCAAAATTTACATGGGATGAAATAATTAAAAATAATTTAAAAAAATTAAATTTTAGAGGAAACATAATGTTATAAGAAAGACTGAAAAAGAAAAAGAATTCATGAGACCAACCCCATTCATATGGGATAAAGGCAAGGCTAATGACGATGGTGAGAAAAAAATAAACAGATTAGCTAGAGAACATTCTTCTCAAGATGAAAATAGAACATAAGTTGCAAATAATTGAAACTATATTTTTAAATACTGGAGATAGGTAATTTTGAACTTTTCTTTCTCTTTCTTTTTATTTTATTTTTGCCAGTTGATGAAATTTGATCCTTATATACAGTAGAACTAAAGCAGGCAAAAAACTTAGCTCATTTAGCAACAACAGGAACTATACTCTTGATTTTTCTGATCAATCAGTCAAATATTTATTCAAATTTATTACAAGTTTGAGTCATAGACAAACTAATGCAACATAAAACTAGATCAAGGAAAAACAAACTACTAAAAAAAACTATATGGCACTTAAAAAAGAAGTAGGACTGGGAGGTACTGGGATGTCTACAGTTCCTTCCAGCATCAATAAAACTTTCTTCATTGAAGGACGGAGAGATGGCTCATCTTGAATGCACCAGAGGCCTACTTTATCCATTCTTTCAAGTTTTCGCTTGTCAACCTGCTCATCACCCACAAGTTTACCCATCTCACCAACTTTGAAACAATCGTAAACCCATTCTTCAAGAACAGCTTCATCCTCTGGAAGGCTCCAATCCACACTCCTCCGGCAACATATGATCTCAAACAACACAATTCCAAAGCTGTAAACATCTGCTTTAACTGTCACGGGCAGTTTACGATGCCACTCAGGCGCGACATAACCCTTTGTTCCTCTGATCTCAGTAAAGGTCCTAGTCTTGTCAGGCTTTAGGAGCTTTGCCAATCCAAAGTCGGAAATTTTTGCACGCCTCTACTCATCCATGTGTATGTTTTGAGGTTTGATGTCACAATGGATGATCTGTGTTTCACACTCTTCGTGCAGATAAGAATGCCTCTGGCAATGTCCAGAGCAAGTCTGATTCTTTCATCCCAACTTGTCCGATTTTCAGGCACGAAGAGTATATTTGCAAGTGACCCATTGCTCATGTATTCATACACCAGAAGCCTCTTAGGCCCATCAAGGCAGTAACCAAGCAATCGGACTAGGCCTACTTTAACCATTCTTTCAAGTTTTCGCTTGTCAACCTGCTCATCACCCACAAGTTTACCCATCTCACCAACTTTGAAACAATCGTAAACCCATTCTTCAAGAATGGCTTCATCCTCTGGAAGGCTCCAATCCACACTCCTCTGGCAACATATGATCTCAAGCAACACAATTCCAAAGCTGTAAACATCTGCTTTAACTGTCACGGGCAGTTTACGATGCCACTCAGGTGCGACATAACCCTTTGTTCCTCTGATCCCAGTAAAGGTCCTAGTCTTGTCAGGCTTTAGGAGCTTATCCAATCCAAAGTCGGAAATTTTTGCACGCCTGTACTCATTCATGAGTATGTTTTGAGGTTTGATGTCACCTAAGAAGCACGAAAACGGATACGGGACACGGATACGACAAGACACGGACACGGCGACACAGCAAATCCTAAAAAATTAGGACACGGACACGGCGGGGACACGACAAATAATAAATATTTATTTTTATATAATATTTAATATCGTACTTTAAATAATTAAGAGTAATATTATTTTTCATCAACCTAACAAAGAAAAAATTCACAAATCATAAATCACAAGTACACAATTGAATCTACTCCACAACAACAATAATTATAAGAGAACGATGTCACAAAGTCATAAAACCAAATCAAAACGAGACATTAGAATAAAACTAGTCTTATCATTTAAACATCATCATTCTAGCTTACTCCAAATACAAATGCATCATGAGAAAGTCAAATGTAAAAGATAACAGTTGTCCAGTAAGAGAAAGAAAAGTAAAAAAGAACAAAGATGAAGAGATGAGATGGGCTATAGTTGAATTGTTAAAACAACATTTCAAGAATTGTGTTTTGCTAGGAAAAAGAAAGAAAGAGGCTAAAAAAGGAGAAAAAAGCAAAAACAATTAGGGTTTTGTTAGAAAAATAATTAGGGATTAGTGAAAAATAAAGTAAGAATCCATGGAAGAAAGAAGATTCATGAAAACAAGAGGAAAAAAAAAAAATGGCGTGTCCAACATGTGTCCGCGCCGTGTCCCCGCCGTGTCTGAAAATTCAAGCCGTGTCAGACGCGTGTCCGAGCCGTGTCCGAAAATTCAAAAAAATAAAAAAAAATCAGACACGTTTTTTGGCGTGTCCGACACGTGTCGGGGCGTGTCCGACTAGTATCCGTGTCCGACACGTGTCCGACACGGATTCTTTGCCTTCTTAGGCGTGTCCGTGCTTCCTAGGATGTCACAATGGATGATCTGCATTTCACACTCTTCGTGCAGATAAAGAATGCCTCTGGCAATGTCCAGAGCAAGTCTGATTCTTTCATCCCAACTTGGCCGATTTTTAGGCACGACGAGTATATTTGCAAGTGACCCATTGCTTATGTATTCATACACCAGAAGCCTCTAAGCAGCCAGGCTAGATTCCGGTGATGGGTTTTCCTAATCAGTTTCATCTCAATCTGAAATTCCCTTTCACCTTCTGCTAACACATTCTCGAGTCTCTTCCCAGCCACCATTTTTTGACTTGACAACATAGTACCTTTATAGACCTTCCCAAAAGATCCACTTCCCAACTCTTCCTTGAAACCATCTGTTACTTGGTCTAGTTCTGCATAAGTGAATGCTCTCAGAGCAACATCCTCACCCAATTCAACATTCTCCTTCTCGGAGATCTTCCTACATGCCCACACATGATTTCTGTAGTATATAAGAACTCCAGAAATCACCAACACAACAAGTGCCAAAACAACAAACAAAATACTGATGATCAGAATGTCTAATCTTAGCTCTGTCTTGGTTTCTTTAGGTTTATCAACTGGGACTCCATTCATGATGGGTTTAGATGTCCCCACCTTGATGAAAGCAACTCTTGATTCAGTCAGCAATCTTCTTCCATATTTCAAAGGAAGGCTCTGTTTTCTGCACTCTGTGCCCGTGTATTGTGCAGCCTCACAGTTAAAATCCTCCAAACAGGCTTCTTCACAATCTTCTTTGGTTGGCACTGATAATAACACCGATTATTGATTGTCTTCCCTCAGGGTGTTAAGTAATGGCGTCATAGCGTACTCGACATTAGCATCCTTGTCTTTACAAATTGCTGCTGTGAAATTCCTCTCATGGATGAGTACGCCTGTACTTATCATTCAAGGATTGCCATCGAACTGACCAGTTGCACGCCTGTACTTATCATTCGAGGATTGCCATCGAACTGACCAGTTGCCTTTCTGATCCGAGCTATGTGAATAGAGCTGGAAGATAACATCCACATCAATTCTCATCAGATAGATCATTCCTTCTCTAGGATTTCCTCCTTTTGTTAGGTTCCTTAGGATGGAACTTGAGTTTAGCAAGTAGAGATGAACTTCATCATCAAGATTGAGGGTCACGTTTCCTGCTCCAGCCGTGCCAGACGCCCAGTAAGAGTAAGTGGCTGTGTCCAGAACATCAAGCGGGAACTGCACAACGTGCCCATCACTTTGCATCTTTAGACGAAATATCCCCTTTGAGTGGTCATTATCCGAAGCACTAGAGAACAGGTCTGCCCCATTTGAGAGGTGTTGACCGGTCAAAAGTGTGTTGGTTGGTTGCTCAAAGCTCTGCCATATGATCTGTTGATCAGAGTTATAGAGCACAAAATTGCCCGAATCAAGCTGGAAGCCGAAGAAGCGGATTGGTCAAGGGTAGCTATATCTATGTTTTGGTCTTGTGTTGGCTGCATGAGTAATCGTCCATTGCTAGACAAGAGCAAAGTGGCATTGCTGGGGACTACCTGTTGGGGGTTGTCTCTGTTGGCTGTCCAGACCACAGTCTTTTCAGAAATTCCAGCAAGAAATATGCCAATAGCATAGCCATTGGCTTGCTTGTAGAAGTCGAAGGCATATAGACCGGTACTGGATATCCAAGAGGAGTTGGTATTGGTGGGTGTTAGTGAAGAACCTAAGCTTATATTGGATTGTCTTTGATGAGCTAATGCTGTATTCAAAGCAGAGAAGAAGAAAGAACAAGATAGCAATTACCATCTTTTTTCTGTTTTACTGTGTTCTCTTCTGCAGTTTGTAGGTAATTTGCTGTTTTATACTATAATACGAATTAGGGGTGTGTTTCAAATGAATCCTTAGACTGAAAACTCTTTGCAGAAAAAATCATATAGAAATTGCTACGATGAAGTGCAGCAAGTTTGAAACATTCTACAGTTGACTGAGATCAACTAAAGAAATATTTAAACATTATAATACATGAAAGAAAAAAATTATAAAATTCCCTCCCGTGGAACGGTTCGAATATCTGAAGGTTCGAAGAAATATACCTGTGACACAGTTCGCATATTGAAAGTTCACTACCATTTCAATTTTAGGGTAAAATGCGAAAAAAAAAGGTTAACAACCATATATGTCCACCCAACCTAAGAAGGTTTTAGATTTGAGAATCTTATTACACAATAGATCATGTTTAATAGGAAACTTAACAGTGAAATCATCAATTGAAACAATAAAAATCACCATTCTCATCATCTATTTTCAATTTCTCACATGTTCATTTATATAACACGTTTATAAAAATATATAAACGTACACACACATATATATACGTGTGTGTACATGCACTATTAACAAATCTGAAGTTGATTTCATTCCTTGACTGTACCTCACCAATCCTTCCAGAAATCACAACCAAAAACCATCAATTCACCAATTTCCTATTTTTTCATCGGTTTACCTGGTTTATATATATACACATATATATACATATACTTCTATACACCAATACACTGTCATACAAGTAAAACTACATAGATTCGGTATTCCCCCCACATGCATTCTTTTAGAAATCAATAGTTCCATTAAAATCAAGTATAACCCCAAACAACCGAACCATATAAACTCATATCCATATAATATAAAACCATTAACTAAATCACAGACACATGAACTAAATCTACAGTGATCTCTCATCCTTTAAATAACAATATAACATAATGAAATGATAAATAATGCCAAATATAATAAGTATTGTAGAAAAACTAGAATATCACTCACCAATTTAGAGATGATGAATTTTCTTTGCTATAGCCCCTTCTCCAAATATTCTCTCTCCTTTTTCCTTATTTTTGGTTTGCAGCTACATTCATAAACCCTATTGTCAATACACCCTCTTATATACTAAAAAGATATTTTCACCCCATTTGGTGACACAAATAGCACACTTGTGATCTGTCATTCTGATATGGGATAGTTAACTATCCCTATATGTAAATACAACTTAAATCCTTCTTACAATTTATGTTTTTACCATACTAACCCTACATAAAGAAATGATTTCCTTGTGATTCTTTTTTTGGGTCGTTACAAGTATAACCATAGCAGGCAAAATCGTGGATCCTTTAGCTTTAACAGGAACTATTCTCTTGATTTTCTAATCAATAAGTCTTTATTCAAAGTTGTTTCAGCTTTGAGTCATAGACACTAATTAACAAAATTAGAGAAAATAAACAGATTACCTAGAGAACATTGTACTGGAGATGAAAATAGGATTAAGATGCTAATAATTGAAACTACATTTTTACATAATAGAGATAGGTAATTTGATCTCTACTTTCTCTTTCTTTCTTTTTTCGCCAGTTGATGAACTTTGATCCTTATATACAGTAGAACTAAAGCAGGCAAAAACATAGTTCATTTAACAATAACAGGAACTGTCCTCTTGATTTTTCTCATCAACATATATCAGTCAAATCTTTACTCAAATTTATTACAAGTTTGGGTCATAGACAAACTAACGCAACAAAAACATGATCAAGGAAAAACAAAGAGGAACTAAAAAAAAAACTATATGGAACTTAGAAAGAAGTAGGACTGGGAGGTACTGGAATGTCTACAGTTCCTTCCAGCATCAATAGAACTTTCTTCATTGAAGGACGGAGAGATGACTCATCTCGGATGCACCAGAGGCCTACTTTAACCATTCTCTCAAGTTTTCGGTTGTCAACCTGTTCATCACCCACAAGTTTTCCCATCTCACCAGCGTCAAAACAATCGTAAACCAATTCTTCAAGAATGGCTTCATCCTCTAAAAGGCTCCAAAGCCTCCAATCCACACTCCTCCGGCAACATATGATCTCAAACAACACAATTCCAAAGCTGTAAAAATCTGCTTTAACTGTCACGGGCAGTTTATGATGCCACTGAGGCCCGACATAACCCTTTGTTCCTCTAACCCGGTAAAGGTCCTAGTCTCATCAGGCTTTAGGAGCTTTTCCAATCCAATGTCGGAAAATTTTGCACGCCTGTACTAATCCATGAGTATGTTTTGAGGTTTGATGTCACAATGAATGATATGCATTTCACACTCTTCGTGCAGATAAATGATACCTCTGGCAATGTCGAGAGCAAGTCTGATTCTTTCATCTCAACTGGGCCGGTTTTCAGGCACGAAGAGTATATCTGCAAGGCAGTAACACCAGAAGACTCTTAGGCCCATCAAGGCAGTAACCAAGCAGCCGGACTAGATTTTGGTGATGGGTTTTTCCAATCATTTTCATCTCAATCTGAAATTCCATCTCTCCTTCTGCTAAAACTTTCTGTAGTCTCTTCACAGTCACCATTTTCTGACTTCACAACATAGTACCTTTATAGACCTTCCCAAAAGATCCACTACCCCAACTCTTCCTTGAAACCATTTGTTATTTGCTCTAGTTCTGCATAAGTGAATGCTCTTGGAGCAACATCCTCACCCAATTCAACATTGCCCTTCTCGGAGATCTTCCTATATGCCCACACGTGATTTTTGTAGTCTTGTAGAATACGAGGACTTCAAAAATCACAAAAACAAGTGTCAAAGCAACAGGCAAAATTCTGATGATCAGAATGTCCAATCTTAGCTCGTTCTTGGTTTCTTTAGGCATGTCAACTGGGACTTCATTCTTGATGAAAGCAATTGTTGATTCACTAAACAATCTTCTTCCATATTTCAGAGGAAGCCTTTGCTTTCTGCACTCTCTGTCCTTGTATAGTGCAGCCTCACAGTTACAATCCTCCAAACAGGCTTCTTCACAATCTTCTTCGGTTGGCACTGATAATAACACTGAGTATGGATTATTTTCCCACAAGGTGTTATGAAATGTCGTCATCGCGTACTTGACATTCGCTTCCTTGTCTCTGTAACTTGCTGTTGTAACATTCTTCTCGCAGCCTGAACTACTCCACTTGCCTGGATCAACAAAATTGAATCGAAGACATCTACAATCAGCTTCCTCATCCATTAAAACACAAAAGCCATTAAGGCCGCATAGACCTTCAGGGTCACACTTATCATTTGAAGATCGCCATAGAACTGACCAGTTGCCTTTCTGATCCGAGCTATGTGAATAAAGCTGGAAGAGACATCCACATTAATTCTCATCAGATAGATCATTCCTTCTTTAGGATTTCTTTGTTAGCTTTCTCATGATGGAACTTGAGTTTAGCAAGTAGAGATGACCATCATCTTCAAGATTGAGGGTGTAAAGACCGGGTCATTTTAGATCGGTTTTATTTATTTATTATTATTATCATTAAACTACACAGAAATGATTCTAATGTGTTTTAATGATGAAATGGAAGTGAGGAGACTTGTTTTGAGGTTCGGGAAAGTTTTAGAATTATTTGGTTTAATTTGAGATTTTTGGGTCGATGGGGCTTGGGATGCTGGTCGGGTAGGCCCGGAAAACCAGATATTTTTTCAAAATTAATTATTTTTGGTTTTGGGCTATTTGAAATATTAGAAGAAGAATGAAATTGATTTTGGGACCATAGAAATTTTTGAAATCGAAAACGGAGGTCGGGAAGATACGTTAAGTGACGAGGAGCAATCCGGTTCTTTTACACTTGAGATATTATATGTATAGATATATATGTGTATAGAGAGCTGGAGAAATCATAATTCTCTCCCTCTTGACCGTCTCTCTCTTTCTCTTTCATTCCTCTTCTTATTTCCAAGATCTAAAGGCCTAGGAGGGATTTTCAGAAGATGGCCAAGAAGGAAAGTGTTTTCTACGCGATAAGGGCTTCGATTTGATCGGTCTAGAGTCGATTTGGGCGAGTTTGGTTCGGTGAGATTTGGAAAAATTGTTTAGAAACTGATGTTTAATTCATAAATTTCTATATTTTTGTGAGTATGTTGAATGCTTAGAGCATTCAACTAGATTTACAAGTGATTATATATATATATATATATATATATATATATATATATATGACTTAGCATGATTTGGCATGATGAGATCCATGGTTATATGTTTGTATGATTTAGGTGAATTATATGTGAACATGCAAAGTGAAAGTTATGAGTTTTGGTGTTAAATTGGTTCATATTGCACATATGATGCTATACGTTTGATTATATGCTTCAATGAGCATGATTAATTATAAAGTATATTTTATGTGATAAATGTATGCATATGAAATATATGTAGAAATGTGAAAACATGCTAGATGAATTGTGAATGCATATGGATATGAGAACATGTAGAAATGAGCATATATAAATATAAGGTTCATACATGACACATACACGTGTGGAGTTGGTATATGTGGAAAGTTGAGATGGGTAGTTAATAGTTGGTATTTGAGGTTCTCAATTAACCTTTGGTGGATCGTTATTATGGTTTGGGTAATACAGAGTGGTGTCTTAGGGTGGACTCATATTACCATCAATGTGATACAGAGTAGTGCCTACAGGTGGACCGATATCACAATTAACTTGTGCTGGGGTAAATTAAGGGATCTCGGTTAACCTAAGATTTTGTGTCAAGAGGTTTCGGTTGAGGAAAATTGAATGATCGGTGTTTGGAATCCGAGTCATTGGTTGGGTGTGAGTATGTGGCATGTGAGGGATGCATGACATAATGCATAGCGCATACATGATAAGTTTTAATATATGTGGAATTGAATTGAATATGTAATTTTGTGATTCATAATGTGTTGCTAGCATGTAGTCTTGTGCTTAATTTAAATATGGAATGTGCATATGTTTTATGTGGTTTTCACGAAATATTAGGAATTGTGCCTTAGACATTTCTACTGAGCATGCAAGAGCTCATCCCACGTTATTATATAAACGTTTCAGGTCATGGCAAAGAAGTAGCCGAGTTTCACCAACCTTGAGTTGTGTTGTGGCATGGATGACTCTTTTGATTTCTTTTGTAAATGCATATCCGGAATGTGGATTTAAGTGCATTGTTCATAAGTGTAATGATGTTACAATGGGAGAAATGTTGTATGATTGCAACTATGCCTTGAACATATGTATTTCAAGTTATGGATGTATGTGTAAGAGTTCTCTTTTAAATTTTCTCTCTTTTGGGTTCAAGGATGAATGTATGATTTTTTTCGGGATTTGAATTCAACTTAGATTGATGTTCTTTTATGTTTCCTTCATTTATACATGTTATAAGAGGTGTTAAATGAATTTTAGACACTTTATAGAGGTTGTAGGGCCAAAAATTGAAGAATTTGGACCCCAAACCAGAAGGTTTCGATACTTGGTTCGATACCTTTTCGATTAATCGTAGCTTCAATTAATCTAAACCCTATTTTCGATTAATTGAACCTACTATTCAAAGCAAAGTTAGAAGTTGGTTCAAACTTCGAACAGACATAACTCCTTTATTTTAAATCGGGATTAAGTGTGACTTTTTTTTAAAATCAAGTATTTTTGAATCCTCTATCTAACGGTGTAGGTTTTAGTTTAAAATTTCAAACATACAAAAAGTTGAGTTTTTGAATTGAGGGGTTTATGAGTGAGAACCGATTTAGCTTTCATTAATTATTTTGATTGGTCAACAATTGAGGGACCCATAGATGAGGAATTATTTAAGACATGATTCGGTGTTAATACACTTGAGTATGCTTCCAAAAATGGGAGACTAGAGATTTAGGTGGATTAATCTTGGATAGTATTTGCGGGTAGAAAATTGAGAGTGATGGTTAAGCTTCCGAAGTCGTTACCTCAGTAGTCCGGATTAGGAACTGAGTGTGACAAGATTGGTATCGGCATGGTATTGTGAGGTCACAAAATGGTGGCTTGATCGTAAATGTATCACTTCACCTCCGGAGTTCGGGTTGGGATCGGAGGATTTCGGTAACTCAGATTTTGGGGCATGACAGAGGGTGACGTTGTTTCTTACTCCAAGCGTGCCAGACGCACAGTAAGCGTAAGTGGGTGTGTTTGTAGCATCAACCAGGTACTGCACAAGGTGCCCGTCATCTTGCATCACGAGACAATTATCCCTTTCGAGTGATCAATTTTTGAAGCACTAGAGAACAGCTCTGCCTCAGGTGGGAGGTGTTGACCGGGCAAAAGTGTGTCGGTTGGCTGCTCAAAGCTCTGCCATATGATCTATTGATTGGAGTTTGTTTGTAATAAGTTCTGAAAAACTGAAGTCAAACTTTCCACGATGATGGTCGTTAGAGAGTATGGGTCCCGATGGGAGTCCAAGCTATCACAGAAGGGTCCATTATTCTATGTGGATTCTCAGAAGAGGGGAGAAAAAAAAAAGGATCTTTATCTCAGGAAAAAACTGTATCTTCTGAAAAAGAGGATTTTTGTCGTGTTTTTCCGATCCGATTTTCTACTTTTCTCTCTCTCTGTTTATAGGTAAAAATATCTCTTTCATCAATGGTCGATGTTTTGATTTGGGAAATATCTACCAAGCAAGGGCGGAGATCATATCGTCAAAAAGGGATTCACTCACCTCCCCTAGTTCTCTTCTTTCCTCTGTGACAGGCCAATCAAAGATGTAGTGACCTCATCCTAGCTAGAGATGAGGTTCATCATGGATTTAGCGTACCTTGGACTCCAGCCACCGAATCCATACCCTTTGTTCCTATAAGGTAGTGATCCAATCTCTTACCCCCCCATAAGAGCTCGGAATGTCACAAGGTTTATCCGTAGAGAGGAACTTCTCGCAAGGTTTTATCTGTAAAGAGAAGTGCCTCCTTGCAACGTAGAGGTTGAGCCGTAGAGAGGACCTCTGCGAGATTTTATCCGTAGAGAGGAATGCCTCCTCGCTTTGGGGAAGTTGATCCGTAGAGAGGACTTCCCATGATTTTTATTCGTAGAGAGGAACTCATCACCATTCGAGACTTATCCAAATGAAAGGAAAGAGACTCGTTTGAGGTTTATCCGTAGGGAGGAATTCATCGCAAAGTTTTATCCATAAAGAGGAATGCCTCCTTGCAACATGGAGGTTGATCCGTAGAGAGGACCTCCGCGAGGTTTTATCTGTAGAGAGGAGTGCCTCCTCACCAGGAAAGACGATTATACCCTAAAGCACGCCATGCAGGACGAGAAAATGAGGAGCTCGAACTAAATCCTCTATCCTCGAAAAAGCTCGATTAAAATCCTCTATTCGAGAAGAAGCTCGATCGAAATACTCTATCCGAGAAGGAGTCTCCGAGCCTTCCCCGGTATCATATATGTTATCTACTCGAGTGAGGTGGCTCGAGATTCCTTTCTTGATGTGTGTCCCCCTTGTTGAGTTGGCTCAATTTGGTAGAAAAATCAATGAAGACCTTATTGCCGCGTGGACTGTTGAGGTGACTCGATTTAGTGGAAAAGTCAAAGTAGACTTATTGCCATGTGGACATACGTGGTGAGCCTTGAATGGCCTACACCAACAGAGTTATAGAGCACAAAATAGCCCATATCAAGCATGGAAGCCGAAGAAGCGGATTGGTGAACGGTAGCTATATCTATGTTTTGGTCTTGTGTTGGCTGCATGAGTAATCGTCCATCACTAGACAAGAGCAAAGTGGTATTGCTGGGGATTACCCGTTGGGGATTGTCTCTGTTGGCTGTCCAAACCATAGTCTTTTCAGGAATTCAAGCAAGAAATATGCCAACAGCATAGCCATTGGGTTGCTTGTAGAAGCCGAAGGCGTATAGACTGGAATTGGACAGCCAAGACGAGTTGGTACTTGTGGGTGTTAGTGAGGAACCTAAGCTTATGTTGGATTCTTTTTTGAGCTAACGCTGTATGCAAAGCAGAGAGAAGAAAGAACAAGATAGCAATTAACATGTTTTTTTTTTTCTGTTTTATTGTGTTCTGCTCTGCAGTCTGTAGGTAATTTGCTGTTTTATACTAGTATAAATACCAATTAGGGATGTGTTCCAAATGAAGTACGCGGAAAAAGTCTAATAGAAATTGCTATGATGATGGGCAGTGAGTTTGAAATATTCTACAGTTGACTGAGATCAACTAAAGTCTTAGTTTGACTTGCAATTTACGTGCCATTGTCATATAGTTGGTGAATATAGGTATAATAAATACATGAACAGTATCCTAGCACACTTCAAGTGCAAAAATTAGAAAAGATTGAGAGTATATATGTTCAGTTTTGTTCACCTATTTTGGATAAATATATACATAATTTTTTTTGCAGTGTGAACAAAATCATGAGCTCTTTTGTAAACTGACGCACAATGGGTGGCTCAAAATCTGGACAGTGACATGCATGGACCGACCTTGAATACTTGAATTAGAAATTTTAATTACAAATTATTCAACACGGTTTTCTCTCCCAAGTCACTTGCAGTTTCATTAGTAATTTGTTTGTACCATGAAGTCAACATCTTATTAGTAATTTGTTTGTACCATGAAGTCAACATCGTAATTTGTTTGTACCATGAAGTCAACATCTTTTACCTGTCAATCACGGCACCTCAACATCATTGAAGTAGTCAATGTTGGTTCCACCGAACATCCTCTTCTTTAATTTTTACCCATTTCATCGGTTTTTCTTTTCTTTTCTTTTCTTTTTAGGGTCCGTTTATACCCTTTTTTGCATTCAATCCAATCGGAGCTTACAATTATTGTTTTAGTCTAGCTTGGTCTACAATGAACAGGAAAATTGAGTGCCTTGAAAAATACCCTAGCGCTATAGAAAAATTCATCTAACTATTGTTTACAAGGATTAAGTCAATTGTGCCGAAAATTCAACATTGAAGTGGACTGAATTTAAGAATTTCAGATTCTTGTACAAATAAAAGCCATTCTTTTCCTCAGTTTTGTTGACAAAATCCTGAAGCAAAATTAAATTATTTAACAAGCAGCACATAATATATATATATATATTCTTCCTCTTCTCGTTTTCTCTCATTGATTTGGCATACATTTTAATATGAGAAGTGAGAACAAAATTTTAGAAAAAAGAAAGAAAGAATAAACAAATGATATGAATAGGCTTAAGTTATTGTTGGGCTTTTAAGCCTAATTTTTATTTTTACATTTTAAAATTTGAGCTAAGCTCAATGGTTTAAAAATATATATTTACAAATTCACCCCACTCATGTCCCGAAATGTGTTACGGTTGTGTCTTTGTGTATCCAACCATGTCCGTCTCAAAAAAAGATTTATTTAAAATTATGGACACTTCTAGCCGTATTAGACACTTGTCTGGTCGTGCCCCCAACATATCTGTGTTAATATATTTTTTTATATATATATGTGCATATAATTTGTAAAATATTATATAATGCCCTCCTCAAATTATTCTTTTAAAAAAAATCTCTCTAATTCCTTTTTTCTTTTCCTTCTTACTCTTGTTCTTCCTCTTTATTATTATTATTTTTTTATTCTCTTCAAATAAATTTGAATTCTTTTTTTTTTAATTAAATTATAATTTTCTTGAACAGGTTATTTTGAGCATACATGCTTAAAAAATATTCTTCTAACATTAATTCTATATATATATATAATTTCAAAATACTCCATTCTCAGATAAGTAGGAATGATTTTTACCAATTTGCTGTATTACCTGTTTCACGGGAAATCAAAAAAAGATACACATATACTTGGAACAAAGTGTAAACTCTCACACCAATTATGAAAACAAATGCAATGCGTCGACTTTAACTCAAGACCTTCCAGAGTTTGCCCTTCGATCGCGCATACATTGTTGACTTCATTCCTCAACAGTTTAGGTTTCTTATCAAAAGTTGTATCTATTATCTAACATGTCTAACACGTTCTCAACGCATAAAAGAGTTCGCAAACCCGTGAGGGGTGGGCCTATTTCTTTTGACCCACCTCTCACGGGTCAAGACTTAACGTGTGGACTTACCTCCATGTTTTCTAGCATGAATATAGATATAGAACACGAATAAAATATAATACGGATACGACAATATAATAATTTTTAAAAAAATAAGATACGAGTGCAGTAATATAAAAATAACAAATTATATTTTTATATATACAAAAAATAGAGTTACTAATGTTTCTTTATAAAATATATTGATTAAGAAACAAAATAAGAGTTAATAATCATATTGCATAATTTGAATAGATAAATTTTATATTCAATTATGATATATATCTCAACACTTCTTTTTTAAATAAATTTAAACTTTCTTAACAATTATACTATAATGTTATTGTACATTTTAATGTTTAAAATTTGTTAGAAATGTGTTGTGAAGTATTTGAGAAGTATCAGATACGTGGTCAAAGTATTTAAGAAGTATCGGATACGTGTTATAAATAAAAATATATATTTTAAAATTATGGATACATTTAGGAAGTATTGGACACGTACCCGCGAATATCCAAGGAGTATCGATTTTCAATAAGCATCCGATACGGATACGTTACTCTTGTAAAAGTATCATTGCTTTCTAGCGTGCCTGCCTTGTGGAAGAAAGAAAATGCAAGCTGGCGTTAATGAATTTTTTTTTCTCCCACCAGTCAATTCGCGTTTGGTTTCTTTTGACCCACCTCTCACCAGTCAAGACTTGAATTTTTTTTTTTTTTTTCTCCCACCGGTCAATTCGCGTTAAGCTGGCGTTAATGAATTGACCGTTGGGATCACTTTTTTTTCTTCCAAGAATCTCCTTTTTGACCACAAACTGGGTTACTTGCAAATAAAAGGGTAAATTACATTGACCTCTCTTGAGGTTTGGCCTCATTACACCCGACATCAAACTAATGAATTTTGTTATAATGACCTCCTCTGAGATTTGCTCCGTTACGACAAAGACCTCTTTCGTCCAAAATTCCGTTAGTTTTGTCAAAAAATTTAGGATAAATTATACTGACTTCCCCTGAGATTTGATCTAATTACACTCGGCATCAAACTAATTGATTTTGTTATAATGATTTTTCCTGTAACAGAAATAAACTAAGCGACGTTAACTTTTGGATGAAATGTCTATTATACCCTTAATATTATATTGATATAAAAATTAAAATATTTATATATATAAAATGACAAAACTAATGAAATTTTGGACGGAGGGGGTCTTTGTCGTAACGGAGCAAACGTCAAGGAGGTCATTGTAACAAAATCTATTAATTTGATGCTGAATTTAATTAGACCAAATCTTAGAAAATATCAGTATAATTTACCTCAAATAAAAACATGAAGCATTGTTTTATTTAAGAGTAATGCTATTTGGCCCCACAAATAAAAAGCGACGTTATACCAACTTTTACGTGGCAGTCCAAGTGTTAGATAATAGTGGGGCTCATTTTAAAACTAAAATATTTCAACTTTTCATCTCCACAAGATGTGTTCTGTTTCTTTCCCTCTCTTGCGTGTGAAGACCAGGATTTCAACAAAAACAAGAATTCTTAAAGAAGAATCAACTAAAATGCCTTATATCAATTATATATGAAAAATGATATAATTGACTATTTAATAAATCTCGACTTTAAAATCAACTAATGTGGATATCTGACCTGATTGAACACGTAACCAATTCAAGCACGCCAGTTTTTTTAACCTGCTCGTATAGATCCATTATATACATATAATCAACTAAAATACCTTAGATTAATATAAATCTCTTTTTTGATTCGCAACTACCAAAACAATTGAAAGGACAAGCTCTTAACAATTTGCATATTTGTTAAATCTATTTGAATGCTTCTATCAGAAATTAATTTGTAAATATAGAATCTAGAACAGAGATTGCATTTGAGGCTTTTGGATATTAATACAAGAACCTAGGGTTTCTGAGGATGATAGCACTCAATCCCTTTGTGTGTATTGAATGGATAACTTAAATCTCTCTCTCTTTAAAAAAATATATATAAATTAATATTTGAATCGCAAAGTTCAATTTCTTAATAAAGATAATTTACTTAAATATATTTTTTTAATTTAGTACATAAATAATAGCTAAATTATAAAATTAGTGAGTTCATTAAATATTATTTAGTTCAACTTTTTCAATTCCCACCTTTAGAAGCTTTTCTATTAGTAGTATTTTTTCATTAATTAATATTATATTTTAAGAGTTTATGTTATGAATGAAGTTAGAGAGAGAAGAAATAAAATTAAAAAAAGAATACTTATTTAAATAATATTACAGTTTTGGAGTTTGTGTTAGGAATGAAGTTAGAGAGAGAGAGGAAATAGAATTAGAAAAGAATACTTATTTAAGAGTTAAGGAAAAATTATGTTTCTATTTATTTATTAGAATAAATAATATTATAAAATTAAAAAAATGCATTATAAAAAATAAAAAAATGGTGTTTTTTCATTAGTACATTAGAAAGGTTATGTTTCTATATATTTATTGAAATGAATAATATTATATTTTAGGAGTTTGTGTTATGGATGAAGTCAGAGAGTGAATAAATAGAATTAGAAAAAGAAAATTTATTTAAATAATATTATATTTTAGGAGTATGTGTTAGGAATGAAATACTTAGAGAGAGAAGAAATAGAATTAGAAAAAATATCTATATATAAGAATTATTATTTTATTTTATTTTTTTAATTTTAAAAATAGAAAGATGGTATGTTAGGGGATTAAGTGTGAGAGAACAAATAAAAAGAATTAGAAAAGTTATAAAAATAAGAATTATCTTTTTTTTTTCTTCTGAAATAGGAAGAATTTGTGTTAAGGATGAAGTGTGAACTAAATTGGAATTCTAATAACTAATAGAAGGAAAAAGAAAAAATTGAAATGTTTGACTAATAGAAGGAAAAAAGAGAAATAATTCTAATTAAATTTGAAACTCTAAATTGATTTGAAACTCTTTAGACATTTAAGGAAAAATTATAACTAAGCCACTCTAAATAGATTTGAAACTCTTTAAACATTTAAGGAAAAAAATTCCAATTAAATCTTTTTAGAAATTAAAATATTTATTATATTAATACTTTTAAAGTTCGCTTCACATAAATAATATATACTTGAGACCATTAATTAATACAAGCAAACTATTTTATTTAGAATTAAGAATATATCTTTTAAGTTTAGTTAACAATTTATTCAAAACCTTATTTTATAGTTTTTGTACAAATCATAAGGTGGGACCTAACTTTTTAATAAAATTAGGTTAAACATGTTACTATATTTTTAGGGGTAGCTCAACATAATTTGAGGCCTTAGGCGAAAATTATAAAAGGGGCCTTTTAATATTTAATATATTAATATCAAATAATAATTAATAATACTTATTTAAAATTATTTTTCTTGCTTTTTGAGATGCAAAGTTACTAATTTTCCATTTAATCTTTCTTGTGACATAATTGATCTTAAATATGATTTTATCAACTTTAATATGATTTTTGATTAACATCTTTATTTTTTTTTACTTGTTTCACTTTCTTCTAATTTTTTTTGATATTTTCATAAAGAATTTTCTTATCACACATTTCATTATCATTATAAATCAAGTCACTACTATCTTTTTCTTTCATTGTTGTGCAATCAATTTTCTAATTCTTATAGATGACTTTGTGGTTCTTTTATAGAATTTTCACTTAATTTTTTGTTGTTTGATTATTAGGGTTAAATTTTTTATCAAGAGCACCTTTTTTAGATTGAATTAGTTTATCTATTCTTCTTTTATTTTTAAGTTTTTCATATCACGATTCATAATTTCTAGTAGACATATTATGATATTCTAATATCCAAATTCCAATAATATAAATAACAATAATTACAAACAAAATATACAATTTTATGATAACAAAAAATAAGACTAAGAAATAATTTAAATTAAAGAACAATATAACCTGATATTAGAAAAATCTAATATAATGCTCCTTCAATTATTTTGTACCTAGTAGGTTGAAATCTTCCAATAATTTTATGGCTGTGATGAGTGGAGAAGAAAAATATGTTACAATAAGAGACTGGGAGAAGATAAAAATAGAGATAAAAATAGAGATTAGAGAGTCTGTGAAAGAATAGAAAAGATAAACGTTGCAGAGAAAGAAAAAAAGTCAAAAACGTATAAAGGGAAAAAAAAGAGTTAGGATAATGCTACTCAGACAGAATTCTTAGACAGAATTCATAGGCAGAAACTTTTAGAACCATTGGATGTATCTAGTAGGCCCCACCACATACACTCACCACATGCATCCAATGGTTCTAAAAGTTTCTGCCTATGAATTCTGCCTAATGTTTCTGTCTGAGTAGCATTATCCAAAAAGTTAATAGGAGATGGAAATTTTTTCAATTTTCTAAAATTCTTGGTTAATATATCGGTTAGCGTAAAAGTCAAATGTTAGTATATATTAAATATAATATTTTGGCTAGTGTAATGAGAGCAGAGAGAATTTTTTTTTTAGGAAATTGTCATATTAGTTGGGTTTAATAATAAGAGAATTTACTTTAAAATAAGTCTAATAATAGTAGATTCAATTTTTGTTTACAAAGTTTTATAATATAAGGATTTTTTTTTGGGGGGCCTTTTATTGTGCTGGGGCCTTAAACGACCGCTTAAGTCGCCTAAGGTACCAGCTGTTGGCCCTATATATTTTATGTTTCTAGCTTGTCTTAAATTATTTGTTTTGGTAGGATCATAATCAGCTTTGGTTGAAACACTAATTTCAATTTGAAAACCTTAATTCGTATTACATGCACTATTTTAGTCATTCAGTTGTAATCATAACAATAATGAAAAAAATAATAATAAGCATAACAACAACATAAAGGAACATCACAAAAAAAAAAAAAAAATTGAAAAGGAGAGATTAATGATGAATAAAAGGAAATTAGAGAAATTCGTAACAAACTTTAAGATAGAACTATATTGAATTTTTTTAAAAAAAGATAGATTGATGATAGTAAAAACCTTTTGTACAGCAAAAAAAAAAAACAAAAACGACAACAATAAAACTATATATATATATATATATATATATACACACACACACGCGCGCGCATTAATTTGAAGAGAGCACTTATCGGTAAAGCCGAGAGAAACAAAGAGACCACTTCAATTAAACGGAATAGAAGAATCTGCTAAATAAATTGTAAAAATAAAAAATAATAAAAGGTTTTAGACTTTCACAATAATAAAAAAAAGAACTGAAAGGTGTAATGATGAATAATGGTTGTTTAATTAATAATTTTTCATTCTTATTCGGTAATTACATCAAGGTAAATAATTTTTTTAATTTTTGCGATGCAAGTGAGAACCTCTAAATATATATATTATTACTGTATTATAAGATATGATTTTAGGACTATTGATATTACTTGTATGTGTGTTAAATAGATTTTTTGTTAAATTAAAAATGAAGAAATATTGAAAAGAATATTCAATGATAATAGAATAAAATTACTATTGTAACAAATATAATATTGTTTAAACAAATTTAAAATTACTTGTTGCCTTTAAAATTTTTAACAATTTATCCTCTCTGAATTACTGATTTGTAATTAATCAAATTGTTTTTCCTATTGTTTATGTTCTGAAATATAAAAAAAAAATTTATTCTCTTTGCAACTAAAAATAAATCTAGCGTGAAGACATTAGATAATTTGACGATCTTCAATATGCAAGATATTATGATCCTAATCGCAAAGTGATACTAATAAAAATGCATTTGTGCATACTTCATTATTCTTAATTGCAATATGAAAAAACTTCACATATTATCATTTATGAGATTGAAAGAATAAGTATATTTATTTATAGATAAGATGAATGGTCACTTGAACAACTTTATTTAAAAATTTTAATTTCTCTTTTCTTGGTTAGTGAAAATTGTGATGAAGTAGAAACTAAAAACTTAGAAAGTACGAAACGGCCTCCAAAATTCCAACTTCACTCAACTCTAATTGAAAACCTTAATTCCAATTTTGAAACCAAATCTTGTAATTATTTCAAAAGAAATCGATCAATAGCTTTACCAACCAAATAGAAAAGAAAAAAAAAAAAGAGGGGCGAAGAAGAATAAGAACTTTGATGCATATTATATATAACTTCATTCAATTTCATAAGCTTTATCCACAACTTATACTAATCAAATAGCCATGAAAAAAAAACATAGACTTGAGATAATTAAATAGTAAGAAAGACAGAAATTTGAGGGAAAAATTAAAGAAAACAAATAATAAAAAAAGAGAAAAAAAGAAAAGAAACTCACATGAAAGTTGATGTGACCTAAGAGAAAACCGAATTGGAATGGAGAACCTAGAGAAAGAATTGCCGATGAAAGACACATTGACAAGAGCCGAGAGAAAGAATCGAGAGCTTTGTTTGTGATTTTAGAATTTTTTTTATGTTATAACTCTATTTTTTACATGTTGATAAGAGCTGAGGGAAAGAATAGAGAGCTTTGTTTGTGATTTTAGGGTTTTGTTTAGGTTATAATTCTATTTTTTATTTAAAAATAAATAAATAATGTAGTGAAATTAAAAAAAGGTTTTGTTTGGATTATAATTCTATTTTTTTAATTTTAAAATAAAAAATAATGTACTGGAGCTAAAAAAATTCCTTTATACTTTTAATAATAATATATATGTATAGATATATATAATGTGCTGGACAAGGGCACTTGCGTCCTTTGAAACTACATTGGCTTTATTCCGGTCTGTGATGCTTGATCCCATAGTTAAGAATTCACCGCATCTCAAACAATACAAATTTATTTTGAAACAATCAATACAAGTTAATTAACTGACACATTTTGAACTATAAAATTAAGCATAAAGAAATATGAAAAAAAAAAATTACGGAGAGGATCCTTGTCCCACCTCCAAATTAAAAGTATTGGATTAAATAAAAAATAGAGACTTGAAATTAGTTTTGAACAAAACTCTAAATTATGGAGGAGAGTCAACGGTTGTAGTACCATACTCTTGACATATCGGGTAGAAAGATGAACATTAAATAATACATTTAGCATTTTCATCATGCACAATGATGGTAGATGGATTGAGGCTGATACTCTGTTGTAGTGATTCTTTGTTGCAGTGGTGTTGTAATTATTTCTGTTTTTCAACCTATTAAATCTAAAATAGATAAATTTAATAGGTGAAAGCAGATTAAATTTTACGGTGTTGTTAAATCAATCCTAAATTAAGCAAAATATGGCAAAGCTATGTCATTTCATTTGTTTATTTTTAGTGGTCACGCAAATATATTATAAGGGACAATACTTGAGTTCAATCTTATGCGAATCAAGTTGGTTCTCTTGAGTGATGTGACTCAATAAATGTGTGACATGTGTCTAAAAGAAAAAAATTAAAAATAACTATTACCCATTTTTTACGGGTTGAACCGAATGACAATGTTGAATTCCTAGTCTCCAATCAATGCACCTTAACATTTACCATTGTTAAACTTTCCACAAATTTGATACAACAAAACCCAAATTCTCATATCCAAAAATGACATAGATCTAATCAGATTTAAAACAAACCATCATATATATATATACATATATATATATTGAAAAAAGAACAGGACGTTCCATATATATATATATATATTAATCATTACAGAAATACCATAGATATATATATCGTGTATATATATATATTGATTGTTACTGAAATATATATACAATATTGTTACAGAAAATACATATAGGTATATGTATATTAATGATGAAAGGGAGAGATAAGCATGTGAGAGAAATATAATTTGGATCAAGATAAGAGAGAGAGATACATGCATAAGAGAGTTTGCTGTAATGAAAAAGAGCAAGAGAGAGAGAAATATAAATGAGAGTGATTGTTATATGTGAAAGAGAATCTAGTTGGGGTTACGGGTTAACCTATTCAAAAATAGATTTTTTTCATTTTTAACCTCGTTTAATATTTTATAAATTTGGAGCACGTGTCACACTTTTATTGAACCACATCACTTAGAAGAACCAACTTGATTCGCATAGGGTTGAACTCAAGTATTGTCCTGTTACAAGAGTGAATGAAAGATTCTTTAGTTGCTATAGTGGTCACGCCGGCGATGGCAACAGTACATGTGCCGGTGAGGGTTCCGGCAACTCTGCTAGTAATTTGTACGTCAATTTCAGATGGCAACAAATGAAACAAGCACTGGAAAAATTAAGGAATATGTTTTTTAGAAATCCATCGATCTCTTTTGTGGACTAAACAAAAGCAACAATTTCTATTTCTCCTTCCTTTGTTTCTTTCTAGTGCAACCAGAGTCTTGACATATAATGTTCGAATTTAATAGTTTTGTACATTATTTACTGTTTATTTATTTATTAGTTGTTTTCTAATATCAATTTTCTGTGTTGGTTCTATTCAAATCTGCTTGGGTGTTTGACAATGACTGCTTTAAACTCCATTGATATACATGGTTTGATATAAGACTACATGGCATTAAGTTGTATCTCTCATGGTACTTTTCAACGGGAAAATATGTTATATGAATCTGCATGATTATTGTGTTTCTACACGCAACTAGTAACTCTCTCTCTCTCTCTCTCATGGCCTCCTCTGTGCTAGTTGTTCGCTTGCTATTCTTTCTACTCTCTGCAAGTACTGTAGGAGCTCAACGAAATACTTCCAATTTAATAAGTTTGGGTTCGTCTCTCTCCCCCCAAACTCACCTCACTTCATGGCTCTCACCTTCTCGCCTATTTGCATTTGGTTTCTACCCACAAGACAATGGATTTGCAGTTGGAGTATGGCTAGTTGGACAGCAAGAAAACACAATCATCTGGACTGCAAATCGAGATGACCACCCACCAGTCTCCTCAAACGCTACAATTGAGTTCACTAGAGATGGTAGGCTTCTTCTTCGTACCGATCAAGGCAGAGAACAACAGATTGCAGATGTTCTTGCAGTCTCTGCTTCTATGCTTGACTCTGGAAATTTTGTGCTACTAAATAATGATTCTTATGTTATTTGGAAAAGCTTTGATTTCCCAACTGACACCATATTGGGAGGTCAGAATCTATCCTCTGGCGATAAGTTGGTTTCTAGTGCATCGAGCTCAGACCACTCGAGTGGACGTTTTTTTCTTAGTATGCAGGAAGATGGAAACTTAGTTGCCTACCCGGTAAACAGTTCTGGTGCATCTGATGATTCTTATTGGTCGTCTGGGACCCCTGGTGCAGGAGATGATGTACAGCTGAATCTGAACCATGGAGGCCTTCTGTACCTAAGTTATGGTGGTTTGATGAATAATATACAGACTTTGGTAAACAGCTCCTCTTTTGGAGAGGAGAACAATACTACAATTATTTATCGTGCAACGCTTGATTTTGATGGGATTTTTAGGTTGTATTCACACCGCTTTGAGAGGAATACGACTAGCTCAATTGTGTCTATCAAATGGTCAGGGTTGCAGGATAAGTGTCAAGTCCTTGGTTTCTGTGGCTTTAACAGTTACTGCTCAAGCATGGGTTTGGGTACTAATAATAAAGCTGATTGCCATTGTTATCCTGGTTTCGTTTTTGTTGACCCCAGTAAGAAATTGCTGGGTTGCTATAGGAATTTCAGTGAAGATCTTTGCAGAGGCAGAAAAGATGATCCAGTGATGCCGTATAATATTACTACCATAGAGAATATATGGTGGGGAGACTATCCTTATTCTGTGGTATCATCAACGGAGAAGGAAGATTGTGGCAAGGCTTGTCTTGAAGATTGTAATTGTGGGGGGTCTCTCTATTTTATCATTGATGGGTTTTGCAAGAAATATAAGCTTCCACTCAGATATGGCAAGAGAAATTCAAACATTTCAGCTACAGCATTCTTCAAGATGATCAGTTCAGGAAATGCTGGAATTTCAGATCACAACCCGCCACACCCAATCAGTCCCACTATTGTGATCGAAAGAAAGGAAGACCTGATTTTAATTCTTGCTGTCAGTTTTGGTTCTATTGCCTGCCTCTGCATTTTCATTGCAATCGCTAGTTTCTTGGCATACAGAAGTCGAGTTTCTAGGTATAGAAAGCTGCCGTTGCCGGATAATGTGAATTTAGGTCCAACCGAGGAGTTTACTCTGCGATCATTTTCTTATGAAGAGCTTGACAAGGCAACAGATAGCTTCAAGGAAGAGTTGGGCAAGGGGTCTTATGGAGCAGTTTATAAAGGGACTTTGTCTGGGGGCAACAAAACTGTTGCTGTTAAGAGACTTGAGAATGTTTTGGAAGAGGGAGAGAGGGAATTTCGATCTGAGATGACTGCAATTGGGCGGACACATCACAGGAATTTGGTTCGATTGCTTGGTTTTTGTGTTGAGGGCTCTAAGAAGCTTCTTGTTTATGATTACATGAGCAATGGCTCACTTGCAGATCTTTTATTCAAGGCTGAGAGGCATCCTTGTTGGAGGGAGAGAGTAAAGATTATATTTGATGTTGCTAGAGGGATTCTTTATCTACATGAAGAGTGTGAGGCCCATATCATTCACGGTGACATAAAGCCTAAAAACATTCTTATGGATGATTCTTGGTCTGCTAAGATCTCTGATTTTGGGTTAGCAAAGCTTTTACTGCCAAATCAAATAGGAACCATCACGGAGACCAGGGAGTACTCGGCACCAGAATGGAATAAGGACGCCTTGATATCAGTAAAATCTGACATTTACAGCTTTGGGGTTGTATTGTTGGAGATTGTATGTTGTAGGAGCAACATAGAGGTTAATGTTTCAAATGCAGATGAGATCATTCTCTCTACTTGGGTATACAAGTGCTTTGTGAGTGGAGAGTTGCATAAGCTTGTCAAAGATGAAGAGGAGGTAGATTTGAATATGTTGGAAAGAGTGGTGAAGGTTGGATTGTGGTGTATTCAGGGTGATCCAGATCTTCGTCCTTGTATGAAGAACATAATCTTGATGTTGGAAGGGAGAATAAGTATATTAGCTCCTCCATCTCCGGCTCCTTAATTCTCTTTTAAGTTTCATGGGGTGTGTGCGCGCGCGCGCAAGCGTTTACCATGTAATTTTAGACTTATTTGATGAAATGTGAAGCTATGCCTTCATTTTTTTTCTTTTCTTTTCTTTTTTTTGTACAATACAATTTCTTTCTTTAATTCAGTCTCTCTTCACTTACCATTCATGCAGACTAAAAAGTCTCTTGTGTGTTTAGATACTGTTTATTACATGAACTCTAGCTGATGATAGTGATATTTGCTTTTGAGTTGTTGCTGCTTAATTATAAAGAAAGACTTGTCCCTTGAATTATTAGTCAATGGTAATATTTCTGCTTTTTTGAATAACTGAAATGACAAAGAATCTTTCGTTCTTGTTCAAAAGTCATATATATCCACGCGTTTCTTTTGGGCGAGGTAATTAAAGTCACCCACATGTTTGGAAAACAAGTTAAGAGGTTTGGCAATTAGTTTCTGCTAGCTTACACTATAGCTTAATCAGTGAAAACAAGGCCAAATCATTGTATCCTCTCCTTCCCTCGATCGATCTAATGGCTTTTGTATCTGCTATTTTCTTACTCATTTTTCTATTTTGTGTAATTGTGGAAGCTCAACACAATCATTCCAACAAGATAAGCTTAGGATCTTCACTTTACCCCACAACTCATCCCACATCATGGTTCTCTTCTAATGGTCTATTTGCATTTGGATTCTTCTCACAAGGCAGTGGCTTTTCAATTGGGATTTGGTTGGTGGGTAAACCCAATAACACGGTTTTATGGACAGCAAATCGAGATGATCCACCGATCACCTCCGACTCCAACGCGACCCTGGAGCTTACCATGGATGGTAAACTTATTCTAAGAACTGATCAGCAAGGAGAGGAGAAACTCTTGGTGAATGCAACAGTCTCTGCTTCCTCTGCTTCCATGCTTGATTCCGGAAATTTTGTGTTATACAACAAGGATTTCAAAGTTATTTGGGGAAGTTTTGGTTATCCTACTGACACCATAGTAGGAGGTCAGAAACTGTCATCTGGAAGTGGGTTGTTCTCTAGTTCATCAGACACCAATTACTCAACCGGGCGTTTTCATCTAAAGATGCAGGATGATGGGAACCTTGTTCTGTACCCATTAAACACAGGAGAAACCCCAGGTGATGCTTATTGGAACTCTGGCACTTTCTCGCAAGGCTTTAAGTTTCACCTTTATCTCAATTATACAGGCAAACTAGCTATAGTAAACAGTAGTGATATGGACATAATCACCGCCTTGTTTCCACCCTCAGCTTCAGCCAACAACAACAACAACAACACCATGATTATTTATCGTGCAACACTTGATATCGATGGTGTTTTTCGATTGTATTCTCACACCTACAATGGGAACACTGAATCAATAAAACCAGAATGGGTGGCACTAAAGGAGCCTTGCCAAGTGAAGAGTTTCTGTGGCTTCAACAGCTTTTGCACATTCAATGACAACCAGCCTCTGTGCCTGTGTCTTCCTGGTACTGATTTTGTTGATCCCAACCAGAGGTCACTTGGCTGTGACAGAAACTTCTCTCAGGAGGGTTGCATAGGTGGAAAAGAAAACATGGCCTTTTATAACATCACTTCTATGGAGAATATGATGTGGGGGGACCGTCCTTATTACACCGAGGCATCGATGTCACAAGAAGATTGCAGCAAGTCTTGTTTGGAGGACTGCCATTGCGGTGCAGCGCTACTTACGGATGACACTTGCATGAAACAAGAGCTTCCACTTAGATATGTTAGAAGAGACCTATCCCAGCTCTCCACGGCTTTCTTGAAGGTGGGCACAAGAAGCATCAAAATTGGCCGGAATGAGACCAAACCTCCCGTGAAGCCACCAGTAATCAAGATCACGAGCAAGAAAGCAGTAATGGTAATTCTTATTCTAACAATTGGTCTGATTACAAGTTCATGTGTAGCCCTTGCAATCTCTGGCTTTTTCATTCATAAATTTCGAGTTGTAAGGTACAAAAGAATGTTGGAACATGGAAACCTAGGCAATATCACTGAGGAGCTCATCTTGCGACCATTTTCTTACAATGAGCTCAGAAGAGCGACCAATGGGTTCAAACAAGAGTTAGGAAAGGGTTCATTTGGAACAGTTTACAAGGGAGCTCTATACAAAGGTAAAAAACTTGTTGCAGTGAAGAGACTAGAAAAGATGGTGGAGGAAGGTGAAAGGGAGTTTCGAGCAGAGATGCGAGCTATTGGGAGAACACATCATAGGAACTTAGTCCGGCTGCTTGGTTACTGCGCTGAGGATTCTAAAAGACTTCTGGTTTACGAATATATGAGCAATGGCTCACTTGCAGACCTTCTTTTCAGGGCTAAAACACGCCCGGATTGGACTGAAAGAGTGAGAATCGCACTAGATGTCGCAAGGGGAATGTCGTATCTACATGAAGAGTGTGATGCACCCATCATTCATTGCGATATAAAGCCTCAAAATATTCTCATGGATGATTTTTGGAATGCTAAAATCTCCGATTTTGGGTTGGCAAAGTTGTTGATGCCTGATCAAACTAGGACCTTTACAGGGGCCAGAGGGACTAGGGGGTACACAGCACCGGAATGGCAAAGAAACACCCCAATATCGGTCAAAGCTGACATCTACAGCTATGGGATAGCTCTCCTCGAAATTGTTTGTTGTAGAAAGAACTTGGAGATCAATATATCAGAACCAGAGGAGATTGTTCTTTCACATTGGGTATATAAGTGCTTTGTTGCTAAAGAATTAAACAAGCTTGTGGGTGGTGAAGAAGTTGATATGGGGACCTTAGAAAACATGGTTAAAGTGGGACTTTGGTGCATTCAAGATGAACCAGCTATTCGTCCTTCCATGAAGACCGTAGTTCTGATGCTACAAGGTATTACTGATGTTGCAGTCCCACCATGTCCAACAGCTACCTCCATGTAAACTCCTATATATTCTGAAGGAAAATTATATAATTGTTGCTTCTTCTTTTTTTTTTAACGTTTTATATATATATATATATTGTTGGGAATTATACAAATAAATGTGCTTAGCTGATGTTTTTTTCATCTGATGAATTGGGTGGGATATTGAAATAATAGTTCTACTGTATTATGGTCTTGAAAATTTTGAGTTTTCTTACCTCAGTTCTGCAATTTTGTATACATCTTGACATGTATCGATCCTATTGTATAATCTATCCTATTGAGATTAGTCCCAAGAAAAAGAGGGATCTGATTAGCTAGAATGATGAGTTTTGTATAGAATGATAGGTATGGGAAATTTGATTAGTTTTCACTTTCAGTTGATCAAATAAACAATGAAAACTCTAAACTTGCCACCACACCCATGTGGGCTCTCAAAAATTCTACCACCGTTCAATAAACAATGTACTTTGCCTAAAAATATCGGTATTACTAGGAAATGACACAGCAGTATTGACCTTCGAACTTAAATAAAAATATCGGTATTACTATCCTGCAATATTTTTTTGTTCCTTGTGGAAAATAATTCTAACAAGATAATTAAGGATATGAGAATCACATTAAATGGATTTGTTAGGACCGCGTATTAATATTTTCATAAGGACGTTCAACGACTCTCGTGTAAGTTTGGTGTTTGATAATTTAATTCACCACTATTTTAAATGAATTAAATACATTTGATAAAAGAAATTTAAACAAAATATTACTTAAAAATATAAGCATTACTTTAAATAGAATAAAATTTTAAGTGATATTGATTTCACTTATCATATAATTCCGAACATTTAAAACTCAAAAAGACGTCAAAAAAATCTTTACATTTAATTATCACTTAAAAACTTTCGCACCTAAAATTTAGATCATAAAATTTTCACTACTTAATTTTCAATTTTATTAAACAACACTCTAAAAGTTACTAACATTTTATTAAGAGCGTTGAGCACACTTATGTGATTGCAAGGCATCGTTATCCGACTTTAGATGTGAAATTGTAGTTACACATTTATGCAATAAAAATCAAAGATTTTATTTTTGTTATAATACCACCAAGAATTATAGTTTAATAGTATTTTCTCACATTTCAAAATAGAAGGTCGAGGATTCAAATCCCCATGTGAGCATGCGGGGTCATAGTTTCTTGCAGGCGAAAAAAAAAATTCAATTACATTTTCTTAACTTTCTCAAATGAAATGTTATGTTTGTGATTCTTTGAAAATGTGGGTGTGTGTACCAACTAGGGAAAAAAAAATTATGTTTGTGTTTTTGCATGGACAAAGTGCGGAAAATTAAAAATTAAGTACTAAAAAATTTTAAAACTAAATTTTAAGTGCTAATTAAAAATAATAATTTTTTAGATATCTTTTAAAATTTTAAGCATTCAACGTGAGTGATAAGTGAAATCCATGATACTTAAATTTTATTTTATTTTAAGTGGTACTTATTTAAAAGTAATATTCAAATTACATTATCAAACACATTAATTGGATAAACGTTCAATTCCATAGAATTAAGTGCAAAATTGATTTATCAAACAACATAGAAATATGACTTTAGAAAAAGGCCAATTCAGCACTGGAATTGACACCAAACATGACTTTAATTGTGAGGTGGTAGTATACGTATGATACTTACCTATTCAGTGATAAGTAGGTACATCTTTCTCACCGCTGATGTATTATAATAAAAATTGAACACATCAATTTTAATTATAAATAAAAAAGTAATAAATGAGAAAAATAAAGTTGTATTGATATGCTTCATTAAGGTATTCGCTCCCTTTCTCACAGCCACACCCTATACCCACTGATCTTCTTCTTCTCACCGTCCCTGCAACATCATCACTAACAGCCAAGCACATTTGGAGAGCTAGAAAGTTTTAGTCTGGGTCGTAAATATCAGATCATATATATATATATATATATATCCTTCTACTTATTAAAGTGTAAAAAAGGGTCTAGATTTGGTTAAATATAGATGTGCTGTGGAGAGGTAAATAGCGAGACTTGGTGATTTGAAGTTGTATACATTGGAATATCTATTATAGAGATATGTTTATGGTCCTACTAAGAAAATATAATGTTGTTTGTAAATGGGTAAATTGGCCGGTTGTATATTGTTTGGAATTAATTGAGTGACTAATAATTTCTGATCCTGATTACAGTGATTTAATACATATAGTGTTTGCGCTGTTGTGAAAAACCCAACTGCTCTTGTTGAGAAGGATTTGCTTGTGGGTATGTAGATTGAAATTTGAAAGTTGAAAGTCTTTAGTAATGAGACTTGATTGCTGCACTCGGATGGGTTTGCAATTGATTCTTTGGAATTTATTGTATTTAATTAGTTAGAAATTTGATATAAAAATTGAACTTAACGCAAAACGAAAAAGAATGAGGAGGGATTATGTTGGCTGATAACATCAACAATGTAGATGAATACAATATTTTTTTTCAGTTTCTCAGAACTTATCCATGAAAAGGGGGAGGGATTAAGGATGTCTTCCTGTAGAATTGAAAAGTATGTAGTCAAATGATCTGGCTTGGTTTTTGTTACCTTTGGATTGTATGTGGAATGTATGGCAGAAAGAAATTATTAGGTGGTCCGGTACCCACAACCTCATATGTGGTACCGGCTAATATTATTTATTATGCCGCATAATATTATGTCAGCATTTTTCGAAAACACTTTACACTTCACTGTCATACAAACGACTGAAAGATGGAGTAAACTTTTTCTTCTCAACTTTTGTGTTTTTTTCATTGTGGGTCGGGTCGGGTCGGATTCTCAACTTTTTCTTCTCAACTATTATTTATTTGTCTTAACTACTCTTATATTTATAATTTGATCAAATACATATTTTAAAATAAAATAAATTTAAATTTAAAATTACAAATTATACATTCGTATAATTCTTTCACGTTTTATGAATCTTAACATAACAATAATAAAGCTTGGTACATATATACATAATAATCATCATCTATTTTTCTTCTGGTAGCTCATTGAAGGAGAACCCCCAGCAAACTCTTCTAGCACTACTGCTGCCCGAAAGAAACCAACAAGGTCCAGAATTTCACAATCACTAATTTTCATTGAGACTAAAGAGCGACAAGACAATTTCTGGCAATCACTTGAAGGTCTTGGAATCTGACTCTTACAAGATCAGTCAAGTAAAAGTTCAATGTTTCAAGAACTGTGTTGTTCAAACTAAGCTCATGTACCCATTCCCCATCTTTCTCTTCAACTGTACTCTCTTCCAGAAACAAGGTCCTTAAACTCCTGATGAAGACTAAACAGGGGGGTGTTAGAAATTAAACTGAGAAAACATAAATCAACATTGTATCTCTAGCCTCCTCTTAGGTAGGAGAACCAGAACTAGTTAGATGTCTCACTACAAATCAAATCAATTATGACCACAAAATCAACAAAATGCAATAAAAAAAGTATATTGGTAATACACACACTTGAAAACTACTCATGTAACAAACTAATTTAACATAACCAATGATTTCATGTTCATCTTTATGGATACCTAGTAATTAATTACCCTTTTTTAACGTTAGAAGCTCTTATTTTGAAAAGATAAAGATGATTACAAACTGCAATAGGTTTTGACTACTTTTGATCTAGAATCCCCAGCCATTAGTTTTCACCTGTTTATTTTCATAATTTTCCAAGACAAAGAAGACTCTATGAATTCCAAGATGTTGAAAAATAAACTAAAATTGTGGGATCTGAAATTAAAATATTTGCAAGGTGTCATATTCATGGATTTATCAAATCTGGTTTAATAATAATAAACACAACTTGCTATATCTTGTGGCAGTCTTGAATCTACTCCAATTTTGTCCAGATTCAGTGACCATCTAACTCCCAAGTTTTTATCAAATTGACATAAATGAATCTATTAACAATTAAATGTGTGGGTTGGGTCTATTTAGCCAGCTATGAATCGAACCAATATATTGTACTATCATATAACTAACCTAGCCAGCAAAATCTTAATAATTTAACTTTACAATTCCTGGAAAAAAGAAAAAGATTTTTTTAAACAAATCACAAGCATTTAATCCCTAAAAATTTCAAATCCAATGACTTGTAAAATCCCAACAAGGACAAGACCTTGATAACTTCACAATAAGCTTCCTATATCTCTTTTAGTTCCATCATCGTTTACTAAGCTGCTCTATTTTTCTTGCTTATCATTTACTTATAAACGCAGAAAACCACTTTCACGGTTCAACTAATAGCCTGCTCAACCAGAAACCTGCAAGAACCTCCACTGCATTGATGAACAAAATAGATTATTTCATTTACAAAATAAGGTCTCAATATCAGAACTTACGTTCCGTCATTCCTTATGACATACCAATCAATATGCACTTAAAGATTAACACCAACGAAAACCTACAAAATGTTTACAATAAAACAACAGGACAATATCTACAGAAGCAAAAAAAAGAAGAAAAAAAAAAAAAAGTGAGAAAGTCTTCTACTTCTTCAACTTCTAAATAATTCCCTTTAAATAATCTCCAATTTTAAAGATTTAAAGTACTAGTAAAGAGTATAATTAAGACAAATAGGAAGCAAAAACAACTCTGTGATGCTAAAAGTAGTAACTATTCTATACCTGCACAAGCGAGCGACATGTAAAAGTCCATCTGTGGAGAAACCAGAGCACTTATCTAGCTTAAGCACTTGTAAAGCCTGGCCACGCGATTGAGCAAGCAATTCAAGATCAGAGTCCCTCACAATCATTCGTCGGAAGTGAAGCGACTTCAACCAACTAAAAGATTTCGCAATTTCATCAACCCATGGAGTCACGAACCCTCCCCAATCCTCCGGTATCAAATTAAACATCGCCGCTCGTGGCTTCCCCTCAGCGACTCAAGGTACTGAAACCTCCGCCGGAGCCGCTTCGGAGTCATCGTCGCGTAACACAACGCGATCGTAATGTGTTTGCGCGTCATCACCAGAGACACCGCGTCCCGGTCACACCTCTTCGAATACTGTATCTGGCATTCCAATACACGTCTCATTCACCTTCCGATCATCCATAACTAGTTTCTCGCCAAACAAATATCAAATCACAAGCAGAGCTTTTCAGAGATCGAAGACTGAATACACCAAAGGTCTCACCGAATTTGATTATCGAAAAATAAGACCATCAGATTCAAACTACTGAGCAGAACTTCGATTGATTTGCAAAATTAATCGATGAAGAACAGAGTTCCGATGCGATCTGCGACAAAGTTCGGATTTTTGGCGGTTTGAGCACTATCGGATTAATCGTTGGTGAGACTATCACGATGTTTGTGCTCAAACCAAATCGACCAGTAGGAGAATGATCACTGGGCATCCAATCAAATCGACCAATAGGAGAGTTACTGAGCATCCAATCTTGAGCTTCGCGAAGCACATCTTCGACGGACGATAGGGACACAGTTTATGAACATGAGGGAATCAAACGGTGGAGATGGAAGATAATCATACCACGACACTTGCGACTAGGGATGTTAATTTAAGCCGGTCCGTTAGGGCTGCAACTCGGGCGGGTTGGGCGGGTTAAAGGTACAACTCGGGCTCAATTCTACATATAAAATGTTCAACAATAACTCAACCATAACTCTACTTTCAACCCTAACTACTCAACCCTAATTCAACCCATCCTTAAATTTTTAAAATCGGGTTATAACTCGGGTTGAGATTTCGAGTTAGAAAGTCGAGTTAATTCGGGTTATCTATATCACCAATCTCCATATTGAACATTTAAAGTGATCTTTAATAAGTTTCACATTAGATTACTCCGAAACACACACAAAAATAAGATCTTAATGCAAATTTCTAAAAAATTACAAACAAATTTTAAGAAATTAATTATCAAAAATGTTAACATACAATAAATCAAGATTTAAATAAAGGAAGTTGAAAAGAAAAAGGTTATCACAATTTGAATATTATATGTAATATATTTAAAATAAAAAATATATATAAAAATAATATTACAATTCAGGTTCGGGTTGGACTCGGGTTGTTGGCACCTCAACCCTAGCTCAACCCTAATTAAGTTCGGGTTGGAGTTTTTCAACCCAAGCTCAACCCTAATTGTAAAAATAGTTGCCCAAACTCGTAAAAAATCGGGTTGGGCTCGGGTTGAATTCAGGTTGCCCAACCCAAGTTGCACCCCTACGTTCCGTCCCGCCTCTAATGGGACAGGTTTGGGATCATATTAGTCGGGTTATGGACAAATTTGAAAAAATAGTTTAAAATCCGTTAAGCTTCGAATCCGCACCAATTAATGATAAATATATGAATACATATTATTTTATTAACTATGATTTTTATTTTTTTCATTAGTTATGATAATTTTAAATTTTAACAACATTTTTTTTATTATCATTTGTAAGTATTAGTCTATACTTAATTTTTTTTATAAAATTTATCGTAAATTCGTTCAAGTTTGTAATATATTTCTTAAAAAATATATATATCGGGCCACCCCGAACCCGCCCCGACTCCGATGCTTAGCGCCCCGAATCAGATTTGGGAAGAATTTTTTATTCGTGGGACGGATTTGAGAAAGGGGTGTCCCGTCCCGAACCCACCCCGTTGACATCCCTACTTGCAACAGTATCTATGGTGATAGAAGTTTGTATAATTTCTACACGAACCTTTTCTGAGATTTTCATCTAATTACACCTGCATCAAATTTATGCATTTTTGTTACACCATGATTTTCTGTGGTTTAGATCTGTAAACAAATATCTACTTTCATCCAATATTTCGTTAATTTTGTCGAAAAAAATAATTGAACGGACCAAAATAACCATCAACTAAAATAAAAAAACGTAATTACCTCTAATATGATATGACATGACATTATTATTCCACATCACCTGGCCCCATCTCTCTATCTCTCTAGCTTTGTTTACACAGACCAACATGTTTTACTTTAATAAACCATCAAGAACATACTCCAAACAGAAGATGAAGCAATGATGAAATTGATTACCTTTTTGCTAGATTTTAAGATTTTTGTTATTCTTTGAATTTTTTTTTATACGTATACATACATATAATAATCTGATGTCTTGAACCCCCACTGTTGTTCTTACACATTTCATCTCTCTCATAGAAGGAGAGAGATAAAGGTACACACACACAGATATATATATATATATATATATATATATATATATAGAAAGAGATAAAGATACACACACATATATATATACATCTACAGATGGATATATATATTTAGAGAGAGACGAACATGGGGATATATAGATATATATATAAAGAAAGAGATAAAGATACACACACATATATATATACATCTACAGATGGATATATATATTTAGAGAGAGACGAACATGGGGGTTGATTGGAATTGACCCATCGGACCCAATTTCAACCAACACTCTTTACAACCCCACCAACCCTTCGTTTCAAACTATCTTACAACGGCCGCTTCAAAAACTTCATAGCCCCCAAACTCTCACTCATCATCACTCCTCTCCGCGAAACCCATGTTGGCGCCGCTGTGCTTTGCGCCGCAACCATCGAAATCCAACTCAAAATTCGAAGCAGAAGCCACGACTACGACAACATCCTCGACATGTTCAATCTCCGGTCCATCGATGTCGACATTTCTATTTATGTGTTGAGAATTTCAATCACACGATTTAGATACAAATTCAATCAACTAATTTGTTGCCGCTGCCTCTATCGCCGAAGATTTCAATCACAAACATTTCTATTTCTCCGTTAAAATTTGACCCAAATCAAGTTGATGTAATATTGCTGGTGGGTTTAGTGGATTTTGGGTATACATTCCCGAATATTTGTGGTGGGTTTACTTATGGTGGATTTTGGGTTTATATATATGTGTGTAATATTGGTGGTAAGTTTACCGATGTAAGAGATATAGTCATAGGTGGTGGTGACCACTGTGGGAGGGGGTGGCGTGAGTAATGGCTATAGGTGGAGAGGGGAGAGAGGGAAGTAAAGAAAATAAAAAATGTTTTTGTATATAGGGCAAACTAGTAATTTCATATATATATATATATTTAACAATAAAATATAAGGGGTAAGAAGGTAAAGTCATCCTATTTTTAACGTCTATTCTGCCAAATTCGTTAAAGGGGAGATCGATGCAAGAAAATGTATTAGTTTGATGCTGTGTGTAATTGAGCCAAATTTCAGGAGAGGTCAATGTAATTTATCCAAAATATATTTAATAAATTTTGCAATATATTTCTAGTGCTGCAAAAATATATATATGTGTGTATACGTGTGTGGCTTAAGGTTAAAAGAGAAGTAATGAAAGAAAAGTTGGGGCAATGTAGTCTTTTAAACGTAAAAAATGATTTCAAAAATGTATTTGCAGTCAATGGAGGGGTAAAACATACAATACATATAGTGTTGGGGTTGAATGTAATCATTTATCAAACTTCAGGGGGTGTGAGTATAAGTTTTGTCAAATTATAAATATAAGTGTAGTTAAAATAAACTTCAAGGGTGTGAGTATATTTTGTCCTTATGATTAGTGATGTGTCTAACCATGAAGGGTCCTTGAATGAAGAATAGGCACATGTAATTGTGATTTTATTGATGATGGTCTTGATGTTTGGATGGAAAATGGGTTTAGTAATTTGGACCAAGTGAATACAAATTGGACTTCCATGAATTGGACCAAGTAAATTTAATGGGTTGGATTGTGATCCATATAGGTAATGGGCTGGTGATGTAATAGGAGGTTGGGCTGAGACAGTAAAATGGTTTGGCAAATTTAAATTGAACTAATGGGTTTTGGCAATAATGGTGAATCGGACTGGGCCAGAAACTGAAAATAGACCTCATATCAATTTAAAATGAAATGAGTTAGTTGTTTGGGTTGGGATTGGGTTGGGCTAGACCCGATCTCATTAAAAGAAGAAAATGATGGTTCAGTTGGATTATTTGTGTGGACTTTGACATTGGACTTGGATGATACATTACGGGCATCATGAAAACTCAACGCTAGTTGATTCTTGCTTCTATCTCCTACTAAAATATTTAATTTATGTTTTATTTTACATATGTTCTTGTATATGTATATATGTGCCAATATTGATTGGATATACATACGTGTATATTTATATATATTTGGAAAATATGAACATGCATTTAAATAATTGCTTTATATTTTGAATATATGTGATATATGTTAGTTTGAAAATGTAAGTAATATCTATGAGCTATATAGAGATTGTACACATGCATTTTAAATATAATGTTTTGATAAATGCATCAAAAGGAATTCTTTTTTTTTTTATAAAACTGTTTCATGGAGTTTGACCAACCATGTATATTTGCAACTTGCGGTTTATGTTTTCAATTAAATTGCCATATGAATTGTTGAATGTTAGTTGGAGCATGTTAATTATTGAGATATAATTATTTTTGTACATTTTGAGAATATGTGAGAATCGACTTGCTGAAGTAGTGATAGTGTTCTTCAAATCTTGTTAAGCTTGTGAGCTCACACCCCCCTAAATTTTGTAGGTATTGATGAGGATACAAAGTCAGTTAGGGTTTGATAGTACCGGTTGAAGAAGTATTGGTTAAATTCAAATGTAATTTAATTTATGCCTAGAATGTGGTGCAGATGATTTATTTTTGGATTATATGTATTGGAAGAATTGTATTTCTTAATTTATTCCGGTTATAATTGTACATAGATTTTATGTATATGAGATAGAGATGTTTATTCAGATTTCGATTTATTTAAATTAGAGAAAAATAATTTTCTCGAAATAAAAGAAATTCAGATTTTAAGCACATTGTGATAAGATTGTGTACGTTTAACTTAATCACATCTCAATTTTTGGGGGTCAAAAAACAGGGCATCATACAAGCTCCCTTGTTAGTCAAAGTGGGGCCATTCATTGAACATTTCATTGAATGCTACATTTTAATTAGCTTGATATACAAATGACATGGTATACCCGGCTCACCCAATATCTACTCCTTGTTAAATTAGTCTTTTTAG
This sequence comes from Cornus controversa, assembly GCA_026545225.1. NCBI lineage: Eukaryota > Viridiplantae > Streptophyta > Magnoliopsida > Cornales > Cornaceae > Cornus > Cornus controversa. The sequence continues at coordinate 109,052,593 of CM048845.1, read as the reverse complement.
CATCCAAAAAGCATTAATGAGCAACCAATGATCAAACTTTCTTTTAACACCTTAATTTGTTTCATCCTAAACAAAAACATAATTAAAGAATGACAATTACAATCTACTATCAATCATTTATTTATAAATATATTATAAATTTTAAAAATTTCATAGGTGACTAAAGTTTGTAAAGGGGTTGTAGGTTTGATACTATGTGACATTGGTAGATGACCCCAACAAATTCACACAATTAAAATAAATAATGCAAATCATACCTAAATTAAAGATATAATTTTGAATTAGAATTTAAATTACCACTTGACTTCAATTTGGAGGAAAAGATTGCATTTGTCGATAATGTGTGACATTGTTAGATGATCCCAACAAATTCACATGATTAAAATAAAGATTGAAAATTATACCTAAATTAAAATTACAATTTTGAGTTAGAATTTAACTTATCACTTGTCTCGGATTTGGAGAAAAAAGGGTGCATTTGTTGATAATGTGTGACATTGTTAGATGATCCCTACAAATTCACATGATTAAAATAAATATTGAAAATCATACCTAAATTAAAAATACAATTTTGAGTTAGAATTAAAAAAAAGGGGAATCAAAAACAAGGTCTTCAAAGTGTGGGTTCAAAACCTATTTGCTCACCTGTTAAATAAATTTTTAACGGGTTTTTTAAAAATCGGGTCAAACATTTTTGAGCCGGGTCGGGTTTGACCCAAATCCGAATTCCAGCCATATGGAGTTATTTTGGTTTTGATAGGTTGGTGCAGGGAATTAAAACATTTTCTTATTGTTGTGGTTGGATCTGGTTGACCCGAAATGATAAATGGGTCAAATATGACTCGCCTGTTTTTAAACAAAGTTGTATCTTGTGGTTGGATTCGGGTTGACATGAATTATGATTGATGAGTCAGACCTGACCTGTTTTGATCAACAACCAAGTCATTTTTGGTTTTAAAAAAATATTCGAGTTATCGGGATGGATGTGTGTTGACACGCCCATTTAGTACACAACCCGTGATAAACGGGTCACTAATAAGTTTCGATGCATTTATGACCCGACCATTTGCCAACCCCAAGTATATATGTTCATCTTCAGTTTGTTCACCTATTTTAGATGAATATATACATAATTTTTGCAGTGTGAACAAAATCAAAAGCTACTTTGTAAACTGGACCACAATGGAATCAAATTCCAGACGGTAATAGCAACGACCTGTTCACCATTGGAGACCAGACCACACATTGATGGCAAAACTCAAATGAGGGACCATGTAATCATTGACGGTGTGGAAGGCCGAGCATCCAACCAGCGGTCAACAATTACTGGCGTTGGATACTTGACTCAATATCACATTTATTAAAAGAGGAGTGTTAGCGGCCAGTTACTTAATTGGTCGGTGGAAATTAATCTCTAAAATTAAATATTTTATTGCATAAATATCTTACTTTTTCATCAATCAATATACCCTTTCAATTCTAAAGTATTTACAGTGGTGTCATCAACAAACAAATAAAATTATAAACATAAAGTATTAAAATATTTTTATTAATATTTTTTTTATATTGCCCTACTTTTAAATATTTTTAATAATCTATATACTTATTATAATCATTTCCTATATAATTTTTAAAATTTTGTAATTATGGTTAATTGAATAAGTATATAGATTATTAAAAATATTTAAAAGCAGCAAAATATAAAAAAAATATTCATAAAAATATTTTAATACTTTAAAAATATGTTCTTTTATTAAAATTTTGTAATTATGGTTAATTGAATTAAAGAACATATTTTTAAAGTATTAAAATATTTTTATGAATATTTTTTTTATATACTTATTCAATTAATTAAAATAATCTATATACTTATTCAATTCATCTATATACTTTATGCTTATAATTTTATTTTTATTAATATTTTAATATTTTATGTTTATAATTTTATTTGTTTGTTGATGGCACCACTGTAAATACTTTAGAACTAAAAGGGTATATTGATTGATGAAAAAGTAGGACATTTATTACATGAAAGCATTTAATTTTAGGGATTGATTTCCACCTATCAATGAAGGGACTGTGCAAGGACATTCGCTTATTAGAAATATGAATTATTAACTGATTCAGCTTGTATGAAAACAAGGTTATCTCTCCTTTGAAATTCTCTTAGCATTTTTATGCAGGTTGTCCTCTTTTTTATTCTCTCTCTCATATAATGTGAACCATTTTTTTCTTTCTGGTTATTTATTTAGGCTCTAACATTTAAATCTTCAGCCGTGGATCACGGTTCATGCATCTGAAGGTTCGAAGAAATATACCTGTGGACACGGTTCACATATTGAAAGTTCACCACCATTTAAATTTTAGTCCATGTTTAGAAGGATGACTAAATCAATTGTACCGAAAATTCAACATTGAAGTCGACTGAATTTAAGAAACTCAGACGAGCATTTAAAGTTCAGATTCTTGTAAAAAAATTAATAATCGAAGCAATTCTTTTCCTCAGCCGCACCAGTAAACTTCTTTGTTTGACAAATTCTGAAACAAAATTATTCAATAAGCTGCCCAAAACATATATATATATATATATATATATATATATATATATATATATATATATATATATATATATACTGTGCTAAAAATTCATATAAAATGCAGCAAGTGAAGGGGTCATATATTAATTAATATCACTTCATATATAAACTTAAAGCTATTAGTTCACAGCCCACTAGCCCATCCCACTATGTTTATTATATTATTTATATTTTGAGTTTCTAATAATATATTTAATTGGTTTATTCAATTTTAAATTCAAACATGGCATAATATACTTTAAAGTTTAAACTCGTATAGTTTATATGCATATATTATTAGAGTGTAATATAATTGCACCGAAGCCATGAGACCACCTGACCTTTTAAAAAATTATTTGTTCAATCATTCATGGTGATTCTAGACCATTGGTGAAAATATTTAAAGGAGATTAAATATGTAAGTTCTTTCTAAAAGTCCTATTTTTTTCTTCTTTTTCAATTCTTCAATTCTTCACCTGATAGTTCTTGACTCTTTTATATAAATCATATATGTATAAATAATTAAATACTCAGTTATTCAGAAAATCATTAACAAATTAAATAAGATGCTAAACAATAGGAGATCAGTTTATACATTCTCTAATAAATTGTTATTTTTTCTTTACATCTTTAATTTGTTATTATACTGTGTCAAAAATATAGACTAAGTTGAAAGAGAAATCTTAAAGAGAGAGGAGATAAATAAACTATTTTATTATATGTTCAAAGAGTGACTATAATCTGAAGTGATTCTGCCCCTAATTAAGAAATAATTGACTAACTATAGTGGTATTTTATTCACGACACTCCCCCTCAAGCTGGAGAGTAGATGTCAACAACTCCCAGCTTGCTGCAGATAGAATCAATGTCATGCTTTGGAAGTGCTTTAGTAAATATATCTACTAACTGATTACTAGATGATACAAACGAAGTTACAATTTTATTGGAAGTCACCTTAGAACGAATGAAATGACAATCATTTCAATATGTTTGGTTCGCTCATGAAAACTGAATTACTGGCAATTTGAATAACTGTCTGATTATCACAATAGAGAAAAGATGGGTCTTGAACTGAAAACCCAAATTCTTGTAACAAAGTTCTCAACCAAGTTAGCTCACAAGAAGTATGAGCCATGGCACGGTACTCAGCTTCAGCATTGACCGTGTTATAATCGAATGCTTCTTACTTTTCCAAATTACTAGATTGCCTCCTATATAAGTACATTAACCGATCGTTAACCGTCCGTCTAAGCGAGAACATGCCCAATCAACATCAGTATAACCTTCGATGTGCAAATTTTCAGAAGACTGATAAAAAAAACCACGTCCTGGAACCCCCTTAAGATATTTCAAAATCCTTATAACTACGTGCATGTGAGGAATTCGTGATCTAATCATAAATTGACTCACAACATTGACTGCATAGGAAATAACGATGAGTAATGGTTAGGTAAATCAACTTGCCAACAAGACGTTTGTTCATCTCTGGATCATCAACTATGTTTCTGCCCTTACTTGAATCCAAGTGGTATTCATAGCCCTCTGTTTCTGGCTTCTCCTAAATTCAAATAGAATCCTTAGCACCACACTACAGGTTGCGCTTAAATCCAAGTGTTGTTCATATCATTTTACTACTGGTTGCATTGCCTAAACAATTTCCCTAACATCCCACTATTAGTTGTATTGCCCAAACAGTTTTTCTAACATCCCACTGGTGGTTGTATCACCCGAACAATTTTCCTAATACCTACTTCTGGTTGATAATTTACGTTTCAAAAGTAATTTACGACCAAGATCGTGTAATAAGACCGTAATAAACTCTCACTCAACAATCAAACATCGGTGATGCTATTGTTGCACACCTTTTGTTAATGTTATTCAATTGACACATTGTAGTTTCTGTTTAATCCAAACCGGCACACACACACACAAATACTTTGAGAAAATCCACGGTGTGGTTCAAGGCCGAAGTAAGTAACAAGTGATTGAAGTAAGTAACTAGCGAGGGGGGTTATTTTCTACCCTTTGTTATTTTCCACCCTTTACAATTGCACAAAGTCAGATCATATAAAAGTTTATTAGCCGCCTCAACTGTAGTATTAAGAATATTTTCTTGGTATCTCAGCTCACACTATTCGTTTGTAACCAATGAGCTAAGACTTTGTGTCAATAACACAAGGTATATGTTTTCATACGGACAAAGTGTCGCTCGGCTTTTATTGCCAAACAAAGGGTATGAACAATTATGATCTTTACCCAAAAGGGAACAGAATTACATAAATGGTCCATAGCCAAATCCCTTAAAACAAACTCATTCAATCAAGAAATCATCTAGTTTTGTCATAATTTTAGGAGCTTACAATATAATCAAGGTGATATAAACAAGTAGTACAGATTTTCTTATCATCTACGAGCAAAGGCCTACGCAACAAAAAGGAAAAAAAAAAACACACATGAGAACTACCGTAAATTTGTAACAGAGTACTAACGTCATTGGGCTTGGACTATCATTATACATGTAATAAACATGACACATGAGAACTACTGTAAATTTGTAAATTTTTAACAGAGCAATGAAAGTTATAGCAGAACATCCATAGGACTGTGTGACTTTAGAGTTTTGAATTTTATAGTTTGTCAAAAAGAGAAAAATAAACTGGAGCACAAAATGAAAAGCTCCTTTATAAACTGGACCACAATGGAATCAAATTCCAGACGGTAACATCAACGACCTTTTCACCATTGGAGACCAGACCACACATTGATGGCAAAACTCAAATGAGGGACAATGTGATTGTTGACGGTGTGGAAGGCCGAGCATCCAACCAGCGGTCAACAATTAGTGGCCATGTATACTTGATTCAAGACCACATTTTATTAGAAATATGAATTATTAACAGATTCAGCTTGTATAACAAGGTTTTCTCTCCTATGAAATTCTCTGAGTATTTTTATGCAGGTTGTCCTCTTTTTTAGTCTTACTGCTCAAGTTCATAAATATACTGCAACAGGAACAAATTTGTTGATGAAACAATTAGCTCGAGAACATTGTATTCAAGATGAAAATGGAACATAAGATGACAATAATTAAAACTACATTTTTACATACTGGCCTGACATGGGCAATTTGATCTTTTCTTCTCAGTCGATGAAATTTGATCCTTGTATACAGTAGAATTAAAGCAGCCAAAAAACTTACTTCATTTAGCAATAACAAGAACTATACTATTTTATTTGCTGATCAATATATCAGTCAAATCTTTATTCAATTTTGTTACAAGTTGGGGACATACACAAACTAATGCAACAAAAACTAGATCAAGGAAAAACAAAGAGGAACGGAAGAAAAAAACTATATGGCAGTACTTAGGAAAGAAGTAGGACTGGGAGGTACTGGGATGTCCACCGTTCCTTCCAGCATCAATACAACTTTCTTCATTGAAGGGCGGAGCGATGGTTCATCTTGGATGCACCACAGGCCTACTTTAACCACTCTCTCCAGTTTTCGCTTGTCAACCTGCTCATCACCCACAAGTTTACCTATCTCACCAGCATCGAAACAATCATAAATCCATTCTTCAAGAACGGCTTCAGCCTCTGGAAGGCTCCAATCCACACTCCTCCGGCAACATACGATCTCAAACAACACAATTCCAAAGCTGTAAACATCTGCTTTAACTGTCACAGGGAGTCTACGATGCCACTCAGGTGCAACATAACCCTTCGTTCCTCTGATCCCAGTAAAGGTCCTAGTCTGGTCTGGCTTCAGGAGTTTTGCCAATCCAAAGTCGGAAATTTTTGCACGCCTGTACTCATCCATGAGTATGTTTTGAGGTTTGATGTCACAGTGGATGATCTGCGTTTCACACTCTTCGTGCAGATACAGAATGCCTCTGGCAATGTCCAGAGCAAGTCTGATTCTTTCATCCCAAGTCGGCCGATTTTCAGGCACAAAGAGTATATCTGCAAGTGACCCATTGCTCATGTATTCATACACCAGAAGCCTCTTAGGCCCATCAAGGCAGTAACCAAGAAGCCGGACAAGATTCCGGTGATGGGTTTTCCCAATCACTTTCATCTCAGTCTGAAATTCCCTTTCCCCTTCTGCTAACACTTTCTCGAGTCTCTTCACAGCCACCATTTTCTGACTTGCCAACATAGTACCTTTATAGACCTTCCCAAAAGATCCACTTCCCAACTCTTCCTTGAAACCATCTGTTACTTGCTCTAGTTCTGCATATGTGAATGCTCTCATAGCAACATCCTCACCCAATTCAACATTCCCCTTATCGGAGATCTTCCTATATGCCCACACATGATTTCTGTATATAAGGACTCCAGAAATCACCATCACAACAAATGCCAAAGCAACAAGCGAAATACTGATAATCAGAATGTCCAATCTTAGCTCTTTCTTGGTCTCTTTAGGCTTGTCAACTGGGACTTCATTGGTGGGTTTAGAAGGTCCCACCTTGATGAAAGCAATTGTTGATTCACTGAGCAATCTTCTTCCATATCTCAGAGGAAGCCTCTGCTTTCTGCACTCTGTGCCGGTGTATAGTGCAGCCTCACAGTTACAATCCTCCAAACAGGCTTGTTCACAATCTTCTTCGGTTGCCACTGATAATAACACCGAGTATGGATTATTTTCCCACAAGGTGTTACGTAATTGCTGCATCTGGTACTCAATATTCGCGTCCTTGTCTTTGCAACTTGTTGCTGTGAAATTTCTCTCGCAGCCTGAACTCCACTCGTCTGTATCAACAAAATCGAATCCTGGAAGACATGTACAATCAGCTTCCTCATCCATTAAAACACAAAAGCCATTAAGGCCACATAGACCTATTGGGTCACACTTATCATTGGAGGATTGCCATAGAACTGACCAGTTGCCTTTCTGATCCGAGCTATGTGAATAAAGCCGGAAGATACCATCCGCATCAATTCTCATCAGATAGATCATTCCTTCTTTAGGATATCCTCCTGTTGTTAGGTTCTTTAGGATGGAACTTGAGTTTAGCAAGTAGAGATAACCACCATCATCAAGATTCAGGGTCACGTTGTTTCCTGCTCCAGCCGTGTTAGACTCCCAGTAAACGTAAGGGGTTTCGTTCGGTGCATCAACCGGGAACTGCAAAAGGTGCCCATCACCTTGCATCGTTAGACGAAATATCCCCTTGGAGTCGTCAGTATTCGAAGCACTGGAGAACAGTTGTGCCCCGTTTGAGAGGCGTTGACCGGGCAAAAGTGTGTTGGTTGGGATATCAAAACTCTCCCATATGATCTGTTGATCGGAGTTATAGAACACAAAATTGCCAGAATCAAGCATGGAAGCCGAAGAAGCTGCTGGGTCAAGGTTAACTATATCTATCTCTGGGTCTGTCTGCAATAGTAATCTTCTTCCATCGCTAGACAAGAGCAAAGTGGCATTGCTGGGCACTACCCGCTGGGGGCTGTCTCTATTGGCTGTCCAGACCACAGTCCTTTCAGAAACTCCAACCAGAAATATGCCAACAGCATAGCCATTGGCTTGCTTGTAGAAGCCGAAGGCGTATAGACCGGAGCGAGATAGCCAATAGGAGTTGTTGCCGGTGGGTGTTAGTGAAGAACCTAAGCTTATATTGGAATGTCTTTGTTGAGCTGATGTTGTATGAAAAGCAGAGAGAAGAAGAAAGAAAAAGATAGCAATTACCATCTTCTCTTTTCTGCTACCGCTTCTTCTGTGTTCTCCTCTGCAGCTAACCGTAGGTAACAGCAGCTGTTTTTATACTACGAGTGCAATGTGAGGAAGTCTCTCTCTTGCAGTTGAATTCTGAGTCTCTTTAAATTAATTATGATCTCAGAATTCAACTCATACGATTTGCAGTTTTGAAAATTTCTACTGAAATCAACAAAGAAACACATATTTAAACATTATAATAAATGAAAGACAAAAATTATAAAATTCACTCGTGTCTATTCAGGCACTAACCTCTAATGTATTAAAGATGATTAGTTTCACTTATCAAGCTCTAAATAATACTTCCAAAACTGACTATCAACGTCACAACAACGTATTTAAACCTTTGGTCAGGTCTAAACATGTGTTTTGACAAGTTAAACCTTTGGAACACGGTTCGTGTATCTCACGGTTGGAAGAAATAAAACCTGTGGTCCCGTCCCGCCGAGTGTGGTGGACGCGGTTCACATTTTGAAAGACTATTTCAATTAGGATAAAATGCAAAAATAAAAAAGTAAAACAAAATAAAATCCAAGTAGTGAACTGACATTATCATTGCATTTTCTGATCTCCGTGATTGATTGAAGGCTTACAGCAATTTGAACAGCCAAAGCTAAAATGAAAGTGATGGCAACGCTAAAATGAGAGTGAGAGCTAAAATGATAAATTAATGTCGTAAAATTAAGAAAAATTACTTTAAGTCATACTTTTTTTTTTATTAAAAGTTAAATAAGTCTTAAAAAAACTTTTTATAACTAATAAATCTTATTTTTTTTCATCGAAAGACAAATAAGTTCTCAAAAATTTTCTTTACGAATAATAAGTCCTATTTTTCTCATTAAAAGACATATAAATTCTAAAAAAAAGAATTTTAGGACCAATAAATCTTACTTTTGATTTTTTTTTTTTCATTTAAGTCCTAAATCATTACATATTTCATTTATACCATAAATAAATATAAGTAAAATTTTATAATTATATATTTATCCAAGAATTGATATATAATTTATTTTTTTATATATTCCTTTAAGTTTTAATTAGTTACTTAATAATATTGAATTATAAATTTAAATAATAATTAATTTAATTTAAATTCAATTCAAAAAACTCGTGTAGAATAAACGATTTTAGTTCCAAAAAAACTAATTATTCTATAAAACATTAATAACATTTATTTTTTTACCTTTTTATTCAAATTTGATGTCTACTTTTATAAGGATAATTTGAGTCAAATTTTATATCTAATATTACAAATAGTATATATAATTTATTAAGAGTATAAATTGAAGATTTAGTTATTTAGGACTTAAATAAAAAAAAAAAATTCAAAAGTTGACTTATTGGTGCTAAAAGAAATGATTTAGGACTTATTTGCCTTTAAATGTAAGACTTGTTGGTCCTAAAAAAGAAATTATGACTTATTTATTTTTTAATGAAAAAAGTAAGACTTATTAGTCCTAAAAAAAGTTTTAAAACTTATTTGTCTTTTAATAATAAAAAGAAAAAAAGTAAAACTTACAGTAATTTTCTCTAAAATTAATTATAGCCAAAGTAGCTACCTATCATTATGTTCGTGATGGCAAAAGTTTTGGCACTGCAAGTCCTTGTGCCCTGTTTAAGCGGAAGAAAATTGAGCATTGGATGGATGATTTATCTCCAAGAGGAGAAGGTATACAATATACAAGTATACATATATCGGGTGAATTTAGATCGTACTTGCACATGGTGAATTTTATCTCGCATGTATAATAAATAAAATTTAAATTCACCAAATATATTTATACCAAGTGTATTGTAAACATACACCTCAAACAAACCATTTTACTTGAGTAAAATTGTTACATGTACTTTTACATTTATCCTCACCATATGCACATATCACATGCCAATGAAAAATTTTTGATCCAACTATTCTGCCGTCCAACTGTCATTTTTCATTTGAAACTCATTTAAATAACTCCAAACCAATTTAAAGACCCTCAAGCTAGGCCTCAACTACCACCACAACTGTAGCCTTCCATTTCCAGCCAGTCAACCCAAACATGGCTTTAGATTTGAGAAGCTTAATCTTAGGTAGTGAAACTCACTAATTTCCTTCTTCCTCAAATCTCCCTAATAAATGCCAAAAATTAGTTATATCCTTATCTATATACTTTGATCGCCTATTCGATAATTCTCAGATATTTCAGAACACATTTTTTATAAGTTTTGAACATTAAATTATAATTTTTCTAATAATAATATCATAATATAATTGTTAAGAAAAGTTTAAAATTTATTTTTTTAAAAAAAGTATTAATATATATATCATGATTTAGTATTAAATTTATCCATATAAATTATGTAACATGATTCTTAGCTCTTATTTTGTTTGTTAGTTTATAAAGAAGTGTTAATAACAATATATATAACATAAAATTAATTTTTTGTATATATAAAAATATAATTTATTATTTTTATATTGTCATATTATATCGTACCTGTATTTTATTTTTTTTCAAATTTATTGTATCGTAGTAGCCTTGTCATATCAAATACTTATTAGAGTGAAACTTACTCATTTCCTTCTCTTCTTGAAATCTCCTTAAAAGCCAAAAATTAGTTATACTCTTAGTTACAAAGAAAATGCAATAAAAGAATAGGAAAACCTTTGCACAGCTCAATCTTCAAACCATCAAGATTTAAGCATATGGCCTCCAAAAATTTATAAACAATTTCAATTTGTCTTTTAGGTCTTATTTTTAGAATTCATACTTAAAGAAATGTTAAAGAAATTTCTATCTTTATTATTTTTAGATATGTTTTCCAAAATTCTAAGAAAATGTTACACAATAAATTTTTTTAAATTTATTTTCATATTACTTAGTTGGGCCTCCCAAGACAAAATTCTGGGTCCCTCTAACGTAACTGCTGCACTTATAATTGAGCCAACATGGGTCCCTCAAGAGTTTTTTACATTTTACTCTGAATTATACAATAGAATTGGATTATTCCCCTGTAAATTGTGGTGCCACTTGCAAACTACTTTCCATTTGTTTCAACCTCGAAAGCATGAACACTTTATTGAGGGTGTCGTATCCGTATCGGATACTTGGATATATTGTCAGACACTCCGCAGACACGTGTCGGACACTTCGTACCTGTGTCTTGACATTTTTTTTTAGGACACTCCTTGGACACTTCTCGGACACTTCTTGGACATTCTTCAAAAACGTATCGGACACTTCATAGCAGTGATATATATTCAAATATTTCGGATGAAAATTATATGATACTAAGGCCCTGTTTGGCAGAGCTTTTGCTTCGGCTTTTACACAGAAGAAAAAGAGAAGCAGAAGCTAAATCAGGAAGCTAGTACCCCCAACTTCTTTTAAACGCTATTTTTGGACTCCGAAATTCTTCCGCCTTACCAATCCAAACACTCTCCAAAACGACTTTTGAGCTTGAAAAGCCAAAAGCCGCTTTTCAAAAGCCAATCCAAACAAGACCTAAGTTATGATTAAAATCTAAGCTAAATATATATAGAAGACTAAATAAGTCTGATTTTTTAATTTATTTTAATCTATTTTTGTTTATAAGTTTGTTTGGTTTTTAATTGTTTAATGATGAATTGAAGTATTTATGTAATGTAGTATTTTTTTATTGAATAATTAATATATATTAATATATTATATTATTATTTTATAGCCGTATCATCGCGTTGTCTGTGTCCTATTTTTTAAAAAAATTTCGTATCGCCGTGTTCGTGTCGTGTCGTACCCGTGTCCCGTGTCCGTGTCCATGCTTCCTAGGTTTCAACTTTGTAAAAATCTTACTCTGAAAAAAAATCAATTTTCTTTTAACATTTGAGCTTATTTTGAACTTTGAATATAATTTACAACCTATAAATACACAATGTACACTTGTATAAGCATGTATATGTTTATATATATTTGTATATAAAATTACATATGTAGAAACATTCCATAATCTCTAATCATATATTTTGTAGTTAATACACATGCACCAAGTTGTAAACTGTTTAGAAAGACCAAATCACAGCCACAAGCATGTGTGGTTGTCCACATTGGAAGAAAGACTTATTGCTTCACCTGTTCCTTGTTAGGGATATTATACATTATTTCATAATTTACACTTTTACAACTTTAATAAATAAAATTAAATGTACACGTTGAGATGAGAATAGAAAATTACATCCAATATAACAACTTTATCAATAATAAAAATAGGTGAAATGAATAAATAATAGACATCATAAAGTAACAAATAAACATATAATGAAAATAGAGTAAAGAAAAATGTGACCTGATAACCATTACCAAAATAATAATAATAATAATAATAGAAGAACAAAAGAGAAATAAAAGTGAAGAATCACACAAAACAGAACCCAAAAAAAGCGCAAAGGTCCAAATTGAATAGGCACAATGTACATTTGTTGATAATGTGTGACATTGTTAGATGATTCCTACAAATTTACATGATTAAAATAAATATTGAAAATCATAACTAAATTAAAAATATAATTTTGAGTTAGAATTTAAATTACTACTTGTCTCAAATTTGGAAGAAATGACTGCATTTGTTGATAATGTATGGCATTGTTAGATGATCACTACAAATTCACATGATTAAAATAAATGTTCACAATGGAATCAAATTCCTGGCGGCAACATCAACGACCTTTTCACCATTGGAGACGAGACCACACATTGATGGCAAAACTCAAATGAGGGACCATGTGATTGTTAACGGTGTGGAAGGCCAAGCATCCAAACAGCGGTCAACAATTAGTGGCGTTGGATACTTGACTCAAGACCTCATCTGTTCCATCATTTTTGACATGTTCGGATAATTCAATTTTTTATAGTAGGATCTATTTTTATTGTGGTAATAAATGAATTTACACATTAGTCTTTGTCTAAAAGTTAGTATTATTGTTATATGGTGGGCTAACTTTTAGGATAGTGGAGTTTAAAAAGGGTAGTTTAAGAATTATATAAAAGATAGAACACCCATTTTAGGAAATAAATATGTATTTTAGGACATTTCAAAAAAATAGTGAACTAAAATTATGGAACGGGAGTATAATGTGAACCCTTTTTTTCTTTCTAGTTATTTAATTAGGCTCTAACATTTAAATCTTCAGCCGTGGATGACGGTTCATGCATCTGAAGGTTCGAAGAAATATACCTGTGGACACGGTTCACATATTGAAAGTTCGCCACCATTTAAATTTTAGTCCATGTTTAGAAGGATGACTAAATCAATTGTACCGAAAATTCAACATTGAAGTCGACTGAATTTAAGAAACTCAGACGAGCATTTAAAGTTCAGATTCTTGTAAAAAAATTAGTAATCGAAGCAATTCTTTTCCTCAGCCGCACCAGTAAACTTCTTTGTTTGACAAATTCTGAAACAAAATTATTCAATAAGCTGCCCAAAACATATATATATATATATATATACTGTGCTAAAAATTCATATAAAATGCAGCAAGTGAAGGGGTCATATATTAATTAATATCACTTCATATATAAACTTAAAGCTAGCAGTGGCAAGCAAGAGCGGAACTACTAATGGGCTAACTTGGGCAATAGTTCAGGACAAAAAAATAAAAAAAATTTATTATTATTATGTTTATTAATTCACAGCCCACTAGCCCAGTCCATTATATTTATTATATTATTTATATTTTGAGTCTCTAATAATATATTTAATTGGTCTATTCAATTTTAAATTCAAACATGGCAGTTGCTTCCTGATACCCATCTAAGTGGGAAAAAATTAGGTGTCTTTTAGGATTACAACTGTGAATTATCACGAGTTATTGGATTCTTTTATTACTGTAATATCAATTTCTTGCAATACCCAATTCATAAGCACAAAAATTGTATCCATGTCTTCAAGTCTAAAACAATACCCAAAAAAAAAAAACACTAAAAACGAAATGCTGGTTTCTTATCTGATATCTCTTTGCCTTCTTTTCTAATAAACCATGCCTGACTAGAGAAATGAAAAATCAACCTCTTCAAGAACACAATTGTAAAACCAGAAATAAACAACGAACAATCATCCACAAACCAATCAATTTGCATAAATACATACGTGTGTGTATACATAGAATCACAGAATCTTGACCTCTCCGAAAAGCCAATTTAGGAGGCGCATTTTACCCTGGAGAGACATCCAGAGACCTTAAAATTTAAACTCATACAGTTTATATACATATATTATTAGAGTGTTATATAATTGCACCGAAGCCATGACACATTTTAAAAAATTATTTGTTCAATCATTCATGGTTGTTCTAGACTATTGGCGAAAATATTTAAAGGAGATTAAATATGTAAGTTCTCTCTAAAAGTCTTATTTTTTTTCTTCTTTTTCAGTTCTTTACTTGATAGTTCTTGACTCTTTTTATATATATCATATATGTATAAATAATTAAATACTCAGCAATTCAGAAAATCATTAACAAATTAGATAAGATGCTAAACAACAGGAGGTCAGTTTATACATTCTCTAATAAATTATTTTTTTCTTATTTACATTTTTAATTTGTTATTATACTGTGTCAGGAATATAGGCTAAGTTGAGAAAGAAATCTTGAAGAGAAAGGAGAGAAATAAATCAAAAAGTGACTACAATCTGAATTTATAATGATCTAAAGAACAAGATAAGAAAAACAACAATATATGAAAGCAGTGATTATGCCTGTAATTAAGGAATACAACCCTAATTAAGAAATAATTGACTAACTATAGCTGTATTTTATTCATGACACTCCCTCTCAAGCTGGAGAGTAGATATCAACAACTCCCAACTTGCTGCAGATAGAATCATGCTTTGGAAATGCCTTAGTAAATATATCTGCTAATTGATTACTAGATAATACAAACGAAGTCACAATTTTATTAGAAGTCACCTTAGAACGAATAAATGATAATCAACTTCAATATACTTGATTTGCTCATGAAAAATTGGATTACTGACAATTTGAATAGCTATTTGGTTATGACAATAGAGAAGAGATGAGTCTTGAATTGAAAACCCAAATTCTTGTAACAGAGTTAATTAAGTTAGCTCACAAGAAATATGAGTCATGACACAGTACTCAATTTCAGCACTGGACCGTGTCACAACCGACTGTTTCTTACTTTTCCAAGTAACTAGATTGTCTCCTATAAAAGTAGGGCTGCAACTCGGGCGGGTTGGGCGGGTTAGAGGTATAACTCGGGCTCAACCCTACATATGAAATATTCAACCTTAACCCTACTTTCAACCCTAATTACTCAACCCTAGCCCAACCCATCCTTAAATTTTTAAACTTGGGTTGAGATTTCGGGTTAGAAAGTCGAGTTAATTTGGGTTATGTATATCACCAATCTCTATGTTGAAAATTTAAAGTGATCTTTAATAAGTTTCACATTAGATTATTCCTAAACACACAAAAAATTAAGAGATTAATGCAAATTTTTAAAAAATTACAAACAATTTTTTAGGAAATTAATTATTAAAAGTGTTAACATACACTAAATTAAAATTTAAATAAAGGAAATTGAAAAGAAAAAGGTTATCATAATTTGAATATTATATATAATATATTTAAAATAAAAAATATGTATAAAAATAATATTACAATTCAGGTTCGGGTTGGGCTTGGGTTGTTGGCACCTCAACTCAAGCCCAACCCTAATTAAGTTCAGGTTGAGATTTTTTAACTCAGACTTAACCCTAATTGCAAAAATAGTTGCTCAAGCCCATAAAAAAATCGGGCTGGGCTCGGGTTGGGTTCGGGTTGCCCAACCCAAGTTGCACCCCTATATAAAAGTACAGTAACAAGTCGTTAACCGTCCGTCTGAGAGAGAACCTGCCCACTCAACATTAGTATAACGTTCGATGCACAAATATCCAGACGACTGATAGAAAGAACCACATCCCGAAGCCCCCTTAAGATACTTCAAAATCCTTATAACTGCGTCTATGTGAGGAATTTGTGAGATAGTCAAAAATTGACTCACAACATTGACTGCATAGGAAATATTTGAATGAGTAATGGTTAGGTAAATCAGCTTGCCTACAAGACGTCTGTACATCTCTAAATCATCATCAATGTTTCTGCCCTTACCTAAATCCAAGTGTTATCCATAGCACTCTGTTTCTGGCTTCCCCTATATCCAAGTAGAATCCCTAGCACCACACTACAGGTTGCGCTTAAATCCAAATGTTGTTCATATCATTCTATTACTGGCTGCGTCGCCTAAACAATTTCCCTATCATCTCACTATTGGTTGTATCGCCCAAACAGTTTTTCTAGCATCCCACTACTGGTTGTATCACCCGAACAGTTTCCCTAATGCCTACTTATTTACGTTTCAAAAGTAATTTAGGACCAAGATCGTGTACTATTGTAAAGATTGTAATAAACTCCCACTCGAAAATCAAACATCGGTGATGCTATATATATATTGCACACTTTTTATTAATGTTATTCGATTGACACATTGTAGTTTCCGTTTAATCCAAATAGGCGCGCTGCGCACACACAAATACTTCTAGAAAATCCACAGTGTGGTTCAAGGTCAAAGTAGGTAACAAGTGAGTTGAAGTAAGTAACTAGTGAGGGGGTCATTTTCTACCCTTCACAATTGCACGAAGTTAGATCATATAAAAATTCACTAGCCACCTCCGCTGTAATATTAAGAATATTTTTTTGGCATCTGAGCTCACACAGTTCGTCTGTAACCAGCGAGCTAAGACTTAATGTCAATAACACAAAGGTATATGTTTTCATGTGCACAAAGTGTGGAAAATCTATTGGAATGCTTAACTCCTATGTTAATACTCAGCAATCATCAACTATTATGATCTTTACCCAAAAAGGGAACAGATTACATAAATGGTCTATAGCCAAACCCCCTTAAAACAAACTCATTCAATCAAGAAATCATCTAGTTTTGTCATAATTTTAGGAGCTTACAATATAATCAAGGTGATATAAACAAGTACATGTAATAAACATGACACATGAGAACTACTGTAAATTTGTAAATTTTTAACAGAGCAATGAAAGTTATAGCAGAACATCCAAAGGACTGTGTGAC
Source organism: Cornus controversa (assembly GCA_026545225.1). NCBI lineage: Eukaryota > Viridiplantae > Streptophyta > Magnoliopsida > Cornales > Cornaceae > Cornus > Cornus controversa. Next base: position 109,035,191 of record CM048845.1, on the reverse strand, counting down.
TTTAGAGTTTTGAATTTTATAGTTTGTCAAAAAGAGAAAAATAAACTGGAGCACAAAATCGAAAGCTCCTTTATAAACTGGACCACAATGGAATCAAATTCCAGACGGTAACATCAACGACCTTTCACCATTGGAGACCAGACCACACATTGATGGCAAAACTCAAATGAGGGACCATGTGATTGTTGACGGTGTGGAAGGCCGAGCATCCAACCAGCGGTCAACAACTAGTGGCGTTGGATACTTGACTCAAGACCACATTTTATTAGAAATATGAATTATTAACAGATTCAGCTTGTATAACAAGGTTTTCTCTCCTATGAAATTCTCTGAGTATTTTTATGCAGGTTGTCCTCTTTTTTAGTCTTACTGCTCAAGTTCATAAATATACTGCAACAGGAACAAATTTGTTGATGAAACAATTAGCTCGAGAACATTGTATTCAAGATGAAAATGGAACATAAGATGACAATAATTAAAACTACATTTTTACATACTGGCCTGACATGGGCAATTTGATCTTTTCTTCTCAGTCGATGAAATTTGATCCTTGTATACAGTAGAATTAAAGCAGCCAAAAAACTTACTTCATTTAGCAATAACAAGAACTATACTATTTTATTTGCTGATCAATATATCAGTCAAATCTTTATTCAATTTTGTTACAAGTTGGGGACATACACAAACTAATGCAACAAAAACTAGATCAAGGAAAAACAAAGAGGAACGGAAGAAAAAAACTATATGGCAGTACTTAGGAAAGAAGTAGGACTGGGAGGTACTGGGATGTCCACCGTTCCTTCCAGCATCAATACAACTTTCTTCATTGAAGGGCGGAGCGATGGTTCATCTTGGATGCACCACAGGCCTACTTTAACCACTCTCTCCAGTTTTCGCTTGTCAACCTGCTCATCACCCACAAGTTTACCTATCTCACCAGCATCGAAACAATCATAAATCCATTCTTCAAGAACGGCTTCAGCCTCTGGAAGGCTCCAATCCACACTCCTCCGGCAACATACGATCTCAAACAACACAATTCCAAAGCTGTAAACATCTGCTTTAACTGTCACAGGGAGTCTACGATGCCACTCAGGTGCAACATAACCCTTCGTTCCTCTGATCCCAGTAAAGGTCCTAGTCTGGTCTGGCTTCAGGAGTTTTGCCAATCCAAAGTCGGAAATTTTTGCACGCCTGTACTCATCCATGAGTATGTTTTGAGGTTTGATGTCACAGTGGATGATCTGCGTTTCACACTCTTCGTGCAGATACAGAATGCCTCTGGCAATGTCCAGAGCAAGTCTGATTCTTTCATCCCAAGTCGGCCGATTTTCAGGCACAAAGAGTATATCTGCAAGTGACCCATTGCTCATGTATTCATACACCAGAAGCCTCTTAGGCCCATCAAGGCAGTAACCAAGAAGCCGGACAAGATTCCGGTGATGGGTTTTCCCAATCACTTTCATCTCAGTCTGAAATTCCCTTTCCCCTTCTGCTAACACTTTCTCCAGTCTCTTCACAGCCACCAATTTCTGACTTGCCAACATAGTACCTTTATAGACCTTCCCAAAAGATCCACTTCCCAACTCATGCTTGAAACCATCTGTTACTTGCTCTAGTTCTGCATATGTGAATGCTCTCATAGCAACATCCTCACCCAATTCAACATTCCCCTTATCGGAGATCTTCCTATATGCCCACACATGATTGCTGTAGTATGCAAGGACTCCAGAAATCACCAAAACAACGACTGCCAAAGCAATAAGCAAAATACTGATGATCAGAATGTCCAATCTTAGCTCTTTCTTGGTTTCTTTAGGCTTGTCAACTGGGACTCCATCGATGATGGGTTTAGATGTTCCCATCTTGATGAAAGCAATTGCTGATTCAGTCGACAAGCTTCTTCCATATCTCAGAGGAAGCCTCTGCTTTCTGCACTCCCTGTCCTTGTACAGTGCAGCCTCACAGTTACAATCCTCCAAACAGGCTTCTTCACAATCTTCTCCGGTTGCCACTGATAATAACACCGAGTATGGATTATTTTCCCACAAGGTGTTACGTAATGACTGCATCTCGTACTCGACATTTGCTTCCTTGTCTTTGCAACTTGGTGCTGTGAAATTCCTCTCGCAGCCTGAACTCCACTTGGCTGGATCAACAAAATCGAATCCTGGAAGACATTTACAATCAGCACTCTCATCCAGTAAAACACAAAAGCCATTAAGGCCACATAGACCTTTAGGGTCACACTTATCATCTGAAGTTTGCCATAGAATTGACCAGTTGCCTTTCTGATACGAGGTATGTGAATAAAGCCGTAAGATACCATCCACATCAATTCTCATCAGATAGATCATTCCTTCTGTACGATTTCCTCCCATTGTTAGGTTTCGTAGGAAGGAACTTGAATTTAGCAAGTAGAGACGACCATCGTCATCAAGATTGAGGGTCACGTTGTTTCCTGCTCCATTCGTGCCAGTAGCCCAGTAAGCCATAGAGGTTGTGGCCGGAGTGGCAACCGCGTACAGCACAAGGTTCCCGTCCCCTTGCATCTGGAGACGAAATATCCCCTTCGAGTGGTCAGTCTCCGAAGCACTAGAAAACAGTTCTGCCCCGGTTGAGAGGCGCTGACCGGCCAAAATTGTGTTGGTTGGGTTGTCAAAGCTCTGCCATATGATCTGTTGATCGGAGTTATAGAGCACAAAATTGCCGGAATCAAGCATGGAAGCTGAAGATGCGGATTGGTTAAGGGTAGCTATATATATGTCTCGGCCTTGTGTTGGGTGCAAGAGTAATTGTCCATCGCTGGACAAGAGCAAAGTGGTATTGCTGGGGACTACCCGGTGGGGGTTGTCTCTGTTGGTTGTCCAGACCACAGTCTTTTCGGGAATTCCAGCAAGGAATATGCCAACAGCGTAGCCATTGGCTTGCTTGTAGAAGCCGAAGGCGTATAGACCCGAACCAGATAACCAAGAGGTGTTGGTACTGGTGGGTGTTAGTGAAGAACCTAAGCTTATATTGGATTGTTTTTGTTGAGCTAATGCTGTATGCAAAGCAGAGAGCAGAAGAAATAACAAGATAGCAATTACCATCTTCATCCTTCTCTGATCGATCACTGCAGCTAACTTCCTATTTTATATTATAATAATACGAATTTAGGGGGTGTGTTTACGTATAAAGAAATTGATCTAGATCCACTAAAATATCTATGTAGTCAACTGATATACAAGGTTTTCCAAGTCTACCAATTCTATGAATTCTAAATCTCCAAATGGACAATACACTGCCCTTCCTATGAGGGGGGAGACTTCTCCTTCGTTGACTTGTACCAATAAAAGTTTGGCACGTGTCAAAAATTAAAAAATAAATAAATAAATAATATCAAACCCAACTTTTGTGGTTAATGGGAGAGAGATATATATATATATTTTTTAATTTGTAGCAATGATGAATATTCAAGTATTTCAAAATGAGTTATAATGAACCATATAAGCTAAATATACGTAGATGACTAAAAAAATAAACAAAAATTGAAATAGTATTGCTTAATAAGTTTGATTCTTTAATTTGTTTGTTTAATTTTATTTATAAATTTGTTTGGTTCTTAATTGTTTGATGATGAATTGAATTATTTCTGAAATGTAATCTTTTTTTTTTTTTTTGTTGAATAATGAATATATATTAATATATTATATTATTATTTTATAGTGCCATCCTTGCCGTATCCGTGTCTGTGTCCTAATTTTTTAGAATTTTTTGTATCGTTGTATCGGTGTCTATGCTTCTTAGGTTCATTACTATTAAATCCTACTTTTTTCATTCAAAGACAAATACCTGACTTTTGAGATTGTTTTTTTCATTTAAATCCTAAATTACCACATTCTTTTATTGTACCTTACTAAATAGAAATAAATTTTATAATTATAAAATTATTCCAAAATTGATATATAATTTTTTTTTATATATTTTTTTAAGTTTTAGTTACATGATAATATTTCATTATAAGTTCAAATAATAATTAATTTAATTTAAATTCAATTCAAAAACTCCCGGGTAAAATACGAATTTTAGTACCAAAAAAATTAATTATTTTAAAAAAATCATATCATATATATATATATATATTTTTTATTCAGTTTTTTTTGTTGGAAAGAGGGGTCTTTTAATTCAATGAGTTCCAGGAAGTATGTAGTGTCGAACCAAACTCTTCTCTTGTTCAGTTTTCGTCTTAAGGAACCATTTGGGTCACCCTATCAAAGTTGCTTATAATTTCTTTAGTAATGTGGTCAGTGTAGAAATTGCTGAAGCGTTAGTAATTAGAGATGGATTGATGATGCTGATTAACTGGGATTATTTGGATATTGACATCGATAGTGATTGTCAGTCTTTGGTAAAGGTTCAGCCTTGGAATATTTTATTTTGTCAGGTCTTAGGTTTAGGGTTTTAGCAGCTATCAAGTTGATGTTGCAGGACGACCATGGCTTCTCCTTTGGTTGGTCTCCTAGATCTTGTTGATCTATGCAGTGATACACATCTCGAAATTAAATTTCATCCAAATTATAAAAAAAAGAAGAAAAAAAAAAGCAAAATAATTTGAGAGAGATATGTATCACGAATACACAAGCGACAATGTTTTCATCCAAACTCTGTATCCGGTCTAACCCCTCCTTGTTTGATTATGGTGCGAGGGTTGCTTCGACTCGTGCAACCAATTTTAACTTTTCTCAACCCAAAACATCTCTCCTGCCTTTTTAATAGGGAAAAAAGGGTGAAGAGAAGAAGAAGAGGTTCTTCTTATGCTGCTGAGGGAAACTCTCTCTCTTGGAAGTTGGAAGTTGGAAGAGAGAGGTTCTATACAGATGGTGCGGTCAGTGAGCTACCTTCAATTTTGTCACTGCCAATTGCATTCTTTTGCTTTGCCATAACCACCTTTTCCAGGACAAATCATACCCTCTCTATTTTCAAAAACATTGCTTGCAGGACATGTCTTCATTAAATGAGGACTAGCTTGTTGAGGAACTCTACAAATATATACCTATGCTATGGTTTGAGAGACAATTTTAATGAGTTGAGAGTCTTTTGAGAGCAATGCTCGAGTATTCGACTGCTTTTCTAAACACTTCTGGTTTTCTCTGTTCATTAGCAATAAGGAACTATACTCTTGATTTTTCCGACTGAAATCTTTATTCAAATTTATTACAAGTTTGGGTCATAGACAAACTAATGCAACAAAAACTTGATCAAGGAAAAAACAAGAGGAACTCAAAAAAAAAAAAACACTATATGGCACTTAGAAAAGAAGTAGGACTGGGAGGGACTGGGATGTCTACAGTTCCTTCCAGCATCAATAAAACTTTCTTCATTGTAGGGCGGAGCGATGGCTCATCTTGGATGCACCAGAGGCCTACTTTAACCATTCTCTCCAGTTTTTGCTTGTCAATCTGCTCATCAGTACCCACAATTTTAACCGTCTCACCAGCGTTGAAACAATCATAAACCCATTCTTCAAGAATGGCTTCATCCTCGGAAAGGCTCCAATCCACACTCTTCCGGCAACATATGATCTCAAACAACACAATTCCAAAGCTGTAAACATCTGCTTTAACTGTCACAGGGAGTCTACGATGCCACTCAGGTGCAACATAACCCTTCGTTCCTCTGATCCCAGTAAAGGTCCTAGTCTGGTCTGGCTTCAGGAGTTTTGCCAATCCAAAGTCGGAAATTTTTGCACGCCTGTACTCATCCATGAGTATGTTTTGAGGTTTGATGTCACAGTGGATGATCTGCGTTTCACACTCTTCGTGCAGATACAGAATGCCTCTGGCAATGTCCAGAGCAAGTCTGATTCTTTCATCCCAAGTCGGCCGATTTTCAGGCACAAAGAGTATATCTGCAAGTGACCCATTGCTCATGTATTCATACACCAGAAGCCTCTTAGGCCCATCAAGGCAGTAACCAAGAAGCCGGACAAGATTCCGGTGATGGGTTTTCCCAATCACTTTCATCTCAGTCCGAAATTCCCTTTCCCCTTCTGCTAACACTTTCTCGAGTCTCTTCACAGCCACCAATTTCTGACTTGCCAACATAGTACCTTTATAGACCTTCCCAAAAGAACCACTTCCCAACTCATGCTTGAAACCATCTGTTACTTGCTCTAGTTCTGCATAAGTGAATGCTCTCAGAGCAACATCCTCACCCAATTCAAAATTACCCTTCTCGGAGATCTTCCTATATGCCCACACATGATTTCTGTATATAAGGACTCCAGAAATCACCATCACAACAAATGCCAAAGCAACAAGCGAAATACTGATAATCAGAATGTCCAATCTTAGCTCTTTCTTGGTCTCTTTAGGCTTGTCAACTGGGACTCCATTGATGATGGGTTTAGAAGGTCCCACCTTGATGAAAGCAATTGTTGATTCACTGAGCAATCTTCTTCCATATCTCAGAGGAAGCCTCTGCTTTCTGCACTCTGTGCCGGTGTATAGTGCAGCCTCACAGTTACAATCCTCCAAACAGGCTTTTTCACAATCTTCTTCGGTTGCCACTGATAATAACACCGAGTATGGATTATTTTCCCACCAGGTGTTACGTAATTGCTGCATCTGGTACTCAATATTCGGTTCCTTGTCTTTGCAACTTGTTGCTGTGAAATTCCTCTCGCAGCCTGAACTCCACTCGTCTGTATCAACAAAATCGAATCCTGGAAGACATGTACAAACAGCTTCCTCATCCATTAAAACACAAAAGCCATTAAGGCCACATAGACCTTTAGGGTCACACTTATCATTGGAGGATTCCCATAGAACTGACCAGTTGCCTTTCTGATCCGAGCTATGTGAATAAAGCCGGAAGATACCATCCGCATCAATTCTCATCAGATAGATCATTCCTTCTTTAGGATTTCCTCCTGTTGTTAGGTTCTTTAGGATGGAACTTGAGTTTAGCAAGTAGAGATAACCATCATCATCAAGATTCAGGGTCACGTTGTTTCCTGCTCCAGCCGTGCCAGACGCCCAGTAAGAGTAAGTGGCTGTGTTCGGTGTATCAACCGGGTACTGCACAAGGTGCCCATCACCTTGCATCGCTAGACGAAATATCCCCTTGGAGTCGTCAGTAATCGAAGCACTGGAGAACAGTTGTACCCCGTTTGAGAGGCGTTGACCGGGCAAAAGTGTGTTGGTTGGGATATCAAAACTCTCCCATATGATCTGTTGATCGGAGTTATAGAACACAAAATTGCCAGAATCAAGCATGGAAGCCAAAGAAGCTGCTGGGTCAAGGTTAACTATATCTATCTCTTGGTCTGTCTGCAATAGTAATCTTATTCCATCGCTAGACAAGAGCAAAGTGGCATTGCTGGGCACTACCCGCTGGGGGCTGTCTCTATTGGCTGTCCAGACCACAGTCCTTTCAGAAACTCCAGCCAGAAATATGCCAACAGCATAGCCATTGGCTTGCTTGTAGAAGCCGAAGGCGTATAGACCGGAGCGAGATAGCCAATAGGAGTTGTTGCCGGTGGGTGTTAGTGAAGAACCTAAGCTTATATTGGAATGCCTTTGTTGAGCTGATGTTGTATGAAAAGCAGAGAGAAGAAGAAAGAAAAAGATAGCAATTACCATCTTCTCTTTTCTGCTACCGCTTCTTCTGTGTTCTCCTCTGCAGCTAACCGTAGAAAACTTTGCTGTTTTTATACTACGAGTATAATATATCTTCCAACTGCTTGCATAGTGCAATGTGAGGAAGACTCTCTCTTGCAGTTGAATTCTGAGTCTCTTTCTACGTATAAATTAATTTTGATCTCAGAATTCAACTCATACCATTTGCAGTTTAGAAAATTTCTACTGAAATCAACTAAGAAATACATATTTAAACATTATAATAAATGAAAGACAAATTATAAAATTCACTCTTGTCTATTCAGGCACTAACCTCTAATGTATTAAAAATGACTATTTTCAGCTAAAAAAATACTTCCAAAACTGACAATCAACGTCAACAACGTATTTAATATTGGTCGGGTCTAAAACATGTGTTTTGACAAGTTAAACCTTTGGAACACGGTTCATGTATCTCACGGTTGGAAGAAATAAACCTTGTGGTCCCGTCCCACCGAGTGTGGTGGACGCGGTTCACATATTGAAAGTTTAGACTATTTCAATTTGGATAAAATGCAAAAATAAAAAATAAAAATAAAATAAAATCCAAGTAGTGAACTGACATTATCATTGCATTTTCTGATCTCCGTGATTGATTGAAGGGCAAGGGTCATAGGCTCGGACTGGGATCCTCCGCTGTAATCGGCTAATGCCGTATAGTACTGTAATCCGAAAATCATTTGCTTTAATTTTTTTTCTTTTCACTTAAAAGCCCATAACTTTTACCACAAATAATATTTTTTAATGAAACTAATTTTTTTAAGTAGTGTATTCCGAGAGCTTCAATATGAGTATAATATAGGTTATGTTTTGACTTAAGACGAAAAAATTATAATATTTATAATTCATGTCAAATTATGATATCCACACTACTAAAAATATTTTCAACACACTTAAAACAATTATTTTTTTTATTTTTTTCCTTTCAAATTTTTTTTAGAACTCTTAGGCACATTTGAAAGATGTATTTTGCACAAAAAATCAAAAAAAATTATATTCACATTTTTTAGGCTAATTGTTTTCTCACTTTCCACACTTTTAAAATACTTTCCACAAATTTAAAGTTTCTTTCCACACATTTAAAGAATTTTTCCACACACCTAAAACAAATACTTTCTTATGTTTTTTCTTTCCAATTTTTTTAGGGACTCTTAGTCAATTATGAAAGATGTTTTTGCACAAAAAATTCATTAAAATCTATATTCACATTTTTTAATCTCATTTTTTTTCACTTTTCACACTTTTAAAGTACTTTCCACACACTTAAAACAAATATTTTTTTTATTTATTTTTTTCCAATATTTTTTGGAACTCTTAGGCACATTTGAAATATGTATTTTGCACAAAAAATTATAAAAAATTATATTCACATTTTTTAGGCTACTTTTTTTCTAATTTTCCACACTTTTAAAGTACTTTCCACAAATTTAAAGTTTCTTTTCACACATTTAAAAAAAATTTCCACACACCTAAAACAAATACTTTCTTATGTTTTTTCTTTCCAATTTTTTTAGAAACTCTTAGTCATATATGAAAGATGTTTTTGCACAAAAAATTCATTAAAATCTATATTCACATTTTTTAATCTCATTTTTTTTTACTTTCAACACTTTTAAAGTACTTTCCACACACTTAAAACAAATATTTTTTTTATTTATTTTTTTTCAATATTTTTTGGAACTCTTAGGCACATTTGAAATATGTATTTTGCACAAAAAATCATAAAAAATTATATTCACATTTTTTAGGCTAATTTTTTTCTCACTTTCCACACTTTTAAAATACTTTCTACACATTTAAAGTACTTTTCCACACATTTAAAGTACTTTTCCACACACCTAAAACAAATACTTTCTTATGTTTTTTCATCCCAATTTTTTTAGGAACTCTTAGGCATATAAGAAAATTGTTTTTGCACAAAAAATTCATAAAAATTTATATTCACATTTTTTAATTTCATTTTTTTTTACTTTCCACACTTTTAAAGTACTTTCCACACACTTCAAACAAATTTAAATATTTTCTTTTCCTTTCCAAATTTTTTTGGAACTCTTAGGCACATTTGAAAGATGTATTTTGCACAAAAAATCAAAAAAAATTATATTCACATTTTTTAGGCTAATTGTTTTCTCACTTTCCACACTTTTAAAATAATTTCCACAAATTTAAAGTTTCTTTCCACACATTTAAAGAATTTTTCCACACACCTAAAACAAATACTTTCTTATGTTTTTTCTTTCCAATTTTTTTAGGGACTCTTAGTCATATATGAAAGATGTTTTTACACAAAAAATTCTTAAAAATTTATATTCACATTTTTTAATCTCATTTTTTTTAACTTTTCACACTTTTAAAGTACTTTCCACACACTTAAAAAATTATATTCACATTTTTTAGGCGAATTTTTTTCTCACTTTCCACACTTTTAAAAATATTTTGCACATATTTAAAGTACTTTTCCACACATTGAAAGAATTTTTCCATACACCTAAAACAAATAATTTCTTATATTTTTTTTCTCCAATTTTTTTTAGGAACTCTTAGGTATATATACGAAAGATGTTTTTGCAGAAAAAAATCATAAAACATTATATTCACATTTTTTAGCCTCATTTTTTCTCACTTTCCACTCATTTCACACACTTAAAACAAATATTTTTTTATGTTTTTTCTTTTCTTTTTTTTATAAAATATTAGCCTTATTTAATAGAAATATTTTTCCAAAAAAATCATCAAAATTTATATTTACATTTTTTAATCTTATTTTTTTCACTTTCGATTTTTTTTTTAAGAGGAAGACATAAATGTTCTCAAAGAATAAGTATAATTTTAATAAATGTGTATGTATAAATTTGTTTTTTCTTTAAATAAAATGTATCTCATTACCAGTTTTCTCTACCGCCAAACATCCTTCCAATGTGGCTAAATTTGCTAAAAAAATTGGAAACAAAAAATATAAAAAAGTACTTGTTTTGAGGGTGTGGAAAAACACTTTAAATGTGTGGAAATTACTTTAAATGTGCGGAAAACACTTTAAATGTGTGAAAATTACTTTAAATGTGTGGAAATGTGCTTTAAGTATTTGAAAAGTAAGAGGAAAAAAAACTAAAAAATGTGAATATAATTTCTTATGATTTACTTGTGAAAAAACATCCTTCAAATATGCCTAAAAGTTTCTAAAAAAAATTGGAAAGATAAACATAAAAAAATACATGTTTTAAATGTGTGGAGAGTATTTTAATTGTGAGAAAAACGCTTTAAGTGTGTGAAAAAGTGCTTTAAATGTGTGGAAAATGAGAAAAAATGAAACTAAAAAATGTGTGGAAAAATGTTTTAAATGTGTGAAAAGTACTATAAAAGTGTGGAAAGTGAGAAAAAAATTGGCTTAAAAAATCTGAATATAACTTTTTATGATTATTTTGTGCATATACATCCGTCAAATGTGCCTAAGAGTTCTTAAAAAAATTGGAAAGAAAAAAAAAAGTATTTGTTTTAAGTGTGTGGAAAGTAGTTTAAAAGTGTGTAATGTGAAAAAAATGAGATTAAAAAATGTAAATATAAATTTTTATGAATTTTTTGTGCAAAAACATCTTTCATATATACCGAAGAGTTCCTAAAAAAATTGAAAAGAAAAAAGATAAAAAAGTATTTGTTTTAGGTGTGTGGATAAGTACTTTAAATGTGTGGGAAAATGTTTTAAATGTGTGGAAAGTACTTTAAAAGTGTGGAAAATGAGAAAAAATTTAGTTTAAAAAATCTGAATATAACTTTTTATGATTATTTTGTGCAAATACATCCTTCTAATGTGCCTAAGAGTTCCTAAAAAAATAGAAAGGCAAAAAACAAAAAAAAAATTGTGTTTAAGTGTGTGTAAAGTAGTTTAAACGTGTGGAATGTGAAAAAAAATTATTCCTAAAAATTTGAATATAATTTTTTATGAATTTTTTGTGCAAAATCATCTTTCATATATACCTAAGAGTTCCTCAAAAAATTGGAGAGAAAAAAAAACATAAGAAATTATTTGTTTTAGGTGTGTGGAAAAATTCTTTAAATGTGTGGAAAGGAACTTTAAATTTGTGGAAAATACTTTCAAAGTGTGGAAAGTGAGAAAAAAATTAGCCAAAAAAATGTGAATATAAATTTTTATGATTTTTTGTGGAAATACATCTTTCAAATGTGCCTAAGAGTTCCAAAAAAAAATTGAAAGGAAAAAAATATATACATATATATTTGTTTTAAGTGTGTGGAAAATACTTTAAAAGTGTGGAAAGTTAAAAAAAATGAGATTAAAAAATGTGAATATAAATTTTTATGAATTTTTTGTGCAAAAACATCTTTCTTATATGCCTAAGAGTTCCTAAAAAAATTGGGAAGAAAAACATAAGAAAGTATTTGTTTTAGGTGTGTGGAAAATCATTTTAAATGTGTGAAAAAGTATTTTAAATGTGTAAAAAGTATTTTAAAAGTGTGGAAAGTAAGAAAAAAATTAGCCTAAAAAATGTGAATATAAATTTTTATGATTTTTTGTGCAAAATAAATCTTTCAAATGTGCCTAAAAGTTCCAAAAAAATTTGAAAAAAATAAATAAAAAAATATATATTTGTTTTAAGTGTATGTAAAGTACTTTAAAAGTGTGGAAAGTTAAAAAAACTGAGATTAAAAAATGTGAATATAAATTTTTATGAATTTTTTGTGCAAAAACATCTTTCTTATATGCCTAAGAGTTCTTAAAAAAATTGGAAAGAAAAAACATAAGAAAGTATTTGTTTTAGGTGTGTGGAAAATCATTTTAAATGTGTGAAAAAGTATTTTAAATGTGTAGAAAGTATTTTAAAAGTGTGAAAAGTGAGAAAAAAATTAGTCTAAAAAATGTGAATATAAATTTTTATGATTTTTTTGTGCAAAATAAATCTTTCAAATGTGCCTAAAAGTTCCAAAAAAATTTGGAAAAAATAAATAAAAAAATATATATTTGTTTTAAGTGTATGTAAAGTACTTTAAAAGTGTGGAAAGTTAAAAAAACTGAGATTAAAAAATGTGAATATAAATTTTTATGAATTTTTTGTGCAAAAACATCTTTCTTATATGCCTAAGAGTTCTTAAAAAAATTGGGAAGAAAAAACATAAGAAAGTATTTATTTTAGGTGTGTGGAAAAGTATTTTAAATGTGTGAAAAAGTACTTTAAATGTGTAGAAAGTATTTTAAAAGTGTGGAAAGTGGGAAAAAAATTAGCCTAAAAAATGTGAATATAAATTTTTATGATTTTTTGTGTAAAATAAATCTTTCAAATGTGCCTAAAAGTTCCAAAAAAAATTGGAAAAAATAAATAAAAAAATATATATTTGTTTTAAGTGTATGTAAAGTACTTTAAAAGTATGGAAAGTTAAAAAAACTGAGATTAAAAAATGTGAATATAAATTTTTATGAATTTTTTGTGCAAAAACATCTTTCTTATATGCCTAAGAGTTCCTAAAAAAATTGGGAAGAAAAAACATAAGAAAGTATTTTGTTTTAGGTGTGTGGAAAAGTACTTTAAATGTGTAGAAAGTATTTTAAAAGTGTGGAAAGTGAGAAACAAATTAGCCTAAAAAATATGAATATAAATTTTTATGATTTTTTGTGTAAAATACATCTTTCAAATGTGCCTAAGAGTTCCAAAAAAAATTGGAAAAAATAAAATAAAATAAAAAATTTGTTTTAAGTGTGTGGAAAGTACTTTAAAAGTGTGGAAAGTGAAAAAAAATGAGATTAAAAATTGTGAATATAAATTTTAATGAATTTTTTGTGCAAAAACATCTTTCTTATATGCCTAAGAGTTCCTAAAAAAATTGGAAAGAAAAAACATAAGAAAATATTTGTTTTAGGTGTGTGAAAAATTACTTTAAATGTATGGAAAATATTTTAAAAGTGTGGAAAGTGAGAAAAAAATTAGCCAAAAAAATGTGAATATAAATTTTTATGATTTTTTGTGGAAAATACATCTTTCAAATGTGCCTAAGAGTTTCAAAAAAATTTGAAAGGAAAAAAAATATATATATATATTTGTTTTAAGTGTATGAAAAGTACTTTAAAAGTGTGAAAAGTTAAAAAGAATGAGATTAAAAGATGTGAATATAAATTTTTATGATTTTTTGTGAAAAATACATCTTTCAAATGTGCCTAAGAGTTCCAAAAAAAATTTGAAAGGAAAAATATATATATATATATATATATATATATATATATATATATTTGTTTTAAGTGTGTGAAAAGTACTTTAAAAGTGTGAAAAGTTAAAAAAAATGAGATTAAAAAATGTGAATATAAATTTTTATGAATTTTTTTGTGCAAAAACATCTTTCTTATATGCCTAAGAGTTCTTAAAAAAATTAGAAAGAAAAAACATAAGAAAGTATTTGTTTTAGGTGTGTGGAAAAGTACTTCAAATGTGTGAAAAGTTAAAAAAAATGAGATTAAAAAATGAGAATATAAATTTTTATGATTTTTTGTGAAAAATACATCTTTCAAATGTGCCTAAGAGTTAGTTCCAAAAAAAATTTGAAAGGAAAAAATATATATATATATTTGTTTTAAGTGTGTGAAAAATACTTTAAAAGTGTGAAAAGTTAAAAAAATATAGATTAAAAAATGTGAATATAAATTTTTATGATTTTTTTGTGCAAAAACATCTTTCTTATATGCCTAAGAGTTCCTAAAAAAATTGGAAAGAAAAAACATAAGAAAGTATTTGTTTTTGGTGTGTGAAAAAGTACTTCAAATGTGTGGAAAAATACTTTAAATGTGTAGAAAGTATTTTAAAAGTGTGGAAAGTGAGAAAAAAAATAGACTAAAAAATGTGAATATAAATTTTTATGATTTTTTGTGCAAATTACATCTTTCAAATGTGTCTAAGAGTTCAAAAAAAATTGAAAAAAAAAAATATATATTTGTTTTAAGTGTGTGGAAAGTACTTTAAAAGTGTGGAAAGTGAAAAAAAATGAGATTAAAAATTTTGAATATAAATTTTAATGAATTTTTTGTGCAAAAACATCTTTCATATATGACTAAGAGTTCCTAAAAAAATTAGAAAGAAAAAACATAAGAAAGTATTTGTTTTAGGTGTGTGGAAAAATTCTTTAAATTTGTGGAAAGAAACTTTAAATTTGTGGAAAGTACTTTAAAAGTGTGGAAAGTGAGAAAAAAATTAGCCTAAAAAATATGAATATAATTTTTTTTAATTTTTTTGTGTAAAATACATCTTTCAAATGTGCCTAAGAGTTCTAAAAAAAATTTGAAAAGAAAAAAACAAAAAAAAAAACAATTGTTTTAAGTGTGTGGAAAATACTTTTAGTAGTGTGGATATCATAATTTGACATGAATTATAAATATTATAATTTTTTTGTCTTAAGTCAAAACATAGCCTATATTATACTCATATTGAAGCTCTCGGAATATACTATTTAAAAAAATTAATTTCATCAAAAAATATTATTTGTGGTAAAAGTTATGGGCTTTTAAGTGAAAAAAAAAAAATGAAGCATATGATTTTCGGATTACAGCAGTATACGGCATTAGCCGATTACCGCAGAACAGCCAAAGCTAAAATGAAAGTGATGGCAACGCTAAAATGACTGTGAGAGCTAAAATGAGAAATTAATGTTCTAAAATTAAGGAAAAATTATTGTTAAGTACTATTTATTTTTGTTTTTTCTTTTTTTTTTTAGTAAAGGACAAATAAGTTTTAAACTTTTTTATTTTAAGAATCAATAAATCTTACTTTTTTTTTATTGAAAGACAAATAAGTTCTTAAAATTTTTCTTTAAGACTAATAAGTCTTACTTTTTTCATTAAAAGACATAAGTTCTAAAAAAAATTCTTTAAGACCAATAAATCCTACTTTTGATTTTTTTTTCTCCATTTAAGTCCTAAATCATAACATATTTCATTTACACCATAAATAAATATAAGTAAAATTTTATAATTATATATTTATCCAAGAATTGATATATAATCTATTTTTTTTATATATTCCTTTAATTTTAATTAGTTACTTAATAATATTGAATTATAAATTTGAATAATAATTAATTTAATTTAAATTCCAATTGAAAAACTCATGCACAATAGATGATTTTAGTACCAAAAAAATTAATTATTCTATAAAAAATTAATAACATGTATTTTTTTTACCTTTTTATTCAAATTTTATGTCTACTTTTATAAGGATAATTTGAGTCGAAATTTTATATCTAATATTACAAATAGTATATATAATTTATTAAGAGTATAAATTGAAGATTTAGTTATTTAGGACTTAAATAGAAAAAAAAAATTCAAAAGTTGACTTATTGGTGCTAAAAGAAATGATTTAGAACTTATTTGTCTTTCAATGAGAAAAGTAAGACTTGTTGGTCCTAAAAAAGAAATTAGGACTTATTTGTCTTTTAATAAATAAAAAAAAGTAAGACTTATTAGTCCTAAAAAAAAAATTTAAGACTTATTTCTCTTTCAATAAAAAAAAGTAAGACTTACAATAAATTTTTTTCTCAAATTAATTATAGCCAAAGTAGCTTCCTTTCATTATCTTTGTGATGGCAAAAGTTTTGGCATTGCAAGTCCTTGTGCCCTATTTAAGAGGCAATTGACCATTGGATAGATGATTTATCTCGAAGAGGAGGTATATGTATAAATATATCAGATGAATTTAGATCGTGCATACACATGATAAATTTTATTTCACATGTACAATAAGTAAAGTTTAAATTCACCAAATATATTTACACCGAATGTATTGTAAAATAACAACTCAAACAAATCATTTTACTTGAGTAAAATTGTTACATCTACTTTTACATTTATTGAATGTCTCACCATATGCGCATATCACATGCCAATCAAAAATTTTTGATCCAACTATTCTGCCGTCCAACTGTCATTTTTCATTTGAAACTCATTCAAATAACTCCAAACCAATTTAAAGACCCTCAAGCTAGGCCTCAACTACCACCACAATTGTAGCCTTCCATTTCCAGCCAGACAACCCAAACATGGCTTTAGATTTGAGAAGCTTAATCTTACGTAGTGAAACTCACTAATTTCCTTCTTCCTCAAATCTCCTTAATAAATGCCAAAAATTAGTTATATCCTTATCTATATACTTTGATCACCTATTCGATAATTCTCAAATATTTCAAAATATATTTTTTACAAGTTTTGAACATTAAATTATAATTTTTTCAATAATAATATCATAATATAATTGTTAAGAAAAGTTTAAAATTTACTTTTTAAAAAAAGTATTGATATATATATCATGATTTAGTACTAAATTTATCCATGTAAATTCTATAACATGACTCTTAGTTCTTATTTTGTTTGTTAGTTGATAAAGAAGTGTTAATAACAATATATATAACACAAAATCAATTTTATGTATATATAAAAATATAATTTATTATTTTTATATTGTCATATTATACCGTACTTGTATTTTATTTTTTTGAGATTTATTATATCGTCATACCCATATCATATCGAATACTTATTAGAGTGAAGCTCACTCATTTCCTTCCCTTCTTGAAACCTCCTTAAAAGCCAAAAATTAGTTATACTCTTATCTACTATTTAGTTACAAAGAAAATGCAATAAAAGAATAGGAAAAACCTTTGCACACAGCTCAATCTTCAAACCATCAAGATTTAAGCATATGGCCTCCAAAAATTTATACACAATTTCAATTTGTCTTTTAGGTCTTATTTTTAGAATTCATATTTAAAGAAATGTTAAAGAAATTTCTATCTTTATTATTAGATATGTTTTCCAAAATTCTAAGAAAATGTTACACAATAATTTTTTTTAATTTTATTTTCATATTATTTAGTTGGGCCTCCCAAGACAAAATTCTGGGTCCCTCTAACGTAACTGCTGCACTTATAATTGAGCCAACATGGGTCCTCAAGAGTTTTTTACATTTTACTCTCAATTATATAATGGAATTGGATTATTCCCCTGTAAAGTGTAGGGCCACTTGCAAAACTTTGTAAAAATATTACTCTGAAAAAAAAAATCCTTAGTAAAAAACTTTACATTGAAAAAATCAATTTTCTTTTAACATTTGAGCTTATTTTGAACTTTGAATATAATTTACAACCTATAAATACACAATGTACACTTGTATAAGCATGTATAAGTTTATATATATTTGTATATAAAATTACATATGTAGAAACATTCCATAATCTCTAATCATATATTTTGTAGTTAATACACATGCACCAAGTTGTAAACTGTTTAGAAAGACCAAATCACAGCCACAAGCATGTGTGGTTGTCCACATTGGAAGAAAGACTTATTGCTTCACCTGTTCCTTGTTAGGGATATTATACATTATTTCATAATTTACACTTTTCAACTTTAATAAATAAAATTTAATTTACACGTTGAGATGAGAATAGAAAATTGCATCCAATATAACAACTTTATCAATAATACAATGAATAAATAATAGACATCATAAAGTAACAAATAAACATATAATGAAAATAGAGTAAAGAAAAATCTGACCTGATATTAAGAGGCACATGTAAAATAATGGAAAAACAAAAGAGAAATAAAAGTGAAGAAACACACAAAACAGAACCCAAAAATCTGCTGGAGAACTCAGCATATATAGGCAAAGCGCAAAGGCCCAAATTGAATAGGCCCAATAAATCACATAACCAACCAAATTAAATAGAATAAATTGGCTAACATAAAAAGACCCAATAAAATCAATATAAATAGGCCATTAAAAACTAATGCAATAAATAAGTTTTAAGAACCTCTCAAATTTCCAGCATTAGTTGTAAATTTAATGCAAACTCCGCCTGTGTTTTTTTTTTTTTTTACACAGTCGGTCCCAAGCCCGAATAAAGGAGGAGGGTTGCGTCAAGTAACTTGACAGCCGGTGTAAAACTATGTCATGACCAATATGAACATGAATTCTATGAATACACGAGTAAATATTAGGGCGTTCCCCTTAAGCGACACGTTGCATTAGCTTCCGGATGCTTCAAAAAATGAACAAAAGGCGTCGCATCGGCGCCCGGGTGCAGTAAAAAATCGGCCAGGGTTCTCTTGTTTTCCTAGACAAGCGTGGGTAAAGAAGTTAGCTCAGAATATTAGGCTTAGGATAGGGACTTGGAATATAGGAACTTTGACGGGTAAGGGAATAGAGTTAGTAGACACTATGATTAGAAGAAAGATTAATATCCTATGTCTACAATAAACTAAGTGGGTAGGTGAAAAAACTAGAGAAATTGAAGGATATAAATTATACTTTACCGGAAAGACTAGACATAGGAATGGAGTAGGGATAGTCATAGAGAAAAATTTTAAAGATGATGTAATAACCGTTACTGGAAAAGAAGATAAGATCATATTAGTAAAACTCGTTTTAGGAGGACATATAGTTAATATAATTAGCGCATATACACCCCAAGTAGGATTATATGACAATATTAAAACACTTTTTTGGGAACATATGGACAAGTTGATGCAAAGGATACCCGAAGGATAAAAAGTGTATACAAGGAGACTTTAATGGTTATGTAGGAAAAGAGAGCGGAGGCTATGAAATGGTACATGGTGGGCATGGATATGGAGATAGAAATCATGCTGGGGAGACTACCTTAGATTTTGTGGTAGCATATAACCTTATAATTAGGAACACATTTTTTATAAAGAGAGATGAACACTTAATAACCTTTAAAAGTGGTTCAAATGTAAGCCAAATTGATTTCATTTTAACTAGAAAAGTGGATAGACTAGCAAGCAAAGATTGTAAGGTTATTCCCGGAGAGAGTGTAATCTCACAACATAGGCTTCTTGTCTTAGATTTATGTATAAAAGGGCAACCAAAAAGAAGAAAAAGAACCATAAACCCAAAGACTAGGTGGTGGAATTTAAGAAGGGAGAAAATGAATTTGTTTAAAAATAATATGTTAAAAAAATATTGTGGAATGTAGAAAATGAAACAAACTTAAATGGGAATAAGATGACTACATATATAAAAAGAATGACAAAAGAAGTTCTAGGAGAATCAAAAGGAACGGGACTATCATTTAAAGAAACTTGGGTGGTGGAATGACGAGGTTCAAAAAAATTGTAAAAACAAAATGAGAGTGCTATAAAATTTGGCAAAAAACTAGGAATAGTGAAACTTTTAACAAATATAAAAAAGCAAATAAAGAAGTTAAAAAAGTTTTAAGTGAGGCAAAACATAGAGCATATGACGATTTCTATTTTAAACTAGGTACAAAAGATGGAGAGAAGAATATATATAAACTTGCCAAGCTAAGGGAGAGGAAAACTAGAGATTTTAGCCATATTGAATGTATTAAGAGTGAAGATTCACAGGTTTTAGTAAAGGACAATGAAATTAAAGAAAGATGAAAAAGCTATTTTGAGAAGCTTGAGATACTTAACTTGCACAAGGCTGAACATACTCTTTACAGTTGGGCTTGTTAGTCGATTTATGGAAAAACCCACCATGACTCATTTTAAGGCGGCTAAGAGGATTCTTTGTTACATTAAAGGTACACTCAATTTTGGATTGTTCTATTCATTTTATAATGATTTCAAGCTTGTGGGTTATTGTGATAGTGATTAGGCCAGAGATTTGGATGAAAGAAAAAGTATTTTCGATTATGTTATCTTCATGGAAAATACGGCTTTCAGACGGTGTTCAAAGAAGCAACCCATTGTCACACTTTCAACTTGTGAAGCGGAATATGTTGCAGCCACTTCATATGTTTGTCAAGTAATTTGGTTGAGGAATTTGTTGAAGGAATTACATATTTCACAAGAAGAGTCAACGGAGATCTTTATGGACAACAAATCGGTAATTGCATTGGCCTAGAATCCGGTATTTCATGATCAAAGCAAGCATTGACATAAGATTTCATTTCATTAGAGAATGCATAACCAAGAAGGAAGTGGAGCTCAAGTTTATGAAGTCACAAGACCAAGTTGTGGATATTTTCACCAAACCCCTCAAGTTTGGAGATTTTTCACAAGTTAAGAAGTGTGCTTGGAGTGGAGAAATCAAGTTTAAGGGGGGTGTTATAAATTAAACTTGATTAAATAAATTATTATTATATTAGTAGAAGACATGGTAGTTAAGATGTGTTAGTGGAAGACATGAAAGTTAAGTTGTGTTAGTAGTGGAAGACATGGGAGTTAAGTTGTGTTAATTGTTGTTATTGTGTTAGTGGAAGACATGGAAGTTAAGTTGTGTTAGTAGTGGAAGACATGGGAGTTAATGTTATGTTAGTGGGTGTAATGGCATATACATATAGGTCTTACATATTTGTTTTGAAACCTTTATAATGTTATGTTTTCAACTCAAAAAAAAAAGGTGAGAAATAAAGTATCTTCCTAGTGTTTTTTCTTTCATTTTCTCTTCCAATTTTATTGTTGTGTGTGTATAATTAGCCACTATTTTCTAACAAACATGTGGCTAGGCCTCAACTACCAACATAATTGTAACTTTCCATTTCCAACCAGACAACCTAAACATGGCTTTAGATTTAAGAATCTGAATCTTACAAGTTACCAACCTTTTTAATATATATAAAGAAATTTACCAATTATATTAGAACTCTTTTTTATTGGTAAAAGAAAATCTATATCTAACTCTATTATATTATATATTATTTTCTTTTCTATCTCTGCATACACACATGTATGATTTTTCTGATTTTTTTATTGATTTGGGTGTATTTTCTCATGACCTAGGGTTCGAATTAGTCTTTTTATATTTCAAATCTAGTTTTTCTCTCTCTCTCTCTCTACAGACACAAAAATCAAATTTTTTTCTCTCTCTCTACATACACAATGTCTGAATATGAGTTTATATGGTGATAAATTTATATGAATTTTATTGTCATCAAAGTTCATGTACACACTATCTGAATATGAACTTATATGATCAATTTATCTCTCAAACTCCTAAATTAACTATTATCAATTTTCTTTTGAAGCTTGTTGATAGATTCTAGGGTTTTCGAGATATCTCAAATTAGGTTTTCTCTCTCTACATATACACACATGTATGATTTTTTTTATTTTTGGTTGTTTTTGGTTTATTTTTCTCATTATAGTGTGTGAGTGATATCCTTACGCAATGTCTAAATATGAAATTATATGAATTTTATTGTCTATAAAGTTCAGGTATACACAGTCTAAATATGAATTTATATGATAAATTTATCTCTTAAACTCTTAAATTAACCATAGTCAATTTTCTTTTGAAAATTGTTGATCGATTCTAGGATTTTTGAGATCCCTCAAATCAGGCTTTCTCTCTCCCTCTCTACATATATACACATTTATATATGGTTTTTCTAATTTTTTTGTTGATTTGGGTGCATTTTTCTCATTACTGTTCATCTCTTTGATATCTTACACAGTGTCTGAATATGAATTTATATGATATAAATTTATCTATCTGGTGATAAATTTTTATGAATTTTATTGTCTGCAAGCACAACCAACTACTAATACTTTCTCATTTAGACAAAAAAAGAGAGAAACTTCATAAAAATAAAACCTTATATTGAGTTTTTTTAATCTGTTCATGGAGAAAGTGTTTGATTCAATTTATGTTTGATTTAGAATAATGTTTAGTTTTTTTTATCTAACGTAGATAATCTATAACGTTTAATGTAATGTTTTTTATTCAATTGACTGACGTTTGTGGTCCTAAAACACTAAAATTTGGAAAACTATTGTATTATCAATCATGCATACATAACATATCACAAACTAAACTCCCTTTGTCTTCTATAAAAAAAATTATAGATCAAATTTACTGCTGGTTGTATCACCCAAACAGTTTTTCTAGCATCCCACTGCTGGTTGTATCACCCGAACAGTTTCCCTAATGCCTACTTCTGGTTGATGATTTACGTTTCAAAAGTAATTTAGGACCAAGATCGTGTACTATTGTAAAGATTGTAATAAACTCTCACTCGAAAATCAAACATCGGTGATGCTATATATATATTGCACACTTTTATTAATGTTATTCGATTGACACATTGTAGTTTCCGTTTAATCCAAACAGGCGCGCTGCGCACACACAAATACTTCTAGAAAATCCACAGTGTGGTTCAAGGCCAAAGTAGGTAACAAGTGAGTTGAAGTAAGTAACTAGTGAGGGGGTCATTTTCTACCCTTCACAATTGCACAAAGTCAGATCATATAAAAATTCACTAGCCACCTCCGCTGTAATATTAAGAATATTTTTTTGGCATCTCACACAGTTCGTCTGTAACCAGCGAGCTAAGACTTAATGTCAATAACACAAAGGTATATGTTTTCATGTGCACAAAGTGTGGAAAATCTATTGGAATGTTTAACTCCTATGTTAATACTCAGCAATCATCAACTATTATGATCTTTACCCAAAAAGGGAACAGAATTACATAAATGGTCTATAGCCAAACCCCCTTAAAACAAACTCATTCAATCAAGAAATCATCTAGTTTTGTCATAATTTTAGGAGCTTACAATATAATCAAGGTGATATAAACAAGTACATGTAATAAACATGACACATGAGAACTACTGTAAATTTGTAAATTTTTAACAGAGCAATGAAAGTTATAGCAGAACATCCAAAGGACTGTGTGACTTTAGAGTTTTGAATTTTATAGTTTGTCAAAAAGAGAAAAATAAACTGGAGCACAAAATCGAAAGCTCCTTTATAAACTGGACCACAATGGAATCAAATTCCAGACGGTAACATCAACGACCTTTCACCATTGGAGACCAGACCACACATTGATGGCAAAACTCAAATGAGGGACCATGTGATTGTTGACGGTGTGGAAGGCCGAGCATCCAACCAGCGGTCAACAACTAGTGGCGTTGGATACTTGACTCAAGACCACATTTTATTAGAAATATGAATTATTAACAGATTCAGCTTGTATAACAAGGTTTTCTCTCCTATGAAATTCTCTGAGTATTTTTATGCAGGTTGTCCTCTTTTTTAGTCTTACTGCTCAAGTTCATAAATATACTGCAACAGGAACAAATTTGTTGATGAAACAATTAGCTCGAGAACATTGTATTCAAGATGAAAATGGAACATAAGATGACAATAATTAAAACTACATTTTTACATACTGGCCTGACATGGGCAATTTGATCTTTTCTTCTCAGTCGATGAAATTTGATCCTTGTATACAGTAGAATTAAAGCAGCCAAAAAACTTACTTCATTTAGCAATAACAAGAACTATACTATTTTATTTGCTGATCAATATATCAGTCAAATCTTTATTCAATTTTGTTACAAGTTGGGGACATACACAAACTAATGCAACAAAAACTAGATCAAGGAAAAACAAAGAGGAACGGAAGAAAAAAACTATATGGCAGTACTTAGGAAAGAAGTAGGACTGGGAGGTACTGGGATGTCCACCGTTCCTTCCAGCATCAATACAACTTTCTTCATTGAAGGGCGGAGCGATGGTTCATCTTGGATGCACCACAGGCCTACTTTAACCACTCTCTCCAGTTTTCGCTTGTCAACCTGCTCATCACCCACAAGTTTACCTATCTCACCAGCATCGAAACAATCATAAATCCATTCTTCAAGAACGGCTTCAGCCTCTGGAAGGCTCCAATCCACACTCCTCCGGCAACATACGATCTCAAACAACACAATTCCAAAGCTGTAAACATCTGCTTTAACTGTCACAGGGAGTCTACGATGCCACTCAGGTGCAACATAACCCTTCGTTCCTCTGATCCCAGTAAAGGTCCTAGTCTGGTCTGGCTTCAGGAGTTTTGCCAATCCAAAGTCGGAAATTTTTGCACGCCTGTACTCATCCATGAGTATGTTTTGAGGTTTGATGTCACAGTGGATGATCTGCGTTTCACACTCTTCGTGCAGATACAGAATGCCTCTGGCAATGTCCAGAGCAAGTCTGATTCTTTCATCCCAAGTCGGCCGATTTTCAGGCACAAAGAGTATATCTGCAAGTGACCCATTGCTCATGTATTCATACACCAGAAGCCTCTTAGGCCCATCAAGGCAGTAACCAAGAAGCCGGACAAGATTCCGGTGATGGGTTTTCCCAATCACTTTCATCTCAGTCTGAAATTCCCTTTCCCCTTCTGCTAACACTTTCTCGAGTCTCTTCACAGCCACCAATTTCTGACTTGCCAACATAGTACCTTTATAGACCTTCCCAAAAGATCCACTTCCCAACTCTTCCTTGAAACCATCTGTTACTTGCTCTAGTTCTGCATATGTGAATGCTCTCATAGCAACATCCTCACCCAATTCAACATTCCCCTTATCGGAGATCTTCCTATATGCCCACACATGATTGCTGTAGTATGCAAGGACTCCAGAAATCACCAAAACAACGACTGCCAAAGCAATAAGCAAAATACTGATGATCAGAATGTCCAATCTTAGCTCTTTCTTGGTTTCTTTAGGCTTGTCAACTGGGACTCCATCGATGATGGGTTTAGATGTTCCCATCTTGATGAAAGCAATTGTTGATTCAGTCGACAAGCTTCTTCCATATCTCAGAGGAAGCCTCTGCTTTCTGCACTCTGTGCCGGTGTATAGTGCAGCCTCACAGTTACAATCCTCCAAACAGGCTTTTTCACAATCTTCTTCGGTTGCCACTGATAATAACACCAAGTATGGATTATTTTCCCACCAGGTGTTCCGTAATTGCTGCATCGGGTACTCAATATTCGCTTCCTTGTCTTTGCAACTTGGTGCTGTGAAATTCCTCTCGCAGCCTGAACTCCACTCGTCTGTATCAACAAAATCGAATCCTGGAAGACATGTACAAACAGCTTCCTCATCCACTAAAACACAAAAGCCATTAAGGCCACATAGACCTTTAGGGTCACACTTATCATTGGAGGATTGCCATAGAACTGACCAGTTGCCTTTCTGATCCGAGCTATGTGAATAAAGCCGGAAGATACCATCCACATCAATTCTCATCAGATAGATCATTCCTTCTTTAGGATATCCTCCTGTTGTTAGGTTCTTTAGGATGGAACTTGAGTTTAGCAAGTAGAGATAACCATCATCATCAAGATTCAGGGTCACGTTGTTTCCTGCTCCAGCCGTGCCAGACGCCCAGTAAGAGTAAGTGGCTGTGTTCGGTGTATCAACCGGGTACTGCACAAGGTGCCCATCACCTTGCATCGCTAGACGAAATATCCCCTTGGAGTCGTCAGTAATCGAAGCACTGGAGAACAGTTGTGCCCCGTTTGAGAGGCGTTGACCGGGCAAAAGTGTGTTGGTTGGGATATCAAAACTCTCCCATATGATCTGTTGATCGGAGTTATAGAACACAAAATTGCCAGAATCAAGCATGGAAGCCGAAGAAGCTGCTGGGTCAAGGTTAACTATATCTATCTCTTGGTCTGTCTGCAATAGTAATCTTCTTCCATCGCTAGACAAGAGCAAAGTGGCATTGCTGGGCACTACCCGCTGGGGGCTGTCTCTATTGGCTGTCCAGACCACAGTCCTTTCAGAAACTCCAGCCAGAAATATGCCAACAGCATAGCCATTGGCTTGCTTGTAGAAGCCGAAGGCGTATAGACCGGAGCGAGATAGCCAATAGGAGTTGTTGCCGGTGGGTGTTAGTGAAGAACCTACGCTTATATTGGAATGTCTTTGTTGAGCTGATGTTGTATGAAAAGCAGAGAGAAGAAGAAAGAAAAAGATAGCAATTATTACCATCTTCTCTTTTCTGCTACCGCTTCTTCTGTGTGAGATCTCCTCTGCAGCTAACCGTAGGTAACTTACTGTTTTTATACTACGAGTATAATATATCTTCCAACTGCTTGCATAGTGCAATGTGAGGAAGACTCTCTCTTGCAGTTGAATTCTGAGTCTCTTTCTAGGTATAAATTAATTATGATCTCAGAATTCAACTCATACGATTTGCACAGTTTAGAAAATTTCTGCTTAGATCAACTAAGAAATACATATTTAAACATTATAATAAATGAAAGACAAATTATAAAATTCAGTCGTGTCTATTCAGGCCACTAACCTCTAATGTATTAAAAATGATTAGTCGAATCTAAATAATATTTTCAAAACTGACTATCAATCTCACAACAACGTATTTAATATTGGTCGGGTCTAAACATGTGTTTTGACAAGTTAAACTTCTGGAACACGGTTCGTGTATCTCACAGTTGGAAGAATTAAAACCAGTGGTCCCGCCCCACCGAGTGTGGTGGACGCGGTTCACATATTGAAAGTTTAGACTATTTCAATTTGGATAAAATGCAAAAATAAAAAAGAAAAATAAAATAAAACCCAAGTAGTCAAATGACATTATCATTGCATTGTCTGATCTCCGTGATTGATTGAAGGGCAAGGGTCATAGGCTCATACCACTTTGAACAGCCAAAGCTAAAATGAAAGTGATGACAACGCTAAAATGACTGTGAGAGCTAAAATGAGAAATTAATGTTCTAAAATTAAGGAAAAATTATTGTTACGTACTATTTATTTTTATTTTTTTAGCAAAGGACAAATAAGTTTTAAATTTTTTTATTTTAAGAATCAATAAATCTTACTTTTTTTTATTCAAAGACAAGTTCTTAAAAATTTTCTTTAAATTTTTTTTTTTAAGACTAATAAGTCTTACTTTTTTCATTAAAAGACATATAAATTCTAAAAAAAATTCTTTAAGACCAATAAATCCTACTTCTTATTTTTTTTTCTCCATTTAATTCCTAAATCATAACATATTTCATTTACACCATAAATAAATATAAGTAAAATTTTATAATTATATATTTATCCAAGAATTGATATATAATCTATTTTTTTTAATATATTCCTTAAAGTTTTAATTAGTTACTTAATAATATTGAATTATAAATTTGAATAATAATTAATTTAATTTAAATTCAATTCAAAAAACTCATGCACAATAGATGATTTTAGTACCAAAAAAATTAATTATTCTATAAAAAATTAATAACACGTATTTTTTTACCTTCTTGTTCAAATTTTATGTCTACTTTTATAAGGATAATTTGAGTAGAAATTTTATATCTAATATTACAAATAGTATATATAATTTATTAAGAGTATAAATTGAAAATTTAGTTATTTAGGACTTAAATAGAAAAAAAATATTCAAAAGTTGACTTATTGGTGCTAAAAGAAATGATTTAGGACTTATTTGCCTTTAAATGTAAGACTTGTTGGTCCTAAAAATGAAATTAGGACTTACTTGTTTTTTAATGAAAAAAGTAAAACTTATTAGTCCTAAAAAAAGTTTTAAAACTTATTTGTCTTTCAAAAAAAAAAAAGTAAAACTTACAGCAATTTTCTCTAAAATTAATTATATCAGGTGAATTTAGATCGTGCATACACATGGTGAATTTTATCTCCCATGTACAATAAGTAAAGTTTAAATTTATCAAATATATTTACACCAAGTGTATTGTAAACGTACACCTCAAACAAACCATTTTACTTGAGTAAAATTGTTACATCTACTTTTCCATTTATTGAATGTCTCACCATATGCACATATCACATGCCAATGAAAAATTTTTGATCCAACTATTCTGCCGTCCAACTGTCATTTTTCATTTGAAACCTATGAAGCACGGATACTTCTCCGGAAGCACCGTGGCCTTATCGGATACGTATCCGATACGGATGTGGCTAGGATACGGCCAGACACGTATTGGATACTCCGGGGAAGTATCCGTTTTTTTTTAAATAATTTTTTTATTTTCGGATACAGCTGGATATGGCAAGGATACTGTAGGATACGTGGTGGATACTGTAGGATACGTGGTGGATACTTCTCGGATACGTTTGAATTTTTTCTTCTTCTTCTTTTTTTTTTTTTTGTAAAGATGGTAGCCATATTGTAATATTAAAATTTAAAAAACTTAGTTAAAATGTGGGGCTTAATTTGTAATAAATCAAAAGATCTTTAATGTTGAAAAATAAAGATCTTTTAAGTTAAAACTTAATTTGTGTTCTATTAAATTTTTTGTATAATATATATATATATATATTTGCCGTATCCCGCCGTACCCGTATCCTATTTTTTTGAGATTTGCCGTATCGCCATATCCGTATCATGTCATATCCGTATCTCATATCCGTGTCTGTGCTTCATAGTTTGAAACTAATTCAAATAACTCCAAACCAATTTAAAGACCCTCAAGCTAGGCCTCAACTACTACCACAATTGTAGCCTTCCATTTCTAGCCAGACAACCCAAACATGGCTTTAGATTTGAGAAGCTTAATCTTACGTAGTGGAACTCACTAATTTCCTTCTTCCTCAAATCTCCTTAATAAATGCCAAAAATTAGTTATATCCTTATCTATATACTTTGATCACCTATTCGATAATTCTCAGATATTTCAAAACACATTTTTTATAAGTTTTGAACATTAAATTATAATTTTTCCAATAATAATATCATAATATAATTGTTAAGAAAAGTTTAAAATTTATTTTTTTAAAAAAAGTATTAATATATATATCATGATTTAGTATTAAATTTATCCATATAAATTATGTAACATGACTCTTAGCTCTTATTTTGTTTGTTAGTTTATAAAGAAGTGTTAATAACAATATATATAACATAAAATCAATTTTTTGTATATATAAAAATATAATTTATTATTTTTATATTGTCATATTATACCGTACCTGTATTTTATTTTTTTTGAAATTTATTGTATCGTAGTAGCCTTGTCATATCAAATACTTATTAGAGTGAAACTTACTCATTTCCTTCTCTTCTTGAAATCTCCTTAAAAGCCAAAAATTAGTTATACTCTTAGTTACAAAGAAAATGCAATAAAAGAATAGGAAAACCTTTGCACAGCTCAATCTTCAAACCATCAAGATTTAAGCATATGGCCTCCAAAAATTTATAAACAATTTCAATTTGTCTTTTAGGTCTTATTTTTAGAATTCATACTTAAAGAAATGTTAAAGAAATTTCTATCTTTATTATTTTTAGATATGTTTTCCAAAATTCTAAGAAAATGTTACACAATAAATTTTTTAAAATTTATTTTCATATTACTTAGTTGGGCCTCCCAAGACAAAATTCTGGGTCCCTCTAACGTAACTGCTGCACTTATAATTGAGCCAACATGGGTCCCCCAAGAGTTTTTTACATTTTACTCTCAATTATACAATAGAATTGGATTATTCCCCTGTAAAGTGTGGTGCCACTTACAAACTACTTTTCAGTTGTTTCAACTTAGAAAGAACGGACACTTCGTCGAGGGTATTGTATTCGTGTCGGACACTCAGACATCGTATCAGACATTTCACGGACACGTGTCGGATACTTCGTACCCATGTCCTGACATTTTTCTTTTTAGAACATTCCTTGGATACTTCTCGGACACTTCTTGGACACTCTTCAAAAACGTATTGGACACTTCATAGCAGTGATATATATTCAAATATTTTGGATAGAAATTATATGATACTAAGTTATGATTAAAATCTAAGCTATATATAGAATACTAAATAAGTTTGGTTCTTTAATTTATTTTAATCTATTTGTCTATTTTTGTTTATAAGTTTGTTTGGTTTTTAATTGTTTAATGATGAATTGAAGTATTTATGTAATGTAATATTTTTTTATTGAATAATTAATATATATTAATATATTATATTATTATTTTATAACCGTATCATCGCCGTGTCCGTGTCCTATTTTTTAAAAAAATTTCGTATCGCCGTATCCGTGTCATGTCGTACCCTTGTCCCGTGTCCGTGTCCATGCTTCTAGGTTTCAACTTTGTAAAAATCTTACTCTGAAAAAAAATCAACTTTCTTTCAACATTTGAGCTTATTTTGAACTTTGAATATAATTTACAACCTATAAATACACAATGTACACTTGTATAAGCATGTATATGTTTATATATAATTGTATATAAAATTACATATGTAGAAACATTCCATAATCTCTAATCATATATTTTGTAGTTAATACACATGCACCAAGTTGTAAACTGTTTAGGAAGACCAAATCACAGCCACAAGCATGTGTGGTTGTCCACATTGGAAGAAAGACTTATTGCTTCACCTGTTCCTTGTTAGGGATATTATACATTATTTCATAATTTACACTTTTACAACTTTAATAAATTAAATTAAATTTACACGTTGAGATGAGAATAGAAAATTACATCCAATATAACAACTTTATCAATAATAAAAATAGGTGAAATGAATAAATAATAGACATCATAAAGAAACAATAAACATATAATGAAAATAGAGTAAAGAAAAATGTAACCTGATAACCATTACCAAAATAATAATAATAATAGAAGAACAAAAGAGAAACAAAAGTGAAGAATGACACAAAACAGAACCCAAAAATCTGCTGAAGAACTCAGCATATATAGGCAAAGCGCAAAGGTCCAAATTGACATAACCAACCAAATTAAATAGAATAAATTGGCTAACATAAAAAGACCCAATAAAATCAATATAAATAGGGCATTAAAAACTTATGCAATAAATAAGTTTTAAGAACCTCTCAAGTTTCCAACATTTGTTGTGAATTTAATGCAGTGTTCATTCGTGGCAGAACTGGTACTCCTCAACAACACTAATGTTGTGGGAATCGTGTTGTTGAATGATTCATCTTGTAGCAACAATCATAGTTTGCTGTCACTGCTACCAACGGTAATGCAGTGTAATGGAATTGAACTTATATGAGTGTAACGTAACCAAATTAGTTATTGTGGTTAATAATTTTTTTTTTTTTTGAGCTAACACACAAGGCCCAAAATGTGCTGATACACAATTTTGGACAACAAAAATCAATAAAAATGTATTTTCAGTGAATTTTGGTATTTTATTAAATTTTTGAACATCATTTAACTCAAGTTATGACTTAATTAATAAAAATAAGCTCAATTATGAAATAAATTAAAATAGATATCACATATAATATTTGAAAATTGCTACTTTAGGCCTATTGTTAGAGGGTCTTCTTTATCCCACATCGGATCTAAATGGAAAAGATAATGGATATAAATGGGCGAGTAGGAAACACTATTTAATAGTTTAGGCTTTTGGGTCATTGGTAAGCGTCCGATCAAGTTACAGTTGGTATCAGAGCTAGACCTAATTCTTGATCCGGTGTCATGCCTAGCGCCCACCTGGGTGGAGATCGAGTCTAGTGCCACGCTTAGCGCAAACCAGGGTGAAGTTCAGGTTCCAGTCGTTGGGTCCTTTCGTTGATAGGGGAACGGGGATTCCTTCCTCCTGCAACCTAAATTTCATTCAAACATACTGTTCCATTTTTATGCAGGTTGTCCTCTTTTTTTAGTCTTATTGCTCAAGTTCATACACATACTGTTGCATTTCTTATTAAACAAGAACTCATCCCTTTTCAGTATGCTCATTAATCTACTGTTCCACATATTAGATATAGGAAATTTGATCCTTTTTTCAGTTTTTTTTTTGTTCAGTAGTTGATGAAAATAATCATTTGTAAGTGCAAGAAAGTTGCTATGAATATAGATAATTTCACACTACACTTAAAAGAGAATTTTTGTTTTCTTCACCAAGAGAGATGCCTTCATTTAACTTCTGCCATTTCTTTTATAGTGTTTTTGGTTACATGAATTTTGCCTAAGATCTTTCCATGATTGACGGTTTACGTGATTTTCTCCTTGTTTTGGGCAATTGTTCGGCCCAAGTCTAGCCATAACTGTAACTGAGGCTTGATTACTGATTTTGTGTATTGATGGATCGTGTGGATCTATGCAAGTGACGTTAGGGGTGCACACGGTACAGTTCTTTACGATTCTTGGTTGAACCGGAACTAAAACTGTTCTCAACGATTCCTTAATTTTGGAACCGGAACCGTTGAGTTCGGTTCAGTTCCGGTTCTTTATGGTTCCGGTTCCTCAATGTTTCTTTGTCAATTTTTTTTTTTTAACATTGGCAAAATACACACTAATACTTGTACACCCCTAGTTATAACAATAGATTACAAGCTAGTATTTATTTATATATCTTATATTATATAAATATATAAAACATTAGAACTAAGAAGTTAAATGTATTTATCTATATATTATAAATTTTATAATTTATATATAAATACAACACTAAAATTTAGAAGTTATTAGTATTTATTTATATATTATATATTTTAAACTTTATATATTATATATTTATATAGAACTCTAGAACTTAGAAACTATTATTATTCATTTATATATTATATTATACTATATATATATATATATATATATATATATTCTAAAAGGTTCTGGTTCCTTGACTTGGAACCGGAACCGTAGTGAACGATTCGGTTCAATTCAGGTACGGTTCCTTACGATTCCGGTTCTAGTTTCACCAGTTCTTTGTGCACCTCTAGGTGGCGTGGTTGCCAGAGGGCCTATTCGCTGGAAGTTCCACGTGTCGCATCTTCATTAGTGATGATTTTTACTCCTTACACTTTTCCCCAAACATTGTTTTCAAATTTCAGTTATGGAATTCGAAAAGGGTTTTTTCTTCTTAATGGGTGGTGGTTCAGTTAGCACATTTCTCGAGTTTTAGACGCTATGCCCCTGGTGGCCGCCGTATTGTCAGGGCTCTTTTAAATGCCCAAACTCATTTTATAAGTTACTTATCATTTGCTCTACAGCACCGTTCTATACCGACGATTTCAGTTCACCTCTGATTTTCATTCTTCTTTGCTTCTCAAGGTCAGTACTTTTTTCTTCTTCTTCCATCCATCTCTAGGCATGGGTAGGGCGAAGATAGTAAAAATAATGGATGACTTTGGTCCCATGGAGGTTTATCAATCAGTCAATGAACTTCTGAATGAGAGTGAGAGTGGTTCTGATCCTATCAAAGCAAATCTGGCGAACCCTGCCGTCCTTCCTTCCTCGGGTCCAGTTGTTTCAGAAGCCGAGGTGTCTTCCAAACCTATTTCTAAGGATGTGGATTGTGATGATCTAGTTAGGGTTCCGGTGAGTCTTGGGAAGCTTAGGATAGACTGGGATGTTCCTGCCGATGTAACCCTTATCCTTTGGATTTCGATTTTCGGGTTGGAGAAGGATTGGGTGAAAACGATATGCTCTTTTCAGTGAAGCACTTTCCAGCATTTCATTTTCCCCTCCATCCCTTCTATCATATGATCCTTCATCAAATGAACCTTATCCCTCTCCAAGTAAACCCTAATTTTTTCATGCTCATTTCTAGTATCCTTGCTCTCAACCATACCCGAGGGTTAGAATTAGGGTTTGATGACCTTCTCATCTATTATCAAGTCTGTGCCACTGAAAACGAGATAAGTCATTTTCATTTTTATTCCCGATCGAGTAGAACGCGTCAGATCCTTAAAAAAATTGGTGGATTAGGTACTCCTTTGTTTGATTCTCTTCTTAAACTCCATTGCAATTGTGATATATGTAATACTCCGCTTCAACACATGGTATGATATTGTCCGCTTTGGGCCTGAGCCCGCACGGTTTTGCTCTTGGGTTTTACCCCAAAGGGCCTCATACCATTTGAAGAGAACATACTACATATAAGCACATCCCCTTTTCCACACCCAGGCGATGTGGGATTGAGCACCCTGTACTCTGTCAGTGTAGTAGCTCAGCCCAGTGTCTGTCTTCGCACCCGCCCACTCACACCCGTCCACAAGGGTTACTACATATATGCGACATTATACTTTCTAACCGCATTCGCTCTTATCTTGGTGAAGTTAGAGATCTTCTTCCCCGTTCGGAGCTCAAGGCTCGCTTGCAAACTCTCAAGGCTAAGGTGTGGAACGATCTTCCCTCATCATCTGCTCTGCTTGACTATGAGACGTTGAGAGCAATTTCTGACAATGCTTCAGAGGCGAAGATGAGTTTGCCGAAGACAACGCGTCCTAAAGGCAAGAAACAAACTGAGCTCTGTGCCCCACCAACCGATCAGGAAAGGGAGGCTGCTGCTTCACTGAGGAGAAAACTTGCTGAAGAGAAGGCTGTAAAGAGAAAACAACTGCATGAGGTGATCCAGATAGATGAGGTCACTTCTTCTCCTAAATCTCAAAAGACTTCCGTCTCAGCTTCAGCTTCTGCCTCAAGACCTCCAACGTTATATTGTTCCATTTTTATGCAGGTTGTCCTCTTTTTTTAGTCTTATTGCTCAAGTTCATACACATACTGTTGCATTTCTGATTAAACAAGAACACATCCCTTTTCAGTATGCTCATTAATCTACTGTTCCACAAATTAGATATTGGAAATTTGACCCTTTTTTTCAGTTTTTTTTTCCTTCAGTAGTTGATGAAAATAATCATTACATTCCAGTATTTTAAAAGGAGGCAAAAACGTAGATCATTTAGCTTTAACAGGAATAAATCTCTTGATGTAACAATTAGCTAGAGAACATTGTACTCAAGATGAAAATGAAACATAAGATGAGAAATTAATTGAAACTACATTTTTACATACCGGAGATGGGCAATTTGATCTTTTCTTTTTCTCTTTTTTCCTTCCCAGTTGATGAAATTTGATCCTTATATACAGTAGAATTAAAGCAGGCAAAAAACTTACTTCATTTAGCAATAACAGGAACTATACTATTTATTTTCTGATCAATATATCAGTCAAATCTTTATTCAAATTTATTACAAGTTCGGGTCATACACAAACTAATCTTAGCTCTTTTTTGGTCTCTTTAGGCTTGTCAAGTGGGATGTAATACCCCGCTCCAACACATGGTATGATATTGTCCGCTTTGGGCCATAGCCCGCACGGTTTTGCTATTGGGTTTACCCCAAAAGGCCTCATACCATTTGAAGAGAACATACTACATATAAGCACATCCCCTTTTCCACACCCAGGCGATGTGGGATTGAGCACCCTATACCCTGTCAGTGTGGTAGCTCAGCCCAGTGTCTGTCTTTGCACCCGCCCACTCACACCCGTCCACAAGGGTTACTACAATCCACCCCCCTACGAGGCCCGACGCCCTCGTCGGCACACTTACTTCCGGCTGGGTTCAGGCTCTGATACCAACTGTAATACCCCGCTCCAACACATGGTATGATATTGTCCGCTTTGGGCCTGAGCCCGCACGGTTTTGCTCTTGGGTTTACCCCAAAAGGCCTCATACCATTTGAAGAGAACATACTACATATAAGCACATCCCCTTTTCCACACCCAGGCGATGTGGGATTGAGCACCCTATACCCTGTCAGTGTGGTAGCTCAGCCCAGTGTCTGTCTTTGCACCCGCCCACTCACACCCGTCCACAAGGGTTACTACATGGGACTCCATTGATGATGGGTTTATAAGGTCCCACCTTGATGAAAGCAATTGTTGATTCACTCAGCAATCTTCTTCCATATCTCAGAGGAAGCCTCTGCTTTCTGCACTCTGTGCCGGTGTATAGTGCAGCCTCACAGTTACAATCCTCCAAACAGGCTTTTTCACAATCTTCTTCGGTTGCCACTGATAATAACACCAAGTATGGATTATTTTCCCACCAGGTGTTCCGTAATTGCTGCATCGGGTACTCAATATTCGCTTCCTTGTCTTTGCAACTTGTTGCTGTGAAATTCCTCTCGCAGCCTGAACTCCACTCGTCTGTATCAACAAAATCGAATCCTGGAAGACATGTACAAACAGCTTCCTCATCCACTAAAACACAAAAGCCATTAAGGCCACATAGACCTATTGGGTCACACTTATCATTGGAGGATTGCCATAGAACTGACCAGTTGCCTTTCTGATCCGAGCTATGTGAATAAAGCCGGAAGATACCATCCGCATCAATTCTCATCAGATAGATCATTCCTTCTTTAGGATATCCTCCTGTTGTTAGGTTCTTTAGGATGGAACTTGAGTTTAGCAAGTAGAGATAACCACCATCATCAAGATTCAGGGTCACGTTGTTTCCTGCTCCAGCCGTGTTAGACTCCCAGTAAACGTAAGGGGTTTCGTTCGGTGCATCAACCGGGAACTGCAAAAGGTGCCCATCACCTTGCATCGTTAGACGAAATATCCCCTTCGAGTCGTCAGTATTCGAAGCACTGGAGAACAGTTGTGCCCCGTTTGAGAGGCGTTGACCGGGCAAAAGTGTGTTGGTTGGGATATCAAAACTCTCCCATATGATCTGTTGATCGGAGTTATAGAACACAAAATTGCCAGAATCAAGCATGGAAGCCGAAGAAGCTGCTGGGTCAAGGTTAACTATATCTATCTCTTGGTCTGTCTGCAATAGTAATCTTCTTCCATCGCTAGACAAGAGCAAAGTGGCATTGCTGGGCACTACCCGCTGGGGGCTGTCTCTATTGGCTGTCCAGACCACAGTCCTTTCAGAAACTCCAGCCAGAAATATGCCAACAGCATAGCCATTGGCTTGCTTGTAGAAGCCGAAGGCGTATAGACCGGAGCGAGATAGCCAATAGGAGTTGAGCTGATGTTGTATGAAAAGCAGAGAGAAGAAGAAAGAAAAAGATAGCAATTACCATCTTCTCTTTTCTGCTAGCGCTTCTTCTGGAGTTCTCTCTCCACTACAGCTAATTATAGGTAACTTGCAGATGGTTTATACATACTATAATATGTATTTAGGAGTGTGTTCAACTCGTAAATGAATTCTTAGTCTGATCTAGTGGAATGAATGAAAAGTCTATGTAGACGAGTCATAGAGTTCTGTAATTTATTAATCTTCCAACTGCTTGGATAGTGCAATGTGAGGAAGACTCTCCATCTGTGTCTGTCTCTAATAATGTGAACCAAAGTCTTTCTACTTTTTTTTGGTAATGAGTCTCTTTCTAGGTATAAATTATGATCTCAGAATTCAACTCATACGATTTGCAGTGTAGAAAATTCCTATGATGAATTAAGTGCAGCATGTTTGAACATTCTACAATTAATTACTGAGATCAACTAAGAAATATTTAAACTTTAAGATAAATGAAAGACAAAAATTATAAAATTCACTCATGTCTATTTAGGCACTAACCTCTAATGTATTAAAAATTATTCTAAATAATACTTCCAAAAACTGACCATCAACATCACAACGTATTTAATATTGGTTGGGTCTAAACATATGTTTTGACAAGTTCAACTTGTGAAAAACGGTTCGTGTATCTCACGGTTGGAAGAAAAAAAATGTTAAAAATTAAACTTGATTAAATAAATTGTTATTATGCTTGTGGAATAGATGGTAATTAAAATGTTTTAGTGGTTATTATTGTGTTAATGGAAGACATCAAAGTTAAATTGTGTTAGTAGTGAAAGACATAGGAGTTAAATTGTATTAGTGGTTGTTATTGTGTTAGTAGAAGACATGGAAGTTAAGTTGTGTTACTAGTAAAAAATATAAAAATTAATGTTATGTTAGTGGGTGTAATGGCATATACATATAGATCTTACACCTCACATCTCTAATATCACTATGGTACCGTGCTCTAGTATCATGTTGTCACGCCCCGATTTTCGTCTCTCCGGAACAAAGGGTGAACAATGTTTTCACATCATTATCATCTCAAATCAACACCTTACACTTGCGGAAACTTAATTTCATGCATACATGTCTCTACGTATGTCCCAACACCAACCTCTAACTAAGGCTCACACATGGCCACACTTGCACAACACTAACTGTTGGTCACCATTTTCGCACAATCGAAATGTACATCTCGTATGATTGAAATATGCACTTTGATTAATCAAAATGTCATCTTCACACAATCGAATTGTTCGATTATGCAAAGTACTATCAAAGTACAATTGAAAATTTCCATCATTCGGAACCTTTACCACTCAAAATCCTGCAATATTTCGCTCATGCGAAACATGGGTTTCGCACAATCAAAATTTTTGATCATGCGAAATGTGGATTTCGCACGATCGAAATAGTTGCAGCAAAAATCCTGAAATTCTAGAAATGGCCATTTTCAAGCCAACTCCTCATTCCACAAAACTCATACACTCTCTATAGAATTCAAACATTTTAAATGATCCATACATCCCTCACATGATCCAAACACATACATCAAAACATTCCTCAAGAGTTGCAACTTTGCCACACATGAAACTACTCAATTCTAGAACTCAACTCCTGGTGTGACTGAAATTGAAAGCGAAACCTACACCATTGGATAGAGGATTCAAAAACATTCCATTTAAAATATAAAAAAAAATCACACTCAATTCTGATCTAAAACAAGGAAGTTATGCCCGATTAAAGTTTGGGCACAACAGGAAATTTCGATCATACGAAATTGCACTCTGCAGAATTTCCTGCAACTTCACATTTTGTCTATTTTGGGTCCAAATATCATTTTAACAACCTAGGACCATTCCCTCAACATTGAAATCATCTATACATGATATATCATCGCACGCATATCCCAAATCACACATGTAAATCATTATGATCTCATCATCCTCGTACATTTCTATCAATATCCATACAACAACTTCATTGGTTATACAAACAAGGTCCAAATGGATATACAAGTTACATATAACATGAATGTAACTATAACTCAACATAATCCACATACCATATGCCGGCATGGATAGCCAAATACATAGTCCATACATGATATCTCAAAATATCTCACAAATGCTCCTATGAATTTCAAGTGACAAATCAAGTCATTCCCGTCATTCATGTTTTACCTGCAAAATAGTTTGGGGGAGCGGGGTGAGCATACAATTATGCCCAGTAAGAATGATCCATCCGACTCTACCTTAACTCAGGTAGCCATGCATGAATGCATATGAAATCTCTATGTGGCTACATGACAAGTATCCATGATTTTCACCTTTAAAACATACAAGTTTTAAAAATCATGCGTGATGCTTCACATTTCAAAATATAACAATTTATATGAAGTCACAACTCACAAGTAAACTCACATCACGTATACCAAAAATCAATTCAACTGATGACTTCGCTTGTCACTATCCATAGTAAGGGTTTCTTCGAAACCACAAACTTTGCTTACGCTTTTTGGGCTACTAACCCGACAGAAGCGACACCCGCTTGGCCAAGTTTTGGGTATTGCACTATAGGACTTCGGGCCCTTCTTAATTCTCACACATGCCCCAAAAACGCGACTTTCTCACATAAGTTCACATTGCCACATAAAACACCAAATTCCAAGATTTTCACAAGTCTCACCAACTCAAGATTGTCACGATTATCACATATTGCATTTTATCACATAATGCACCACAATTCAAGATTCTCACAAGTCTCACCAAAGGCATAACCTATATCAAGTTTATGCATATAAACCTCAAGCTTGTCACAATGAAAATTACCCATTTCATAAAGTAGTAAAACCAATGCATTTTTAAGGAAAACTCATTTCATGCATTTTTTTTCTCAACTCATAGAATCAAAACTCACCCATTACTTAAATGAACACAATTCAAAGCATGCATTCATCATCATCACCAAGTCA
This sequence comes from Cornus controversa, assembly GCA_026545225.1. Classification (NCBI taxonomy): domain Eukaryota; kingdom Viridiplantae; phylum Streptophyta; class Magnoliopsida; order Cornales; family Cornaceae; genus Cornus; species Cornus controversa. Next base: position 108,995,044 of record CM048845.1, on the reverse strand, counting down.
TGCATACAACATATTTTCAATACATATATATATATGCACAAAATCCTAATCTCACAAAATGTCCAACATATCTTTCATGTCACAAGTAAAGGACCTATAGAATCAAAAAAAAAAAAAATTCATATCCCTACCTCAAGTCCTAAGCTTGGAAATCAAGTTCCAAAAATTCCAGCCTTTTTTACCTTGTCGAATGTAGACTTTGTTCGATCCAAAGTGTAGCCCTCACCGAGTGGAGCAATGTACTTGCCTTTGGCATTTCCCGATTCTTAGCCTAACACCTCCAAAATCTAGAAAGAAGGGAGAGAAATGAAATGAGAAATTTAGAGAGAGAGCGAGATCTGTAAAAATGAAATATTCCAGCCCTTTAGATATTCATCTCTCCACTTGGGGCACAAAATGACCAAAACACCCCCGAGTCACTTAACGTACCCTCCCGACCTCTGTTTTCAATTTTGAAAGTTCCTAGGGCCTCGAAATCACTTTCTTAACTCTCTAAATATTTTGTTTAGCTCATAACCAAAAATAAGATTTTCTTATAAATTTTTCAGATTCTCGGGCCCATCGAACCTTGTCCTGGGGTCCCATTGACCCTGTAAGTCAAATTTCTCTAAATATTTCAAAAACTCTTAAACAACTTTTTAAACATGTTTTCTACTTTTGAAACATCTATAGTATTATTTAAAACGCATTTGTGACGAAAATGATGAAAAATCTGAAAACTGGTCAAATTTGGTTCTAGTCTCTATAGTTCCAATAACAAAGAACCAGATGTTTTTGCTAAATATTCAAACCGATGTGGCTAAATGTTTGAAAGCTTATTTTAATGATTCAACATGGCTTTGGTACTTGAATTTTGGAAGACTAGAGTTGTTGGTCAAAAAGAAGATGGTAAAAGGATTGCCTTTCATTAGCAATCCAAATCAATTATGTGAAGGTTGTCTCGTTGGAAATCAATCAAGAAAGAGTTTTTCTAAGGAATCTACCATAAGATCAACGACACCACTACAACTTGTTCACTCGGATGTTTGTGGTCCAATTACTCCATCATCATATGGTAATAGTAATTATTTTTTGTTATTCATTGATATTGATTTTAGCTGAAAAAGTTAGGTGTATTTTCTTTTAAAAAAAATTAGAGATGTATGGAGTTTTTAAAAAATTCAAGGCATTTGTAGAAAAACAAAGTGACTATGATATAAAGGCTCTTCAATCCGATAGAGGTGGTGAGTTCACATCAAATGATTCAAAAAATTTTGTGACGAAAATGGGATTCACCATCCTTTAATGGTTCCAAGATCGCCCTAACAAAATAGAGTCGCCAAAAGGAAGAATATAATTATTCTGAATATATATGGCTCAAAGCATGTTGAAAAACAAGGAAATGCCTAAAGAATTTTGGGCCGAAGCTGTTGATTGTGCGGTGTACTTGTCCAATTAATGTCCTACTAGAAGTGTGCAAACCACGACACCACAAGAAACATGGAGTGGAAGAAAGCCAAGTGTCTCTCATTTGTAGGTTTTTGGGAGCATTGCCCATGTACATGTGCCAGATGAAAGGCAGCCCAAATTAGACAACAAACGTGAGAAATTTGTGTTCATTGGCTATGATTCAAGATCTAAAGGCTACAAGTTGTACAATCCAAGTAATGGGAAGATCATCATTAGTAGAGATGTTAAATTCAAAGAGATTTTCTTCCAATCTTTGAAAGGAGCAAGTAAATGAAGACATGGAGTAGCCCATTTCTCCACCAACATCACCTCCACCATCAACTCGTGAACAATCAATTCCATCATCATCAAGTTCAAGTGACACACCACCACTTCACATGAGGAGTCTTCGGGATATATATGATGACACAAAAGAGGTAACAAATAGATTTAGTGATTTAACATTTTTTTGTCTCCTTACAGATTGTGAACCCGTAGGATTTGAAGAGGCAGCACAAGAAAAAAAAATAGAAAAATACTATGGAAGAAGAAATTCAGTCCATAAAGAAGAATGACACATGGGAGCTTGCTACACTACCCGAAGAACAAAAGGCAATTGGTGTGAAATGAGTGTATAAAGCTAAGAAGAATGCAAATGGTGAAGTTGAAAGGTGCAAAGCAAGGTTGGTCGCCAAGGGGTACAACCAAAAGCCCAGCATTGACTATGATGAGGTATTTGCACCCGTAGCCCATTTGAAAATTATAAGATTGATAATTTCTTTGGCAACCCAAAATAATTGAAGAATCCACCAAACGGATGTGAAATTGGCTTTCTTGAATGGTTTTCTCGAAGAAGAGGTTTATGTTCATCAACCCAAGGGGTATGTTGTACAAAGGCAAGAAGACAAAGTCTTGAAGTTAAAAAAGGCTTTATATAGCTAAATCACCAAGGGCGTGGAATAAATGTATTGACAAATATTTTCAAGACAAAAAAATTTCAAAATGTCCATATGAACATGCTATTTACACTAAAATTAGTGAGAATGGAGATATATTTTTTGTTTACTTGTATGTGGATGATTTGATCTTCACATGAAGTAATCCAAAAATGTTTGAAGATTCTAAGAAAGTTATGGGTCATGAGTTTGAGATGACAGAAATTGGCATCATGTCTTATTATCTTGGCATTGGGGTCAAGCAAATGAAGGATGATATATTCATTCATCAAGAGGGCTATGCTAAGAAAATTCTCAAAATATTCAAGATAAAGGATTGTAAATTGGTGAACACCCCCATTGAAGTAATTAGAATCAAGTTATCATGAGATGAAGATGGAAAGACGGTAGATCCAACATTTTCAAAAATCTTGTTAGAAGCTTGAGATACTTAACTTGCACAAGGCTGGACATACTCTTTGCAGCTGGGCTTGTTAGTTGATTTATGAAAAAACCCACCATGACTTATTTCAAGGTGGCTAAGAGGATTCTTCGTTACATTAAAGGTACACTCAATTTTGGGTTGTTCTATTCATTTTTGAATGATTTCAAGCTTGTGGGTTATTGTGATAGCGATTGGGCCGAAGATTTGGATGAAAGAAAAAGTACTTCCGGTTATGTTTTCTTCATGAAAAATATAGCTTTCACATGGTGTTCAAAGAAGCAACCCATTGTCACACTCTAAACTTGATAAGAGAAATATGTTGCAGCCACTTCATGTGTTTGTCAAGTAATTTGGTTGAGGAATTTGTTGAAGGAATTACATATTTCACAAGAAGAGTCAACGGAGATCTCTGTGGACAACAAATCGGCAATTGCATTGGCGAAGAATTCGGTATTTCATAATCAAAGCAAGCATATTGACATAAGATTTCATTTCATTAGAGAATGCATAACCAAGAAGGAAGTGGAGCTCAAGTTTATGAAGTCATAAGACCAAGTTGCAGATATTTTCACCAAACCCCTCAAGTTTGGAGATTTTCACAAGTTAAGGATCGGAGTTTGCTTGGAGTGGAGAAATCAAGTTTAAGGGGGGGTGTTAGAAATTAAACTTGATTAAATAAATTGTTATTATGTTAGTAGAACACATGGTAGTTAAGCTATGTTAGTGGTTGTTATTGTGTTAGTGAAAGATATGGAAGTTAAGTTATGTTAGTAGTGGAAGACATGGAAGTTAAGTTGTGTTATTGGTTGTTATTGTGTTAGTGGAAGACATAAAAGTTAAGTTGTGTTAGTAGTGGAAGACATGGGAGTTAATGTTATGTTAGTGGGTGTAATGGCATATACATATAGGTCTTACATATTTGTTTTGAAACCTTTATAATGTTATGTTTTCTACCAAAAAAAAATGAGAAATAAAGTATCTTCCTAGTGTTTCTCCTTTCATTTTCTCTTCCAATTTTATTGTTGTGTGTGTGTAATTAGCCACTATTTTCCAACAAACCTGTGGCTAGGCTTCAACTACCACCATAATTGTAGCCTTCCATTTCCAGCTAAACAGCCTAAACATGGCTTTAGATTTAAGAATCTGAATCTTACAAGTTACCAACCTTTTTAATATAAATAAAGAAAGTTACCAATTGTATTAGAATTCTTTTTTATTGGTAAACGAAAATTTATATCTAACTCTATTATATTATATACTATTTTCTTCTCTCTCTGCATACACACATGTACAATTTTTTTAATTTTTTGTTGATTTGGGCGTATTTTTCTCATGACCTAGGGTTCGGATTAGTCTTTTTATAATTCAAGTTAGGTTTTTCTCTCTCTCTACATACATAAAAATCAGATTTGTTTTTCTCTCTCTCTACATATATAATGTCTGAATATGAGTTTATATGGTGATAAATTTATATGAATTTTATTGTCAGCAAAGTTCATGTACACACTATCTGAATATGAATTTATATGATCAATTTATCTCTCAAACTCCTAAATTAACTATTATCAATTTTCTTTGGAAGCATGTTGATCGATTCTAGGGTTTTTGAGATCTCTCAAATCAGGTTTTCTCTCTCTACATATACACACATGCATGTATGATTTTTTTGAGTTTTGGTTGTTTTTGGTGTATTTGTCTCATTATAGTGTATGAGTGATATCCTTACACAATGTCTGAATATGAAATTATATGAATTTTATTGTCTATAAAGTTCATGTATACACAGTCTAAATATGAATTTATATGATAAATTTATCTCTTAAACTCTTAAATTAACTATAGTCAATTCTCTTTTGAAACTTGTTGATCGATTCTAGGATTTTTGAGATCCCTCAAATCAGGCTTTCTCTCTCCCTCTCTACATATATACACATTTATATATGGTTTTTCTAATTTTTTTGTTGATTTGGGTGCATTTTTCTCATTACTGTTCATCTCTTTGATATCTTACACAGTGTCTGAATATGAATTTATATGATATAAATTTATCTATCTGGTGATAAATTTTTATGAATTTTATTGTCTGCAAGCACAACCAACTACTAATACTTTCTCATTTAGACAAAAAAAGAGAGAAACTTCATAAAAATAAAACCTTATATTGAGTTTTTTTAATCTGTTCCTGGAGAAAGTGTTTGATTCAATTTATGTTTGATTTAGAATAATGTTTAGTTTTTTTTATCTAACGTAGATAATCTATAACGTTTAATGTAATGTTTTTTATTCAATTGACTGACGTTTGTGGTCCTAAAACACTAAAATTTGGAAAACTATTGTATTATCAATCATGCATACATAACATATCACAAACTGAACTTCCTTTGTCTTCTATAAAAAAAATTATAGATCAAATTTACTCTTATGAGATAGCTTGTTCCTTATTACATTTTATGTATGAGAAAAGTTATAATGAAGTACTTATTTAAAAAAAAAAAGAAAAAAAGAAGAAGAAGTTTTAATGAGGCGTATTCATATCAATGTTTAAGCTTATATTGTGATAAAAAGTCGATATGCTAAACTAACTTGCCTAAAAAAAATAAAGAAAAAAAAAGGTCCCAAAAAATAACTCTATTAATAAAAGCTTTAGTGCGCAAAATGAATAAGTAGTTATAACTATTTTTCATAATATTATATCAATAGTTTTTTTAAATAAGTTTTTCATATGTGAACTTAATACTTTATAGGTTTTACCTTGTATCTTTTAATATATGATTTACAACTGTGTATAAATATGAATTTGAATATTTATCTGTAGGTACAAAAAATTATTTTAGTTAATTCTTACTAAATAACTTGATGCACACACCCAATAAAAACACTATATTTTTTAGAGAGAAAATTTTCAGAGGAGGATTCGAGGATCCCTTTCATTCATATCTCTTTGAATATCTATAAAAGTTAGAATTAGAATTCTTTTAGGACTCTAATTCCCTTATTTATAGCTAACTTTACTCTTAAGGATTTGGATTCCTTTTGAGTTTGAAGTTGCATTTGGGCTAGGCTTTTTAGGCCTTTAAATGAGGTGACTTGGCCCTTCATTATCCTCGACTCAGCCTTTTGGCCCTTCTGCTGATACTTGGACTCAAACTGACTTGGGCCCGGTCCGTTCATGTATCAGTTCAGTCCATTGAACCGAGTGAGAATTTTGCCCCTACACATTACCCCAATTCTCTTCAGTTATCAATCTCGTCATAATAAAGGAAATTCGTATAGACTTTGTGATGATTTGGGTGCCTGCACCAAGGTTATTCATTTAATGCTGAAGACCTTTAGATTCCCCCTCCATCCCATTTATAGCTTTATTCTTTTTAAACTAAAGCTTGCACCGCTTCAATTAAACCCTAATTTTTTTTGCATCCTTTCTTGTCTACTTTCTTTAAATCGTGTGCATAATCTTGACTTGCACTTGAACGATCTTCTATTCTATTATTCTCTTCATCAAGTAAGATCAGAGGATAACCGCTACCATCTGTTTCCTACTAATAAGGACAGAAAAATCTACTATGACACTCCCACTTCTGAAAATTTATGGAAGGAGAAACTAGTTTTGGTGAAGGGGGCTTGGAATGTTAGGGTGGCCCAAAAGTTTCCTATCCCCCTTGCCTTCGGTGATGCTGCGATCCCCTTATTTAAGTTTTTTGGCAAGTGCCCTTGTAGGCATTTTAGGATTTGCATCTCTATTTCCAGATTTGCTTATCTTCTCTCTTTTCTTTTACTCAGTTATGCTTTTTGTTGTTTTACAGTTGAACGAGTTAAATTTTTGAAGGAGAAAGTTTGAAAGATCCACCTTTCTGCGTGAAAATACTTGTCTCGTCGCAAGCTTCAGGTCATTGCTTGTGATGCTTCTGTTGTATCTTCCCCTCTGTATCCTGCTTTAGACTTTGAGATAGAGATGCTGGAGCTTAAGATGAGGAGGGGATCTTCCAATTCTAGCCTTGCTAAGGCCAAAAATATTGAGGGGAGGAAAGACAAATCTGTTACCCCCTCTCCTTTTTTAGAAGAGGGTTTCCTCTAGTACTGCTCCTGTGCCCAAGCGCTAGAAGCTGTTGGCGAATGCCATGAAGGGTCAGAGTTTGTTTGCTCTGACTCTGCCTGGTTCTGCTGATAGCTTAATTGATAAGCTATTCATTGGCTCTTCTGAACTATGGACCCCAAACTTGAAGAAGTTTGATAGTTCTTCCTTGACGGTGGGGGACTGTGCTGCCCTTGACCATGAAGTGATGGGGGCTTTTGCCTAGGGGATCTAGCATCCCAGAGATGATCTCCACCAGCAAGGAGCTAATAGGGATGAACTTCTTGCCAATGCTCCTCTTCATGTCATGGAGGTTTGTCTTATTTTATTCTCTGTTTACTTATATTTTTTGATGCTTTTAGCTTTTAATTTTGTTTGCTTTATGCAGTGTAGGGTGCGTAGATGACCATCTCCCTTTGTAAGGCTCTGGATGTTAAACGTCTGAACGGACGGAAAGCTGAAAGCCTTGAGGGAAAGGTGAAGCGCTAACCAAGTCCTTTGCTGAAAAGTAAAAGGCATTTGGTTACTTTGAGCGAATGGCTCTGGAGGCTGAGGAGAGAGCTGCTGAACTTGAGGCCATACTGCAGATTTGCAAGGCTGGACGACTTAAAATGCACTAGCAATTTTTGAAAATCCTAGCTTTGAAGATGGCTTTCGTTATGGCTTCGAACAAAGAGGTAAGCCTGAAGCTGAACGGGACTAGGCTGACCCTGATGAGTTTGATGCTGATTAGGCTTTTGATTCATTCAAAAAATATGACATTCTTTTTCCTAGTGAAGCCGAACACAAGTTCGCGGACTTCTTCAAGAGTTCATGCTCAGCTCCTCGACTTTCTTCTTCGATGGTTGTTGCCCCAATTGACCCCTCTTTTTCTGATTAGATCACTCATGAGGTGCCTCCTCCAGCTAAACAGGTTACTCTGATCATTAATTCTTTTGATCAGGACTTCAACAAAGAGGATGGGGTGGCTCCCTAGGGTTGATCCTTTGTATTTCCCTCTTCTTGTGACCCTTAGAAAGAGCTTCTTCTTTTTTTCTTTTTTTTGGGGGTGAACTTGTGCCCTCCTTTTTGTAATGAACCTTTTTTTTTATTAAAACAAGTATTTTTCTCTGAAATCTTCAAACTTGTCTTCAGATACAAATCGATACTTATGTTTTTGATAATCGTTTGTACTGACAATCTGCCTTGGTCAGATGGTCTTGAATCCCTTCTTTGGAATGAAGCTTCTTTCCCAGTTATGCTGGTGATCAGCGTTCGGCACTTGATGCCCTTTTCTTTCTTCCAAGGAGTTTAGTAGGGGATAAGCTCAAGCGATCGACTTGTGATGACGGCTACATTTCCTGTAAATTATTTTTAATGGAGCAATGACCTCTTTTCAGTAGGTGATCGGTCGTTCAGACCTTACCTTTAATAAGCGATTGGTTGTTTAAGACCTTAGCTTTTATAAGCGGTTGGTTGTTTAAGACCTTAGTTTGACTTTGGGCCTATGGCTTCTTTTACTTGTAAGCGATCAGTCATTTAGACCTAAACTTCAATAAGTGATCGGTCATTTAAGACCTTAACTTGATTTAGGCCTATGGCTTCTTTTTAATAAGCGATCGGTCGTTTAAAACCTTAACTTAATTTGGGCCTATGACCTATTTTTAATAAATGATTGGTATTTCAGACCTTAGCTTCAATAAGCGATCGATCATTTAAGACCTTAACTTCAATAAGCGATCGATCGTTTAAGACCTTAGTTTGATTTGGGCATATAACTTTTTTTTAATAAGTGATCAGTCTTTCAAACCTTAGCTTCAATAAGTGGTCAGTCGTTTAAGACCTTAGCTTAATTTGGGCATATGGCCTCTTTTTAATAAGCGATCGATCTTTCAAACCTTAGCTTCAATAAGCGATCGATCGTTTAAGACCTTAACTTGATTTGGGCCTATGACATCTTTTTAATAAGCGATTGGTCTTTTGGACTCACTATCTCGGTCTGAAGCTAGTCGACCATGAATAACATTGATAACACAAACAGGAGCAGGGTTCAATTACTTATTTGCTTTCTGGTAGGGTTGGTTGAAGGGTTTGTCCTATTATTCCCAAACGACGTATTTCGACAAACTCCCCTTAGCGATCAGAGCCTCCACTTGTTACGTTAGGCTCCTGCACTCATTGGTGGTATGGTCGAAGTCATTGTAGAGGGAATAATGTTTGTTTTTATCTCTCTATTCTTGGGGTTGTCTAATAGCCTGAGGCGTGCGAAAGATTCCTTTGCTTTTATTTTCATAGTAAAGTTTCGCCAAAGATACCATTAGAGGGGTGATCTTTTCCTCAACTTTCTGCTTTTTTGTTGTTTCTGGCACAGACGGGGGAGTTGCCCGAGCAAGTTTGGCCTTAGCAACTTGGGTCTTTGTTTGCTATAATACAATGATCAAGGTCGATCGCTGTCTTCTGGCTGCCTCGTCCTTCTTTATCCTTAGATACTTCTGAGCTCAGAAGTTCAAGTCGCCCATATTTTTTTAGGCGCTTTTGACCAAGGATCGGTGGAAGCTTTCTTCTGGAGAGACTGTTATTTTGAAAGCTTTTACTGCTGCGGTCCGATCGCACCAATCTATCATAGACATCTCCAAGTTAAAGCGAGTTAGGAAAGATTTTAGCATCTTTCCTTTAGTCAACCTCATGGTAAACAATGAGGAGATTGTCCTTTTGCGCGTCTGGTTTCCAGCGTACTAGGCCACGAACAGTTCGCATAGCTTGTTGAAGTTCGGTACCAAATGAGGCGGCTGTTGTTTGAACTAGAGTAATGCAGGTCCGACTAGGCTGGATGGAAAGATTTTACATATAAACGCATCATTCTCGGCATCCAGCGTCATCTTCTGTTGATACTGGTAGATGTGTTCCATCAAATCTGTCTTTCCCTTGAAGATAATGAACGTTGGCAAGGTGAATCTTTTCGGCCTTTTGGTCCTGATTATATTATTAGTGAAGGAAGACTCAGTCAGCTTGGTAGTATCGAGCGCTCGGTTGGCTGGATAGCAAGACCAGTCGCCCTTCAGTTCATCGATCTCTCGCTGCATCTAGGCCCTCCACTCTAGGTAAAACTGCATGGGATCGATCTGATCTTCGCTGGGTAGACCCAGGTGAGGTTGCCTGCTAACAGGATGGTTATGGTGTGAAGCGCTCAATGAGCGATTACTTGATCCGGCCCCCTCATTCCGTTGCAGACGAAGGATTCTCACGCTTTCGACGCGCTCTACCCTTGCTTGAAAGTCGATGATCTATTGACGCATAACCTCATTCTGCTGGATTAATTGCTGAACATTTGGGCGTGCCAGCGAATCTTGGGCGTTTGGCTGTATGGGCGGTGCCCTCCTTTGATTCCTAGGGGGTCGGCCTAGATTTGCCACATCGTAAGTATTTCTCCTCGTATCTACCATGATTGTAAGCCTTTCAAGTTCTGAAAAACAATTGAACATTTTCCACAGACGGCGCCAAAGTGGAGGTACAAAAAATTGCTCTAGCTAATTCTTGCTAAATAACTTGATGCACACACCCAATAAAAACACTATATCTTTTACAGAGAAAAATTTCAAATGAGGATTCGAGGATCCCTTTTATTCATATCTCTTTGAATATTTATACAAGTTAGAATTAGAATTATTTTAGGACTCTAATTCTCTTATTTACAGCTAACTTTACTCGCAATGATTTGAATTCCTTTTGAGTTTGAAGTTGCATTTGGGCTGGGCTTTTTAAGCCCTTAAATGAGGTGACTTGGCCCTTCATTATTCTCTACCTAGCCCTTTGGGCCTTCTGTTGATACTTGGGTTCAAACCGACTTGGGCCTGGTTCATTCGTGTATTAGTTCAGCCCATTAGACCGAGTGAGAATTTTGCTCCTACATTATCTAAAATTAGTATCTATATCATAAATTATTTAGATTTGAAATTGTAACCCCTTAGGCATTAATCTTTACTCTTATAACCTTATTTTTTACTACTGAATATGCAAAAGGACAACACAATTGGCTTCATAAATATTTGAAATTTCAATTACTCAAACAAATTGCTTATAATTATATGTAAAAGGAAGTTTTGTTTATATATATTTTTTTGTACAAGAGATTTTAATTAAGACAGGTGCATCATAACGTACCTGTTCTATCAACTGAAAAATATAAAGAAAACAAAACACACATTGATAGAATTTTTTATTGTTGTTGTGAATTTGAAGTTTGAGAAATAATTAAACTACTTTTCTACCATATTTTAATATTATATTATTATGTTCTTTTAAATTATTTGTGTGTAGATAAATATGATTAATCACATTGTTCATGAGAATTTTTCCCAAACTTCTATTACCAAGCATATCTATGTGAATTTGAAGTTTACTATAATATTATTATGCGCCTTTAAGTTACTTATACGCAGATAAATAAATGAATAATCAAATTATAGTTTAGGCGAAATCATAATTTTTGTTGAATTATTTTTTACTTAATGAATATGTGTGTGTGTGTGTTTTTTTTTTTTTTCTGTTTCCAGCCAGATAAGTCATTTAAGCATTATAATGATTTTTCACTTATCATTGTGTCATTGAAATACTTATTTTAATATTGTTTTTAAGTGTTATGTTTAATTGTTTAACAATTTGCATAAAAATCACAAACTAAAAAAATTAATATAAAAATAACTTTGTTGTTTTTTTATATTTTTTATCCTGGCAGTTCAGTAGTATATTTGGGTAAATTATTAATTAATGTTGTAGTTATTGCAGATGCACCGAAGTTGTAATTAATCTGTTTAGAAAGACCAAATCACAGCCACAAGCTTTTACATGTGGTTGTCACTCTGCCTCTGAAGAAAGACTCATTGCTTGACCTGTACCACAAGCTTTTACATGTGATTGGAAGAAAGACTTATTGCTTGACCTGTAACTTTCTAGCTAGAACAATAATGCAATGTTCATTCGTTAAAGTAAATATGTCAACGAAGAAATTTCTGCCCACTGAATTGACAGTATTACGTAACGCGCTTGGGAAGAAAACACTGCCATAAATTTAGTATTTAAATTTAATTATGTTATCATTTTATTTAACTTTAATATTTAAAATTTTAATTGTAATTAAAATTTTAACATTGAGTTTAATAAGATAATAACGTGATTAAATTTGAAGGACAAAATTTAACTTTGTAGAATTCAGGAGAAAGATTTAACTGAAAATGATCCATTTCACAACCAATGATAAGCTTCTCCTTAGAACATAACAACATAGTGAAGATATATCAATTGATGTCAATTCACCATACACTGATTTCTTTGCCATACTCTGATTCTTTGCTCCCGTGCTCGGCTCTCTTTTTGCGCTATACAACAAGGATTTCTTTCTCATTTGTCAGAGTACTATTTCATAAACAGGGGATGGGTCTTTTTAAGTCAAAACAAGCTCGTCAAAACTGTCTTAAAAATATATCAGCTTGTCTATTTGGTCTTCTAACGATCCAAACGATTCTATAGTCATTGACAACATCGAAAAATTTCATCTCAAGATACAAAATGATGAGAATCTAGTTGCATATCCTGCGAATACCCGGGACATATCGATAGACGCTTATTAGACCTTGGAGAGCCACTTCAATCACCAGTTTCACCCTTATCGAAATAGTTACGGGAGAATTGCTACTCATCAGCAACAATTATACTTTGAGTGATTCATCTCTTGGTAACAATTATACTTTGCAATTGTGGTCGTGGCCTCCAACGCGGATGCGGTGAAATATAATTGGATTCGTATCAAATTAACGTAATAGAATTGGTTATCACTATCGTTAATTTTTTCGACCTTGCACGTAAGGCCAAAAATGCACCGATACACTTTTTTTTTGAATTTTTAGTTATTTTATTGAATTTTTGAAGACTATTTAACACAAGTTATGATCTACTTATGAATTATAAACCATTGTTGTTATTCAATAGGCTTCTAATAATATATTTTTATAAAATTAATCAATAAAAATAAGCTCAATTACAAAAATAAATAAAGATAGATATCATACCTAACATGAGAGAACTAAATCTGAGAAAATTAAAATAAAATTTAAAAATATATAATTTTGTCTATATATAAAATAAATTTGTTTACCCATAATGGCAACAATAATGACTAAACGAAGAAGTTGCAAATTACATTATTTTATTTTAAAGCATTTTACATGCAACCGTGATATTGTTGGTTTTTTTTTTTTTTTTTGTAGCAGCTAATAACCATATCCATTAATTAACGTATAGGGTATGGAATTTGAAAATTAAATAAATAAATAATGCGCCAAACAAAGTTTGGCTGGAAACTTGAATTTAAGTTTTGAAATATATGTAATGAATATTATTTGACTTTTTTAACCATCATTTACTCAAAGTTTAAGATGTGCTTGTTATAGAGTATATGAAACTGAATTATTTTTATCAGTAAGTTCAACACGTGAAGTAACATTTGCTCTAATACATGTTAGTTCCCATCCACTCTGAAAATTTAAATCGTTAAATATGGTAGTACAACTTAATTTGTGTCAAAGAGAGGTCAAATTTGAAGTTTTCAAACTCATGTGAAGCGAAGAAAAACTTAGTTGCTCCTATTATATCTTGTATCGGAATAAAGACAACTTTAGGTGTAGTGTACAACGATACCGTAATTATTTCGGTGCACGATACAACGAGAGCAATCAAAATTTTTTCTATAAAGTGGACACAATCTCCACTTGGACATACAATCTGTTTATGTTATATTGGGTTAAACTTCTACCAAAGAAAAAAAAGAAAATGAATCACTTCAAAGTTTTATATATTATATTAAAAATAAAAAATGAAATGAATTTTTTTTTTTTGAGGAAATATACAATATTATAGGAACACTTCATAAATTTTCTTTATTCTAAAAAATCATAATTTAGAAAATTCTAAAATGTTATATATATACATATATATATATATATATATATTTTAAGAAATTTTAGGGTACTCGAAAATAATTTTTCAAATTTTCATCATTATAATTCTACATAGTTTTGATTATAAAACTAAAAGATATTAAAGCAATTCCCTCGAAAATAAAAAAGAAAAAGAAGAGAAAAACTAATTTGCTAATGTAAAGTGAACCAATTAAAGGACCCTTAGGTTTGTTTCTTCATAATCTATGTAAACTGGGGCTGGGCTATACCAGACATGGAAAAAGTCCAAAGCCAAGCCCATATAAAAGCATTTGGCGGGAAATTCATTTGGTATTTTAAACAAATCAGAAATACAAAACCGCCTGAAAAACAGTAAAGAGACCCTCAAAAACCCTCCCAATTCCCAAATTAACACAACCAAAACCCTAGATCTGATCTATCTTCTTCATAGCTAAAAATGGCAAAAGACGATGCTCAGCTAAAGGCCGCGAAGCGCGCGTACCGGAATGCCGCGGAAGAGGGCAACCGGCGGGAAGAGGCAAGGTGGGCGAATGTGATAGGTGACATTCTGAAGAACAGAGGAGAGTACGTCGAGGCCCTGAAATGGCTCCGAATCGATTATGATGTCTCTGTCAGACACCTTCCGGAGAAGCACCTCCTTCCGACCTGTCAATCTCTTGGGGAAATCCATCTCCGACTCGAGCACTTTAAAGATGCCCTGATTTATCAGGTACTGTGTCCAATTGTTAATTGTAGGTAAAGAAAATAAAATTGAAGTTTGAGTTGTGTTGATTTTAAGAGAAAAAAATGTAAAATTCAATTCAATTAGGACTCAAAACTGTGATTTCTTTTGTTTTACTGCATATTTTAGCAACCCAATAGAGAATTAGTTGTGATTTTGAGGTACCCATTTGAAGTTTCATTGGAAATTTTATTTTATTTTTAGTTTAGTTTCTTTTGGTTTGCGTTAATTGAACCCTGGTATGAAAATTTGATAGATAGGCCTTTGAACTTTTCTCCAGAACCCCGAAATAGGTGTAACTGGTACATCTTATACATGACTCTTAAATTGTTAATATTAGGTTCATAAACATGACTTTTGGTAAAAGTGTGTGGAAAGTAGAAAACCCATTTACAAGGTGATCGTTTGAGTATTCTTTGAACTTCCACTATTGTACCGTTGTTTGCCTTGAATTAGATGGTAAAATTACTTTTTATACGTTTGTGAACAATCCGAACTTAAAAAAACTGAGCCGTTGTATGGTGACACACTTGCACACATTTCTTTCCTTCTTTTTTTTGGTAGGCATACTTTTCTCACATTCTACTTTGGACAAAATTTTCTAATGCTCATTAGATTCATCTTTATATTTCTTCTTGCAACAATTGTTTTTTAAAGGATGTTAAAAATTGTTTGGCTTCATTTAACTTTAGTCCTAGTACATATACCACTTTCTTCAAGTTTTTAGTTTCTGCATTTTCAAAATTTATTTTCTTAATCCTTTTCCTCAACCTTTTTTTGCCAGAAAAAGCATTTAGAGCTTGCTGTGGACACCGATGACCTTGTTGAGCAACAAAGAGCCAGCACCCAACTTGGTCGAACTTACCATGAAATGTTTCTAAGATCTGATGATGCTCATTACTCGGTCCGAAATGCCAAAAAGTATTTCAAATCAGCCATGAAACTTGCTCAGTCTCTCAAAGAAAACCCACCATCTAATAGAACTTCTTCTCTCAAGGAATACATTGATGCCCATAATAACATTGGGATGCTCGAAATGGATCTTGATAACTTAGAAGCAGCTGAGGAAATTCTTACCAAAGGATTGGAGATTTGTGATGAAGAAGAGGTATTTGAAGATGATGATTCGCGTAGTAGACTTCATCATAACCTTGGAAATGTCTTCATGGAGCAGAGAAAGTGGGATAAAGCTCTAGAGCACATTAAGAAGGACATCATGATTTGTAAGAATATTGGCCATTGCCAAGGAGAGGCAAAGGGATACATCAACCTTGGCGAATTGCATTACAGGGTTCAGAAATATGATGAAGCCATTCGTTGCTATCACAAGGCACTTGACATGGCAAAATCAATGGAAGATGAGGATGCTTTGGCTACTCAAATTGAACAGAATATTGAAATTGTAAGAGAAGCAATCAAGGTATTGGATGAGTTAAAGAAAGAAGAGCAGAATCTGAAGAAACTTGCAAGAAATATGGCCATGGCTAGAGGTACACCAGGTGAAAGGAAGCGTCTGCTGCAGCAAAATGCATCACTTGATCGTCTCATTGAGAAATCAAGCATGATCTTTGCATGGATGAAAGTACATTTTCTATGCCATAACACTTTCTTTGCTTTTAATCTGCCAAGTTGCTGAGTATCTTATCAATATAAACTTCTTAAATACTTAATACTTACTGAAAGAAAATTTCATGACTCTTTAATTGATTGAGTTTTTTTTTGGTCTGAGTGCATGTCATTGGATTTAATTCATTTTATGGTACATCTGGATTGCAAAAGGAAGGGGGGGGGGAGTGTAATCAGTAGAGGCTGGGCCGGCTGGCAATGACCATGGCCTTCCTGACATTTAGTACAAGTTATTCAACCCCCGCAATTTTGAGTGAATGAATCCCTCAAACTTAGATTACTCATTCCCATTTTAGAAAAAAAAAAAGTTCTGTAAATTGCATATGGCTAGATGACCAAAGCTCCTTAGACTTGTATAGTGGGCCTCTCTGTTCTCCATGTTCCCAATGCCATTCATATTCTCCAAACCAAATTAACAATGCACCCCCATTCACTCTCACTTACCCTAGTGTAGATATGATTTACTGCTTCAAAAATAGTTTGTCTGCTCTACATATAAACTTAATGTTTGTCCAAATAAAATGCAAATCTAGTATCTTCTCAAAGAAAAATATAGAATGCGAAAGCTACATCAATAAGCTAATAGAAACCGTCTTAGCTGGATAGAAATAGTAAGCTTCTAATTTTAAACTCTGGACTCTTGATTTTTTTTGATAAACACAAATTTGCAAATGCACAGATACTCGTCCTTGATTGCAGTTTATATTTCAATATGTATTGTACGCATGCATTGTTATTTTCACATGTTTATGTTGTGAAACTTGTTTTCTTAATTATCTTTTCTCCCTTCTCCATGAAGAAAAATTGTGTTACATGGATCTAAGTGTGTTGAGTAGGGAAATCTTGATCTATACACAAAATCTTATAATGGTTAAAAAGTTTTAACTGCAAACCATTAGATTGATTCTTTTTTTCCCTCTAAATCACTCACAATGATGAACCAGGTACTGTGATAATCTGTTCTTTTACATTGTTTAAGAAATTGATTAGAATTGATGGTTGAAATAATTGAAGATGAATTACTGAAAGCTGAACATTTTAAATGTTGGATTCTGATCTTTGTGTGATGTTGCCATGAAAAAGAAGAGGGAGAAGTGATTTTAATTTGATAATAATGGAAGGCTTCACAGAACAGGAGCCAGTCCTTACACTGTTTATAGTAGCATTAGTTTAATATGCTATTATCTATTGGCCTGCGGAGAATTTTGTTTCACTATTTTGAGATTGCTGCCGAGTTGGAGTCTTAAATATATCTAGGGAGGGAATCTTGCTCATTTGAGATAATATTTTTCTTGAAGTAAAATTGTTTATTATAACACGTTGATATTGTGAATAAGAAGTATTATATTTTATGTGGCTAGTGTAGTTACTTTGGCAGCCACTTTTTGCAAATAATGCCAAAGGTTAGGTTTGTTGCCAGTGTACCCCTCCCAGCAACCTCAATTAATAGGACCACAATGGGTAATTAACCTTCAGTACATGTCACATTGGCACTTGAAAATGTGTGAAGAACCCATGTCATTTCTGACACAATGCTAATATGAATTTGTTGTAATAAAGGGAGGAACAAGTCCCTAATTTACTAGAATTTCCATAGATTCCATCTTTATGAGTCCCTTTTTCACATGGGCATTGTAAAAAGAGTTAACACTTAAGTAGGAAATCCTATGTTATGTAAAAGCAGCTCCTTACCCTATGGTGTAAAAGAAGAAAAAATGAAATTTTAGCAATTCAACCATGCCCCATGCCCTAAGGGTTGAGGGTTACGCTAATCCAACATGAAGACACATGTCCACATCCAACATTTGTACCTAGTCTACATAATATATTTCTACTGCCTACAAAGATATATAACATAATTACTTTGTCTGATACATGTATGAAGCATTTGGCAGTACATTAATGACATGGATCAATGTTGCTTTTCTCCTATGTTTTCACGGTTTAAAGTTGCATCATTCCATATTTTGAAATTTTTCAGCACCATGAATTTGCCAAAAGGAAGAAGAGAATAGCGAGTGAACTTTGTGATAAAGAAAAGCTGAGTGATTCATTTCTAGTCATTGGAGAATCGTATCAAAAGCTCAGGAAATTCAACAAAGCCCTTAAATGGTATACTAAATGTTGGGAAACCTACAAATCAATCGGCAACTTGGAGGTAAGTCTAATCTGCGTCCTATTATCTACTAAGATATTATATTCTATATTTCTTTGTTTTTAATGGAAGAAGTAATATAAATCTAATATTTGATATATTTATGAAAATCAAGGTCTGCTGATGGCATTGCAATCAGAGTACTCAGTTTAAACTGCTTGAAACTATGAGATGACATTGCTCAAATGTTGCTTTTACACCATAATTACGTGTTGCTGCCTTGTTCATGGATATTTATTCTTTATTTTTGTTCTTGCTGGTTTCTTATTTTGAAACGGTAGTGATTTCAGGGGCAAGCACTAGTGAAGATTAACATTGGAGATGTTTTGGATTCCGATGGTAACTGGGCAGGGGCTTTAGAGGCATTTCAAGAGGGTTACAGGCAATTATCTCCTTCCTTGGAAATTTGTACTCTTTCTTATTGGTGTTGCTCATGTGAAATTTAGAAAATATTGTGGTCCTTTTGGAAGGAAGAATGCCTTTTAAATGCCACTAGAGTTCAGTATGAAATGTACTTGGTAATCTTTTGAGTACATCATTCACAGGGTTATCTTGATGTGACTTCAAGGGTTATCTTCATCTTTAGATTTACATTCTCAATCATTTTGTACTCTCTCTCTCTCTCTCTCTCTTTTCTTTTTCCCTAAGAGGAGCCTTAAAAATAGTGCAATTAGCATGTTCTAATATTCTTTTTTTGCTGCTATTCTTGCAATTATGAATCCTGAGATTCTATCTTGAACAAAATCACTTCTGGTATTTCATAGGAAATAGTAAACAGCCCTAAGGTAATGTCGAATGCCATTTTGGTTGCTGCAAGGACTGCTTAAAGAATAAAAAATAACAAAATAGATGAATAAAGCAAAGAGCTCCTTGCAACATGTTCTTGATATAATTTGTAGAAATTATTCTAGTGGTGACTAGAAGCTTCCTTCATTTGAATCATTTGTGCTGCGCAATGCTCCATTGTTAACAAATAATTGCTTCCACTGTCATGTTGATCTGTACCCATGTTATTCTGTGTTGCAGGATTGCTGTTAAAGCGAACCTTCCTTCTGTGCAGCTATCTGCACTAGAGAATATGCACTACAGCCATATGATAAGATTTGACAATGTTGAAGAAGCCAGGTAAATTTGATTATTTGAGGTGCTTTACCCTTGGGAAAGTTTATAAACTTAAGTCACCAAGATGCGGGATTTCTTTGTGGAAATTGAAGAAGTTGCAAAGTAAAATATTAGTTTGAATTTTGCAACATTTTCCCTTTGTGTTGGACTCTGTTCACTATAGAAGTGGTTTTAATTTAAGTAAAATTCTTTCTTAACTTTTGAAGTATACGTTCTCTTGTTGGTGAAATAATGTAGGAGGTTGCAATTGTTGATTGACAAATTAAAGCAATCAAAGTCTAGAGAGGTTGAAGCACAAACTATGGCGGGAGATTGCTGCTCTGAAACAAATACTGAAGGGGATGATCAATTATCAAATAGTATTTCAGAAGTGAGCTGTTCGCCAATGAAAAGTAAATCTAATTCTACTAAAGCAAAATCAGGAGCCAGTTTAGAAGAGTTAAAGGATGATGCGCCTTTGATATCACTTCTTTGTTCTCATAGAAATTCATCCAAACTTAAAACTTCTCAAGTAGAAAGACCCATTGCTTATGGCAATCCTACAGAGGCTTCATCCAAAAGCATGTCCATTTCTTTTGGCAGTCAGCAAACAGTAGGTCGTAAACGTGTCCGTGTAATCCTTTCGGATGATGAAGGTGAAATACAAGATGAGGCAGAGGGTTTGATAGGAAGACTTCCTAAATGTCCAGCAGAATATGTTGCCACTTCTGATGAATGTGAGCTTTGAAATTAAGTATTTAAGCCTAGCACTTGTTTTATTTACAAAACTGAGCACTGAGATAGTTATTTGCTTGATTGCAGTTAAGATTAGAAATGATCTGTCTGGCATTGCTTGTGGAATCAAGGTATACAATCTTTGGAACAATCTCCAATTGGGTTGTTCTTGTGGTGAGGTTGGTGGCTAAGTGCGTGATTTTTTTGGTTTGGCAGGATGTCTCACCAGTGGCCTCCAAATGTGCCATCAGTGCTTCCACTCCAGTTAATCTTGAAGAAAGCACTTGTTCCTACAAATCCAGTAGTCCTAAAATTGCTGGTCAAAATGTCAAATCTTCAAGCAACAATGAAGTTGTTAATACTTCAAATTTTGAATTAAATGGCTCGAACGGTGGAAATGATGCCTCTGAAAACCTGGTAGATAAATACACTTATGGTGGTCTAGTTTTCATGGTTTGGATGATGAATGTGTGTTAATTAATTATGATAATTTGCATCCAAATAAGTATTTGTATTCATTACTAACAATTAAATTATAAATATTCTTAAGCTCCTTTGATTGGCACCAAACAGCATCAATAAGGGTCATTTGCTATCACTTCAATCAATGGTTTTGAGGTACTTTAGGCTTGATTTTGATTCAAAGAACTGCACTGGGTTAGTTACCTTATGTTTTGAGGGTGAATGTCGCAGACCAAGATACGTTCTGTTCGTCATGATTTGTAATGTATAGATATCATTGTTATGCATGATTATCTTGCCATTGACATTTTTTGTGATACATCATTACATCTACTGTTCTTAGGTTACATTATGTTATTATTAATATTTTTTATCATTATTTTCTTCTTCATATTTGGTTGGTAACCGTTCATATTTCTGATAATTGCAGCAACATATAAAATTCAAAATTGATGGAGATCTTATACATGTGAAGCTTGCCTCGTGTATGGCTGGCGATAAACTGAGTATAGAAGGCTTGAAGGTTGAAGTGGCATGCGTATACTATTTACAACTGCCTATAGAGAAGAGATCAAGGGGTGGGCACTAATTTTCAGGTTTTGAGGTTTTTATGTTTCTGTTTGCTAGTTTTTTTTTTTTAAATCTTTGCATTGACTATGAGATTAGCGAATTGGAGATTCACATAGTTAAAATTGATAAGGCATCTATATTTTTAGACAAAATTAGCCTCATTTGTTAAGATTTTGAGCAATGCCTTGTACAGTTTGGGTTCTGATTCATTGCTTCAAGTATGGTGCTGCCATAATGATTCAGGCGGAGACATGCTTATACCAACAGCCAAGGAAAAGGAAATCACATAAAAATTTTCCTTCATATTGTTATTATTTTCCATTCTGAAAGAAGTTTTATGGATTCTTGAAAATCTGTGAATCACTCATGTTAGACATGATATGGAGATAGAAAATATCTTACATGCTTTTTATTAGAAATGAAAATTTGGCCTGTCAAGCTGTTGTGAGAATGTGGATTCAAAGTCACTTTGTGCAAATAATGTCAAAAGTGAGGTTTGTGCTCAGACCACCCTTCCTAGCACCCTCGATTAAGTGGTACAACATTTGATAATGTCCTTGCTTATCATTGGACTTGTAACCAACAAGCATCTCCAGCAATGATAGGCTGGAATATATATTACAACTGTGTATGTATTCATGCGATACTTTCCTAATATGTTTCTCCGTTATATGGATACTTCAAACAAATCGAACATAATCTGTTACATATGCAATATTTCAAATCAGGGGACAGAGTACTCCCTCTGTCCCAAAATTCTTGTCCCCCTTGAGGATTCTAACTTTTTAAGGGAACATGCATGATCCCCTTTCGAACTTCCAGAACTACCCATTTGAAGTTTAAAATTTCACATTGTTAAAGTGGGAAAGTTTTCAAAAGTTATGGAAATTTTGAGAAAGATACAATCTTTCTACATTGACTTTTCCAATGGGACAACAAAAAATGGAATAAAGGACAAGATTTTGGGATGGATGAAGGATATTAAACACCGTGTCTACTTAATGTGTCCCCATTTCCTTGGATTTGAATTCAATTACTGGTTGAGGAATTCTCTTTTGATTTGGTTTTAAGTTACTATGATTATTTGGCACAAAATGCTCTGACAGCCATGATGCTCAATGTTCAAATTAAGATAATTTTGGTGTGGGGATGACTAAGATGGCTATCTTAGCCACAAGTGGTGAGCCGCCATACATACCATGCTTAACTTGCATTCATAGGCAAATCTACCAGTTTTGCTATCCATTCAGTAGATATAGCAAAATCGTATTAAAATGTGGCTAATGCATATTTCCATATGGTATGCTGCTGTTGATTCTTTCCAGAAAAATTGCTTGGCTGTTTTCATGCTTCATCAGTTTTATAACATTGTTGCACATTCATGTCTTTCACTAATTATATATACTCATGGAAAGCACTGGTGGTTGCTGACATTCATTGGCTTGTTTCATTAGGCTTGTTGCCCATTATTGGACATATGAAATGTGGTGAAAGAGCTCTCGACTCCCTGGGAGGAGTTGATACTCTTAAGGATCACTTATGGGAAAAAGGCTGGATAGAAGTTTCTGTGGATGGTGTGTACTCTTTACTGCTTCATTTTAAATTTCATCAGTCTTTTTGTTTTTGTTTTTTTGTGTTTTCCCTTTTCCCCCTTCAAATCTTGATTACTTCTTCAAGAATAACAATATGTGGTGCCTCATTCCAACTATATCAACCTTGCAACATGCTTCTTAGTTCATTAGAAGCTCAGTATTCTGTCTCATGCAACAGCCTAGTGATAATTTTTGACAGAAAGTTTATGCTAGAGGATGTGAGTTCATCAACCCCAGATGGGGTTGGGAACCAAATCACATTATTATCTTCAGGGCATATTACTATAGAAGAAAAACTTCCAGTTATATACTATTCACAAAGCAGAAATGGTACTCCAACTTATGGAATCTGTGGCCTTGTATAAAGCATTTTTTAAACAGAATTTTTCTAGTGTATTTGGCAAATGCTGGCTTTCTTTTTTTATTAATAGAATGACAACATTTTCCAAGATAAGGAGAATTCCCTTTTTGTAGTGGTTTGAGAAAGATTAATGTATTATTCTTGTCTAGTGGCTTACAGGGTTTGCTAGTATCAATTGAGTTGAAGATTTGTTTAATTTGTATTTGCAGTTGACAAGATTTCTCAAATGAAAAGACCTCTTTCAAGTTCGTTATTCACTGGTGTTGATTAATTACTAGAATAAGTCAAGCTGCTTGCTCCAGTGAATTTCATTTCCGAAAGCTTTTAGGAGATATGAGATAGTAGGAAACCCATGTTATTTGAGTCCATAGACTTGAATCGCTGTTCTATGCTGTTGAGTAGTGTGCTTAAATTATAGAGCACACTGAAGATCTCTAGACTGCATATTTACTTTATATAGGAGCAAAAACCTGCAGGCTCAGTGTGATAGTTTGGCTTTACTTTTTCTCCATTTTGATATTTTCTTATAAGTTTCTTCCTTCTTATGATGCATTCAATCTTTCTGGTTATCTTTTCAGGATGGGTGCAAAAGCCTTTGATGAAATTGTATATTGACTGCTGTAAGGAACTATCTGAGGCACCGGATCTGAAGTTGCTTAAAAAGTTATACAATTTAGAGGTAAGAATCGAAGATTTGCGTGTGTCTAGTGTTTCAAATACTTTTGTTATCTATTTTTTGACGTTTTCTGGGCAGGGTTGTTAGAGCCTACATAACCTCTCACAAATAGATATAATCTTATTTGGGAGTTAAGATGTTTTTATTTACTTGTCTTTTATTAATTATTTACCAGGTTTCAGAGGATGAAGTTGTTGTGTCTGAGTGTGAATTGCAAGATATATCAGTAACACCACTAGTGAATGCTTTGCATGCTCACAAGACAGTCGCCCTGTTAGACATTTCTCACAATTTGTTAGGTAATGATATTTGGTTTCTGACTCATTTTATTTTGATTCCCTTGCATTGGTTCTGAATCAAAAAGATAACCCAGTTATTCTTTTTTACATGTATCTTATCAGCTTTATTTAGTATTCTTGCATATCTCTAAAACACTGAGTTGCCCCATAATTTATTGGGTTGCATTAGTTATCCTCTTGTTTGCTATCTCCCAGGAAATAGAACAATGGAGAAACTTAAACAAGTTTTTACATCTTCGTGTCAAAGATATGGTGGTTTGGCTTTGGATTTGCACTGTAACCGCTTTGGTCCAACTGCTTTATTCCAGGTTTGTAACACTTAACTCACTTTCATATGCTCAGAGCATCTTGTTTGGACCCTGTTTACATATATCTTGGGAGAAACAAAGAAAAAAAAATCTTCGAGTCTATTTGCTTGAGCATAGATGGATAACTTCTTTCCAATAAAAATGTCCGTCTCTTTTAGGAACTGATCCTTCTTTATACATATATATACGCACGTGTATATATATGTCCTTGCTAGATTACAAGACCATTACAATACTTGGATATATCTAGATAAAGGCAATACTATCTCGAGTCAGGATTATTTGAATTTAAACCTGTGCTAGAATGTTAAATCATCTCCTATTTTATTTTCACATTCGCTACAACTAGACATTGCTTTTCTATCGGCTTCATAATATGTATTTTCCTGCCTTCCTAATAAACAGATTTGT
The DNA here is from genome assembly GCA_026545225.1 of Cornus controversa. Taxonomy (NCBI): domain Eukaryota; kingdom Viridiplantae; phylum Streptophyta; class Magnoliopsida; order Cornales; family Cornaceae; genus Cornus; species Cornus controversa. The sequence continues at coordinate 108,970,194 of CM048845.1, read as the reverse complement.
GAGTGCCCTGTTCTATTTGCTCGATTGGAAGTGCTTAATATCTCTGGGAACCGTTTGACTGATGCATGTGGATCTTACCTTTCAACTATTCTCGAAAATTGCAAAGGTAAACTCCTTTTCCTGTTGCTACATTTGATTTTTTGTTAGTTTCAGTATCCCTGCAAAAATGTGATTGATAATAAAACAATTTAACTCGGTCACCCCACCCCTCATTTGATGTATCATGTATCTGATATTGATTTAGTTTCATGCTACTAGTTGAGCTCAATTATTTTCGCTTATGGGTCTTGGCAGATATCTATTTTCGCTTATGGATCTTGGCAGATATCTATTTGTTTCTTCTGCTTACTGTTGCTCTTTGTTTTGTAGCCCTTTATAGCTTAAATATAGAGCGCTGTTCTATCACATCAAGAACAATTCATAAGATTGCCGATGCACTGGATGCTGGATCTCTACTTGCACAAATTTGTCTAGGTATACTCGTTAAATAAATTGATAATAGACAATATTCCTTATTTGTTGTCTGACGGTTTCTTGACCTCTTCAACAGGATATAACCACCCTATATCTGGAAATGCCATAATAAATCTACTAGCCAAGCTTGCTGGTTTAAAGAGGTCTATAGCAATTTTCAATTTTATTTATGATTTTCCTTTTGTTCGTTTAAATAAGATGCTTTCACTGGATAGACATAAAGTTTGCAAGTTTTGGTTGTGTAGATTTTCAGAACTAAATCTGAATGGTTTAAAGCTAAGCAAGCCTGCAGTCGATAGCCTTTGCCAACTTGTCAGAACCTCATGCTTGTCGGGATTGATGGTTGGGGGTACCAGCATTGGAACCGTAAGTGGTTGTTTTTAAAACCTATATCATCTCATTCATTAGTATTGTTGTAGCCTTTTTATTATTATTTTTTATACTGCTTATTTCAACTGTCATGTTTTTGTCAGGATGGAGCATTACAGTTAACCGACTCATTGCTCAGTGGGGATCAGGAGTTGGTGAAACTTGACCTGTCATGTTGTGGACTAACATCAGAATACGTTGGCAGACTCAATGCTGAAATTTCTTTAATTGGTGGTATTCTTGACTTGAACCTTGGAGGAAATCCCCTGATGGAAGAGGTTTGTTTCTGTGTTAATTAATTGGACTGATAAGGTACTTAAGATATTTGCTTAATACATTGATGTTGTGTGTTCTTCTGGTTGTTCTCTCAGTCAAGTGATTTTATATAATGCCAGAGTGCAAAGTGAATAATATAAATCTCGATTCACTAAGTCTATCATGAGTGAGCTCTCACCGTGAGCTCGCAAACTTAATTATTAGACAGAGAGGCCGTGACATGCTTCTTGATCTGGTTGTGTAAAGCTCAAAGGGAGAGTGCATAGCTTTTTCCTTCTTGATATATGCCCCTTTAGATGCTATACTCTAATAATCAAACAAGTTCTTATTCGTTCAACTCATGAAGGTGCTGCTTATAGTCTTCAAGTTTCACTCGTCATTAATATTCATCTTGATTATATGAAGACTTCTCGTTCTGAGATCTAACTAAGTTCTTCTTTGATACTTTAATTATTATTATTTTTTAATTTGCTTAATAAAGTGGACCTGGCATGAACACAGGGTGGCATTGGATTGGCATCACTACTCATGAATCCCCAGTGTTGTTTAAAAGTTTTGGTACTAAGCAAGTGCTGCCTTGGGCTTGTTGGAGTTCTTCGGATACTACAAGCATTATCAGATAATAGCTCTCTAGAAGAGCTCTATCTTACCGGAAATACCAAACTGGACAAAGATCCTACTTCACAATATGACTTAACAGCTAAAGAGAGCTTAAACACCCTGGTGACAAAGCTCTATTCTTCTGAATCTTCATTAAAGGTATCTGTATCTGAGGAAGTTGAGGCTGCTGCTCAACAAGGAATATGTGGTGTTAACACGGAATGCAATCAGCTAGAAGTTGCTGACAGTGAAGACGAGCCAAGGTTAGAGCCTGCCTTAGCTGGTTTTGATGACAGTTGCACAAGCTCATGTCAAAGGAATCCTTCAAATTTGGAGTTCCAATTTATTCAAGAGCTTTCATCTGCCATTGGCATGGCAAAGCAGTTGCAAATGCTGGACCTCAGTGATAACGGTTTCTCAACACAAATTGCAGAAAAATTATCTACTGCTTGGTCATCAAGTTCAAGAGCTGGTATAGCTCAGGTGCACATTCATGAGCAGACAATCCACTTGTCAGTGCAGGGAAACAAGTGCTGCGGAGTGAAACCCTGCTGCCGAAGGAATTGAGCTTGTAGTTATTGGAATTCTTCATTTATCTTTCTAATAAATTATAACAAACAACTTTGCAGCAGATGACCATGCCCTATGTCCTATCATATGCAACTACTGTGTTATACTAATGTGAGTGAGTGCTTTAGGTAAATCTTTTTGGGTTATGGACTTTATTTTTGTATGTACAACTATTACCTGCTTGCAATGTCTGAACAATAACATAATCAGCACTAGGCTTGTAATTAACATTACAATTTTATGGTTTATATGAGATAACATTCAGTGATTACATATTCTAGTTTCTTTTTAATTGGAATGAATTATGCACATATTATAAATCCTCATTTTCCAAATTATGGTGTACATTTTTTAATAAGTTTTATACTAATAATAAAGTAATTGTGTTTATGGTATCAGTAGTACAAGATTGCTTTTGAATTTTGAACAGAGATGCTATAAACAAGCAAAACTGTAAGTAAGATGTGTAGAGATAGCAAGAGCTCATCTGATCAGTGAACAGGTTACAGTGAAGTGTTTTTTTTGTTTAGTATGTTTGCTAACTTTGCTCTTGTTCAGAGGCCCATATTCTATCAGTGGTCAACTGAACAACAACCCTGAGATTCTGAATCTCTTACCTTTCTACATGTGGTTGAAACTTCACCTGTAGGGAATAGGGATATGAATAGTCATTGTTAGAATAATTGTTAGAGGATGGTGACAAATTCTGAGATTGAAAATTATTCATTGTCAGATCAATTTATAATTTGATATTAAAAGAAAATTATTGTTTTCAAAAGCTGTGAGTATATATTTATGAGAATTTAAACTATTGAGTAAGAAAAACAACGAAAATCATTCTAGATGTTAATTATTCGGGATTCATTAGTTTGATAAAATCATCAAAAATAAATTCAAGTTTTCTAAACTATCAAAGAAATTTGTTACTATTTATTAGAAAGGATACGAGCTAAGAAGCACGGATACTGACGCGAGACATAGACATGATATGATACGAATATGCAGACAAATAGGGATGACAATTTGACACACCCCATCACGCCGCGTTTAAATCGGTTATGGAGAACCGTTTATTTAAATGAGGTTAGGAAGTGAAAACTCGGCCGGTTTTGCAGTGGAGAAGGGGAAAGGTCGCCCCGCCCCGTTTATATTATATATTTATCATATTACCCTTATATATATATATATATATATAATTACCTTTATATAATTACATATATAATCCTTTACTTGTTCAAATCTTATTGGAGGTATAAATGTAAATTATCATGAACCTTATCATATAAGAATATAAAGACTAAAAAAGAGTATAATTACAAAAGTCTAAAAAAAAACGATCCAACTCGTTTATTAAATGGGGGTGGGGCGGGTATAGGGGAAGCTTTGCTAAACGGGGATAGAGACTGGGTTTGGATCCCCTACCCCAAATCCGTCCCATTGCCATCCCTACCGACAAGTAAAATTCTCACGGCTACTATAAATATAAATTTTCATTTATATATCCATTGACGGAGACAATCATAGAACTTTAATTAATTTATAAATTCTATACTAGAGTTACATTAGTTGGAAGATGTCTCTATTGAATATAAAAAATAATATGTTATATTATCTATGATATTTGTATCCTATCTTGTTATTATATTTGTTTCTTTAGAGGTTGAAATTTAATATATAATATGAAGCGTGTATAATTTATTGATCGAGTATCTATAATGCATTGATCAATTATTCAAGATGTGTCAGTCAAGTGTTCGAAATAATATATTTTTTTTGAAATAATAAATACGACCATAAAATATCAAACACGTATCTAAAAGTATTTATAAAATATCATCCAACACACGATATCAAACACAAATACAACACCTTTGCAGAAATGTCCCACCTACTTGGGATACAAGTCTTTAACAAACTAAGATGGGGATTTGGAGCCTTACATTCCACTTCACTACTAATAAAGGAACACAAGTTCAGTTCGTCTGAGTGGTTGTTATCTCATTTGTAGGATACAACATATATTAGTTGACTTGCATGTTTACTATTTGTTATATGTCATGATTTCATGACACACACACACATACATACATACATACATACATACATACATTTTACTTTTCCTTATCAATTTTCTTAATATTACTATTTTAAGATCTCTTCAGTCTTCAATCACCGCTCACCAAATATGATATCTAATGAATGTTTTTCTATATATTCTTACAGCAAACATGTGAAAAGATTCACTATTGCTTTTAGTACAAGGTAAATGTCTCTATTCATAGGGAATAAATGTACAGAAAAAAATAACTTTTACATTTCTAGTAAAGTAGTATTTTAATCATCTTGAAAGAAAAGGTAGATTAAGAATTTTGAATACACGCCTGTAAAATGAATTATTATACTCCACATTCTAAGTAATGATATATAATTATTTGATACATTTTATTAAATCATATGACCCTTCATTATTGCCATTTTCATAGGTGTATATACAATAGCTACTTGATTTGTGCAATGGATTGAGTATTTCACTATCCCCTGAAGTTACGGCTGTTATACATGAAAGGTAAGTTGTAACATTATCTTAGCATATGAAGCCAATAATTATTCCCATTATAAAAACAATGAATGCCTTCATTACTATCATTTTAATTATGATTAAAAAAAGGTCCAATTTTATTGAATGAATGACACTTCATTACTGCCATTTTCATTGCCCAAAACTTAATGTCTCATCCTCCATAAGCTAATAAACTATATGGTATTTCACTATTCTCTAAAGTTATCTAATGACATGAATGCTAAAGTTTTATCTAGGTTAATTACCCAAATACAGTTTTTGAGAAAAACTTTAATGCGCCGACAATATCTAAGTACAAATTTTTTTTTTTTCCAATGAGTCATATTAATACGTGTTAGCATTTAATCAGTCACTGATATAGGGTCGGATTGTTTCACTTTTCTGATAATAGTTTTCTGTTTTTTGAAAACTGTAAAAAAATCTGTTTGGTTGACAACTTCTGAAAATCAGTTTAAAAAAGTATGTTTTTAGATAGTTAACTGCCTTTTATAGTTTTCTGAAAACAATTTTTTGTTTTCTTGAGTTCTTGAAAATTGTTTGGATAAATTACTATAATCTCCCTTAAGATTTTGCTTAATTACCCTCGATTAAAGTTTTAAAAAATGGTGGTCAATCTTTCCTAAAATTTGGTTGATTTTACTCCAGGTACCCATGTCATTAATTGAGAGTCAACTCCATTAAAATCAATTAGCATAAAAAATTGAAATGTCAAAACTACTCTCGGTGGCGACAATGCTAGTGTGACATTGAAGGAGAAAATACGTATAATGCGTGTTAATTTTAGTCAAATGATTAGAAGTTGTGATTATTTTGCACAAAAGCATTATGACTTGAAGTACTTTTGTAATTGTATATTAGATGTGATTTTGTTTAACTTAGTATGATAAGGGTGTCAAAGTAATTTTGCAATAAATTTTAATTTGAAAATAATTAAACTAAATTTTAGAGAAAGTCAGAGTAATTTACCCAAATTATTTTTAGAGAATTGAACTGAACAGACTGGAGTTTTTGAGTGACAATTTTCAATTTTTTTTTATTTTAATTTATCATAAAACAAAAAAAATTACTTTTGAAAAATTGACGAAAGAAAAATAATTATTTGTTTTGAAGAGAAGAAAAACGTGTAACGATGAGTATCGAAAAGTTACATGATTAAAGAAACATAATTTCATGGGCTCATCTAATCCATATTTGGTGTCCATCTAGTGCATTGTCATCATTATATTTTAAAATCTTTATCTGATTGATTCTTTGTAACAAACCTTTTTTACTATATAATGGGGAGCAAATTGAGTAGTATTGCAGTGCCTTTCAGCCAATGAAGTTCCTACAAAATTTCAACAAGGAGGGCCCCTCTGAATTTTAAACCAGATTAAATGAAGAAATTAAGATTCTCACATGGTTTTCAAAATTAATATTTGACTTTTTCTATATATATATATATATTCTTGAGAGAATTAATTATATACTAGTTTGTTTATAGTTTCTCCACCGACAACCAAACAACCCCTTTACATTTCAAACAAGCAATCTTTAATGCAGAGAGCCCTAAATTTCAAAGGAAGGTGCCAATACATCCATATTCAATTTGTATGGAGACTTTTTGCACTGAATTTGACTATAACACATTGGATTATGTTCTCCTCTCCAAGCTAGCTAAAAACAAATCCCATTCTAATATTGACTTTTACCAAACTAATTTCAATACACAAAAGAAAATTACCATTTTAATATTGACTTTTACCAAACTAATATCAATACACAAAAGAAGTCCCATTTTAATATTGACTTTTACCAAACTAATATCAATTCACAAGATAGGTCAAGTTCTGTTGATATTATTATATTTCATAATCTTTCAACGTTTTCCCTCCATTGTTTGCTTTATATTTACTATTTATGTTCACAATTTTCAAAACGCGTTGACAACATTTACATATAATTTTTAACAACTTCTCCCTTCAAGAGGAAAGTGATGAATTTACTTCTACTAAAAAATAAAAAAATAAAAATTCAAGGATTTTTGAAATGTCATATGGATCACTTAAGTTCATTTTATATTAGGATAACAGTGTAAAGACATGGATACTCTCTTCTTTGCTTAAATTTCATTTTCAATAGCTTTGAAGTTGGCCTAAACTTTAACTTTTTTTTAAAAAAAATCTCTCTTCATTACAAACCTTGGATTCCCCCAGTGAGCCTAAGAAAAGGGTGGCTCCATATTAATAATTACTTTGAAGCTCTTTGCAATGTTACCACATCATGATACGTTGGATGAATGGAAAATCCAAAACTATAATTGGACAAATATATTTTCTTTAAAGAGTAGTGATATTTTAGCCGAAAACTTGAAACTAAAGGAGGACTCTGCAACGCACGCTCTCCATTTATTAGATACACTCAATTGAAACCAAAACAATCATTATTCTTCTTTAAAACATAGTCACCTTGCAATTGTAAGTGCAACAAGGCTTGTTTGCAATTAGCCATTATTGAAAATATGCTTATACACACACACATATATATATATGCCACATCACCTGATTTGTGAAAATGGAAAGATTATTATTTACTCCGGAAATTCTGTGTTTGGTGTTGCTCATCCCCCATTAATAGTACTTTTTAAAATTGGAACTTTTGATTTTGAAAACAGTTGTAAACTTCAAAACTGCTTGTGGAAAATGTATATTGAATGTGATCCATGTTATTTTTCTTTTCAACAATAAATTATAATTTAATGTTAGGAGGACTTCTAAATCGTCTTCATAATTTTCAAGGAGTCTGATGGTGTAACAAATTCGTTTTAAATGTTTAGGTCAACAACTAATAAAGAAGAACTACCTATGTACTTGGAATAAGAATAATTAATATAACGAAATAATGATACATTAATATTAATTAATAAACCAAGATGAATTGGCAGCCCATAACCATCAAGAGTCATGGCCCATGAAAATGGAATTATCAACGGACAGTTGATTGATTGAAATTATCAACGGACAAATTAAGCAAATGCACATATATATATATATATATATATATATATATATAACACATGAATTGAAATCATCTCACGATTCTCACCAGAAACTAATGACAACGAACAGTTGATTGATTGAAACTTGAAATTATCACCCACATGCGTGACATCATTGGATTACCAAAAGAATGATAAATATCTGTATCATGATCAATCCACCTTCAAATCAACTGTTTGTTTGTAGGAATTGATTTTATCTGCCCAGCAAAAGGATTGTTTTATAATGATCGAGACAAACATGCATACATACATACATACATATATCTATATTATATATCGTGGAATGAGATACCATTATGAAAGGAAAAAGAAAATAGAAAAATAGTTGATATACACAAATGATCAACTTTTGCATGTATATATATACTATATATCTACAAGTATTTCACCGAACAATCAAAAATACTACATAGAAATAAAAGATGACAATTGAAGCTTAACATTTGATTCATGCACACCCAAAATAATTTGGATTAAAACCAGTCCTCCTACATATATGAGTATATATGGAGGTTAAATACAACACATACCTAGTATAAGATAACCTAACACAAACTTTGCTATCAAACCCCAAAAATGAATAACCAAGAAGTACATCCATTTACAGTACTACCCAATTACAATCCTTTGTTTGTGTACGTATAAGAAGTAGTAAAAAGGACTCATATATATATATATATATATATATATACGTGTCACCTTCTGTTCAAAAAAAAAATATCAACTTGATGTCATGATCATATTCAAGGAGATCTCGAGCTTTGTAAGCCCATGCTGTTGTGTTTCCGTGAAGGACCGGAGGACGGTATGGGTATCCTTCTCGGCAAGGACTCCATGAAGTGGCCTTCAGAATTCTCGGACTTTGGCTTCAGTTTGAATACTTGGGTGCTTCTTGTGCCATGACAGTGCCCAACAATGAAAATGAACACCAAAACCAGCCACAGAAGTTGAATTAGAGGTCTTTCACAACGACCCATTTTGCAAAACTATGTAGACAGAGAGAGAGAGAGAGAGAGAGAACTTTTGGGCAGTTGGGTTTGTTAATTTGTTTCTGAGGGGTTTGTTGATGAGAAAATGGAAGGTGAGCAGCAAACATGGGCAATTGAATTCAGAATTATGTGCATGAGATTGAGCAGTTGGAAGTGTGTGTGTGTGTGTTCGTATGCTAGAGAGAGAGAGAGAGAGAGAGAGAGAGAGATAGAGATAGAGGGGGCTTAAAGAATTGAGATGGTTCTACAAGTAGTAGAAGCAAAAAGTTGAAAAGGTTGAGAAGTCTTTGTTTGAATGGGTCATTGAATGGCAAGTCTTATGGATTTAGAGGCTAAAGAGAGTGATATGACAGAGGAAAAGTAAAGGCCTCTCTCTCTTGTCAAATGCCAAGAAGAGAAAGAAAAGGAAGGAGGAAAAGATCGACAGAGAAAAAGGTAAAGGGAAAGGGTTACTCCTACTGGTTATGTCATCTCATCTCTCATGGTTAGGTGAGTTTTGGGTCCCACTTCATATCAATTCATAGCCAACTAAAGTTTGGGTTTAATTGGGACTATTCTTTAGACCCCCATAACTTGTCCCCTTGTACAGTTTTTTGATTTTCTTTGTATGTCTAATGTTCAATCGGTGGGGGTAAAAAGTAAAAACACGTTACTAGTATTGGGTAAAACGTACGCTTCATGACATTTATGGATCAATTTATGAATTAGTAAAGAACACTAATATATATAAATATATATATATATATATATGAAAACCCCTTTTGTAAATAAACACATCAACTATCTCAAAAATTGTTATTATAGAGTTTCTGTTAAATTGATAAAGTGTAAGTGTTATCTTTTAGAATTAAAATAAAAAAGGTTATTTTTTCGTTATGCAAAATCACAACCTACCCTATAATATTTGATTTTGCTTGTCATACAATTAAGCCCCCACAAGGACCACGTAATATTCTTTTCTCCAAACCAAATTTTCATTAAGATCTCATGTGTGACATACATGATTCATGGCTATATATATATGTATATATATATATATATATGTATGTATCTCTTTCTCTCTCTTTTTGAAAAATGGAATAGTAGCTACTGACACGGTGATGGAGATATGATGCAGTAAATGGAGTGGTTCGTATACTGAATTTGTAAAAGAAAAGGACGATATTTGTTTACTTACTGTTCGTGCAGAATGATCGCTTGTCTATTAATTGCTACATGTATATGTGTGTATATGTGTATGTCTATATATATATATGTGTGTGTGTGTGTGTGTGTGGAGAGAGAGAGAGAGAGAGAGATCAGATCATGCATGCATGTAAAGATAGGGATTCCATTGTTCAAGCATCAAGGTCATGTCTATAGTCCAAGGCCCCACATTTGTGGGGACAGTGAGAGGGACAGGAGAGGAGAGAGAGCCCCATTGTGCATGGTCATGTCCATAACCCAAGGACACCACATTTTGTAATAAAAGATGATGAGACTTTTTAGCTATTTTTGTAGCCTTTGGACTACATTAACAATCCTTAAACATACAGAAATATGAGTGGTTATTGTACAACAGTCAGTTGGGCTGGCTATGGAATTAGTCCATTCTTATTCTTAGTGTGGGCTTACAAGGCCCAATTATGGCCCAATAAACCCAGCCCGCAAGGTCAGAAATTTCAGAATTAACTTTTCCAATCTATAGGACAGTCAAATGGGATTATAACCCAACACCAATGTGAATGAGAATCATTTTTTCGATGAAAAATGATAATAAAGACCAAACAAACTGCCTAATGGAAATTAGGCTATTGTCTCATCATATAGAAAATTAACTTCTATATTTGGAGTCAATCTATAGCGTAGAAATGACAGAAGTGAATCTGTATTTCTTTCACAGCCATGGGGCCTCAACGTGTGAGCTCCACTGTTGTATAGCAAAACGACATCATTTCACGTACAGTAGAGATCACAGATCCCCTTCACACATGAAAGGATGCGGGTTCAAGAGTAGTCATTTAGACTTTTGACAATCGTGGTATTGATTCTTATAACACATCATGGTCCACCACCGAGCACATTCCCGATCTAGCATACACCTGGATATTTTTTTGAAACAACTCTAACGTGATCCGAACTCTCAACTTTCCATATGAGGTGACATTGAATTATTTACTTACATTTAAAGGGTCTAATATTCAATAACAACATGTACCTAATCAATAATCATGTTCATTTTAAATGAAGGGCCAGAAATGAAAATTGCCAATTATACATACATATCATAAAAAATTATCACATCCATCTTAAAGTATCTTATAAATTTTGGAGATTGAGAAAATATTACATAAATTAAGATCCCTTCAAGTTTCGTTTGATTTTGTAAGACTGAGTACCTTCGTATTTTAAATATTACAATTGAAATTCAAAGTACATAGACATAGTTCAAGTGATCAAATACTGTAAAAACTTGTAAATGTTTTTAAACCATGTCTTGTCCTAAAATAATAAAGGAAAAATTATTATCAAGTCTTACTTTTCGCATTAAAAGATAAATAAGTCCTATTTTTGAAGGTTTTTCTCATTTAAGATCTAAATTATTCAATCTTTCATTTATACCCTTGCTAAATAGAAGCAAAATTTTGTAATTATAAATTGAAAATTTGATATATAATATTTTATATATATATTCCTTTAATTTTAGTTAATTAATGAATGTTGGATTATGGGTTTAAATAATAATTAATTTAATTTAAATTCCATTAAAAAAACTCGTGCAGAATTCATGACGACTTAAATATTATATAAAAAAATTCAATAAAATGTTTTCTTTTTTTTAAAAAAATAAATATCTTATTTTGTAAGTTATAACTTATAATTGAAAGTTTGAGTCTAAGTTTTATATTTAGTTTAGCAAAGGTATAAATGAAAGATTTAGTTTTTAAGAACTTAAATGAAAAAATTTTCAAAAATATGACTTATTGATCTTAAAGGGAATTTAAAGATGTATTTCTTTTAATGGTCAAGAAAAGTCGGATTTAGTGATAATTTTTTAATAAAAAAATTGAGTTTGTATAGGTATTTTAGACACCACTATTGAAATAGCTTTTTCAACTATATTTTCTTCTACGTTAATAAGGCATTCGTATTCAACAATTTTCGAATGAATTGATGTGAAAGAACATCAATTCTTGAATGAAATGATGTGAGAGAGCGCAAAATATATATTTCTATTTTCAAAAGGTAGTATAACAATACCTAATTTCTTAGTCTTGAAGTCAAAGTTGTTGCTTCAAACACAAATATTGAGTTTGAGACTATAAGCAATGTGGTATTCTACAAAAAATTGGAAGTGTTTGGAAAAGTCAACCACAGTTAGGTCCCTGTCTTTGAAATTTTGTTGAATCACATCACAGTATCACACTGGTCTAGGTAGTTGTAGTTGGTACCTAAAGAGCCATTTTACATGTAATTTAAACACTGTTGGGTATACGTGAGATACATTTAGTAATTATTTGTTGCGTATATATTATATAACTGCATAAAACAGAGTGAAAAAGCGTATGATTAAAACGGGTTTTCATTATTATGAATCATAATAGTAATAATAGTAGTAGCAATGGATATGAAAATTACATATTAATGGAGGATTCTGCTACGCAATGATCACTTAAATAGAAATAAAATATTTACATTTTCGCCTTGTGGGTTGGTTATGAATTACATTTTCTCCACAAGTATATACTCAATCTAACAACAAACTAAATCACAAAATTAGTCATAAAAAATTCAATCAATTAATGTGTGTTCTTGATTCATCCAAAACTCTTCAGTATATATAAATAAAGTTAGAAAATATATTTTGAAACACTTTGTACAATTTTTTCAAACTAATCCAAATTATTTTGATTTGATCGGTTTAAAAAATTTACGTTAAAGTCAATTTCATCCAAGATGATAACCTTCAAAATAATAAGTAAAATGTCATGGGGCTTATTTATTATTCATGAAACTGTTTGGAAAAAGAAACACTTGGAATAGTAGATATTATGATCCCATCTGGGATAAGATTGGTCTTATGTGGATTTTACTGTGTGATCCATCTCATAAAAAACATTTGAGGTTGTGATTGTTCAGAACACTGTTAAAGTGTGACATATCAACAACTAATTATGAACGACTAATCATGAGTGTATATATATATATATATTAGAGGGAGTTTAGGAGCGCAATATTTGTGTCATTTAGAATCTTTAGATCATAAAAGCAAAACTATTTTAAAAAAAGAATAAGATGTTTTCAACGAATAAAGGCCAAAAGTTTTAACGGAAGGAAGGGATGTGAGAAAATAGGAAGGAGAAAAAAAAAAAAATCTTTTAATGAAATCAGTAGGTGTCTTGGTATCAAATGATGTAATCGACTAAAACAATTGAACCCTCACCGGACCCACAGCATACAGCAACTTCACATTTCTCCTTGGGCTCCATACCCACCCACCCACCTTTGAACCCAACCTCCTTTTTACCATTCATTCCACCACAATCCCAACCCCCTGTCTCTCGAAGTTGCAAGCATATTTAATTCCTATTCAAAAGTTATTTTGGAGAGTGTTTGAATTAATAAGGTGAAAGAGTTTCGGAGTCTAAAAAAAGTATTTAAAGAAAGTTGGAGGTACTAGTTTCCTGATTTAACTTCTGTTTCTCTTTTTCTTCTGCGTAAAAGTCAAAGCATAAATTCTGCCAAACAGGATCTCAGTGCCGGACTTAGAGTCTTGCGTGTGCAAAGCACGAGTTAACTTGTGCAGTGAAAAATGACATTCTTTTAAAAGAACTGTGTAACTTGAAATAATTACTAGTATTTAATGATATTTTCATAGAGACATATAATCTGCTGATGTAACTCTTATATACAATTTCACATGTCTTTCTCTGATTTGAAAACGATTGCAAGCAATTTCCAATTTCATGCTATAATATGCTCTAACCATGACAAATTGACAACCGATACACTAACAATCTTGAGCAAGGTATTTGGAATATTTAGGGACTTTTGTTAAAATATTTTTACAAATATAGTATCAATATAAAATTTTATAAAGTGAAAGGACTAAACTAAAAGACAAGTGGTGGTCCAGGTGTGTCCACCGAATAATTTTTCCAAAGAGGAACTCCTCATTGACCAAAGACCAAACTGAGGAGAATAAAAAATTTCACAAAAGTGTCTCGCTGACATCACCCATCCTTTGACTCTCTCCATCTCCATAAACCATCCCCCTACTGTCCCATCCCACCTCCGCCTTCACCCCTCCCTTTCTCTCTCTCTAAAACTATTCTCTTTCTCTCACTATATCGCTTTGTGTGCAATCTCTCTCTCTCTCTCTCTCTCTCTCTCTCTCTAAACATGTTGAGAGACGACCTGTACATCACGGTCCCGAGCTTCTTCAAGTGCCCGATTTCACTCGACGTGATGAAATCTCCTGTGAGTCTCTGCACCGGTGTCACTTATGACCGGTCAAGCATCCAACGGTGGCTCGACGGTGGCAACAACACGTGTCCCGCCACGATGCAGGTCCTCCACACCACCGACTTCGTCCCCAACCACACCCTCCAACGTCTCATACAGATCTGGTCCAACTCGGTCCCGACCCGGTCCGAGTCGGAATCGCTCCTTTCACTCACCCAAGACCAAGCTCGAGATCTCATCAAACAAATACACAACAATCAGAACCAAAATTTCATCGAATACATATCCAAACTCACCTCCTTCGCCGCGGTCTCCGACGAGAACCGCCGCTTTCTGGCGGCGAACGACGGCTTCGTGCTTCTCCTCGTCGAAATTCTCTGCAGCAGTGTACCCAAACACGTCAAGTTCGCTGAAGAAGCAGTTAGAATTCTTGACATTATTATAGACAAATACAGAGAGAGAGAAAAACTAACGAAGTTGATGATCGGCGAAGACTGCGTGAGTTCAATGCTGGTTTTACTGCAGAGAGGAAGCCTGAGCTCGAGAATTGCGACAGCTAGAGTTTTGGAGGCCATTGCGATCGACGCAGATTCGAAACTTTATATCGCTGAACAAAGCGATGTTCTCTCGGAATTAATCACTCTAGCGAGTTCCGAGTCAGATCCGGAAGCGATCGACGCCGGTTTATCCTGCTTGATCTGTTTATCTACGCGTAAACGGATCGGAGTCAAAATTGTCCGGCTCGGAGCTGTGAAGATATTCGGAAAATTGTTATCGGAATCGAACCTGAGCGTTTCGGCGATTGAAAAGGTTCTGAAGATTCTTGAAATGGTGTCGTCGTGTAGAGAAGGGAGAGCGGAAATGTGTGAGGACGAGACGTGCGTTCCGGCGATTGCGAAGAAGGTTTTGAAGGTGTCGAGTGGTGCGACGGAGCACGCGGTGACGATACTGTGGGGTGTGTGTTATCTGTTCCGTGATCGGAAGGCGATGGAGGCGGTGGCGAAGAGCGGTGGTCCGACGAAAATACTGTTGCTGATGCAGAGTGAGTGTTCGCCGGCGGTTCGGCAAATGGCCGGTGATTTGTTGAAGATGTTTAGGGTCAACTCCAAGTGTTGCGTCTCCAGTTATGATACTAAGACTACTCATATTATGCCTTTCTGATCATCTCACTCATTCCCATTTCTTGTACGACTCTGTAAATTATATCAGCAATTTTGTCAACAGATATAAAGAGAAATTCATTTGATTTTCTTTATATTGTGTACCAAATAATGTTACACAAATACTACAAATTATATATATATAATTTTGCCAATGGCTAGTATTTTTTTTTTTTTAAAATCTATGAACTTTGACTTTCTCACCTATTTTAATTATTTTAATACAATTCAAGTATTTCAACTAATATCTTTTAATTTGATGGTAAAAGTGTGAAAATTCAAAAGTTAACCAGAAATTAAAGATATCCATAATATGAAATGAATATAAGGAGCAAATGGGCTAAAAGGAGTGGATTCAACAAATATTTAGGTACTCGTGACACCTTTGCAACAATTCATTTCACATTAGAAATTTGTTCGCTTTTGAATCTGAACTCTGCAAAGTTCTTGGATTTTATTTTCAAAATATTTTATTGTCGGTTTGAATCTAAACTCCCAAGGTTTTTTGAATTTTATTTCCAAACAAGCTTGTAACAAAGTAAAATATTATTCGCTCTAAACTTTAACCGGCAAGATTCTTGAATTTTACCTCCGCATCGATATCTATATATATATATATATATATGCACTCATGAGCTACTTCATTGAAAAGGAAAATATTTTGGAATTTAAAGATAACGAGAGAAGTGATCCAAAGCAGTATAAATGACACCGCCTAGTTCGTGCAAGAGTCACTTATTCATAATTATTATGACATTGGTGAAATGGTTGTAATGTCAGTAGGTATGATGATAATTAGGTTTTTCTATCATTATCAACTTTGGCTACGAATAAAAAGTGGAGTATCTGATTGTATATGTATGTACGTGTGTGTGTGTGTGTAAATATCTTTATATGAATGTAAACTTAGGGAAACAAACATAAGGTTTGATATAATAATAGTGATTGACATGTCCCTCTCTCCTACATTGTGTATTTGTAGTGGAATTGAATAGGAAAGTGGCCAATTGGGCACCTAAACGGGGCATTAGAAAAAGACAAAGTGCCGCAATTGCTGAAATATGGTATCTTTATCAAACTTTTTCTTTCAATCAAATTAGACAAAGAATGAAAGGGATTGGAATCACAATCCCAAAAAGAAATCTCTTAAATGGCTAAGCCTGAGAGACAAAAGATTTGACTACTTCAATCCTAAGTAACACATAAAAAAAGTATAAATATAGGCCCCCACACACACACCAGACACACATATGTGTAGTTAAAATTAATTATCAATAAATTAGAAATTTATGTTATTAAAATGCTAGTGTCATAATTAAGTTAAAGTTAATTCATGAGAGAAATTATTAGATAATTCTCGACCTCGATCAAAAAATTTCAATGAAAAGAAAAAAAATCAAAGTCTAAGGCTCCATTTGAATAAAAAGAAGAGAAAAGAAAAGAGTGGATAATATTAGTTATGAGAGAAAAGAAAAGAAATGAGAGGATAACAATCACTTATATTCATGTTTGGATAAAAAAAAAAAAAATAGTATTCTTGTTTGGATAAGGTAGGGAGGAGAAAATAAAAGAAATGATAACAACCAAATTACTGTCATATTTCTTTTATATTTATGGGATATGAATGGAATAATAATTTTATTCATTTAATTGTTGAGAACAATTTCTAGATTATGAAAGTATTACTTAACTCACTATTCTTTGCTTTCCGATCTTTTCATTTTTGGGAGGATAAGATATGAGGGCTTGGGATGAATAACTATTCCTCCAAATCTCTCTCAATCTTCTTCTTTCTCTTCATTTAAAGTACTCAAACACAAAATACACTATCTTTTTTTTTTTTTCTCCTTATCCTTCCAAATCCTTTGATCCAAACGATGCTTAAAAGATATTGTTAGAAAATCTAAAATTAGGTCATCAAATTTTGGATTCAATGGTTCTATAGATGGTTATTTTGGCATTCAATTTAGTGATAGAAGTTTCTAAAAAGGAAAGTGAATGGGTTGGCAATTAAAAAGTTGAAGTAATGGTTCCCCAAGCACTAGGGAAGTGGAAGTCCCTCTTCATTTTTTTCAAATTAAATATTTTGTGGTGTGTGTGTGTGAATGGTGGTCCTTGGTGGTGCAACATTTATATATAGGAATATGGTTTTTGTGGGTGCAAATTGTGTGTTGGATTTTAGTGGACGTGTCATTATTCTATGGGGCTACTCATGTTGGGTCAAGTTGGACATCTCACGTGACCTTTTTCTTTGGAACCTCTGGTTGCATCAGGCAATGATAGCATTGCACTTTGGACAACATTCTTTTCTTTTTCTCTTTTGGAACAAGCTTTTTCTTAAATCTTACCCCCAAAATTAATAATAATAATAATAATAATAATAATAATATATTTCTAAAATATCTTTTTCACTTGTGATAATATACTCACAATTCTTCTCTCTTTTTTTTACTTACTACTTTTATTTAATTTCTTTGTAATAAAGTAGGACAACATCCTCATCCTCCAATATTGAACTTGATGGACTAAGGTTAGGTTGTCATTAAGCCAAAAAAAAATATCCATACAAAAGATAAGAAAAAAGTTCACAATCGCATTCCATACATACACTTCATCCCTGTAACATGAGACATATTATTATAAAATATTTTGAAGCACAAAAGGTATTTTTTTTATTATAAGTCTAAATATTGCCTCCCAAATAGACTTTTACAATTTTTTTATTTCCACGCATTCAAGTATGGACGATGTAGATATGGATGCAAATGAATTAAGTTAAACCAAATTTGAGTCTATTTGAGCTCTATTCATTCGTTCTTGGGTTCAACTTGAAATCATGTTGAAGTCAGGCTCAACCATTATTTTAAAAAATTCAGACTCAACTTTTTCAATGACAAAAGTCGTATGAGCTCGATTTGAACTTATGTTCAAAAAGCGTATATTTATGAA
The DNA here is from genome assembly GCA_026545225.1 of Cornus controversa. NCBI lineage: Eukaryota > Viridiplantae > Streptophyta > Magnoliopsida > Cornales > Cornaceae > Cornus > Cornus controversa. The sequence goes on along the minus strand of CM048845.1, from coordinate 108,951,741 downwards.
CACGTTCACAAGTCTTATATAAGTTTACATGATTTTATATTCAAGAGTTAAGTCTAATTTTATTTAGAAACGACTTGCTAACTAAACGAATTTAAAGATCGAATTCAAATTAAATCCATTTACTTGATGAACGAATCCAAATCAAACTTTAAACAAGTCTGAGCGAGAGAACTTTATTGCTTTTAAATACTAATTGTAAGAGAAGTCGTTTTTTTATATTATATTTTCTTTTGTGGGTGGATTTTATTTATTTAAATATTTATTGGGAAATGCCCACATTCATAATGGTTTAGGGGAGATCCGTAAATTTGCACAGTAAAGAGGCATTTGATCAGCCAAGTGGTATGTGACAACATCATCTATGTGATAAGACAATTGAAACTTGCTTGTTCTTTGGAAACTTTATGATGTCAGGGTACTACTACTACTACTACTCTGCTTATCAATTGCTTTCGGATTGTGACAATTGAGAAGGACCCAACAAGTCTGTATGTCTTAATCACCATAACTAGCCCCACTCTGTTAAGGACTCCTCTCCTCACATGCATATATGGTGTAGTCCAGTAAGTCAGGGATTCCCTCACATACATGCACCTGCTGCTATAGCTCACCCATATGTTTAAGGAACAGTATGATATACTTACAAGGAACAATATCTCTCTCTCTCTCACACACACACACAGATATATATATATATATATAGATGATATCTTTGTCACTTTTTTGGTCTACCATTTCCATTTGTTCTTGCCTTCGTGGCTAAACTAGGTAACCAGTTAGTGACTGGACTTGGACGGGCCAATGCCAGTTGTCAAGAAATTAGTAGATGATCAATATTACATGGTTTCCTCTGATTATAAGTTGTTATAAAATGAGACGTATCAGTTTTATTTCTTTATTTTTTTTTATTGCGTGACAATTTATAATTAATTGATCAATAGCATTTACTTCCAAAACAATGTAATAATTTCTCCATTGCCTAAAAAATAAGAATATATCCTTAGTAAGAGCTAGTCTACCACAAGGACATTTTTAACCTGAATTTGCAGACTCAACTGTTTAGGTTGAGAGGATGATATTCATCCAATGGTTGAAGGTGTTAGCACACAGTGAGAATTGTAACCCATTTTCTATTTTGGTTTTGATTTCTCATGCATTTCATGTGCTCTAGTCATGAATTATGACACGCACACTTTACCAAAAGAAATAAAATAAAAATAAGAGTAATGATACGCATAGTGAGAATTATCACCGAATAAGAAATCGAATCACTCTTCCATTAATCTGATAATGTATGTGAGATCCAAATATTTATTTCACTTTCACTATTCAATAGATGGAGAGAGATTGAACTACTCATTCAGTAATAATAACTTTCATTGTACTAATTATTTTTTTAAAAATAATAGTAACTTCCACTGTACTAATTATTTAAAAAAAATAATAATAGTATCACACGCATACATACGCAACCGATTGTTTAGTATGCAAGTATGATATAATTGTCACTCTTTGGTCCACCACTTGTTCTTGCCTTCTTGGCTAAGCTAGGTAACCAATAAGTGATGAGTGGATGGGCCAATACCAGTTACCTAACAATATATCCTTAGTATAGTTGAATTCTCTGTCGCAGTTGTGCTGTAATTTTTTCACACATTTAAATTTACCTTTGCACACATTTAAATATTATTTTTAACACATTTGTTCTCTTTTTTCACACATTAAATATGGCTAAAATAGGAAGATTTAATATGTGAAAAATCGATTTAATTGTGTTAAAAAATCTTACAGCACGGTGCTCTAACAGCAAAGAATGTGGACTAAACCTTAGTAACACAGTAGAAGGGCATTTTGATAGTAAATTTTAGATCTGAGAGACTAATAAGATCAGTGTCTTCATCCAGTAATTGAGGGTGGGAGCTAATGGTGAGAACCCCCTTTGTACAATACATTTTTAGTATTTTGATTTTGATTTATTATTCATTTCATGTGCTCTAAGTCTTGAATTTGGGCTGGTGTGGGGCTGGCCACAAGTGGGCCAGTCCCAGCTAGCTGGCGAGGAGGCTGCTATACAGAGCCAGCCTAAAGCATTGCTTTTACATTTTTTTTATTGTTTTCCTTTTCCTTTTTGTTTTCTTATTTCTTTTCTTTTTCTTCTAGTTTTTTTTTTTTTTTTCTTTTTGATTTCCTTTTACTTGATTTTTTTTATTCTAATTATGTATAAATATACTTTTATATAAACTTAATATGTACACTAAAGGATGTATTATTGTTCACTTTTTTTGTTGTTATTATTATTTTTTTGGTTTCTTTCATTATTTGGGTCTATCTGCCTTTGTATATTGGCTAACAAAAAAAATTGCTTCTTTACTTATGATTTTGTTTCTTTTTATTTTTTTATAAAAAAAATAGTTCTTTGCCTATTGAATTATTTTAAAAAAAAATTGTCAATATATTAATGAGAAGAAAAGTAAAACAAATAATTTTTATTTATCACAAACAATATGAAAAATTACATTGAAGAGAATATTTTCTTTCAAGACGATGGCTCATTGCTAAACAAAATCAAATTGTCCAGAATTTAAATGAAGCTAATGGTCAAATATAATGTATTTTTATTTTGAAAAATATATAATTTTTTTATGCAAGTTATTTATTTTTTTATGCAATGTAATGTCTTTTTATTTTATTTACTTATTTGTGAGAAAATATGTAATATCATTTTATTTTATTTAGTTATTTGTGATAAAATATGTAGTGTCTTTTTATTAATTTTCTTTCATGTTTATGTTAACAAAAATGTTAATGAAAAAAAAATCAAAACATGAGTGGTTGAAAAATAATCATTGAAAAAAATACAAACAAATAATTAAATAAATATATTTTAAAATAATTTTATAAAATATAAAACAATGGAATGGAATGAGTATTTGTCTTTGTGAAAGATTGCCAGTTTGTCTCAATAAGGATCCATCCCCAAGCCGCCCTGTAAATTGCCATATTTTGACACTATCATGTAAAAGCAATATTCTATCTCAGCCCAAACCCGACAAAGTGGTTTGGGTTTGAATTTGGGCCCAATAATCCAAACAAAACTGTCCGCTCAAATCCAACTATACCAATTTGTATTTGAGGCCACCCAAACTTAAATCTGTTCTTCAATTAATTCGTTTCTAAGCTATCTCAATCTTATGTTGTGTTTGGTATGCAACAATGGAATCAAATGAGTATTCCATTAAAGTGAGAATTGAATAAGAATGAGAATGAAATGGAATGATCATTTTTATTCTAATGTTTGGTTTCAAACATGAAATGATGCAGGAATAGAATAATGACTACATTATTTTTAGTAATTAATTTTTTTTTTAATGTTTATTGGGAATAGAATGACCATTCCATAGGTTGAGTAGTGAAATAAATTTTCATTCTTTTTCATTCTAAAGGAATGACGCGGAATGGTCATTCCCACTTTTATTTTTCTTACCAAAGGAATGGATCAAAAAAGATAATATTGGTATTCTATTCCATTCCATTCCATTATTGCATACCAAACATAACATGAGTGTGTATATTTATTTATATATATAATATTTTGTTCGACCTATAAACCAAATAATTAATTCTGATAGCCATTTATATTTCAACTTACTAGCCATTTTTAAGGCATCACGAAGAATTTTTGTTTTTAAGATAATAGATAACTGAAAACTATTCGAGAAATATAACTATTTTATATTTCTAAATTTTGTAAAGATAAAAAATTATTCTCAAAAAAATTGAAACAATCACACCTTTATTCTCAAAATAGAGGTAATATATATATATATATAGAAAGAGTTCTATTTTTGGAAACAAAATATTTATAAAAAGTACTTTACATATATTACTAAATACTATTTGATCTTTGAGGGACATCAATTTGTTTTTTTGACAGTTCTACATAAATAAAAAAGTGCTAATAATATATATATATATAAAATGGCACATACATATCGTATTAAAATAACTACCGTCAAATTTTATGCCGAATGAAAATAAAGTAGCTATCCTTTGATTCAACATTTTTTATTTTTCCTTTTCAAAAAAAGAAAAAATAAATAAAGAAGAAATGATGTGATAGCAAAAGAGCGAGGTGTTGTTTGGAAGATTGTGAGGCAATGTTGTCCCACAAAAATGAATAGTCAATCGCAAACTTATAGTAAATATATAGTGTTAGCGTTTTCGTATCTTGAACAAAATATTGAAAAAAAATGAGTTATGTCACAATCTTCTTTCCTTTGACAATCTTCCCATGTGAAAGATATTAACCAACAAGTAACATGCAAAACTAGTGAAGTTGGTCTCTCCGCACCCCATTGAGGGCATGGCACGTCCAGGACACAGGTACTATTATTGTACCTTCTTAATGTGTTACTATTGCAATAATGCTTATTATTGCAATAATGTTTAAATAACACTTAATGGAGAGCCAAACACTCTCTTATTTGGTGGATGGATTGAATGGGACTCTTTGAATGGGAGAGTTGGATTTTAGTGTATCATTACTCTAATATAAAATGTCCTTTTTAAGTTAAAAAAAAAAGGGCTCTAAAATATATCACACAAGCATTTTATACTTGCATGATATTTTGTATGTGTCATTGAATAAATTTCTAAATTTAGATTAGAGAGAGAAAGGTGGGATAGGTTTTTCCAAAACTTTGACAATCCCAAGATAGCACCCTTGGTCCCATTTATCAAGTAACCCAAAACAAGTGTTTGAGTTTTTTTATTTAGTTTTTCCTCATTGGACCTCATGCACAAGGGTGTTCAGCAAATTCGTAAATCTATGAATTCGAATTGGACCGATCAGATCCATTAGGTTTTTTTAGTCCATGGTTCGATTATGAATTCATAAAATACAAATTCGTTGATAATAGTTCGGTTAACGGATTGGTGTCTGAAAAAATCGATCCAAATCATGGATTATATAATATTTACAAATATATTTTATATTATAAATATACACTATTTTGAATATATATTATTTTCAAATATAATATAATTACTTTTTTTTTAAATTCTTTCTTTTAATAAAACTTCTTTTTTCTATAGTGTCAATTTAGGAAAAATTATGGAATTATGGTTAAATTGTCAAAATTATTGAGAAAGGTCCGATCTGATCTGAACCAATATGTTTTTTAGCATTTTAGTTCGAATTAATGTTAGCCACGATTCAGATCAGATTGAAATCTAATCAATTTGTAGATCACAAATTGAATTAGGTTTAGTGTCTAATTTGATCCGATTCGAACCGTGATCACCCCTGCTCATGCATAAGGATCATTACGAGGGAGAGAGAACACATTGTTGTGAAGATAGTTATAGTTTACGAGATTGGACAGCTTGATCTTGAGTGAAATTTCTTTATTATCTTGTTTAGTAAATGTATGTTTCTCAGCCAAAAATGTGAACATTGTTTCTTTTGTGTGAATGTTGTTTTTTTTTTTCCTACTTATTTAGAACCCTAATTTTAGATCTTTATAGTAATAGTTGTAAGAGAGCTGATATTTATTTGCACTTCACATTTATCCCCACTACTCCATCTTTTAAATTTAGCAACTAAAATGACTATTTTACCCTTCTTTTGTAATATCTTTTCAAATAAATTATATGCTTTGTTTGGTTAAATTAAAATAGTAAGAAAAAATAAATAAATAATATTTTAACATTTTATGAGGTTACATAGCAGTAAAGAAACTTTTTTGTGGGACAGTAGCTTTTCATAACAACCTAATTTTCTCATAAATTTTTCCTACAAAAAATAATAAAATTTTTTGTTTTCTTGAGAAAGTTATTGAACTAACTATTATGTCACCCTTTTTATCTTTCTAAAATAAAATATTTTTATGCATATATTTTTAAAATAATAGTATAATAGTATAATAGTCTATATATCTCTCTCAATGTCCTATAAAATTATTTATTTAGATTTTTATATTGCTTTTAGGTGAACCATTATATTTTCTGTAACTTTCATGCTATCCAAATCATGAAATGCTAGTTTCACAACTTTCTTAAAAAAAATTCATGCTAGAAAATTAATTTTTATTTCCTTTCTTTTACTTTTACTTTATGCTATTAATTTCATCTAACCAAAATGGCTTCAATTAGGAGATGAAGGGTAAACTTGTCATTTCAATTATTAAAACTAAAAGTTAGAGTGTCTGAGGTCAGATGTGGAGTGTTAATATCAACTCTCTAGTTGTAATACCCCCAAAGTTCTTTTTCTGGTTGTATTTTTAAAAAATTCAACATTAGAAACAAATATGAACACTGTTCATTGTTTAGATTGCATAACTCTATCTTGTCTTGCGGTAACCTTGTGGGCGGGTGCGAGAGACACTGGAAGGCTACCACACTGGTGAGTTATAGGTTACGCGATCTCACATTGCTTGAGAAAAGAAAAGGTGAAGTGCTTATATATGCGGTGCTATCTTTAAATAATATGAGTTATTTTAAAATAAAATTCAAGAACAAAGTTGTGTGTACTCATAATAGACAATGTTATATCTCATGAATCAATTGTTACAAATGATATGAGCCTGAGTCCAGTTAGAAGTGTGGCCAACGAGCCCAACCCTTGGGTCCTTAAGGGGATGATTATGGTGACCTCGTAGACTGTTGCTTCAGACACTGGCAGGTACTTGTAATGCTACATTTTTGGGGTATTACTGAACGTTAAAAATGCAACAAACAGAACCACGAGGCTAATTTTGATACAAAATCAACCCTCACATGGAGTGTAGCAGTACAATCATTAGTACTCCGTATCATTAGTAGACCACCCAAAAAGAAGATAAAGAAAAAGTCAACATGCCATTAATTTAATTTTTCGTACAAATTCACCTTCTTGTGATGTCTTTGTCTCCATAACTGACATAGTTTAGCTTGAAAGAAATTGATCACAGAAGCCGATTAAATTCCTGATGCAAATTCAGTGTTTGGACAATGATAATGGCATTTGCTGGTGGTAGGGTTCTCAATTCAATCCTTTCATCTTGTGTGAGAGAGAGATTTCATTGTCTTGTCCTTCAAAATTATGCATCATCATATTTTTCATATATATATATATATTTAATTTCAATTTCACTAGTTTTAATTTCTTTATACTCAAACCGATGAAATCTCATGTTTGTCGATCCAAACTTTGATCATTGTATTTTACAGTCACATCCTCCCCAAGTGATTCTATTTTTTACTTTTCTTTTTTTCTAGTAATATATGAGATACAATATATGAAACAAATGCGAAGATGATAATAATATTGGATATACCGATAAGTGATTAAGTTCTATTGCCGAATCAGGATTAGCAAAATCAAAGAAAGATAATCAAGGTAAGCCTAATATATGATCACATGCACCTATGAGCTTGGTCTAATATCTAAACCATAAGTAAACTAATAATATATGATCACCATGTCTCGATGACCGTTTCTAAATTCTAATTAATGGTGGATTAATTATGTGCACTAATCTCATATAAATGTGGACAAGTGAGATATATATATATATATCTTTGCCAAGAGACTGAATGGCAGTACAGCAATATATTCAAGTAAAGAATATGAGCAAAGGGTTGAAAGGGTTGTCAATGGGCCACACCATAAAGGTAAGCAATTATGTAGCTAGGCAACGATTACTAAATGGCATTCCAAGTCAAATGCAATAAAATAAAATAAAAGACATGTGAGTGGGGGTGGGGGTCTAGTCTAAACTTCAATCAAATATACACCCTGCAGCCCTAGCTAGATTTTGGTAAGTAGGTACTACATAGATAGGATTAAACTAAACTGTATTATATATATATATATATATATATATATATACACACACACACTTAACGTGGTGTGTGTGTGTGAGAGAGAGAGAGAGAGAGAGAGAGCAATTTCTTTTGTTACAAGTAGCATTCATATTCAATCTTCAAACAGATTAGAAAAAATACGAATGACCAAGACTAAATCAAAATTTACCACAAAAGAAAAAGACTTCAAGAGAGATTAGGGGCACCAATGCAACATGCCTTTTAAAATTGTTTTTGAAGTGTAAAACAAATGGGGTTTTAATTAAATTAATCAAAGTGTGCCTTTTAGAATTAAATTAGAGAAAGTCGAGAGAGTGGAGATTTTGCTGCTCACTACAGCCAGGGACCAAGTGATGCTTAGGTGGCTAATTGTCAAAACGTGGCTTATAAAGTTACACTTCACTTATATGAATATATATGTATATATATATATATATGTGTGTGTATATATATATATATATATATATATATCAACCAGGCTAACAAGTGGGGAATTGCCCATCTCTCTCCCTCTCTCTCTCTCTCTCTCTCAAGCTTGATACCACATTAATTTGCTAATCTTTCCCTTTTTAAAGAAATTTTTAGAGGAGCCTACTAATTCCTCTGGAGAGCTTCAATTTGTCATAAGGTTTCTCATGTACGCTTATCAATACATTCAAGTATTTGCCAACGGTGCTTTTACCAGTAATGGGTATGTATATTTTTTTTAATTTTTTATTTGGTTACATTAATGTTATTCATTTACATTTTTATACATTCCTTTCATACTCTTCTTTAATTTTGAACAATGATAAATATCTATTCTAAATGTATTAAGAACTTTGAGTTTCTAACACACACACACACACACATATATATATATATCATGGTGCTAAACAATTTAGATGCAAGTCATTCACCCATGAGGTTACCACACTCTTCTCTCTCTCTCAAAAAAACAGTAGAAAAGTATTGATTTTACATTTGTGGTTTTCATGGATAATTCTTGAATTCATTCAACCATTAGGTGTTGTGCATAAATTTCCTCTTCTTTTCTTGGTTTTTATTTATCTCGACATTAAAAAATTCAGAAGAAAAAAAAAAAGACACAAATATGTGAAGATGTGACTTTTAAGAAATTGAAATCATAAAGATGATACAAATGCCAAATAATTGAGAAATGATGCTGCCAGATGACTTTATGCTAGACCAATCCATTCTTTACAATTGAGAATGAATGCACTACCAACTTTCTTCACAAGTGGGGTTAATATAACTGTTTGATTCTGTATCAAAACTTTTTCTTTATACACTACCTGATAACTCTCACTTCCCTTCAAATAATATATATATATATATAAGTTTCAAAAAAATCTACTAAAAGACACTTTTGGTTATTGTTCGTAGATTAAATAAGATTTTTTTTTTATTGAGTGAAATACCATATATTTTTTAAGTATACCATACATCTTTGCCAATACATAAACACACACACATATTGCATGTCAAATATATTAATTTTATATGGTAAATATATTAATTTAGGAGCCTAATAAAAGGAAAGAAATTTTTGACTAGATTAAAAACCTAATGAGTCCGAGTCCTGAATACAAGTTAAGCAAACAGATAAACAACATTACAGAGTGGGTGTGAATCAGATTTGTGCATTTCAAGAAATTCAAATCATGATATGATACAACTGTATAATTTATTTGTTAATCGATTATTTGCTTTTGGCCCTTTATTCTACTTTTTGTTGCACTAGTTTTGGTCTCATTAGTCGGCCTTGGTCCATGGAAACAGCAAACTTCTATTAAATTAACTCGGCTATCTTTATATATTAAACTACTAATCAAATTGAAGACAACCAACCAAATCAATGATCAATTGCTATTAAATATTAGTTAGAGATTGTTAAATCCACCTCCAAGCTCTATCAGGTTATGTTTGGCTGCACTAATTTCAATTTCATGAATCAAACATAGTTTTAATCTCTTATTTAAATTTAAAAGAAATAAAAATTGCATTTGCCTAAAAATATTTTTCGTTTTTCTTTCCAAAATGTTTTTCTGTATTCATGCTGGAAAAACATGATATACTTCCTCCTTGAATATTTTGAACTCGACTTCATAAGAATTCTTTTCCTTCCTCAATTCCTTCTTATTTTCCCAAACAATACTAGAAAAGCTAGATATTCTTCTACTTCTTTTCCCACTTTTCGTTTCTTTTTCTCAAATTTTCTTTCTTTTTTATCAAATAGAGCTTAAATATTTTAAATATATGTTCTATAGTAACTTATCTAAGTTCATTTGAGCAATATTTCTACACCATTAACATGACCCTTCATCATTTATTCACAGATTATTTTTTTCACAAGTCATTTTATCTTGGTTGCTTTTCTAGAGTTCTTATGGCAAATTTATTTATTTTAAAAAAACTATTTAATGGTGTTTTGACTTTTGAAAAGTGAGTCAGTAGATGTGATATCTTTAATTAAAATAATTGAGTTTAAGCATTTGATCCCACTTAACAGTGAAATTTGCATTTCAACAAACATCACAATTGAGAACACTGTTTTTCTTTCCTTTCATTCACAACAATAATTACTAAAAGCTACGCACATTCCATCTTTATGTCATATACATTGAAAAACAAGTCAAGCGTCTCATTCTTATTTTTGGAACGTCAATGTCGTTATTGTCATCTCAATCTCTGAAAAATCCGCATTGTCGGTGTCTGCTACCTTAAAAAATATAATATTATATTAAATATAAAAATAAATAAATATGTATATGTATATAAATTTAAATATAAATATAGTGAGTAAATCGTAACAGTTTAATTATAGAACAACACTGTAAAAATTATAATGTTATTTTAAAGGGAGGGATTGTATCAGAAAGTGGGTTAGGAGCCTTCCATGGATAAACCTTCCATGTTATCTTCACGTTAGTTAATCTATCATCCAATTCTAGAGTGGTTTTGCTTGGATTGCCCAAATCAAAGAGCTTTTCCACTTTATCTTTTGTAATTGCAGATAAGGCTCGAGAGACCTTCTCACTCAATCTCAGTTCTATACTCCATCTTTATCCCCTGCCAGAAAGCATCCCAGATTTAGGATTTATAATTGCGATGTGGAGTCTCATCCGAAAAGAGTTCTTGCGATGATTCTCGGTCCGCTTGGTAGATTAGGAACTCAAAAGAGAGAGCGAGGAAGGCCATTCAACAAGGCCCCGTACTCCATTGAGGTACGTACATTATATTCACAAAACTCCTCTCGTATGTATGTGTATGTGAATTTAATGTGAATGTAATGGATAAATTGTGATCGTTTGATCTTAAATAGAGAGAGTTATTTTAGATCGTAAATAAACATAAATATTTTAAATTGTAAAATTAATTTTTTAAATATTTTTGACCGTAATATTTTTTAAAGGGAGATCCAAACACAACTTTAGGAAGGCACATGGATCTTAATGAAACCATTTAAAAGTAAAAAATATATACTAAAATAAGTTTTCTAATCCTAGCCGGCTTAATCACTCCAACTACTCAGTACTACTCTTTTTTTTTTTTTTGTTACTAAAAAAAATATATAATAATAATAATAATAAAAAACTCTCTATATTTTTGAAGGAACTCAAACGGACAAACATGTAAATATTATTTTCATTATAATAACCATATTAATAAAGTAATTTAAGTTCTTAATACAAACATGTAAAGAGTTGTTAAGCTATCTTAATTGGGACCAACATACATATATATAGATATATATATGTGGAGGAGCATGGTTAAAATCAACGGTGAGGAATAGGGCACTAATCATCATTTGATAGCCATCAGAATGGAGTTTTGTCAGTCATGATAGAAAGTTTTTGGAAGCTTTGAGAGAGAAGAAAAGAAAAATGTGGACATAGTTGGCTGTCTCTTATTATCCAACATATCAGTATTTGTCACAGTCAAAATAATAATAAAAAAAAGGATCCACTGTTAGGACTATGATCCATCTTATCGTCTCCCTTTCCCTAACATTGGTCTCTCTCTCTCTCTCTCTCTCACTCACTGTCCAGTCCGTACTATCACCAAATCTTATATATATGTGTCTATATATATATAAAATGATGAGGTGGTGTTACATACTTGGTATTAGATGGTTTACAAGTAACTGAAGCATGAAGATCTGGATTGGGAATTTTGGATTGTTATTCCCATATCTGATGACAGTAAATCACGTGAGTTTCTTCTTTTGGTTATTCAATTTAATGATACAGTGTTCATAATTCATAGTATCAAATTGTGTGGAATATACAGTATGTCCATAAATACGGATACAATAAATGGATTTGCAAATCTATCTAATTACATACCATCATCATTGTGCGTACAGGTCCAAAATCGAGAATCCAAAGTTCAAAGCGAAGCGTCTCTGTTTCTCTCTCCAGATTTCTATTGTCTTTATGTATTAGTATATTTTCATCATCGGATTGTACGCCAAGAAGAACTCAAAATTCGGAAACCTGTGAAGGTGTAGAACAGAGGAGAAACAGAGTACGAATATTTATCTATAGACTAGAGAGAGAGAGAGAGAGAGAGAGAGAGAGAGTTTTAGAGCGAGAGAGAGAGAGAGATTGTTTAAGCAATTTAATGGCTGGAAAACAACTGGGGAACGCGAAGCCCTAGGTGCTGGTTGGACACTTGTCGTTTTTAAAGCCTTCTCTTTGGGATTCTCTCTCTCCCCACCCAACAGCTACGGTACATATTGCTACCATTAACTCGCAGCCTTTGTTTTTAGCTCGCAGTCCGTTTCCTGATTCATTTATGGTATTGAAAATGGCCATTAATAATTGTACAACACACACACAAAAATTATATTTTTGCCATTGATTCCTTCATATAACTGAAGAAAATATTATATTTCAATTTAGGGTAAGTCTACCATATCATTTTATGAGAAAACCTTCTGGTAATAAGTTTTTCAAGTATTAAATTATTATACTTGGAGTTCTAAACAATAAGAATCTTAAGGCACAATTTTTAGCTTTTTAAACTTTGATTTTGAGTTTGATCAAGTAGGGATGCATGATTACATTGTGGTTTTGTACTTGAATTTGCTGAATTTAATTTGTGAGTTTTTTTTATTTATAATTCAAAATAGTCACTCGGATTTCTGAAAACTTAGTTTGTTATTGGATTTGCTCTACATTTTAATTTGAATTTTCTTAATTGGGATTTGGGTATATAATTTTTCCTTTTTCTTTTATGTTGGTTCTTGTAATTTAGATGGATCTTCTCAATTGGGTCTGAAATTTAGGCTTTAACTGAATTTGTTCAATTGGGTATTTCAAATACAGATTCATATTTAAATCTAAATGTATACTAAATTTGTTTTCATCGACTTTTGTTTGTTTGTGTTGGATTTGTAGAAAAATGGTGGGATTTGATAAAGAAGAGAGACTTTGCAGAGAAGCAGAAAAACACGTAGCATATACTGTAGTATATAGCATATATTAGGCTTCTTTGTTTCTCGTGCTAAGCCGTTCCTGTTTGTTGCTCGTGCACTGCTTTATCTTGGAAACTCACAAATCTCGAGGCCTATCACTGCCACCCATTTACTTATTTACCTTGGCCTTTGGGGTTGTGGCTGTGACTTTGCGGTTGTGGAGATTAAATTAGTTCACAGTTCACACCATCTTTACCTTTCCTTTCTCCGCCATTCTTTCCCTCTACACAGCCAACCCCTCAAATGTTACTGGCTCAATTCAGAGGACTTTGAAGAGTTTTGGGTCTCATATATATATATATATATACCATTGACCTTATAGGTAACGCAGAAACCACAATCATAGGAGGGTCGGTGATATTGTTGAATTGCGCTGTCGCTTCACATTGTTTCCAAGGTACAGTCTTTGAACCTCGAAGCTTCGGTTTCTGTTCTATTCATTTGATTATTCTACAACTCCCGGTTGTGTTGGGATCTCAATTGTAGCTTTAGCATATGTGGACAACATTTGTCATTGCTGGTCTAGTGGGATTAGAATTGGTACCTCGTACCGGGACATGTTCATTTAAATATTTATTTCTTAGTGGAATTACAAACTGTGGGTTCAATTCAATGTTTGTTTTGCATAGTTAGTGAAATGCGGTCCGTCATTCAGGCCCTTGGTGAGTATTTTAAAGATGGAAGAGTTATTTTGATTAGCTAGAGGAAGTGATAAAAGAGTGGGGTTTGATGTGGAATTTTGGTATTGAAACTACCAAGACATGCTGAACTTTGATGAGGAAGAAGTGGTCTTCTTTGACACTGCAGAGTACTTTTTATCTAAGGAACCCATTCTTGCAAAAGAAGATTTGGTGTCTAGCAGTTCGGGGTATGAGGTTTGGATGAGTGAGCCACGGAGTGTTGAGGAACGACGGGAAAAATTGCTACGTGAAATGGGTTTGGTTGAATTTACCCCTTCACACGGTGTTGTCCTTGCTGAGAAACAAGAGATGATAGGATTGGAAAGAGTTGTAGAATGCAGTGGAGCTGTCTCTAGTTCTTGTGGTTCATCTATTAATTGCCCAGCAGAAGACTTGGTATGTAATAGCAATGAATTAAATGGTGAAGCCAACTGCATGATTGATGAATTCGATCAAGATAAGTTTGACAAACTGAATGTGGCTCTTAAGCCGGAAAGGGAGGCCGGTTACATTTGCCCTTCTGTACAACAATTTGGACAGAGGGAATCTCAGGGTCATGCTGAAGAATGTAAGAGTTTTCATATAGGTAAAAAGAAATGCTGGAGTTGGTGGAAACGCTTCACAAACAAGAGAAAGGAAGTTAAAGGTATGGATGTATCTGAGGTATCGAAAGAAATTTCTGAATCACCGAAGGTAAATAGAATGAAAGTGCGTAAGAACAAGAAAAAATGTATGGAGTTCACTGCTGTTTATGTTGGGCAAGAAATACATGCTCATGAAGGCTCCATTTGGGTGATGAAGTTTAGTCCTGATGGCCAGTATCTCGCAAGTGGTGGTGAAGATGGGGTTGTTCGCATTTGGCGTATTACATTGACAGATGCCTCTTGCAAGAATGTATATGCTGAAGGCAATTTTAGTAGCCAAGGGAAGAAAGGCAAATCCAGTTCTGGAAGAAAAAAGTCATGTCACGCATCCATTGTTATTCCTGATAAGGTTTTTGGGATTGAAGAGTCGCCACTGCAAGAGTTTCACGGCCATACGAGTAATATCTTGGACTTGGCTTGGTCCAAATCCAATGTGAGTCATTGCAGCAGATAGTAACAACTTTTAATTACTCAGTTATGGTCATATGTAAATTTCATTCCTTTTTTTTATGGTTATGTAAAATTTATTCATTTTTTTCTATGGCTCATACAAAGCTAAATCAGATTATTGGTTGCAGTGTCTTCTTTCATCATCAGAGGATAAAACTGCTCGTCTATGGCAAGTGGGCTGTGATGAATGTCTTGGTGTTTTCCATCACAATAATTATGGTGAGTATTAGAAATTTGTATTTTTATCTCTTTATTTTTCCATTTTTGTATGGCTTGTTTAATGTTAGAGAAAATATATTTTCTCAATGATATGTGCGTCCCCTAAAATCCACTATATGTTGAATATTCAAAATTTTGATTTATTTTTGTTTTTATGGGTGTGTCATCAGTGACATGCATTCAGTTCAATCCTGTTGATGAAAAGTACTTCATTAGTGGCTCCATAGATGGAAAAGTTCGAATTTGGGGAGTGTCCGAGAGACGTGTTGTGGATTGGGCTGATATAAAAGATATGGTGACTGCTATATGTTACCAGCCAAATGGAGAAGTATGATTCAAATTACAATGTCCTTATGAATTTATTGTACTATTGCTACTGATTTTATTGTCTTCAAAAGTTCATTCCATGATGATATGTTGATGTTGTTTCATATTCTTTTATGGAAGCAGGGGTTCGTAGTCGGTTCCATTACAGGCAACTGCCGCTTCTATGAAACATCAGGTGCATACTCACCCTATTTTGGATGTTCTTTTCAATTCACGCCATATCAATTTGTCTTTTCTTGTGGAGTCCCTGAATTAGTTTTGTGGATGTATAGGCAGCAATCTTCAGTTAAATGCACAGATACATATCCAGGGTAGAAGAAAATCCTATGGCAACAAAATTACTGGCATTCAGGTTTTTACTCTTCCAGGTCTTCTTGCTATTATATTAGGCTTGCTTATATCTCAGTCAGGCCTTGACATGAACTGTCATCCTTTCCTCGCAGTTTTCACCGGAAGAGTCTCAAAGAATTGTGATAACATCAGAAGATTCTAAACTTCGTATACTTGACGGGATTGATGTTGTCCATAAATACAAAGGTATAAGAATGGTTTAATTTTTAGTTTCTTGAATGATTTTCTGTGGGAATTGCTGTTTCTTTTCAAGCTAGTTTTCTAACATACTGCTTCTAGAGCTTTATCTACACTTAAGCAAACTTAATTTGCTCTCACTAAATATTCTAATCATTTAAGCTTGTAAAGAAAATGTTAGCTATACACATAATTTTGTTTCAAGCTTGACATGTTCAACTGATCTTTCAATCTGAAATCTTTTCGTCGTTGTTTTAAGTATCTCTAGTGTGGAATAACAAACTGATGTAAACCCGAAACTGTCAATCTTTCTTGTGTATATATCTCAGCCATAAAACTCCCTTCTCAGATTACATTTTGATACAATTTGAGTCATCTGTACTCTCAATGCAATCTTTTATTTCCCTTGTAGGAGCTAAATTGACTTTACCTAATTTTTTTCTTGCTTCTGGACATTACTTTAATACTTAGCTCATCAGATTTCTATACCTATTATTTAATTGGGTTTAACTATTTCAAATTTTCTGGTGATGTAGTTGCATTGTTTATACAGAATTGGATCGATGTGTTGGTTTATGAGCTGTACCTAATTATGGACCTTCCCCTTTATCTGGAAAAAAATCAGATTTGGTACTTTTTATTAGTTCATGGATCGACCCTCGAAACTAAGTTACAGTTATAACTTCTCTACAGATTTCTGGCTTTTGTAGTTCTTTAGTATATCCAACTAGATAACCTATTATGCTAGATTTTAGGTTTTGATATCATGTCACAACCATGCAAGTGAATCCTTATTTTTACAAAAAATTATGAAGGACCTCCAACTTTTTTTTGGGATTTTGCTACCATGCCTTCTAACAATTTTGGTGCCACCCTCTCTGACACTTTTTTTTTTAATGTATGTAGACTCCTTGTTCATGGAAAAAATAAAATAAGATAAAAATAAAACTTTGAATATAAATATGACTCTCTAATATTGTAGAATTTTGAAGAGTTGAGATATATAGACAACCTTTTCTCAGGGTATGAGTCTGTAAAATGATTAGGATAACATTTATATTTTTATAAAGGTCCAATGGACATTCTGTAGTATCTGCAGTGTGTGTATGCGCGTGCGCATGTAATGATTGTTAAAATATTATTTCTGAAGCTGATTGCCAGATTTAACCTATTTTTTATATTTCCATGTGCAGTTAACTATATTACTTACATCAACCATAAAAATTTGTACCCTATTCAGTAATATAACACCTCATCTGTACATTGTATCGAAACTAATTGAACAAGTCAAGAAGCTACCGGCCTGAACAGCTGTTTTCATGCTTCAAATTGTTGGATGCGTGGATTTCTGTTCTTGGTTATATAGTCTCTAATTTATCATTTTACCATTTTAATAATATGCATTCTACTCACACCATACATTTAACTCACTTTCATAGTTTCATGTGCATATATCCTATACAGCTATATTTATACATTGAATTTATCGTGGTATTGTATTCCTAAATAAATGAATTCTACTGATTGCTGCAGGGTTTCCAAAGTCAAGAAGTCAGATGTCGGCTTCATTTACTTCAACTGGTAGGCATCTAATATCGGTTGGGGAGGATTCTCGTGTTTACATCTGGAACTACAATGACTTGTGTCTCTCTTCATCAAAACAAACAAAATCTGTACGTTCTTGCGAGCATTTCTTCTTTGATGGTATCTCGGTTGCAATTCCTTGGTCAGGAATGGGAACAAAACAAAATTGTCTAGATTGCAGCAGTCTCCAGTGTTGCTCACCAAAACATGAACACCAAGAGGCTTCTTCATGGATTAGGGATTCAAAACGCTTTTCGCTATCCAATTGGTTATCCATGGATGGCTCATGTAGGAGCTCTGCAACCTGGCCGGAGGAGAAACTTCCTCTGTGGGATATACCATTTGCAGAGCATGATTATCGATCTCATGACAATCATGACCATCATCAACATCAGTTTAGCAGCCACAATCGCACAGTTGTATCAGCAACATGGGGTCTTGTCATTGTAACAGCAGGTTGGGATGGAATGATCAGGACATTCCACAATTATGGATTGCCTGTGAGGATTTAACAGTTCACATATATCAATCACTCCACAGTTGCACAAAATCAGAGATACTGTTCACACAAGGAATGGATACTGTGAAGCTGAATGAAGATGAGCTGATGTTCATGTTGTGTAGTTGTTGATACCATAGCTATATCTTCCTGTCTTGGACATAGTTACTAGAAGGTCAAATCTTTTTGGCCATGCCTTTTGTCTCTCTTTTGTACATGACAATATATATATATATATATATATATATATATATATATATTTTTTTTTTTCTTTGGGTGATTTACCAAATTCAGTTGACAGCATACAAGAATAGAAAGACAGTCATTGAGGACTTTGCCCTAAAATTTTGCCCTCTGTTCTGGAGTAGCCTACTGCTTTTAGAGATTTTGTTTAATTCATTCCTATTGCAGTGCTTTATTTAGTATTCTGCTTTGTTCCTCTGCTGCTTTAATTTGGTGATACTTTTGCTGCTATCCATGCATCATTAATCTTATAAAAACTTTTGTGATTCTGTTTTAGCATCTAGAGAAACGAGAAGAGAGAGACTAAAATTATTAGAAACTCAATACTATCTTTTTATTTTATTTTTATTTTTTACCAAATTAATCGAAACGATAGTAAAAGCAACATTGAATTAGCAGTTTGAAACAGAGAGCGAAAGTTGATTTCTCAACAAGTTTATAGCATGCATGAAGTGGCTAGTTTCATCCCTACTGCAGTGGCTACCACCCTCAGCAGCCTCAGTTGGCATTAGTGAAAGAATTTATAGCATTGTGTGTGTGTGTTTGTGTTGATCCTGATGGATTTGAATTCAGCCACTCATGTTATCTGTTCCTCAATCTGCAATCTTTCAAGAATGACTTTTCCTGCAAATGAGAATGAGGTGGTGGTGGAGGAGGGCGGTGTGGTTGTCCAAGAAGGGTATTTTGGGTATTAAATTTTAGTGGTCACTAATTAACAATTAATTTTTAAATTTGGTTACTATTTATCTTTTCTTAAGTTTGAGTCACTTTAAAATGTATTCTTTTTCAATTTTCTCTAATTTTTCATTCTTCTTTTTTTCCAACCTCTTACAACGGGAGAGATAATAGGTAAATGATATATATCATGAAATAGTTTTCGCGATTTTTATCATGAATGAATAAGTAAACAAGTAATTAAGGTGATGGTGGGCCATAATTCCCTTGATTTAAGGAAGTCAATTTTTGAATGGAAAATGCTAAACATCATGAATATAATTTATGAATTAGTATTTGAATTACTTGGCTGATTATTTGGCATTAAATGACTGATTATTTAGTAACTTTCTATATTTTAAAAGTAATTATTTTGAGAGGATACGGAAATAAAAAGAGAAAAAATAGCAACACATATCATTATAAAATCCAAATCATAATATAACTCAATAACGTAGAATTTAAATTAAAGTTTATGACTGTATCTTCCTTTGAAAGATTCTTTCCATTAAATATTCAAATAATTAAGACAAGAAATTATAAAAAAAAATTCATAATTTCTTTAACATAAGCTTGGAACTATTTCTCTTGAATAAAAACTCTAATTTTCTACATTATCTACATGTGTGAATAATTAAATAAACACATAATATACTTCAAACCTAGTAATTTTATTTTGATTTGGTATTTTCGATCACAGTTGAATTATAATAAATTAAAAAAAAAACCTAGTAAAGATAGAGAGAAGTGGAGGGAGTGCAAAAGAGAATATATGTATATATAATAAAATATATAAAAATAAAGAAAAAAATTAGAGAAAGAAATTCAATTTGATTACAGTTCTTATTTCCTCATTTAATGAGATTCATCATTCATTTAGTTTGATCGAATATTAAAAATTATGAAAAGCGTAATATGTATCAAAATAGAGGATATCTATATCTTTTTTATATTGCCACGCCATATTTGAGATACATATTCGAGATGTGTAGAACTCTTTTTGAATAGAAGAAATTATCATAATATATGATGTTTTATGATTCAAGATAAAACTCATGAAAAGTATTTCATGATGTCCACTCATGAAAAGATTATTAGTTAGTCCTATTTTTTTATTTTAAAGACAAATAAGTCTTAATTTTTTTTTTATGAAGACCATAAAGTCCTAACAAATAATTCCAAGTAAGTTCAAAGTTCTACTCTATTCAATAATATTTTTTTTCCAACATTGCCCTTTCTTATAAATTCCTTAAGTGTTATTTTTTTTAATTAAAATACTAACTATACCTTTACCTCTAATTTTTCAATTAGTATCAATTTAAAATAATAATGAAAAAAACACATAATTTTAATTGCCACCAAAATTAGCAATTTTGTACAACATTTAACAAGTTATTTAAATTCAGCCAATTGCAATAAAAATAATTATTAAAACAAACTAAAAAAATTCCAAATTTTTTTCGATTTGGTGTATTCATGTACAATTAATTAAGTATTTAAATTCTTTTCACTTTTTTTCTATTTATATTGTTTTACAAATATGTAATTTCAAGAATTAAAGGTAAATTTAAATAAATTTAATACTATATATATATATATATATATATATTGATACACAATAGTGTTCAACTACTTTCCGGTGAGTAGGGAGTAGTCTACATACTTTTAATTATAGCCTTAGGATTTAATCCTAAGGTTGTTAATTAAAATAAGATTCTTCACTCTTATATTATGAAACTTACCAAAATTTTATTTCTATTAAACACTAATAATGTAAAATAACAATAATAGATATTACTTAAAAGAAAAAAAAATAGAAAATTTATAACTTAGAAATGTACTGAAAACACGTTACTTTAACCACAAGAGTGAAGAAACTGATCCAACCTGATTAGGATCTCGTTTCTTCAATGATCACAGCCCAATTGCAATTCCATCTCAATCTATACAAACCTCATCAATCAATCGACAATAGCACCAGCACGGACTTAGATAGGAACTCCAAAACACAGATCAATATCATCATCATCAATATCATGATAACTATCAAGTACAACATTTTGCATAAATACATTGTGCTCGTCTGGCATTACCAGTTTCACCAGATTTCTTGTAACATTGATATGTCAAAATGTGTGAGAAAATGCACATTGAATTACCAGGAAACCCCAAGAAAATACATTAAAAAAATAGGATAAACACATATAAATATGCCTAGCAAAGTAATTTTTGTCACACTAGTGCCATCAACATATATGGCCCATTCGGCTATAGCCTATTACATATTAGCCAAGCATTTAATAGTTGGAGTGGTAGAACCTCTGCAGTGAGGTGTGTGATCTTTTGTTTTTTCTTGTAATAGTGTGTTACGTTACCTTATAACTTTAGTTCTTCAACCTAAAGCTATATATGATCCAAATTAATTAAACACATAAAGCAATTGTCTTCGCTTTACTGTTGTGTGATAATTATATGAAAATATAGTATGTTCTGATATTTGATTAAGAGTTTGGTATGCTATTGTTTTTCCATTGTCCACAAGAGATTAAAACAATTAGGATGAGGAAACAAAACAGGATCATCAGGTTATCACAACTTTTAAACATCTTTAAATATTAATAGTTTTCAAAACACAATGACGCATAATTGAGTATATTAAGCTCCGGACAAACTCAAAGCAAGGAATCAAAACACAATAACTAAAAATTCCTCTACCTCACTCAAACTGTAACATAAAAAATAGCCAAAATAGGACGATAATTAATTTATGAAAAAAAAAACATAATTGACGAGTGAACAGATAAACTTACAAGTTAAATATTGGAAAATGTTTTCTTCTTTCGATTAGAAAAGGGTTTCTTCTTTCGATTAATAGAGGGAGTATGCAATTAGGACTTTGATAAAGTCATTGGTTTCCATAACAGTTTTTTTTTTCTTTTAAGTAATGTCTATTATTGTCATTTTACATTATTAGTGTTTAATAGAAACAAAATTTTGGTAAGTTTCCTAATATAAGAGTGAATAACCTTATTTTAATTAACAGCCTTAGGATAAAATCTTAAGGTTATAATTAAAAGTGTGTAGACTGCTCTTACTCACCGGGGAGTAATTGAACACTATTGTATATATATATATATATAAGTTTATCAAGATAGTATGAATTTTTTTTATATAAGAAAATGACATTAATGATATTTCTATTAAAAAAGGTAATGTTGGAAGAAAACTAATGTAAGCAGAATTATGAACTTGATTATAAATATGAACTAAAACTATTAGTTGTCCTAAGAATTTTTTTTTTAAGGACTCATTGGCCCTTATAATTAAAAAATAAGACTAAGAAAGTTTGACCCTTTCCAAAATAACCATTTCTGTTTGTTAGTGCTTTCCTCACTCCCTTTTGCTTGGGATTTGGATACTGCTATTTTTGAAGGAAATTGTTGGGCCGTTTCGGCTCTTCAATAATGTTATGCTTAGGTGTTACGCCCTAGAGAGAGAGAGAGAGAGAGAGAGTTGTCTTTCGCTTAAAACGGTTTAGTTTAGAGATTTATTTATTATATTGTTATTATTATTGTGTGGTGTTATTTTTTAAACCATAGTTATAGTTGTAGTTATATGCTCTCATGCGAGTTTCCACTATCAGCTGTTGGATCTGAGTAGACTGATGTCACGTTTTTCCTCATATGAAAGGATAGACTTGCAACTATATATATATTTTTTTTTAGTGTCAAAATTAGACATGATCGAATTATAATTTTTTATTTTTATTTTTATTATTGTAATTATAATGTAATTGAAGTTTCAAAGTAAACATAGTGTTATACACCAACTATACAAATGATCTTCAAATGCATGAAGCTTGACACTTCGGGAGAAGGCATTAATACATTGAATAAGAATATGATCGATTGAAGTTTATGAACGGTTTCAATTGTATGTGGACATCATTAATCAAGTATAAAAGTCACGTAGTCCAAATAAAGTGGTGAGAACACATATATTTCGAAACGGAAGGTTCTGACCTTGAAAATTAGAATTTTTAGGCAAAATTTTCAGACTTTTTAAGATTGGACTGGTCCAGCTCAAACCTAAACAAGTCCATGAAGTCTCGGGACTTCAAATCTTATATGGTAGAGCTTTGGACCGGTCTAAGTATGGGCTGGAACGGTCCAAGCCTTCTGATGATGGATTTTGACTTTATAGTATCCTATTTTGACCCAAATTGACTATGAAATTTTCTTAAACTTTGGGATTCATTTTCTAATGATTTTGAACTTGTTTTTCAAGCAAAATTAGAGTTTTTAATATTTATAAAAACCTCATATGATTTCTTTCTCTTTAAGCTTTCAAAAGAGAGAAATCAAAAAGATTATTTTCTAGAGAAAGAAAATATAGAGATAATTTTAGGACATTGAATTCTTCATTAATTCTTTTTTTTATATTTTTTTGAAAGATCAAACACACATATATACATGATGAGTGATTTAGGTTTTGTCTCTCTATCTGCTTGATCAAGCATTCGAAGACTGCTTCAAAGATTTCTTATTGATTAAGATACTAGATCGTTTGGTTTCTTCTACAACCGTTCGTTGGTAAAAAATGAGAAGAATATCATACTACGAATAGGACAGAATACTTGCTGAGTGTTTGTGTTCTTCTAATTACCATTCTGCAAAGGTTATAACGTTAACCAGAAGTCTACAACAATTAGATGAGGGAGTCCCAATAGTAAGCTTGAAGTGTTCTGTATCAAGTTTTTGTCAGAGTGGAGTGAATGTGAGTGTTGTACTTTACTTCGACAATAGTGAATTTGGATCTCCGGGGTTACAAGCCCCACTCGTGATTTTTTTTTCGATTTGGATTTTTCACGTATATCTAGTGTATTATTTACTTTATTGCACTTTATTTTATTTACTTGCTTTGTGGGATTGCTTTAATTTTAATTGGACTTAAAATTGGATTAATCTGAAAAATTATGCAAGCGAGCGAATCACCCCCTCTAAGTTTCAATCAAACTTTCGTAGCCACTTTCGCACAGTGCAACTCACAACTTGGACCTGTTTGATAACCATTTACGTTTAGTGTTTATTGTTTATAAAAATAAATTTGTATGATAAACATGTTTGATAATTTTTGTTTTGTTTATAAACTAGCGTATTGCTCGTGTCTACAATACTATAAAAAATATAATATTATTTTAGGTGTGAGATTAGGTGGATGTGTATGTGTATGTGAATTTAAGTGTGACTGTAGTGGGTGAATCATGACCGTTTGATCATAAATAGAAAGAGTTATTTTAGACCGTAAATAGAAACCGATATTTTGAATTGTAAGATTGGTTTTTTAAACATTAATGACTGTTAGATGGTGATTTTTTTTTTTTTTGGAGAGAGATTCAAACACATGTAATATGGATTTTAAAACACTTTTAAAACAACACTGTAGCTAAGAATATTGGTTGATAAAACTAAAAATTATATACTGAAAAATTCAAATTCTAATATAAATTAACAATTTATTTGATATTTTTTTAACTTCAAATATTTATTGTTTAGTAATAAGTCTCATTTTCTTAAAATTTAATCTCACTTTAAAGTCACTTATTCTTTTAATATTTAGATTGTGTTTGATCATGCACTTCACTACATTAGTTATTTATTATTATTTTTTGAACTAATGCACTTCATTACATTAGTTAATTTATACAAAAGTTGCATTGGATGATCCACTGTAAATAAGTTTACTTAATATATTTAAAATTAAGTATTGACTACTGTATTACTTTAACTGTTTCATTTGGTAGGAAGAGATGACAAGAAAAGAGGGAAGAGATGAGTGATAGAGCAAGGCTCTATTGTTTGGTAAGAGAGGAAAGCTGGGTGGAAGGGAATGATGGAGGGATGACCTATTCCTCTTTCCTAATTATTTTGCTTCCATCCAAAAGTGAATGAGAGAAAAATAATAATAATATCTTTTTTACTTGTCTTCTTTTCAACCAAATAAAAGGAGGGATGAGGCTAGGATGCATGCCTCATTTATACCCTCTCACTTCTATCCATGTCACACCCTTAAAATTTAAATACAACATCATCTAGTCCTATATTTAAATTTGATGCATGACTTCAATTTAATTTCCAAATTCCATCATCACAACACTAAATGAATCATATCACTAATATAAAATATCATTCATTATAATAAAATCCACAAATAACTAATGTCAATTACTAAAATCTCATCACTCATGCATGACTATCTTCGTTACATGATCACTCGTGCTAGAAATAAAAAAAACTAAAATAGCATAAATAATAAATTAAGTGTCTCTAGACTACCACGTGTCTTCTCCACGTACCAACTCGATAAGGGGCTGTATAATGTGCAAAAAAATCCTACGTACCAGTAATATGCAAGTTTTTTATTTTTTTTTCTCTTCTAGTTCTTTCTTTCTTTAGCAGATTGATTAGTCCTAAGATTTTATAGACAACCTTATATATTCTCTCTATCCATATAATTTTAGAGCAATGCTACACGTCATGAAAATATTTCATGAATTTTTATCTTGAATGATGTGACAATTAAATGGTGAATTAGTATTGGTGAGATTCCCCTCATACACGGAATGTCAATGGTATTATCACTTGTCACATCATTCATGAAGGCAATTCATGATAAAATTTCATGACGTTTAGCATTTTCCATAATTTTAATATAATTTTACTCTTTAGATTAGGAGTTTATTATTATTATTATTTAAATACTAAATCATATTTTACGATTTACCTATTAATAATAATCAAACAATCCAATTATTGCCTTTGTGCTTAGCACTGTCCTTGTCTTATTAGACTCTCCAAACTACAATAGGAAAACCAACTCTATGGTTTATTCCTATATAAAAGGGTGGTGGAGGTGGGTTTAGTTGTAACAATTCTCTGCCTCTTCTCTTGAGCACCTCTTTTGTTATTGTTTTTCTAATTGAGCGGTTTCTTTTAATTGATAAAAGAAAGAAGAAGAGATGGAGTTAAAGGTATGTTTGTGTGAGTGGAAAAATATACTGATGTAATAGGATTTTATTGTTTGTTTTTGTTTTTCAATTGCTTCATTGATTTATTTGATGTGTTTCATGATTTTTTTTTTTTTTTTCTAAAAAAAATGCGATAGCGTAACATGTGATAAAAATTTGTTTTTACAAGCATATGACTGCAAGAACAATTATTAATGAGTAAGCCGGCTTTCTTTCATATAAAGA
This sequence comes from Cornus controversa, assembly GCA_026545225.1. Classification (NCBI taxonomy): domain Eukaryota; kingdom Viridiplantae; phylum Streptophyta; class Magnoliopsida; order Cornales; family Cornaceae; genus Cornus; species Cornus controversa. The sequence continues at coordinate 108,925,274 of CM048845.1, read as the reverse complement.
AAGTTTTCATTAGCTACAAAACAATGTTTTCTGTAATTTGTTTTTGTTTGTGCAATCTTGAAAGCTTATGTGTAGAGAGAGAGAGTTAAGAATGACAATCTGATTGGAGTGAGTTGTGTGATGTAAAGATTTTACATCGTTTAGAAAGAGAAGTTGTTTTCTACTTGTGTAGATCATGGTTTGCTTAGGGTGACCAGAGTTAGGTTTGGTTCGAATTAGGCATTAAATCTAATCCAAACAATGGTCCATAGATTAAAAAAAAAAATGAATTGGTTTAATGGATTGGACTTTTCTTAATAATCTAATATTTTTTACAATTTAAGCATAGCCCAATAAATGAACCATTCCAAAGTAAACATGAAAACCAAAAGCCAAACAACAAAAAGAAAATTACAAGAGCTCTGTTGTAACCCAAAATGCAAACGAACATTGCACCTTGATTGCATTGTTCACATCCCAAATAGACACTGCACTTTTCACTACACAAAAACAATTTACAACTAAACTGAGCACATACACTACAACCAACAAACAATAAAACATATAATCTTTTAGCAAACACAACAATCTCTAAATAATCCAATAATAATATTTATTGTTGGTTAATATATATTATATATATAATAGTATTAGTTTGTCACGATTTGGTTTTTTTAAGACCAAATCGGTGATCTGAACTATGGACAACGAATTTTTAAAATCATAACTGAATTGTGGGAAGAAAAAATCGAATCAAACTATACGGATCGGATCTGTTCGGATTGGCAGGTTAACGGATAAATTATGCACCTCTACGATTTGTCGTACCAGTATCAGTATAACAGAATTGGACTCGTATTGATATAACATAACGGAATCAGTTATCGTAATTGTAGTCGTGATTTTTTTCCATCTACAGACAGTGCCCAAAGTGGCAATAATACGGGAAGTTTTACAACATAATTTAATAAAAATGAATTTTTAATAAATTTTAGTGATTTTTATTAATTTTTTGAATGTCATTTAATATAATATAATTTTTACGAATGAATAAAAATAAACTCAATTATGAAATAAATGAAAATTCATACGAGATGAGCGTGCAATGGTCTTTTGATTCTGCCTCAGAAGACCCATAGAGGTGTGGCTAATGGTTGGTAGAATGGTAAAATACCAACGGTGAGAAAAGAGTTTCACAGAGAAGTACATTGAAAAGGCTCGGGTCATTATTGTATGTATGATAAGAGAAGGTGCTCGCCACCAATAAAATATTCACGATAATATGCAACCATCTAAAATGGTATTCTCAAAGTGTCTTTGGGAGGTAATATTTCCACTCCACTTTTCTTGGATCGCACTTCACCCTTAAAAGAAATGACATTTTTAACTCTAACTTTACAAATAAATAACTTTAGGGAGATGATATTGTTACTCCACTTCTCTAGGATCACACTCCACCCTTAAAGGAAATGACACTTCTAATTCTAACTTTGTTAAAAAATTTGAATGAAAATTAAATGTGAAACAGTGCGATTCACACTGAATGGACACCAAAAGTGTCTGTTAGTATCGAATAGACACAATTAGTATTGTTTAAAGTTGAAACAGTACGAGTTGCAACCTTTTGCACCAAAGGACGTGTCCCATGCCTATTCGAGACACAATTAGTATTGTTTAAAGTTGAAACAGTACGAGTTGCAACCTTTTGCACCAAAGGACGTGTCCCATGCCTATTCGGGTACTTTTGAAAGGGTACTAGTATGCCTATAAATAGGTCATTTACCATTTGTAATATATGTTTTTTAAAAAGACTTCTTCTCTCACGTCTCAAAACCTATATAGCCTAATCCAAGTGGCAGTAAGTCTTAGTAATTTGGTCTGAATCAACGGGTTAAGAGAATACAAACACACAGGTGGTTCGCAGAAGCTCAGTTGGTTTGTAGTGTTGCTACTAATTGAGATGAAGATCGTTGTATCCTGGGAGACAGTCGCCAAGAGTCCGTTCAACACCATTGCGGGGCGATAATTGTCTTAAGGACATAGAGTCTAACTCTAGCCTCGATCTACAGGTTCTTCAGTATTTATATATATTTTAAGTTCTGTTATATTTTTATGGTTTATATAACATATGATATATGTACTGTACATGAGTTCAGTAGTCTAGATTATTACATGTGTTATAATCTTACTTGATATAGAAACTTATAGAAGGTTTTATATATTGTGAAATGGTAAGAGATTTTCCATTATATTTATGTGATTTAACATGTTAGTATAATTACTTTATATCTTAAATAGTAACATATACGCAGAATTATTTTTCCAACAAACTTTACAAATAAATAATTATTATTTTTCAAATACTACAACTACCCTTTCACTATCCTAACCCTCTCCTTTTCCAAAAATCTATTCTATCTATTATGCTACTAAAAAACCTAAATTCAAAATTCTTTATTATCATTACAAGAGAGACTAAAAAAAGAAACAAATTAGCATAGACTTGCTTCTTAAATTTAATGTTTGTTAGGTAGTAGAACCAAGTTCTTTATCCACTTGAGCCACCAATTGGGATGTTATTCTTATCACGTTTCATTTCCTTTGTAAAAAATAGTTTGGTTTCTAGTGAGACAAGTGACTAGTGCTTTATTGTTTAATGTTTAGACACTACAAATTTTATTAATTCATAACCAAATATTTTGCAACAACGAAATAGCATATGCAAGAGGCAACTCCTATGTCATGTCCCGAATTCTCATATCCAGAACAGTACAAGAACTCAAAGACAAGTTCATCCACTAAGTCCTAATGGACCGTTCCTACACTAATCATCGCAGAAAATTAATCATGCACATACTGTTACCTATACATAACTTTACATTAACTTATCTCAATGTGTCCCACACATGACCCCCACATACTCATCCAATCAGCATTTCAATCATCCCTCAAGTTGTGGATTACAATTCATCCTAATGAAGATTACGATACATCGTAATCTACAATGCATTGCGGTTGTATCGATACATTCTACGAAAAGTGCTGATTTCAACTCCTTTTTCTCAACATTTATACGATCCATTGTTATGGGTTTTACGATGCATCGGCGAATTACGATTCATCAGAATTAGGATTACAATGCATCGTAATCCTTTGACTGAGATTCTGCAGAATTCTCTAAGTGCTCATAAAACTACATATTTGTCCATTTTGAATCATTCTCACCTATCGTTATATATATGCATTCTTAAAACTTATTTATCAACTCCACAACATCCCAAGCATGAATAAACATCAATTAAATCATAAAACATCATTTATATGGAAGCATGCTTGAATCAAATACATTAAGTGTAAATATGAAATTCAAGGCATATGCGCATATACACAATGTTTCAAAAGTTTAAGTCTCTTTATACAATTCTAAATGCACCATGTCCACATCTCGAACGTGCATAACACGAAATAACTAAAAGAGAGTTCTCCTAACTCAAAACTCAATTCACGGTTGATCACCGTCGGCAACCTTCTTACTTTGTCTTGAAATTGTTAATGTAGGGAGCGACTCAAAGTAATGTATGCTGTAATCCTCCCATGTTTACATTTTATATCAACGCATAAACACAATTTAACATGCATAGCCTAGTTAAGTGTCGTGCTTTCTAGCATTCGAGTCAAAAGTCAAGACTTTCACTTCACATGACATATACATCAATATACTTGACAACCACAATGTTCAACAAACATGTTTTAATGCACAACTCTATCATATCTATAACACATGACAAAAGTTAAATCAAATATAAACCACTTAATTCACATAGCTCACATTGTTACACTTAAGAGTTATATTGCTCTCGAAATTGGACTCACACTCACACACCCAATTCGGATATGTGCCGAAACACCATACTCATGTCTATAGTTATTTTTAGGCTACTAACCCACTGGTAACCAACATTCTTGCACAAGTTTGAGGACTTTCAACCCCAGAGGATATGTTCCTCATATATTTTGTACATGAACCACTTCCGAGATAACACCCCACACACACAAAACATGTCACGTTTTGCATTGACATTCATAAGTTTCGATGCATTGCACCTATTTCATGTCCTATATTCATAGTTTTTTCCTAGCATGGGGAAGCAAATATAAAAAAAAAAAATACTTAGAGAATTTGCTAGAAATATGGTTATAATCCCCATCTTCTAAGAGGATTTCTCCTCTTTTTTTTTTTTCTTAAACTTGTTCTTCTGTATAATCTAAAATTTTGAAAGAAAAACACGGACAAAAATCCGTACTAAAAAATAACATATTTTGAGTTTTTTTCGATTACGATTTTTTCTAGTCCAAATGTATTTTGTCTTTACTACGAATTATTTTTTTTGTTACAATAATTGTAGTTTTGCCAAAAGTACAGTTTTTTTTTAGCAATGCTACATATTTCGAATATGTATCTCGAAAATGACGTGACAATATAAAAAAGATATAAATATCCTCTATTTTGATACATATTACACTTTTCATAATTTTTAATATTTTATCAAACTAAATGAATCCCATTAAAGGAGGAAGCAAGAACCATAATCAAATTGGGTTTCTCTCTCTAATTTTTATTTTATTTTATTATATATACATATATTCTCTTTTGCACTCCCTCCACTTCTCTCTATATTTACTAACTCTTTCTTTATAATTTAACTTTGATCGAAATTACCAAATCAAAATAAAATTATAAGAAATATAAGTATATTATGTGTTTATATAATTATTCACACACGTAGATAATGAAAAAAATTAGAGTTTTTATTCAAGAGAAATAGTTCCTAGATTATGTTAAAGAAATTATGGAAAAAAAATTGTAGTTTCTTGTCTCAGTTATTTGAAAATTTAATAGAAAGGATCTTTCAAAGGAAGATGCGAGCATAAAATTTAATTTGAATTCTCTATTATTGAGTTATTTTAGGATTTAAATTCTATAATGAAAAGTTTTGCTATTTTTTTCTCTTTTTCCTTCCTATATTCTCTCAAAATAATTACTTTTAAAATATAGAAAGTTGTCAAATAATCAACCATCTAATGCCAAATAATCAGTTACCTAATTCGAGATTCTAATTCATGAATATAATTCATGATGTTTAGCATTTTTTTTTTTGTTTTCTTTCCAACATATAGGAAATAGGGTAAGTAGGAGGTACAAATAAGGAGAAACAACAAATTGAAAAAAAAGAGAGATAAATGGACATATGTGACCCTTGTTTCGGGCCTGAATGACCGTGAACTTGTTGCTAATGGCCTCCTCAAGATTCAATTTGAAATCCAAGTATCTCTAATCACCTCTCAAATCGTGCAAAAGACTTTTCAAAAAATTGAACTCTAATTTTTTGATTTAGCAAAAAGTTCCACTAAGCCAAAATCATTGCGACTAAAAAGTAATTTTTTTTTCTATTACTAAACACACTTAAAAGAGAAATTTAAAATTATAAGTAGTTTTGGTGTATTGATTTGTTGAACAGGTAATTTTTTTTTTCATTTTCAAGCAAACTACTATAAGTTTAACAAATAAAGAACCATGCTTTAGTGTGCCTGAAACACAAGAAATTATTAGATAGTTTTGGATCATAATAAGTCACTCATAATACAATCTAATCCAAATTAATGTTCAAGTTTTTTTTTTTTTTTTTTTATATTAGGGAGGCGATATTTATACTCTCATTTTTTATGTTTGCACTTCCATATTAAAAGAAATGACACTTTTAACCTTATCTTTATAGGTGAATGATTATATTTTTTTAAATTACACAACTATCCTTTTAGATATCCTCTTCTCTCTTCAATATTTAATGTTTTCGGTCTCTTTTGACAAGATAAAAAAAATACCAAATTTTTTTTTTTATGTATGTTAAATACATTATCTCTTTTGACAGGAATAAAAAAAAAGTTATCTCTGTTAAATAAATTATCTCTTTGACAGGAACTGAAAAAAGAGGCCCAAAAAAGTTATCTTTCTTAAATAAAATTTCTCTTTTGACATGAATAAAAAAAATATATATATATACTATGCAAAAAAAAAAAGGACCAAAAAAAAATTGTTATTTATGTTAGAATAAATTATCTCTTTTGATAGGATCCAAAAAGAAAAAAAATTATCTTTGTTGAATAACATATCTCCTTTGACAGGACCTAAAAAAATATAGTACGCACAACAAAAGAAAAGAAAAGAAAAGGAAGGACCTGAACAAAAATCTCTCTTAAATAAATTGTCTTTGACATGACCAAAAAAAAAATCTCTCAAAAAATTATCTTTTTGATAAGATAAAAGAAAGTACAAAAAATAAATAAATAAATAACCAAGAAAAAAGTTGTCTATAAAGAAGTTAAAAATTGACGAAATTTATAATACAAAGGGTAAGTGGGGATGCCAATATCTTTATATTAATCTATCAAATTTATAAATTTATTCGAATGGGCCTCGAGGCCATTTCGATTGAAGCACTAAAAACTTTTCCGAGCCCTCCATGATTCCATCATATGCATTGAGTAGTGTGTGTCCGTTCAGTTTGTGAGTGTCTCTCTACTCTCTAGTCTCCACATTGTTGTATACACGAACTCTGCGTCTTCTTCGTGAGAGTCCGGCGTCATGGCGGTAATATATCTTGCATTATCATATCTGTGTGTGGTGTTGTGAACATAATTTTGTTTGTGTTTGTAATACCTATGTATATGTATTTAATCACAGAAGTAGGAGATTTTGGGGTTCCCTTACTAGATTAAACTGTGTGAATGCTTTTTATGATAAATTTTTTTATTCATTTCAATTTTATTTTGATTTCTTTTATTCTTCCCACTTCTGTGTTAATATATATATATTCTGTGTTCTATAACATTTCCTTTTCTGTAATCTTTAATTTGTTTCCTATGGGTTTGAAACGGATGAGGGGTATGGCCAGACCCCGCAATGGCAGGAGGCTCATGCACTGGGCAGCCTTTTAAAAGAAATTTGGAATGTCTTTTTTAGATTAATTTGGACCTTTGCAATTGGAATTTTCCTTTTTCTTGGTGTATTTTCTGTTTGATAGATGGGAAATTTGTTGGAAAAACAAAATTAATTAGATTTCGAACATAGTAAGTTTTTATATCTGACCTTGATAATTAGTGTTAGTTTTCTTGATGTTCTTGCATTTTTTGTATTAGATAGATGTACAACTTCTTTGTCACTTCTTTTTTTCTTTCTTTCTTTTTTTTTTTTTGAATTTTTTTGGTTTCTGCTATGAATTAATACTATAACTTGAATTACTATTATTAAGGTCTCAAGTAACATCAGTTCTGCTATCATATTACATAATTTTTCCTCTCGAGTATAGTTCACTGTTATTTTTTGGACATGTTTGGCTGTACATGTTTCTTTTTATGAAAACTATACTTGTGAAACCAATTTTTCGGGGGATAGGATAATAATATTGTAAGGAGTATGTTTAGAAACCTTTTGAAAGTCTGAGATATTTACAATGTTGTGTGAACTGTGATACCGTTGTTCATAAGTCAAGGGCTGGTATTTAGGGGCTCGCTAGCCTGCTGAAAAACTACAGCCTCCAAGGTTTCATCTCCTTTCTTGCCGTTCATGAATCATGACTTTATTGTTTGATTATGTCCATTTCTCTTTTAAAAGCCATCAAAGTGTCCACCTCATCTTTTGCTTTAGCTTCAATACCAACAGTGCTGCAATTGCCTCTCCAAGCCACATTCATGACACCTCTATGTGGTATTCATTCCAACAAATAAATGTCTCAATCTTGCAGGGATTTGATTGTCACCACCCTACATTCCAATTTTCAGCAACACAATTAAATTTCAATCTCTATCTTTATTTTTATTTTCTGATCACTACCATATCATTCTTGGGTACAGATGAGGGGAAAACCGTTGTCCGTTACATATCCACTTGTTGGCGACATCCTGACCACAAGAACTCATTGAGCTTGAAAACTTCCTCTTGGACTTCTTTAACTTCAAATTTTCATACCCACTTCTAAACGAATCCAAATAAAAATTAGGAGTGTGTATAGATTCATTTAGGAGAAATGGATAGATTTTTGAATAACTTCTATATCTAGATTAGGAGTGTATATAGAATTTTGAAACAGAAATTGTTACAAGTAACTGATAAGGTTATCATTAGATATTTTGTACTTATTATAAAAAAGGTCATCATTAGATATTTTGATGGGAAATTGTAATTTTAATAGTTTTGACACTTCAGTTTTTTACTTATCAAATAGTTCTAATATCTATCCTACCTCGTGAGAAAAACTTAAATGCATTGGTGCAGTGATGACATGATATCACACACTAATTGAACACTGACACGAAGTAAAAATGTATTTATTTTAGTAAGTCTTATCATGATGTGTCAGTGTTCAATTAATGTGATATCATATCATTACTACACCGGGAACATTTAAGTTTTTCTTTTACTTCGCCTGCCATGCAGAGCGAGAGCATTTCAGATTCTTCCGAATTCCAAGTATAAATTCATATCGAAGAGTCTTAGACTATCCTTTTTCTTGTCCATCCATTTGTCTTGCGTGGCCAATTCAGTTCCTCCATCTCTTCCATTCCAAAACCTTGCCAAGAATGTCTGGCTATTCTAGCCAACCAACTGTTCGTGATTAATGAAAAAAATGGCAAACCAAATGATTTACTTTTTAGACGGGGATTTCAAAATCAGTTGAGGGAAGGCGACTTGAAGCAAGTGGCACCACTATCTGTCCAGATGGGTTCAAACCGCTGCGGAAGTCTGCAATACTTAATTTTCCACACACTCACTAGCGATTAGAACGAAATCCAAAATTCAGTACTTTTTTCCCCACCCTTCTTAGGGATGAGAGCAATGAATGAGGCGTTTAACACTTGAACTTTTAGTACTTAAAATATAATACTAAAACTTTTCAGTACTAATTTTTTAGTTTTTTAAACAGCACCTAATACATGTAATACAACTGTTTTGCTTAATTGGCAATTAAATTACAAAATTTGAAAATCTGAAAAACTGATTTTACATTAGTTGGAAGTTTAAACAAGGTAAACACAAGATTCAGTAATTTATTTCTTTTTATTTTTCCATAATTTGAATTGCAAAATTTTCTTTCTTTGATGCATATTCACAAAGAGACGGCTAAGCCCTAGGCTTAGTCGTAGTGAATAAGCAAGGCCTCTTTAGTAATGCTTGCATAGCAAATAGATCAATCCAAGACTAGGACACACTGCAACTTACCAGACCAAAGAAACCAATACATATATGAAGACGAAAGACCTCTCGAAACCAAGAATCTGATAACATGTTAGACTACCAATTTTTAAGGGTGTTAAAGAGCTTGATATACATTATTGGGCTCATTCCTCAAGAGTTTAAGCTTTTGGAGCAATTGGTAGTTTAACATGTTATCAAAGCTTGGTTCTTGGAGGTCTTGGTTTTAAGTCTCGACCTCTATTTGGGTCTCGACCTCTATTTGCAACCTCGTTCTTTTGTGTGTAGGGAATATAGGGATGGGAACGGGGCGGGCTTGGAAAGGGATACCCTAAACCATACCCCATCCCATTAAGGAAAACCCCATCCAATCCCCATCCCATACCAGTGATGTGTTTCAACTTTCAACTTCATCCTTGTTTATCAACAACACCTAATAGTTCCGTCCCTGCCCCACCCTGTTTCCGTTCTCTCCTTGTCAATCTCACTTTCAGAATACCACAACCACAATTAATGAAATCCATCTATTACTTAACAGTGACAATAAAATGTTGGAGAGAGTTATATTGAGGGGTGTAGAGATGCCTGATAGATAGAGATGTCGAGATAAGCACTATTGTCACGGTGAAGAGGTGTTGAAGCAGTGATACATACAGCGGAGATGTAGAGAGCCTCAACTACAAAGATAGAAAGAGATGGTGGAGAGATTAAGGCAGGCAAGCAGTGCGTTGAAGCAACAAAGGGGAAGGAGATCTCTTTCTTACATGGATGGAACCTTGGTTTCCTTCATCTCTCTTCAAACTCTACCGGCTGCCCCTCTAATATGCTACTTTTTTGCTTTTCTTTGCAACTCCACTAATTCTTCATTTCAATATTTCTTCAATCCACAAAGAGGTTTCACTTTCCCCCAAAATCTGGCGTTTCCTGATTTTACTCCTGCAATGTTTGTTGAAAATGTCTTACGTCTCTAAAAAGAGCTATTGGTACCGAATTTGAAGAGAGTGGTCATAGTTGTCAAAGGCGCACCTTAGGCTCAAGGCTCCTCAAGACTCAATAGTTGCGCTTAGACCAAGGTCAGGCCAGGCCCCTTCAATCAGGCGTGCACCTTTGCATTTGAAGCCCCAGGCGCAAGTTGCATCTCAGGTGCGCCTAATATAAAACACTTATTTTTTTCCCTTATTGTTAGCATGTGATATATTTTTGTGTTACGGTGGACTCTAACCATACAATACAATCCTAGTAAAAGAAATAAAAGGGTCGATCGATAGATTCGATACAATCAGTCAATTTAAGGCTTTCTGAAAGTTAATACACAGTGGGACGAGTTCTCCGACAACTTCTTTTTTTCTAATTATCACAAAAAATATAAGAAATCTTGAAATTGAAATATTTTGTATTTGATTGACACAATCAATTGATTTCAGGCTTTCTGGAAGTTAATACACTGTGAGACGAGTTCTCCGACAACTTCTGTTTTTTAATTATCACAAAAAACATAGGAAATCTCGAAATTGGAATATTATGTATTCTCATTTTGTGGTTTGATGTTCTCATGCTTTTGGCTAAACAGTAGTTTGAGATTGTTGAGCAACTGTTGCTGCTAGCTTTGTATTATTGGCTTTTAATTTTATTTTATTTTCAACTTGTGCCTCGCTTCAGTCAGGCCCGCGCCTCGCCTTGCGCCTCAGGCTCCAGGAGGCCTTAGCTCCTTTGTGCACCTTGAACCTTTAACAACTATGAGAGTGGTATATGGATGATATGTAGAGATTGAGGTGGTGGAGGGTCTCCAACACATATCTATGTCAGAAAAATGTTTAATACAATCACAATACCTCTCGCGAAGTATCCGTGCTTCCTAAGGCGTCCAAGTTTGCAATTTGTTCTAGTTTAATATGGTATGTTTACCTTGAATGTGAGGGAGGGTGTTGGAACTTGATATATATTGTTGGACTCATTCCCTAATAGGTTAAGCTTTTGGAACAGTTGGTAGTCTAACAAGGTATTTTTGGTTGTGAGATATCTTGAGTTCAAGTCTCTATTTTATGCAAATGTTTCCTGGTTTGGTGTACAATTTTGCACTTTGTTAGTTTGTTTTTTTTTGCCTCGTCATATGCGAAGATAGGGTTGCATATGAGAGAGAGTTTTGGAGCTTGATATACATTATTGGACACATTCTCTAATAGCTCAGGCTTTTGAAACAACGAGTAGTTTAACATGACATCAATACTTTACTTTTGGGAGGCCTTGTGTTCAGGAACAATAATTTGTTTAATATACATTGTTGTGCCTACTCTTAAAAAACTTATGTTTTCGAAGTAGGTGGTAGTCTAACATAGTACCTGAGCTTTAGTGTTGAAGGTTGAAAGTTCAAGTCTTTATATCTGCATTTTTTCCGCTGTTTGATGTGCGAGTATATACTTTGTTTAGTTCTCAGTTTAGTCTTCTTGCCTTGCCACATGCAAGAAGGGGTTGCATGTGTGGGTGTTGGAATTTGATATGCATAATACATTGCTCGACCCATCCTCAAAGAGCTTAATTTTTGGAGTTATTGGTAGTCTAACAACGAGCAGTTTTTATAGCAATCATGGAATTTTTTCTTTCATGCTCCCACTTTTTTTTACCCCCTAGGATCCAGAATAGGTCATATGAAGTTATAATTTCACAGGATTATACAATTATTTTTGATTTTTTATTGATTTACAGATGTATTATCATTATCTTGAAATTTTTGTCTTATTTGCTCCTAATGTTCTGAGATCTAGTTTGGCTTTTATTTTTCTTCATTTCTACAATAAATATAGTATAAAATGTAAAAATAACTTTGACATTGTTGTTTCAGGAAACTGTTTGTCAGACCTGTGGCGACAAAGGTGAATTGCGCCTTCTAATCTGCTGTGTGAAGTGTCAGGATTCAACCGTGCATTAGTATGTTTGATCCTATAATTTCTTAAAATGTTTGTTTACATACCATTGATGTTTGATATTCATGTTTTTCCTTTTTAATTATTTGGGGCCTTGGGGGTTGGTTACAAGAGATTTATTCATAATAACAACAGATTTGCCCGTGTAACACAACAAGTTATCAAGACTAAAAGTCTAAATTAAATTTCAGTTTAGGTCACAAGTGATTTCTAATTGTGTTATCAAGTTGTGGAGGGATGAAAAAATTAGGAAAGAAATAGACCGGATGTCAAACATATCAAAATGTTTTGTCTCATTAGGAGATAGTTGAATTTGATGTTTGATTGTTCTTTGTTACGTTATTATTATTGAAAATGATAACTTTCTTTCAAGTTAATCCTTCTTTTTATTTTTCTTTGGATAATATGATCTTGTTGTAAGTATTCTCTCTCTCTCTTGTTATAGTAATAACAATTTTCTTGTAATTAAAAAATTGTAAATGGTATTGTTTGTTAAGATTATTAATGAATTTCTAACTACATATTTTTCTATGAAACTTGATATCCTTGTGATACTTTTATTGGAATAATATAAAAAGATGGAAAGTGTTTTTCCTCATTTTATGATTATAGAATTTTCTTGTGATGGGCTTGTTGAATTATTGACGATAATTAATTAATATTATTTTTATGAACTTGTCCATTTAGTGAGAGAAAGTTATATTTATTGAGTTTATTGACTATAATTAATTAATATTATTTTATGAACTTTCCATTTAGTGAGAAAAGTCATATTAAAGTTTAGGAAGAATAGAGCTTGTCCAGAGTTGATGCCCCCACACCCCTCCTCAAGCTGTATCCTGGCTCTGCCATTGCACATCATTTTTTTCCCCCAGTGGCCTATGAACTTACTTTGATTTATTTCTCTTGCATTTAGAACATATTGTTTTTCTTCACAACATTTATGTTGAACTTGGTTGTTTTGGAGTTTCAACGTCTTTTATTTTTTATTTTTCAATTTGTTGCATCATGATTTTTGTGGTGGAAAATGTACATGAAAAAACTTGTGCATTTATGCTGGAGTAGTTAAAACTGATGTCATCTTTCTTGTACATTTTTATTGTGCTTGACTAACCTATACTTTATCGTTGTACTTGGTTAGCTATTGTCTTGACAAATTTTCCCCTGATGATGAGGATATCACCTGGATGTGTGAGGAATGTGCGCCAAAGGTTATAAAGTCCAGTCCATCCAGAAAAAGTGAACGAATAAGTTTGAGAAAAGATGAAGCTGTTGAGGAGCGAATGAATTGGAAGAACAAGCTAAAGAAGGAGGGCAGTTCCTTACCAGGCAATATAATGGTTTCTATGGAGGACAGACTGGAAGAAACACCTCAGTCCACAAGTGATTATTCTCTCCCATGTGAGGAGATGAAGGACCTGCACTCAGTGGATGAGACTTTTGGTAATCAAGTGTTTAGAAAAGATGAAGCTGTTGAGGATCGAATGAATTGGAAGAACAAACTAAAGAAGGAGGGCAGTTCCTTACCAGGCAATATAATGGTTTCTATGGAGGACAGACTGGAAGAAACACCTCAGTCAACAAGTGATTATTCTCTCCCATGTGAGGAGATGAAGGACCTGCACTCAGTGGATGAGACTTTTGGTAATCAAGTGTTTAGAAAACGAAGAAGAAGGTTATTGCTTGACGGGGACAGTCCAGAAGAAGATTATGACTCAGTTAACGCTGAAGCCACTTTGTTAGCTTCTTATGGCCATTGTGGTCCGTCAAAATTATTATACAGTCAGCCATATTTGGATTCTGATAACAGTGTCCATTTTGAAAACCAAGAGCTTTGGAAACAGAAAAGAATATTTTTGCTTAAAGACAGGGATAGTCCAGAAGAAGAATTGGAATCAGTTATAGCTGAAGCCTCTTATGGCCATTATGGTCCATTGAATGTGTTGTGCACTCAACCATCTTGCGAATCTGATAACTATGTCCATGCACAACCAGTTATTGATCCAATTTGGAGGTAATGTTTTCTCTGTAGTCTTTAATGGTTTATCACATGCGCATGTTATAGTTTGACGTCCTTACATTATGGGCATTTCTTGTAAGCTTGTTAACACAAGCGGCAAGAGAGCTCTGAGAGTTTTTTGTGTCATTCTCAGAATGTGTTGTATTAATTTTACGAATGCACTCTTTTTTTGGGCTGGATGATCCTGGATTCCTCAATGAGTTGAGGCCGGCTACATAGATAATGATACCATTTACTTGCTGCTATGTCTCACTTTTGTTGACTTCTTATGTTCAGGGGATCCTTCAATATTACCAATGAAAAGAAGAAAATCCATGTTGGACTCGTGGCCCATTTATCTAGTAAAGCTTGCTATAAAGTGTCAGATGCAGCAACTTTGCTGCCTCAGGAACTTGATGTTGAAATTCTGCCTCGGTCTGATGCATGGCCGAAGAGTTTCCAGACATCGCCTCCCACTGATGATAATATTGCTCTCTATATATTTCCAAAGTTTCAAAGGTATTACCCATTGATTTTAACATGTTCCACCTAATCTTACTCTTTTCCCTGGATGCCTCATTTGGTCATTTGTATCTTCTACTGCTGCAGGGATGAAAAAGTTTTCGACGATCTGCTGTATGAGATAATAGAGCACAACCATGCTCTAAAGGCTGTGATTAATGATGTGGAGCTCTTGGTTTTCTCATCTCTTGAATTGCCACAAGAACACTGGAGTAAGTCAAAATTAATTTTTTGATCCTTTTTGTTTTTGTTGCAAGTGGTTGAAAAAACAGTTTACAGGATGTAGTTGTAATATTTTGAACCAATTGATTTGCAGGATTTCGTAGGAAGTACTATATGTGGGGTGTGTTTAGGCCTAATAAGCAGTCTTCTCCAGCTCCTTTACCAACCAGACATGCTGCTGTGCGAACCAGCAGTTCTGATTCAACTTTACTTCCCCAAGCTAAAACTTCCTCATCCGATTCTCTATCTTCGTGCTCCTCCAAACTCAATAGGCGGCTTCACAAGACGAAGCAAGCATGTGATGGACCATGGGACTTGAAAATGCAGCACAGAAAAGGAGAAAATATGGAGAGAATAGAAGCCATTTGACTTCAAACTTATCTCAGTAACCCAAGTCATCTTTGCAGCATCTTTTGGGGGTTGATAGGAGGCTGAAATTGTTCTGAACCACGAGAGGGATAAAGCAGGAAACAGCAGTAATTTTGAGCTGAAGTTTGGATGGGTTTAGTCCCAGTCCCACGGTTACTCCACATCCTCGTACGTGTTAATAACAATAACTACATGAGATGAACCTTAGACTAGGTGAATTGAAGTTCTCGAATATGACTTTGTACAGTTTCGTTGTTCGAATGTCAAAAGTGATGGTTTTGTAGTACCATAACATGTGGGGTGTGTGTATATATTTATTTAATTTTAATTATTAATATGTATTTCTCTTTCTTTTTAATCTTGTATCTTCCTTGAACATCTTCTTGATGCCTACTTTGGTAGGATCTAGGTGACACAATTCTTCTGAATTTCGAGTTCAATTTTGTTGATACTCAGAATTCAGTTTACGAATTATCAAATTCATGACGAAATCTCATTTGACAATGGCTAAAATGTAGTTAATACTTATTTTGTTTTCCGGAAATTGTTTCTAGAATTTTTTTCATTAAAAAGAGAGGGAATTTCTAAAAAAAATATGTTCTAGAAACTATTTTTAAAAAACAAACTTTTTTTTTTTGAAAATTTTAAGTTTTCGGAAATAATTCTCTCTATTTATTTTTAATTTTTAGTTTTTTTTGTCGGAAATTATTTCTAGAATTTTTTTCCCAAAAAAACCTCCTCTTTTTTAATTAAGGTAAAAAAAAACTTAATATAAAAAAACTCTCTTCTCTCTATTTTCTTTTATTTTTTATAAACATAGAAATGGTCAAATGGTCATAGAAAAGTAAATTTTGTCTAAAAAGAAAATATTTTACCACTATTATTTACGTCCAAAAATAGCACAGGATATTTTGCATCTCTTTAAAAGCACATGCGGTTTACTACAATTCCGCCTTATATATATACACACACACACTTTTTCCTACTACTATGTAAGCTATAATATTGATAGTGTTCTATTTCGTATATAAATATATATATATATATGGAGAGATAAACGAGAAGAATAAAATCTGATTACGTATATATATATATTGTGTGTGTGTTTGTTTTTCATTAT
The DNA here is from genome assembly GCA_026545225.1 of Cornus controversa. NCBI lineage: Eukaryota > Viridiplantae > Streptophyta > Magnoliopsida > Cornales > Cornaceae > Cornus > Cornus controversa. The sequence goes on along the minus strand of CM048845.1, from coordinate 108,908,892 downwards.
CTGGCCTAATTTCTCATTTATCTACCAAAATGAAATTTTCATTATCAGCCTTAATATTTTATTTTGTTTATTATTGGGAAAATAGAAATTAGTCCTGCCGTTTTTTCTCTCTTTATATATATAACATTTTCTTTGAATTTTCTATATGCAGCTTTCACAAAAAAATGTATGGGTGTTATATGGTTTTACTATTTGATAATTTACATGTGTATAACCCAAAATTAGATGAAAGTAGAGGGTGATATGGAGTAATCCTATGTTGTTGCAGTTGAATTGTTTGATGAAATTCCTCGTAAGAAAGCCAAATTAGTTTATATTTCGGTGATAATGGCTGGAACATTAGTTTTGACTTTTGAGTGCATGGAAATTGGAAACTATTACAAGGCAATGATGTTTCTGCAATAGTTTACCTACAGCCTACCCAATGGGAAAGGATAAAATTGTGTTCTATTAAAATTTTGATTGACAATGAATTTTCACCCACCTAAGGGGAAAGGGAAAGGGAAAGGGAAAGGGAAAGGGAAATTGTGTTGGTTATGTTTTTCTTTTTCTTGTAGGCTGCACTTCATTTCTTTTTTTGCTCATAAGGTATTCCAGCCCGCCCACAACCGAACGCTCTATAACTTTCTTTTTGTTCTCAAGTCCAGGATATCCTTTCATTTTTTGTACTTAGCCTGACTATTGATTGTTGGTCTATATTGATTGATTTATCTAGTATTGGTTCTACCATGAATTCAAGATTTACCATTATGAGTTTAGTTTAACAGTGATAGGGCATCATGAAGAGAAATGCCTCCTTTTTTTCCCCTCATTTTCTTGTACATTTCATTTGATTTCAAAGCACAGTGTGACAGCTTGTGAATTGTGATTCTGTATTGCAAGGGTTTGTATTTTGTAATAAAGAAACTGAATCTCAAACTTAACAATATAGACATGGGCATCTTTGGGTCACTGTTTAATCTGTAGGTCCCGCTCTTTTCTTAGATTACCTCTCAAAAAATGGGCAATGATCTTGAAATGTAGCTAAGTAATGTATGATGGATCACCATCAAATATGCCAGATTTTAAACAAGATTTTGTCAATTTTTTTTTAAAAAATATAACAAGATTCAATCATTTTTCTCTTTAAATTATAACAACACTATCAGATTTTTTATAAAAATATTAATAAGACTTATCAATTTTAATTTCTTTTAGATTTCAACAAATGATTTAAAACAAGAAAACACAAATAGATTTTTATCAAACATGTTCCTATTTTGTGCTTCAAAATTTTTTGGCAACAATTAGAGTTACCATACGTGTTTTTAGTGTTTTTGTTTCGAATTTTTCAAAACGCATTGACATTATTAAACATGTTATGCATTTTCTATTTTCGTCATGAAACACAACAAAGTTACCAAACACATTTTTAATTAATATTCAAAACACTAATATAACATTTTCAACTAAAATAAAAAATAATATCAAAATACTCGTTCAAACGGCCCATAATATGAAGTGGGTTCAGATTGTTTTCCCTGTACGCTAAAACCATCCTTGATTTCAATGTTGAATTACATGTGACCCCACTTTTTCATTGGAGCTAATTATGGTTCTGATAAGTTGTAACAATGTACAGATGTACCCAAATCTAATTCCAAGTCGGACTGTTAATACCATAATATGAAATTCTGAATCAAAATCATCAATAACCATGTCTAAGTTGGGAATCTGATTGTAAATTCAATATCCGAATTTGAACAGGGTTTGAATAAATATAGTATGCTTATACGTTTATCAATGTGGTTATGTAATATACTTTGATATGTGCTATCTTTGTATTCTTTTATGAGTTGATGAAATGGCCTTTCAGTTTTTTTTTTTTAAAGAGCACAAGGCATCCTTTCATGGTGAGGGATCAACACAAACTCAAAAGAAATTAACTATAAATTTTTTAGAAAAAAGGACCATGCTATATATACATAGAGAGAGAATTTTAGAGAGCCGAACCGTGAGAAAGAGATGATATAAATAAAAAGAGGGAAATCGAGTTATAAAGATAATCTTTTAGAGAGAGAGAGATATGGAAAATTTTGATATACAGAATTTGAGAGAGTGGATAGAGAAAGAATTCTACTTGCTTTATATAACTTATAATTTTTTTTTTTTCTTAGAATACTTTAGAGTCTTGTAATATGGATGAAATATAGGTTGAACATGAGTACCCATATTTAATCCGTTTAAACCTTTATAAAAATAGATCTGATTCTTTCGACCCACTTTGACCCGTATTTTAAAATAATTCACTTATATCCATTAAAAAGTAAACGGATACGAACGAGTTGACGGGTTTGTATCTAATTTGTCACTCCTATTAAATACTTTTTTGTTTTACTATATTTAATTAAGATGCTTATTATTATAGAATTTTTTTAAGTAATTATTTTATGTACAAAAATTTAAACAGTAATTTTTTAAAAGAATTTAGAATAAATGCATAGAATTCTTATGCTGCATTTTCTTAAAAATAAAAAATTGACTATAATTTTGTATTTTACTGTAAACGATTACCAATATCACGTGTCTCCTAGCACAGAAAAAAATAAGATTACATAGTTTTGTCGTTAAGTATTAAACTACTTTGTAAATTTCAATTTTATACAATTTTTTTTTTAATTTCAAATCTTTTTGATCATTTCAACGAACTAATACATTTTAGAATACTTAGGTAGATTTAAGGTCAAGTTTTTAATTAACAATCATGAAAACTAGGAGAGAATATCCACTTTATAGCTTTTATGGTGAAGCAAATGAAGAGGTAAGAGTAAGAAGCAAGGCTGAAGGGTCTGAACATTCCTAAATACAGAATTAGATGCTGTAAAACCCAAGAAGAAAACTAAAAGCACAAAAAGAAAAAGTAGCAAAGTTGTTAGGAAGATCAGGTATTCAGGTTCTGGGTCAGTAATTCAAATCCTTTTGATATATTCAATAACATATACTATAAATTGTTAGCTCCTCTTGTTCTTGTGTATAACACTAATAGCAAATCCTGAGTGAACAAAGAAAAGAGGAGAGAGGAATATTTATTTCTTGCTTTTTCATTCCTTGCTTCTTTTTCTTTTTTTCTTCGGGTGCACACCAACTGTTCTGCTTAATTATTATGTGCATCCTATCACACATAAATTCACAAACTCAGTTCTAATCACAGCAATTGTAGTTTCTGGTTTCCTGGAAATTCTTTACCTGTCAATTGCCACACCAACAGAGTCAAATTCACTGGTAAAAGCAGTGGAAATCACCGGTTGTTTGTGTTTGCTAACCAATTACAATCATCATGTGAATATATATATATATATATATATGCAATACCATTATCATTATATGCACATTTTGTTTGACACTTTTTTTTCTTTCTTTCCTCACTCTTTTTTCTTAGGAAGAGTAAAATGGATGCTTCTGATTATTCAAACTATAACCACGGCATAAAAAGTGAGGAAGTAGCAGGTAATTTGAGCAGCAATTCAGACAACAATGATGACTCAACAAGCCAGGAAGCACAAGGAGAAGGTGAGAATTAAAGAGCCCTATTCAACACACACACACACACACACACGTTAATATATATCTTTTTTAAATAATTGTCAAATATTTTTATTTTTTTCCATGGTTTATAGTTATTATAGGAAAAGGTAGATGAACAATGGAGGATATCTTTTGAAAGGAAACATGAAAATATTGCCATTGTATGTGGAGGATATCTTTTGAAAGGAAACATGAAAATATTGCCATTGTATGTGATGGCATCACTTAAAGTTTGATTTAATACATTTCTCAATTCTTTCTAATTCTTTGCAATCCTTGAGAAATAAAATACTTAGCAAAGGGAGAGATAGGTAAGAAAATAATCATTTTTTTGGGTACAGTGTGAAGTTACTTAAACAAACTTGAGGTGAGGCATTGATCCAAATAAATGCATAAATCTTGAGCTTCATTTTTGACATGTCATGGGACTTTCCAACAAAATTAGAAAGTGCGATTGATCAACACAGTTGATTTTTGCAAACAATAAATTTAGTATTTCTGTCAAACTTTTTGGAGTTAGTTTTATTAGATATTAGATTGTTATTTAGATATTAGATTATTATTTTCATTATATTTATAGCTGTGAGGGTAGGATAGTCTTTTCACACTTTCTTATTAAGCTATATAAACCCCTTTATGTGTATTTTCTTATTATCTTTTTACTAATAAAAACCCTAGCCCCCTTTTTCTCTTCTTTTCTTTCTTTACAATTCTCACATGGTATCAGAGCAATGATCCTGATGAGTTTTTTTATTAGTAATAACATGGAAGACCTGCACGTCTCATCTTCGCGGTCCGCGGATTTTTTTGGGCCTTTTTGCATCGATTTGGTTCCAGTATCGCTTTCGTCTAGCATCGCACTGGTTTGCTTCTTTAGTGTTTCTTCTCGTTTTGTTTTTGATCGACATTTTGTCTTGAATTTTTATTTTTGTTTGAAAATCTATTGGTGTTCATTTATTTGTTGTTTTTCACAATGGTTGGTGAAAGAGATGATTCTCTACAATCAATTAGTGTACGATTGAATGACAACAATTACTCGTATTGGAGTTATGTAATGAGGAATTTTTTGAAAGGGAAAAAAATGTGGGGTTATGTCAGCGGTGGGGTGAGCAAACCCACATATACTAAAGATGAAATATATGCATATTTGTTTGATAATTGGGAAGCAAACAACTCAAAAATTATTACTTGGATTAATAATTCTATTGAGCACTCCATTGGTACACAATTGACAAAATATGAAACAACAAAACAGGTCTGGGATCACTTGACAAGATTGTACACACAATCTAACTTTGCCAAACAATATCAGTTGAAAGCCGATATCCAAGCAGTGCAACAAAAGGATATGAGTATTCAGGAGTTTTACTCCACTATGTCTAATTTTTGGGACCAATTGGCTCTCACGGAGTCAGTGTCCTTCCAGTGCCATGTTGACTACCTTGCTTGTAGAGAGGAAAAACGCCTTGTTTAGTTTTTGATGGCCCTACTTGATGATTTTGAGGGGCTTCAGGGAAATATTTTGCATCATAATCCCTATCCCCCTGTTGATGCAGTTGTAAGTAAACTTTTGGCTGAAGAGACACGACTCAAGACTCAGGCAGGAAATGGCCCTCTCCTAGTGCCTAGTCAATCTGTTTTGACTGTCCCTACTAAGCCATCTTTGAGCAATCAGACGAGACTCTCTTTGAAGGTTGGTTTCGATGAATATAGTTTTTGTAAGCAGAAAGGTCATTCGAAGACCCAATGTCCTAAATTGTTTAATAAAGCACAACCACCATAGCAACAATGGCGGTAACCCCCACCTCAGCAGTGGAGGCAACCCTCATCTTCGATGCAGTGGAGGCATCCCCCACCTCAACCGTAGTGGAGTTCAGGAAGGCAGTCCCAACAGCGAGTTTATAGGCCTCCACAGCCAACCACTATAGCATTTGTACCTAAAGTTGCATCTTCTTTGAATCCCAACATGGACGCTCTTGCAAAATAGTTTCAGCAATTCCTTGCCACACAACCATAACCATATGCCATGTCCACTCCATTTTTAATATGTTTGTCATCTCCTAACCCTTCAGGTATGACTACACCTTTGTGGGTTTTAAACTCCGGTGCCTCTCATTACATGTCACCTGATTCATCATCCTTTATATCTATATGTCACTCTACTTCACCTGCGTCTGTCATGACTGCTGATTGCACTCCCATGCCTTTGGCAGGAGTTGGTTCTATTCGTAAACCACATTTATCACTTTCTAATGTTTATTGCATTCCCAACCTTGCAATGAATCTCATTTCAATGGGTCAATTATGTGATTCTGGTTATTCTGTTCACTTTTCTTCCACTTCTTGTCATGTGCAGGATCCTCAATCCCAAAAGCTGATTGGGACAGGCCGTAGGCAGGGGAGCTTATATGTTTTGGACGAGCTGCGAGTTCTAGATGTAGCTACTTCGGGTGTTGATTTGTCTTCATTTCGTTTTGCTTCATCTTTTTCTAATTTTTACTTGTGGCATTCTAAACTTGGGCTTGTTTCGGCCCCTCGTTTAAAATATTTGGTTTTTAGAGGATCTTTGGGTATATTGCAATTTCATGATATTTCTGATTGTAGTGGTTGTAAACTGGCTAAATTCTCTGTCCTACCTTTTAATAGAAATATTTCTTATTTTGTTGCACCATTTGATTTAATTCATTCTAATGTATGGGGCCCTGCCCCTGTCGCAACATTATGTTTCTTTCATTGATGATTACACTTGATATTGTTGGGTTTATCTAAAGAAACGTCGTTCTGAATTCAAAAACATTTATACTGTTTTTCGGTCACTTGTTAGAACTCAATATTCTGCACCTATCAAATATTTTCGTTGTGATTTGGGTGGGTATTATACTTCTATAGTCTTTTCAGAGTTGTTTCGCTCTGATGGTATTGTACACCAACCCTCTTGTACTGACACACCTTAATAGAATGGGATTATCGAAAGGAAACATCGACACATTGTTGAGACAACTCGTTCTCTTCTCTTATCCGCTAGTGTCCCTAGTGAATTTTGGGGAGAAGCTGTTCTCACAGCTGTTCACTTGATCAATAAAATTCCTACATCTCACACTTTAGGTCTCTCCCCCTATGAAAAGTTGTATAGTCATGCTCCCGATTACTCATTTTTAAGAGTTTTTGGTTGTACGTGTTTTGTTCTTCGTTCTAGTGTTGAGCGTAATAAATTATCATCACGCTCTGCCATTTGTGTATTTCTTGGTTATGGTGAAAGTCAAAAGGGTTATCGTTGTTTTGATCATGTTGCTAATAAATTATATGTCTCCCGTCATGTTTTATTCCTTGAGCATATTCTTTTGTTTCTGCCAGCTCTCATAACATGACCAAGACAACCCTTATCCGCATTGACCCTTTGTTTGTTGATGCAAGTGAAATTCTCCCATCTACTGTTTCATCATCTGCAGACGATGCACCACTTCCTACCACCCATTCTCCTCTTCCTGTTCAACCTTTTCCTTGTCATTTCTCTCACAGGACTCGAGCAGCTACTGATGGTGTAACTCGTGATGTTTCTAATGCTCCATTTTCCATAGATGATGATGTTCCATCCCCTCCTACGACCACCCAAGTTCCTTCTGTGATTGTGGATCCTCCTCCATCTCGTTTCTCCAAGCATACTCGTAAGTCTACTCAGTTACCAGATTTTGCTTATTCTTGTTATTCTAGTTCATTTACTTCCTTCTTAACATCTATTCACACTTTTTGGCAACAGGCTATAGTGAAGAATTTTCTACTTTGCATCGAACGAATACTTGGGATTTGGTGTCGCTCCCGCCTGGTAAGAGCACAATTGATTCTCGTTGGGTTTATAAAATTAAAACTAAATCAGATGGCTCTGTTGAGCGGTATAAAGCTAGGTTGGTTGCCAAAGGTTTTGCCCAGCAGTATGGTTTGGATTAGGAGGAGACTTTTGCTCCAGTTGCCAAGATGACCACTGTCTGTGCTCTTATTGTAGTGGCCTCTATCCGTCAGTGGCATATTTCTCAGATGGATGTTAAAAATGCTTTTTTGAATGGAGATCTTCAAGAAGTTTACATGGTACCTCCTCTTGGTGTCTCTCATAATCTTGGAGAAATTTGCAGGCTTAAGAAGGCCTTATATGGTCTCAAACAGGCCCCTCGAGCCTAGTTTGATAAGTTCTCTATGGTGGTTACTTCCTTTGGTTTTTGCTATAGTGCTCATGATTCGATTCTATTTATTAAGTTTACTTTTGCTGGCCGTATTCTTCTTTCACTCTATGTAGATGATATGATTATTACAGCTGATGATGTTGATAGAATTACAGCATTAAAGACCGAATTAACTAATTAGTTTGACATGAAGAATTTAGGCCCTCTACGGTACTTCTTGGGTATTGAGGTATCCTTTTCACCTAAGGGTTATCTTCTTTCTCAGTCTAAGTACACAACGGACATTCTTCAGCGAGTTCGTCTTACGGATACTCGGACTGTTGATACTTCTATCGAGCTTAATGCTCGCTATGCTCCTACAGATGGTATTCCTTTGCCTGATCCCATATTGTATCAGAAAATTGTTGGTAACTTAATCTATCTCACTATTACTCGCCCCAACATTGCATATGTTATCCACATTGTTAGTCAGTTCATTGCCTCCCCCTCTACAATTCATTGGGCTGTTGTTCTTCACATTCTGTGTTATCTTCGGGGTACTCTCTATCAGAGTCTTTTATTTCCTTCGACGTCCTCTTTGGAGCTTTGTGCATACTCTGATGCTGATTGGGCTGGTGATCCGATTGATTGTAAGTCTACTACAGGTTTTTGCATCTTTTTCGATGATTCTCTCATTTCTTGGAAGAGTAAGAAGCAGACAGTTGTCTCTCGATCTTCCACAGAGGCTGAGTATCGTGTTATGACATCTACTTCAAATGAGGTTGTGTGGTTGCGTTGGTTATTAGCAGATATGGGTGTCACTCTTTCTACTCCCACCCCTCTTTACTGCGATAATAAGAGTGCTATTCAGATTACTCACAATTCAGTCTTCCATGAGCGGACCAAGCACATTGAGATTGATTGTCATACCACTCGGCATCATCTCTAGTGTGGGACGATTACTTTGCCTTTTGTCTCATCTTTCATGCAGATTGCAGATTTCTTTACGAAGTCTTAAACCGTTCAGCGCTTTCATTTTTTTGTTGGCAAACTCTCGATATTTCTTGATGCCACACCGTGAATTTGAGGGGGGGGGGGATGATATTAGATATTAAATTGTTATTTAGATACTAGATTGTTATTTTCATTATATTTTTAGCTGTGGGGGTAGGATAGTCTTTTCACACTTTCTTATTAGGCTATATAAACTCCTTTATGTGTATTCTCTTATTATCTTTTTACTAATAGAAACCCTAGCCCCATTTTTCTCTTCTTCTCTTTCTTTGCAATTCTCACGAGTTTCTTCGTTGCCAAATTCCCAACAATTTTGGACCTGTTTATTATTAGAGTAAATTACTCTGACCTCCCATGAAGTTTGACTTAATTATCATTAAATTAAAATTTTTACAAAATTATTCTGACACCCATGTCACACTAACGATCTATTAAACAAAATCACATTTAATATACAATTACAAAAGTATCTTCAAGTTATAATGCTTTTGTGCAAAAATAAACTCAATTTCTAATTTTTTAACTGAGACTAACATGTGTTATATATATTTTTTCTCCATCAATGTTACACCAGCACTACTGCCAATGAAGTTAGTTTTGGCATTTTGATTTTTTTTGTTAATTGATTTTAATGGAGGTAACTGTTAATTAACAGTAAGGGTACTCGGAGTAAAGTTAACCAAACCTAACAGAAGATTGACCACTATATTTTAAAAACTTTAATCTGATGGTAATTAGGCAAAACCCCAGGAGAGGTCATAGTAAATTATCCTTATTAATATTACAGAAAACAGTTTACTGTTTTCAATAATAGAAAAATAAACAATTTGAAAATTGTTTGAATTGACTTTTCTAGAAGCTGTTCTCTAAAAATAGAGTTAATATAGATCCAATTTATTGGAGCAGACAAAATAAAAATAAAAAATTGATCTGCTCCAATACAATTGCACAAAGAAGACTTTTATATTTCCCTGAAAAGTCTTTTCTATATTCTGTTCTTGAAAACTATTCTTACATGAACCAAAAGTAAGAAATAAAGTCTCTAAAATGCTAACTAAATGATGCCTATATTTTTCTTTCTTCTCCGAACCAAAGTTAAAGAAATAAAGCCTCTAAAATGCTAAAGGATGCCTATATTTTTCTCTCCCTTTTTTTTTTTTTTTTTTTTGGCATTATTCTTAACTCAGATGATGTTAGTCCTCATTTTTTGAATTTTTTTGGGCAAGGTTGAACCCCAGTTAAGATAAAAGTTGACAATCATACTTTTTCATCCTAAGAAAAAATTATAATCAGTTTTAAGTGACTTAATTGTTCGAACCAAGTTTTTGTTTTAACTTTTCCCTCCTTTACTTCTATTTATGCGGTTGTCAATTAGTCAGAAAGTTAGAGAAATATTTTCAATGGAAAAATTATGTGAGAAAAGAATGAAAGAATGGTTTCTTGTCTTTAGGGGAAAAGACAATGTGAAAATGCATGTGTTTGACATGAAAAACATGATTTTAAAGTAATGTTTTGGCACTTTCTGTTCTATTAATATACTCATTTTAGCATTGGAAATTGCTCACCAACAAAGCTTCAAAGTCTTTGACAACAAAGTTTTAGGTCTTTCAAGTCTTATAACAAACATGTTTAATGCAATTTAATCTTAACTGCAGTGGATTAGGTCACATTCATATAGTTAAGACTTGGTTTGTCATGAAATCAATAAAGGGGGAGGTTGTTCTGACTTAATATCATCTGACTCGTTGTGTTGGAAATTTTGATGTCAAAGACCAAATCGAATAATTTTCAATTTGAATTTGCTTCTAAAGTCTCGTTTTTGTTCGAGTTGAAGATGTGTAAAAGTCTGTCTGTGTTCCAGTTGAAGAACATGTTGAATTTATTGAAGATGCATTCGAGCTGCATTAAGAAAAAACTTCAGCTTGATAAACAATTGGATGATTTAATCACACACTTAGGGTATTGAAAGTTCACCTAATTTTTTATATTATTTTTCAAAATGTTAAAATATTTTTGAAATGAAGAACGTTATAATCGTTCCAATAAATTTGGTTTGGTTTTACCTCACAAAGTTCAGTGATTTTCTCAGTAACTTCTGCTGCTGAGTTACCCAACTTATAAACACTTGTCCATTTGTTAACAACCTGCTATTAAGTTTAAATGGTTAGAGAGTAATTGGTGAAATATGTGCATCTATTGTAATTCTTTTGGGGGCATTAGGATTCAAAAACAGGAGCTGCTTGCTTTGATGTTCCTATAAAAGTTTTAAGTTGTCAAAATGGATGAACTTAAGTGTGCATATCATGAATAATATTTAGTGTAACAAGAAACACAAACATAATAGTTTGCTTAAAACAAAGAAAAACTTTGTAGGTACTGTGAACAGAATTTATATGATGACTCTGCACAAGGCTGTACACAAGGGTGACTGGGAATCTACCAAGTACTTCCTTGAGTTGGACCCTAATGCATTGACGGCTCCAATTTCAGTACATGGCGATACGATTCTGCACATTGCAGCTCTGGCCGGACATGTGAAGCTTGTTGAAGAGTTGGTGCATCGGACACCTGTGGAAAAATTGATGATTAGAAACAGCTACAAAGAAACGGCCCTTTCTCTTGCTGCTGCAGGAGGAACCACTAAGGTTGCCAGGGCATTAGTGAGAAAGAATCCTGCATTGCTTAGCATTCAAAATATTTCCGAGTTCATCCCTGTTGTCGTGGCTGCTCAATTTGGCCATGTTGATATGGTACATTTTCTTTATTATATGACTCAAGAAGAAGATCTAGACCCAGAATATTCAAACAGCAACCAAGGTGCCAAGCTTCTCAATGCTTGTATTGTAGCTCAAATCTATGGTAAAAGAAATATACTTTTATCATTTTAAAATATACAAATTAACTCAAAGAGGTTGTTACTCTATGCCCTCTTACTATTATTAGTTTAAATATATTTGACATAGATATCGCTTTGGATCTGGTCCAACGTTACCCAGAATTGGCTATTGCTGTATATAATGATCCTTCAGATGAAACTAAAGAATTATCAACATTGAATATTTTGGCTACTAGACATTTGGCATTCCCTAGTGGAAGCCGGCTTGTATTTTGGCAGCAGTGGATCTACTCGTGTAAGTACTTCATCAAATTTTCATGCTAAAATTACAAGGTAGAAAATAATTCTATCAACACATCATTCTAGATTGAGATTGTCTATAATAATTCTATTTTTGTAAGCACCTTATGTTGGTAAGTGCTCAAAGGTTTTATCAACTCATCTCACTTTTTGAATTCAGCTTTCATCCTACTCATCTTTAGTTAGAAATTTGAGGTATTGCTTAGTCCCTTTGATTTTGACATTAAAAGCTAGCATTGTAATATCTTGAAAGGTATTCCCGTGCCTCCACTTCGTGTCAACAACGGAGACATTGAAGCACATTATGAAGGATTAATGGCAAATCAAAATAACATCATCAAACAAGGTAAATATATAATATATGTATATTTTAATACATCATAAATATTGTAGATACTTGAGAATAAGTTCATCCTCTTAGATTCTGCCTAAGTTTCTACTTTGTATACTTGTAGCATTCAGTAAACTGTATGGACTAGTATGGAATATCCTAAAACTCATGGGTAAGAAGAAGAGTTCATTAACTGCAATCCTTATTTTATTTTTGAATCTTGTTGTGGCCATCACTTTGTTTTGATTGCAGTGCCTTATATAAAGGACATGTCTGATACAAAGTCCAAACATATCCAAATACTTGAATTGTTGAGCTACATTTGCCAACGAGTATCCATCATGGACCACACACAGATAGATTGTATTGGATTACATCAAGCCATTTTCAATGCTGTTAGACATGGGATTGTTGAGTTTGTGGATGAGATGCTTGCAGCTTACTCTGATATCGTATGGTTTGTTGATGAGGATGCTCGTAACATATTTCTATATGCAATTTTGCAACGGCAAGAAAAAATTTTCAGCTTGTTGCATAAATTGGGGCCAAGGAAGAACTTGATAGCAGCTAGCATGGACAAGGGTGGTAACACCATGTTACATCATGCGGGGTTTCTATCACCTTCTGGTCAACTCGATCACATTTCTGGTGCAACTTTGCAGATGCAGAGGGAGCTACAATGGTTTAAGGTGTCATCGGCCACTCACTTTTTATTGCAAATGTTTAGAGTGACCTCTCTATCTCATTTGATTTCTTTCTTTCTTTTCCTAATTAATTATTTGGCATCATCATTTTAGGAAGTGGAACAAATTGTTCAACCAATGTTTAGAGAACTCCAAAACGACGAAGGTGAACAAGCTCGCGCTCTGTTTACTTCAGAGCACAATGAGCTGAGGAAAGAAGGGGAGAAATGGATGAAGGACACGGCAACATCTTGCACTGTGGTGGCTGCTCTTGTGGCCACTGTTATGTTCACTGCAGCCTTCACCGCGCCTGGTGGTTACAACCAGACAACGGGTGTTCCCCTTTACTTGCATCAGAATTCCTTCATGCTTTTCGTAATATCAGATGCACTGTCTTTGTTTGCTTCCTCCACTTCAGTGTTAATATTTCTAGGCATCCTCAAATCGCGCTACAATGAAGAGGAATTCCTCGTGTCCTTGCCTAGAAAATTGATAATAGGTGTTTTCAGCCTTTTCCTCTCTATAACAACAATGATGCTCTCCTTTGGCACTGCCATTTTTATTGTGCTTCATAACCGATTATCCTGGATTTCCATTCCTATCGTTTTGTTAGCCAGCTTTCCAGTTATCATCTTTGTATTTCCACAAGTTCCACTCATTTTCGAGATTTTAGTCTCAACATATGGACCTGGCATTTTTTGTAGGCCAAAGAAGCGGCGTTCATCTTAATGTAATTGATCTCTCAATTGACTATGAGTGTATCAAAATTCAAAGAATGAACATATTAAAAGGTGTGATTCTTTTAGTTGCCTTTGCATTAGATAGTACTGTGGATCAACAACACCCCTATCTATGTGTTTGCATAATAATGCTTTCATGACTTTTCATGTCTGACTCTCTTTTCTTTTTTTCCCCTTTTCATTCTATAATGGAAGATGGTCTCCTACCCATAAACTCCCCAATCAATATTACTATTAGAGTGGGATTCAATCCAAGGATACTTTAAAAACCATTGTGATTGGTGATGTCCTTTCTCTTCTCTTCATAAACCAGTTGTGTTGCTGACTAGTATTCTACTAGCGCTCTTCACTCCACCTACCCTCTATAAACAGAGGACTTCATATAAAAGATAATTGGACAAGAAAGTGGCCAAATTGTGTCCAAATCAATCTTCAAACATTCTCAAAGTAATGAGTGTAACATTCTAAAAAAGAACGTATTTAGTTTGATGCATAACAAAACTCATTCAGTGTAACGAAGACGACGTACTTCTGTTTTCTCTGATACTAAAATTTTAAAATTATTCATCTTGCAAAACTCATTAGTATGTCTTTATGTGTAATTGTTTATAGATGTGCAGTCATAAATACATATTAATTTTAGTTAGTTTATTCATATTCCTCACCTTGGGTAGTGATCAAACATTTTTTCCTAATTTGCAAGAATACATGGTGAAAGCTTTCCTATTTTTTATCCAGTCTTGATGTTGTTGTTTGAAAAGTCTATTAAAACTTAGTTGAAAGAGAATGGAGACCAAGTCTGTATTCACATTACAGCCTTTCATGTAAATCCTATCCCATAATTAAAGGACCTCCAATTACAATATCCACACAAAATAAACAAAATCTCATACTTTATCCTATGCATTTCAATTGACTATTGCAATTACAACTAAAAATATGACATTCTGTTATAGACTCTTTACTTTTAAGCATTCCAACCAATTTGATTTGTAAAATTCTAATGCACCATGTAACATGAGTTGACCTTTAATCTATAATAACCTCCACCTCAAACAACAATTATATTTTAATAAAACTCGTATATTTGATTATTATTTATTTTGGTTAGCATTAACGGGAGATGTTGGTAAAGTGAATTCAAAATCAAATTTTTACTGCTAATATTAAAAAAAAGGAGAGAATTCAAAATTAAACTTTTACTGCTGATAATAGAAAAAAAAAAAAAAAAATAGACAGAGAATCCGAAACAACACATATTTCTTTATTTACTCAAAAAAGAAAAAAGAAAAAAAAGACAACTTTATTTATTCCCCAAAAAAGAGAAGAACCCTTTTCATATTCAGATAGTTGCACTTCGAAATTTTGCCACGGTAAAATTACTGAAATCCCACCCAAAACCATTTAGCTTCGGCCTCCAGGCAAGGTCATTTAAGTCTACCAATTTCCAAACGGCTTAAAGTAGAAAACAATCTCAGTTTAGAAGTGTGCGCACATTGTATTTCGTGAACACAGTGCGCGCACGTTAGCGACCAATCATTCTCTCGCCACCTCAGCGCAATGTAGCCACCCGCCCTCCTTTCCAGTTCTCTCTCTGCATTTTCTCTCTCCATTCTCCTTCTTTCTTACAATCTCTGCAACTAACAACACACTGTAAAAAATTTGATTCAGTTCCAAATCAGCCCTTGACAATCTTTCATATTCCCATTTTGTCCCCACCCATGGCTCCGTCCAGCTCGGCGGCGCGGGCGGCTCAGAAGCTCTTCCCCGTCCGCCGCCGGGAGGCCCTGTCGCCTCCATCTTCGCCGCCGCCGAGGAAGTACCGGTCGATGGCGGATATCATGAAGACGGCCAAGTACGCCGTGATCGATCGCCACGACTATAGCCACGTGTCCTGCGAGCAATGCGGCTCCGGCCAGCAACCCGACGAGCTGCTCCTATGTGACAAATGTGACAGAGGATATCACATGCTCTGTATCAGGCCAATCGTCGTTCGTGTCCCCATTGGATCGTGGTATTGCCCTAGCTGCTCCGATCATCGACCCGTAAAAAGTATGAAATTGTTTTTGTTTTTGAGATATACACACACACATTCACATATATGATTGCATGCCTATATAAAATGAGGCGCCCGACAATGTATGTTCTGTTTTCTCAGGTTTCCCGAAGACTAAGATTAAAGATTTTTTTCGAATCCAGAAATGTAAGGATACAGCTAAGAAATGTGCCTCTCCTCAAGGTAATTATTATTTCATGTGTCGTATTCATAATTAAATCTGTGCTCACTGTACATTATATTCATTGTTGTTTTTTATCCTGGTTTAGATAATTGATATATAATTTCAAATTTTATTTGGATTGTTACTTTTCTTATTTGGGCTTAAACCAATGATCTTATCCTGAGAATTATAGTGGAATGAAATTTAGAAGAATAAAACTTTTTTTTTTAGTTGAGTTATTTATTTGGAAAGAATTTTTATGATTTTACTGAGTGCGCCCTTTTCCCCCATAAAATAGATTCTTCACATTGCATTGGTGTTTCCGTTTTAAGCACTATTAGATTTTGAAGTCCGAAAAATGGATTCAATGATATGACAATTAAAAGAAATAAAGAATTATATTTTACATCAAGCCTAATTTTATGGGACTTGTTAGATTTACTAGCAATGTGTCTTTGCAATCACACCATGTATGTATATATGTGCGCACGCGTTTGTGTTAGACAATGTTTAAGAGGTTTATAGATGTGATTCATTCAGAAGTTTCAGTTGAACATAGATATTATAGTCCACACTCATATTGAATCTGGTTAATGTTGCGTGGATAAGAAAACTGAATTATAAAATGAACTCCGGGGATGAAGGAGTGTTGTTGTTCCATGTCTTGGATGTGTTCTATACAAGTAACGCCTCACCCTATTCTGACACAATATTATCCGCTTTTGGGAGACTTCCCAGGGGGTCACCCGCTTTTGGACCAGAGACTTCCCAGAGGGTCACCCTCTTAACTAAGGAGTTTTGATGGGTTCACGGCTATCACGGCTTTAAAACGCGTTGTGTCATAAAAGGTGATGAATATACATATAGCATTTCATTTACTTGCCCAGGCGATGTGGGATCGTGATACCCGTAGCCTACCAGTGTTCACCCATAGCACATCCGTCCACAGAGGTTGTCACAATACCCCATTGGAGGCCCGATATCCTCGTTGGCAGTCGGCACACTTCCGGCTGGGTTTTGACTCTGATACCATTTGTAACGCCCCACTCTCGCTCGACACAATATTGTTCGCTTTTGGCTCCCTCGGACTAGAGACTTCCCAAGCTTAATTGTGGAATTCTGATGGGTTCGCGACCATCACGACTTTAAAACGTGTTGTGTCATAGAAAGGTGATGAACATATATATAGCATTTCACCTTCACCTACCCAAGTGATGTGGGATCGTGACACTCGTAGCTTGCCAGTATTTGCCCACACCGCACCTGCCCACAGAGGTGGTCACATATAACTAATATCTTCTAATTATAATTAAACTCATTTAAAATCAATTAATGTAGTTTTAGTATTGGTTATTGGAAATTGCACACTCTATACTCCTGTGAGATGTTTATCATTGGGGTGTGTGTGTGAGAGAGAGAGAGAGAAAGAGAGAGTTGGTTTTAAAGATGAACAAATGAGGAAAAGGTTATTTTACCTAAAGGGGGAGCGTTTATTGGCTTGTTGTACAACTGTCTAAAAGGGATTTTTATACCTCCACTAAGAAGCACAAACACTTCTAAGAAAATCCTGTGTCCGTGTTGGACATGTGTTCAGACACCAACACTTCTCAGGAATTTACACATCTTCAATGACCATAATTTGAAAACAAAAATATTGATTTGGGAATCTTGAACAGCTCCATAATTTAAAAGTAAAATTCTTGACTTTGGACACATGATCAACACTTAGACATGTGCTAATGAGTATAATTGTAAGAAATATCAAATTAAATGTTTATATAAAGTTTTGAGTGTTTTATCATTTTTAAGAAACAAAAGATATAAAACAAAATATATATATATATATATATAAAGGTTTTATTAAAGGAATGGACATGGTAGTAGGAGAGTCAAATTCTGTGTTTACATATACATATCCATATCTATTTATATACATAGAAGCATAGATTCAGATTTTTGTTGCGTCCTTGCTATGTCTTTATCTTTATTTATGACTTGAGTAATTATGGTTGTATGATTTATCGGTTACAAATATCTTGTTATAGTTATGGAATATTTACATGTTGTATGTAATATAATTTTTGTATAAAAAATACATACTATTGCCATGCCCTCGATGTGTTTGCATTGTACTTTTTTAAAGAAGTCGGGGCATGTCTATATCTTGTATCCATGCTTCTTAGCCTCCTATGATTTTTATTTTTATTTTTCGAGAGAGTCGCGGTAGCTGTGTTGTGTCAATATCTATATCCATGCTTGCTGTTCACAAGCTTTTTCTTCTCCTTTTTTTCTTTTCCTTTTGTGGGTGTCAAGCGGCATCTTGTGAGCTTATCTGTAATGTTTATTGGGGCTTTGTAGTTTTTATAATGGAGATAGAGGCACTGTAGGGGATGCATAATATTCATTCTATGGAAGTTTTTCCAGCCAAGGTCATTCCTTTTGACTTTTTCTTGGGCCATTGTAAACGGGGAGTTCCCTAGAGTTCCTCTTAGCATTTCTTTCTCATATTGGATTTTTGTTTGTTTAAATAGTACTCCTAACTCAGAGCCTTCTCTCTCATGGGTTCTCCTTCCTGGGAAAGGATTAAACTGAATTTCTATGGTTTCTGTCTTGGTAATCCTACCCAATCAGGGATATGAGGCATTATTAAAGACCACAATTATTAGAGGATCTTGGTGTGCGATTTGGGCATGTGTATCAGACACATATCCCATACCCACACACATGTCGTGTTGTGTCGACACAGGTTCGTTAAAGGGAGTAGGAGATTCCATGTAACATATATTATACGTAGTTTCAGTAAATTTATATGCCATCTCGTGTCTTAGTCTTGTTGAAGTAGAATTATTAGATTCTTAATTATCTCTCTTGTTCGAACTGTGCATCATACATGTTCTTGATCACCGTATAATACTCAGTTGATACCTAGACATCTTAGATATGCTTTTCTAAATTGATAATATCATTTGCACGTCCCTTTTTTTCTCTAGACCTCTTATGTGACTACTCAGGTAAGACTTACTTCCTTGCTTGATCTTCTAGGATTTAATCATTTAAACAAGTTGGTTTTTGATACCTCAATCATGTCTTAGCCTTTGACTGCATCCTCATTCACTAGCTTCAATGTCTTTAAAGGTTCCCATTGTTTGAACCATGACATTTGACACCAAAATAATTGGTGCAACTTCATCTAATACTTCCCTTCATTTTTTATTTTTTATCTTTGCAATATTTTTTGACAAGATACTTAACCAGACTATGTCATTGACTATGGAGTTTTGGATGTCGGTGGGAAAAGCATCAAGTCCTGTAGCTTGCTTCTATCAATCCTTTTCATCAATTTCTTTTGGTTTATTTCTCTTTCTCTTGCTATTCTTCTCGTTAGCTACTTTAACCCCATTTTTCTGAGATAAAGTCTTCCGTGATTTCATCAAACAGTATATCAACATAATTATTTCACTTAGTCGTAATCTCTATTTCGTTTCAGTAATCTCTCAAATCCTTAGTAAAAAAGTGTTTGTTTGATTCTTAGATATAATGCACTTATACCATTCTTTATGCCCCATTCCACCATTAAGATTCTATAATATTTATATTCACACACACACACACACATATATTTTTGTTGGGTTGGCTCAAATTCCTATTGTGATTAGGTTTCTATTGTAGAGTTGTATCTTATTAGGTAATTTTTTAGTAGACAAGTCTTGGTCTGAAAGAAGGAAAGTTCTTGTTAGGCAAATCTTGGGTTTTAAGGAATTGTTATCCTTGTCCACCAAAGAATTGGGTTTTGGGTTCTATAAATAGTTACCTATGTTATAGGTTAAGACTTGTGAGAGGAAAAGAGGCAATACTCTCATTATATTTGAGAGGTCACTCTCATTAATTTAAGAGGGCAACTCTTGCATAGAGGTAATACTCTTATTGTTTTTGAGAGGGCACTTAGAGAGAGAATTTTTGTTTTGAATTTGTGATTTCTTTTTGAGTAAGATTGGGTGTATAAGGGTTATGGGTTGAGAGTTGAGTGTACTCTTGATACAATTTTTCAACTTGTACTGTTACAATCTATATAGTGAAACCGGGCTCTCCGTGGACATAGGCTTGTTTAGCCGAACCACGAATAATTCTTGATGTGTTTTTGCAAATTTCTTCGTGCTTGTTTACTTATCATCACATCGTAATATTTGGTGGTACGTGATTAGAGGCTTGTGTCTCAACAATTATTGATAAGCACACACGCATATATATTGACTACTGATTCTTAGAATTTCTATGGGCCTCTTTTGCTTCTCTGACTAAACCATAACATTCATCATAAATTGCTTTCATGATATAGAACTCGAGGCCTTTGTGTCTTTATTTCAGAAGATGTACCACATGAAGAACTATAAGGGGGTGGTGACTTAGTTGATTTTGAAAAAAAGTTTTAGTGGTTGGTTCTATTTGAAGTCTTATACCATCAAATGAAGATGAGAAGGATTATGTGTTCCTTGCTAAGGAAGTTTGAACTTGTGCCCCTTGAAATTGGCTTTCTTGTGAATAAATGCTTAAGTAACTATAAGTCATTTGATTTGTTGGAGGTGATTATACGTAGTTGTTGTTCTGTTTGCAAGGTTGTTGGAGATTCTACCCTCTTTCGTTGTGCAGTTGTGAGGGGTTTAAGGACCTTTTTTCTTTCTTTCCCTTTTTTTTTTTGGTTGCATTGTCGATTGTTTATTGGCTTATGAATTATTTGGTGCACTATCTCTTAAGCTGAGCTGCAATATACAAGGTAAGGAGGAAATAACGAGACAATTAAACAGGTGACCTCACTGTTGTTCTTTTGATGTCTTTGTTATTCCTGTTTGTACCTCTTCTTGTCTATGCTTCATTTGGCCCGTTTTTGGAGTTATTTAGGCCTGTAAGTCTTTGGTTAAAATTTACCTCTCAAGAGCAGAAATATGGTTTCTTTAAGTTTATTCTTTCATGGTTATTAAATCTTCTTTCCTCTTACACCACCTCGATGAGATGCTTGACTTTTAAACTCTCTATTTCATCCCCTTACACATATGCCTAATACCACTAACTAATGTTATATCAATGGGCTGTGTCTTGTAAATTTAAGATAATTAACTGCATTTCACTTGTACCTTAGTTAAGTGCTTGTTTGACTATCATCTGATCCAATTCTAAATTTCATAATTTCATTTGATAGGGGCCCAACCATCTTGTTTGAGTAGCTAATGCATATTTTGTGATGAAATCCTTTAAACTCTGTGGATCATTTGAGTGATACTCATTTATTTGCATTTGATCGATCATGATTACTTTGATGCCTTTAATTATTATTATTTTTCATCTTGCTCGACTTTTTAGATGCTAGAAAGCGTCGTAGGCATTCCGGTCCAGTAGTGTTGTACAAGAAGAAGCGAAGAAGACTATTGCCATATATTCCAACAGAAGATCCTGCCCGGAGGCTAGAACAAATGGGCTCCCTTGCTTCTGCTTTAACAGCATTGAACATGGAATTTAGTGATGATCTCACTTACTTGCATGGCATGGCTCCTATATCTGCCAATCAAGCCAAGTTTGAAGATGGTGGCATGCAGGTTTTAATTGAAATTTCTTTCTTCATTTCAATTTCCCTCTGGAATTTTTTTATTTGCATTTGAGGTGTGATCGGTATTTCTTTTCACTGTAACTGCATGATGGTTATGTTATGTGGTCTTTTAAGGTTCTCTCCAAAGAAGATACTGAAACTTTGGAGCAGTGCAGAACCATGTACAAAAGAGGCGAATGCCCTCCTCTTGTAGTTGTTTTTGATTCATGTGAAGGGTATATTTTTTTCTTCTAAAGTTATACTCTTGGAATGCTAGCAACTCTATATGAATAATGCACATTGAATGTGATAGTATTTTTGTTCCTGATGCAGCTTTACAGTAGAGGCTGATAGCCATATAAAGGATATGACATTTATCACAGAGTACACAGGCGATGTGGATTACATTAAGAACCGGGAACATGATGATTGTGATAGTTTGATGACCCTTCTTTTAGCAACAGACCCATATAACAGTCTTGTTATCTGCCCTGATAAACGTGGAAACATTGCTCGATTTATCAATGGCATTAACAATCATACTCTGTAAGCCCGTGTACCCCTATCTCTTGTTGTCCATATTGCGACTCAAAAACGCCTTTTCCTTTCCTTATATTTTTGACCATTCAATGGGCTTTGATTTTTGTATTCCATAATTCTAGTTATCAAGATCAGACTCCACTCGAATTCACATTACAAGATTCCATGTTTTTTCGTGTCAAGTTATTCTTCAAAATTGTCATTCTGTAGAACTGTTGTTCTTGAAACCTATCCAATTTTGTGCAGGGAGGGTAGGAGGAAGCAGAATCTTAAATGCGTGAGGTACAATGTAAATGGTGAATGCCGGGTATTTTTGGTTGCTACTCGTGATATTGCCAAGGGAGAGAGGCTATACTATGATTATAATGGATATGAACATGAATATCCAACCCATCATTTTGTTTAAAATTTTTAGATAGATATTACTAACGAATCTGCGGAATTATCGTATGATTCTAGATTCTGTTAGGTCCATCTGTTGTTGGAAATTTTTATTTTTTTCAGAGCTTACACATTGTGTTGCAGAGTCAACACATTTTTTTTCTCTTTCTAATTGTATGCATGGGCCATCAATTGTAATTTTTCCTGTAGCGCTGGCCAAGCATGTGGCCATAAGAGAAATAGAGGAGGCATTGAAATTTTGTTTCGGATTTTAGCTTGTGAAGATTGGAAATATTTATAAATTTGTTCGACAAACGTTATCTTTATGTATTACAAATTTCAATGAAAAACTTCAGTATTATCTGTGGCTGCCATCCTGTTGCTCCCATAATGACTTATTCTGATAGGCTTTTGGAAGATTTTTCCTTCAAACACGCATTTCCCTTGCTTTATTGATTTATTATTAATGTTATTATTTTTTACATTTTCATTTCTCCTCTCTGTGAACAAGAAAAGTGATCTATTACTATTTGTCTTGATCTACTGAACCACCCCATAAGAGTGTTTCAGAAGATCTTAATGTGTTCCTTTCCATTTTGTCATTCCATTTGTATATTTCTTGGTAAATATTGTTGTATCCTACCTAACAAAAGGAAAAGAAGTTCCACATTTGTTACACCATATTCGGGATGCCATTTGACCCTTCACATTTAAAAGCATTCTGGTGCCTTCATTTTTTTAGAATTGGATGGAGTGCCTTTTGCAGGGATCTTTTTGGAGTCTACTATGATTGTTGGTCTATGCTCGACACTCACAATTTTGGGATCCTAATACAACTTATAAGGTGAAATATCATTTTCTCTGTTTTTACTTTTAATTGTAAATAGGCAAAAAGTTCTTAAGAAGATTTTCTTTTTCTATTTTTCTGAATGTCCCCATTAATTACTAGTAACATTCATCAGATATAGATATTCCTTCCCAGTGCACTTGCTTTTGCTGACTTA
The DNA here is from genome assembly GCA_026545225.1 of Cornus controversa. Taxonomy (NCBI): domain Eukaryota; kingdom Viridiplantae; phylum Streptophyta; class Magnoliopsida; order Cornales; family Cornaceae; genus Cornus; species Cornus controversa. The sequence goes on along the minus strand of CM048845.1, from coordinate 108,885,548 downwards.
CTTAAAATATAGAAAGATTTTATGATTGTTGTATAATCATTCCCATGTGTGAATCTTAATTTATGATGATATTTTGTTACCCTTGCTAACATAGACAAATGACTCTGTTTTTGTTAAATCAGTTTCATATTGTTGGAAATTGCTTCATTTTATGGGGATCTTAATGACACTGTCTTAATTTTTCATTTTATTTTCGTTGTGGTTCTCATTGTTTATTTTTTTGTTGGCTCTGCTGCTGTTTCTGTTTCTGTGGTTGTTTGTCTTTTTATTACTAAAAGAACACCATGCTCCTGTGTCCCATTAATCGAGTTGCTCCAGACTTAATGTTTTGGGTGCTTGTCCTGCATTTGAGGAGAAGTATGGCGCCTATACTTGGAATAAAACCTTGTTTGGGTGCTTGGTCTAATCAATCTAAAGGTTAAATTTCTAGATATCATGCGGGATACTTAGTTGATTTGGCAGTTTGATAGTTCCACATTTGTAGTACCTGCATTGGCTGTATACTAAAACCTAGTTTCTTCTTAGTTCTTTGATCTTTGTCATGATCCATAATTCTTATGAAAATATTTTTAAACTCTGGATTTGTGGGTTGTACTTCATTTAGTTAATGTGGCTTTCAAATGAGACAAAAGCTTGCACCCTTTGTTCTTGTTAGGAGAAATGAGCTTGTACATTAGCTTCAAATCACGAATATACATGCTTTTCTAAAATGATCAGATTGTAGTGGGATTAATGATATGCACTACATGAGTGGAATAAGAATATGTCCAACTGACAAATTTCCTTTTTCAGTAAGAGACTTCAACTTAAGATCTCAACGCAGCCCCAGAAGCATAGGTAACATTTTAATTATGCTACTTTTTCTTTCATTGCCCTGCAGAAACATGGGAAACAAATTCTCTTGCCTTCTGCATAACAGGAAAGTTAGAGCATTGCTGAAGAATAAAGTCTTACGGATGCATTTAGTAGATAAAGTGAGCGCCCTAGGCCCCGCATTGAGAAGGTTTGAAGATGCTTTTGGAGTTTATGTTATGATGTATGGTTTCTATATGAAGCTTTGGGGCTTATGAACAGGAAGATGGTTTAGTGAAGCTCAGTTCTTCCTTCTTCAAGGATTGATGATTTTTTAGATTAATCGACTTCCTCGGAGGCACTGAACTGCCTAACTTAATGGAGCTACGATGTGGAGTTTGTAGCTATAAGATGAAGTGATTGCTTTGCTCAACTCAGAATGGAAAAACATGAGCATCTAAATTCTTTTCCCAGTCCATTGACTTTTGAGCAAGATATTAGGCTGCCGGGCATGTAACCTTGTAATTGAGGGCTGGAAAGTAAATATCGCAGATAATATTGGTTGTGTATTTGGAAGAATGTACATAAAAAGCAATTATTGAAGTTGTAATTGACATTCTTTGTGGATAATTATCAATGGAAGTGAATGATTGGGAGAATATTGAGCCAATTATCTTAGATTTTAAAAAGAGATTCTTTTATATTGGAGGACAGTGTCAACATTGTTAGAAACAAAAAATTTCTAATTTATATTTGTCTATTGCCTTCTTCCTTTAGAGGCCAAAGCATGTGTTTTCAGATACGACTGACTGAGCACTTTTTCTGCCATGAATGAATTCCTCTCCCTTTACTTTCAAGCTTGCTCTTCAAACTGGCCTATTGCTCTCCTCTATGAAAAGGTCATTCCATAATCACTCTCAATAAGATATATATTCCCCTTTGAAATGACAATAGAACTAGTCCAGCCAGTTTCTTTTTAATTCTTTGCATGCTTGCATTGGTTTTGCTTGAAGCCAAATGTGAGAAATGATGTATACCGACTCTGCTAATGACAATTTCCTGATTCTTATCATGTTTTTGTTTAATATTGTTGACACTTTATAGGAATGAAAGGTTCATATTCTATAAGAATGAAATGCTTAGAGCTTCAATACTCCAAGTAAGCAACACTCAAAAACCACCTAGTTTTGGGTTACCATCCTAATTTTGTAGCCAGAAGTTCTCATGTAAAGCCATTTCTTGTTTTTCACTAAGAAAGATGCAAAGAAACAGGGCATATATTTTTCATTTTGAACATAAAGAAATTCTCCCCTCCTACCACCAAACCCTTGGCTCAGGTGATATCTCCTCCACCTTCCCCAAAGGGTTGGTTGAGGCAAAAAGTGTGTGAGTTGCTACTACCAAAAAAAAAAAAATTTTAAATATCCTCTCCTCCCCAAGGGTTGGTTGAGGCAAAAAGTGTGTGAGTTGCTACCTACCAAAAAAATAAATAAATAATTTAAAATATCCTCTCCTCTTGCCAATTTTCTTCATTTTCCTCCATATGTCAGTACGAAATCAGCTTTTCATTTGTGAGCACATAATTTTTCTCAACTGAATTGGTAGTTCTGTTGTTTACAGAGTCCCTTTAACGGATGTGTTTCAGCCTTTCAATTTGTATGTATCAATCAAGGTGTATTGATACATACAAATTCAGTCAAACTATTTCCCCCCAGTATTTCCACTCAGAAAGTGGAAACAATTTCATTTCATTCTTCAGTTATTTTGAGTTGAGGCCAATATATGGCTGAATTTGATATTAGTGACCGCTTCTCCACATTGCAGCATATGACATATCACAAATGATGGACATCTTATGAATTTCATCTGTATTAATTCCTCACTCTGCTCATCAAGCATCTTTGTTCCATCAACTATCCTACTAAAACTGAATCGTTGTCATGGTTCTTGAGCAGCTTTTTCGAGGATGTGCTAAGGAACCATATTATTGTGTCATCAAGATGAGATTTGTAGTTACCATTCTGATATTGGAAATTTGAATCAGTAGATGAGAATCTAGAGGAGCTCTTAGTGCTATTGCAGAATGAGTTAGGGCTAGGAATTAGATAAAATTTGTGCAACTAAACGCCACTTCATGTGTTGTGGACACACAAAACTGATTATGAGAATTGAGATATATACATTTATTTGGTGTTAGAGGAAAACTAGATGATGTAAAGAAGTTTTGCAGCATGACAGACCCCACCATTCTCAAAAAACTTTAGTGATTATTTAATGCAAGATTAAAAGTAGATGGGATAGCTCTTAGGCTTAGTTCAGAAGATTGTTATACCTGGAAGTATTGTTTCATATTGGAGTATTCTTTGCAGAAGTTTTTGCCTTTTAACAGTAGTCATATTATTTGAGATTGCTAATTTATTTTATATATTGACATTTAAGCATTAAGTCACTTAATCTTTAGTTTTTTTTATTTTTTCTCTTATCTTGGAGCAAAATTTAGGGTTTCAGGAAGGGGTTCTTGTTCCTACAATGTTACAATAGATGGTAGGAATTGTTAGTTGTTTTGGGATCTTCAAAAGCTGATAATAGTGGTTGTTAATGAAAATGAAAACTTAGCGACTTTTTTTTTTTTCAAAAAAAAAAAAATACTATGCTTTTTTGCCATCCCTCTCTTCTTTTTGTCTCTTATCAAAAAAAAAAAAAAATACTATGCTTTTTTGCCATCCCTCTCTTCTTTTTGTCTCTTATCAAAAAAAAAAAAAAATACTATGCTTTTTTGCCATCCCTCTCTTCTTTTTGTCTCTTATCAAAAAAAAAAAATACTATGCTTTTTTGCCATCCCTCTCTTCTTTTTCTCTTATCAAAAAAAAAAAATACTATGCTTTTTTGCCATCCCTCTCTTCTTTTTGTCTCTTACTCTCTTCTCCTTATCCACTTCTTTTATCAGCTAATACTCTGAAAGACACAATGCATGCCCTACTTGCAATATTAAAAACAACCTTGGAGCTATTATAAAAAGGTTCTTTTATCATGTAATACTTTGAAGAACACAATGCATGCCCTACTTGCAATATTAGAAACAACCTTAGAGCTATTATAACTGGGTGGCTTTTGATGTCGGCAATCATTGAATGAAAAAAAATTGGTAGTTTAAATGTTAAAATGGACTGGAATATCAAATTGTGAAGAACTTTAGTAGTTTAAAATCAGTTTAGGGGAGGAAGCTGCCAAGTATGATTCCTCGTTTTTATAGAGTTACAAAGATTTTGGGCAAATTGGACATCCTTGTTAGCATGTACTACAAAAATCCAATTCACTTGTGTCTGGAGGAGAATCTCATGGCAGTCCTTAAAATCTCTTACTATTTTCCTTGTTCTCTTCATTTATAGTTTTTCAAACAAATGGTAACCATATTTATACAAAAAGGTAACCAACTTGATTTCATAATGCAATCAAGTTGTTTAGCATGAGAATCAAGGTTCGAATTTGAGCACAGACGCGTGATGCAAATAGTGAGAGCAGTTAGGTATGTGTCCACTGAATCCCTCCCCAGACAACTAGGCCAATCCTTTTGGTTTTACAAATTTACAGTCAATCAGAGCGTCTACAAAATTACTCCTCATTTTCAAAATGGTTCCTTCATTAGTTTGAGGTGGGAATGGACTATGGTCAGTTTATTACACAAGCTTCTAGAGTTTCTTTCCCCCTTTCATGAAACATGGGCTTCTTTAATGACACCAATGTGCGTATCTCTTCAAGATTCCATCTCAACAATGTTGGGTTATAAACCTTAAAAACAATCTTTCATACTTGTAATAGTTAGTTTCTTGCTTTCTTGTGAAATATAAAGCTTTCAATAATAATAAAAAAAAAAATTGCAGTAGTAGAAAGGGATTACGTAATCTCTTCTGATAGTCTCTGAAGGTGGCTTTATGTTACATAACTGTTTCATATGACAAACGCACTTAAACGTTGTTGGATGTCTCCTACAATAATGGTTAGAATCCTTTCATAATTGTCATAAGATATAAAAAAATCCATTAGTTGGTCATTATTTTTGCTCTTGTGGTGGGTTTAGCTTTGTTGGCTCTGTAGTCATATTCATTGAAACCTTCCAACTGTTCAAGTGGCTATGATCCTTACCTGTTTATGAGTTTCTCTTTCATTTATCTGTTTCTTGGCCTGCCTTTTCTCTGCTTAATGCTCATTAGTTTTGGCTCTTCTTTTGTTTGGAAATGACAATAAACATTTTCTTTGCTGGATCTGCATATTCATTCAATTAAATCTCTCCGGATAACTAAAAGTTATATAGGGCAGTGTTTCTTGGGAATGACTTTAGAAACTGCAAGAACTTGTCAGTTGTCAGACATGATGAGGTTATAATATGAAAAAGGCAAATATTCTGAAAGTTGAGAATATTAACTGGCTATCAGGGAGAAGAAGCATATTTTTCTTAGAAAAATTTAGGACTGAGAGGATCGAGAACTTTTCAGGGGAGAAAATGGTTAAAAATTAAACTTTTTTGGACCATTGCAGCAGAAATAGCAGCTTAGACCTGCAAACGTGGCTTGAAGTTTCAAATTAGAATGTTACTGAACTAAGATTTAAGTTGTTTTTCAAATACTTATCAGAGATTTAGTGGCACCTTTATGGTTGTAGAAATTTATGCTCTTAAGAGGAGTTTACTTTTTGAATGCAGAAACAAGAAGCAGAACTTGAGAATAAGGATGTCAACAATCAGATGCTTTGAGTATACGTCATACAGGTGGTCATCTGTGGAATCTCTAAACATGAACATCATGGTTTATGATACTGATTGATTGGCGGTGGATGGGACTGCAGTGCCATTGAAGGAAATGCAGTAACCATTCTATATGAAGAATAATAAGATAGGAATGAATAACTATGAAGGGGTTGCCAGGCTGTGATCACAAGTAGGTTCATTATATTTCCTTCATTTCCTACTGCAGATGAGCTTGGTATGAGCAGTGCAATTAATTGTCAACATGAATCATAGATAAACTCAACTTATCAAAGGCTTATGTTGGAAGTACTTGCGATTAGAATTCTTCTCTCTTCTTTTAACTCAATTTAGCCCACTGTCTTCGATAAAATCATGAATCATCATGTCTTTTCCACAACATGAGCCCATGAATATATTTTTTCCTTTTAGTCCTGTTCTTGTACTACAATTTGAATCAAATTCCATCTTTTTAACAATTACAGTTATTATGCTTTGTTGCATATGGTCATACCATCTCTAAGTTGATTACTCTGATCCACATTGCATTCATTTCTTTTTCCATCTTTTATTTTTTATGCTACATTCCAATAACACCCTCATTTTCACAAACTCAGGCAACCAGTAAATTCCAACAACTATCTGCTGATATAGTCCTTTATCTCCAATCAATTCTCTCTAAGGTTATCTCTTTGATTAAACAGAAGGCTATATGATTTTCCTTCTCATGTATCAATTCACCTTTTTTTTTGCCTTCCACTTGGCTTGTAGTACCTTCATTTTGAATGTAATCACTCCTTACCAGTGAAATATTTGTCTCCTTCATACATTAACCAATCATCTTAGATTACTTTTATCATCAGGAATTTAACTAATGTCACCTTCTTACAAGTGCATGCAATTCTTGTTCTTTCTTTCTATATTATCACTAATTCATCTTAACACTTCAATTCAGTTATGCTCATATCCTTGAATTTGACTAACACCCTTTACCGTGAACTCGTGAAGCATAACCCAACTCATTGCCTCCTAAATAAATTATTTTTAAAACATAGTAACTTCTCACTTACCCAAAATGAGAAAAAAAGACTTGGGAAGTATTCAGTGATAGGATACTCTGTAAGCACTACTCAACTTTGTCCATCTTGCTCTAATTTAGTAGCAGCATCCTCTACAGTATTCTCTTTGTCCATGCATCCTCATGCCAAGAGAACAAGATGGTCATTTTTATGTACTCGGTACTCCAGGCCATCAATAGCTATTATTAACAACCATCTACTCTAAAAGCTTAAGCTGTTAGAGAGGGTGTAACTTTAATATTTAAATTCTTCAACAGCTACCATTTATAAACTTCTACACTGAGTTCTAATAAAGTTGCATCCTGTATAATCTATATTATCCTTAAAATCTTATAACAGAGTTCTAACTCAAAAATATATCCTACTTTAGTTTTATTTACTAAAACATTAACCAACAAACATACACCATAAATCTCTTCTTACAGATCTATATTTTGTTCATCCATGACTAAAGTAAGATCTAGAGACCAGAGGGCTTGTAGCCCAATGGCATAACCTCCCCATCCTCAAAGAGGAGGGGAGGGGTTCAAGCTCCGGTGTGAGCAAAAAAGTGTGTGGAGTACCCAACCAGGAAAAAAAAATTAAAAGTAAGATCTAGAGAGTATTGTGATTGGCAATTGTCTCACCTCTAATCATTCTTACAACTTCCTCATTTCAAATATGCTCATATTATGATTGTCGTTCCCAACATTCTAAAACATAAAGTTTTATTTTCTTATGCCTGTGATCCGAATTTTTTTCCTCTTCTTCCCTTTTTGTCCAAAATGTGGGCTAACATAATCAACTTCCTACACATAATCAGTGCAACCCCCTCCCGCTTTTCCCCCTGCACCCCAACCTATGACCCTCTACTAGGACTCTGAACCCTGCATCTTTCCCAAGGAAAAAACAGGAGGTAGCACATGAGCAAGACAGCTGATGATAAATCTTGATTTAATCTGCTAAATTTTGCAATGATCACACAGCACTTCTAATTTCATCTCTATCTTTAACCATTCCATTCTATTTTGTAAGCAACATTGTTTTCAATCTCTCCTTTCCTAATTAACCAAAGATAGCAACCTTGTGCATAATTTATCTAAAATAGCACAAATAGACCATATCAGGGTTTGTTCATATAAGTTTTGTTGAAAAATATATTATTGGAGTGATTTAAGCCTTGATAGAAGATTGATAGGAATAATTTATAGGATTGATTTTAGGAATCTTCTATTAATGTATTTTTCATGTTTATCATGTGTATTCTTTCACCTACAAATAGAGGTGGTCATTGTAAACAAAACAAAGAGAGAATACAATAAAAGTGATGTAACCCTTTATGCTTTGTGTGCCGTGGATGTAGGCCGTAGTGGCCGAACCACGTTATATCCTTGTGTTCTTGTTAATTTCACTCTTCAATTTTATTTTATTTTATCAACATGGTATCAGAGCAGGTTATCATACCCTACTCTAGATTCATCTTCGAATCTTCGGATAAACTCGATTCGGATGCCCCGAAACTTCGTATTTAGTTTCAAGTTGGACACTTGAGTTAAAATCTCTGTGTACCAACTTGAGGGGGGGTGTTGGAGAATATATTATTGGAGTGATTTAAGCCTTGATAGAAGATTGATGTGAGTAATTTATGGGATTGATTTTAGGAATCTTCTATTAACGTATTTTCCATGTTTATCATGTATATTCTTTCACCTATAAATAGAGGTGGTCATTGTAAACAAAACTAAGAGATAATACAATAAAACTGATGTAGCCCTTTGGGCTTTGTGTGCAGTGGATGTAGGCCGTAGTGGCCGAACCACATTATATTCTTCTGTTCTTGGAAATTTAATTTCTTTCTTCAATTTTATTTTATTTTATCAACAAATTTTAAGGATGATTAATGCAGATCAATCTTTTTTTTTTTTTTTTCCTTTCTGCCTTTTCACTTAAAGTAGGATGCTGTTGCTCCTAAGCATCAATGTCTTCAATACTACAAAGTTCTGGAACAAAAGTCCCTGTAGACGCTACATGGGTTTGTGGATGCATGGGATAAGTCGATAACAGTTTCAAAGACAATCTTACTAATCATGTTCCAAAGAGATTGACCGGGAATGAAGAATGTTCTCATGTTTTTTTTTTCCCCTTCTCATGGTGCTTAACTTCAGGGAGTAAGAAAATGATGGATTATTGTATGAAACAATGTCAGCTTGTATTTGGATATAAATTACTCTGTTCTCTAAACTTGACTTGTTAAGCATAATCACTTTGTAATTTGCAAGTTGTGTGTGCATGTTTTTTTTTTATATTTTATGATTTATCAGAAAAAAAAAAAAAAAAAACACCTTCCATGATTTTCTAGAATAACTGCAAAGTAGATTATTATTGTGTTATATCTTCTGCATTCACAGTTTATCTTAACTTTGGAAATCTATACAGACAGTAGTTATTTCAATTTCTAAAATGTGCTATCACTTCAACAGTAGTTAAGAATGATTTACATCTCAATTGGCTTTACTGAATACATGGGTGTTAAAGGGCTTCTCTGATTAAGATTTTTCAGTCTTCTAGAAATGTTGAAGTTAATGACTGCAAAAGGGACCATTGCATACTAATGGATGTTCACACAAGGAAATGATGGTCACACCGAGCTATTAGCTCAATTGGTATTTCCTCCTCTCACATGGGAGGTTGAGTGTTCAAGTTCCCACTGGGGCAATAGTTTAGATGATACAACCAATCCCTTTCTTACAGGCTCAAACTAATGTTCAGAAACACTATAAATGGTTTTTATTAGGTCTTCTTTCTGTCGATTGAAGAATCATTCAGTGATTATCATATTTTAGTATCTCTGGTGTTTTATTAGAGAAGTTTAATTGCAAAAGCACCAAAAGTGTAAAGCTTTTTGTAAGTTCTTTTTATTAGTTGATTTGTGTACTTTTGTTAACAAATATTTTAAATCATTGCTTTAAAGTTTCAATCAACCATGTGGGGGCATGTATTTAGTCATAATTCTCAGTTTGATTAACATTTTCCTGCAGTGTACCCTCTTATAGAACAGTTTAATCATCTTCCTCCTTTTATGTTTGTGACAGGTGACCACCATGACTCTGATGGCAAATACAAACAACTATGGCAGGTATGTGCTTCTCTTCCATCAAAATGATGCATCATAGGAAGTGATCATCGTATATTATTGCTATTGCTTTTCTAGCTCAGTGGAAATGGCATCTGTAAAATAAATTTGGGTTGTCTCATTTAAAAAGTGTTCATTCTTTTGTCCATTTCAAATCACTCAACAAATTGGAAGTAGGATTCAACTACATACAATTTGTCAACTAGTTTTGGAAATTTTGAATATAACAAAAAATTTATATGTTTAATTTTGTAATAAATTTGAATAATTGGATATACTTATTAGGTGCATGAAGCTGTGTATAATTATGTAATAAATTTGAATCGTGTGTCCGAGAAAGGTATTTCACACATTTTTAAGACACTTGTAACATAGGCTATAGGGTGGGGAGGGAGTCTTCAACTCAATTTTTGTTCTTATATTAACCACAAACATAAACAAGTATGTTTAGGATATTGTACTATTAAAACATTTCTTTTCTTTAGCTTTGCCACTTTCACTGATAAATATTATCTTGATCTGTACTAACTAGACACAAAAGTAGCAGTCTTGATTACAAAATGATGTGGTGTTAGGTGGTTTTTTTAGAATTGCCTTTTTTGTGTCCCTTGGATTCTGTGTAAAAGAGATTTCAGTTGGGAATTTAATGTATATAATGGATTAAACAGGTGTTCCTTTTGAATGAACTTCAACAGAAATCTATGCCATCAAAGCTATTAAGTATAAACATATACCATCATATTATTTGCTTTCCCTTTAAACAACAACTAGGCTGTTTTTGTTCCCAAAAACTGTTTTGCATTGGAAAATATCTTTCATGTAAAATATTTTACATGAAAAAAATAATATTTTTCTTCTTTTTTCAGTGTTTGGTTGAGGTTTTGAGAATAAGTTACTAATTCTTAGAAAATGCATAATGAATATTTATATAAGCATGTGTATATAGATGTGATATCTTATATAAGCAAGTATATTTTTTAGTATGATACATACAAAAATATGTATATATACAACGCTACTTCTATTAAATGTACTTTGGGTTTCCAATTTTTTTTTTCACAACAACCAAGCCTTTTCCCAATTACTTGGGGTTGGCTACATGAATCCGAGGTTTCCAATTTTTTTTTCACAACAACCAAGCCTTTTTCCAATTACTTGGGGTCGGCTACATGAATCCGAGATTTCTAATTTTTTTTTTTAATTTTTAAAATAAGATATTATTTTATTTAATCTAAAAATATATAAAGGACAGAAAGTTGTGTTAAACGCAAACTACTCTCTACATTTTTATTTTTTTATACGATATTATTTAAATTAAACCGGAACTAATCTGCTTAGACTGTGGAATTGAATCGGACCAAACCGTAAAAGATTGGCTCTGTTCGATTTGGTCCTGGAGCTTAAGAAACCTTCTAAAAAAAAATAGTTTAAGATACTCTCTCTTTTAAAGGTCTCCCCAAGTTACAGGTAGACTGAATGAGTAATATTACATTGAATGGGAGTTCAAGCAGCAGTTCAGGCAAAAACCAGAAAAATAGCAAGCCACTACTTATTACTCCATTGAAAGGACTTGAAACTTAGGCTGCAATCTCCCGTGCAGGTGCAATGCAGGATGCTCTATTTACGCATCTTCAATGTCGATCCAGAATATGCATAACGCTGTGTTTGGTTGCGCGGAATTGGAGCCTTGGAATTGGAATTGGAATTGGAGAAAATTTTATTAATAAAATTATATTAATCATTAACAAAAAAAATTCAAATTCCACCGGTTCTAATTCCAAAACTCTAATTTCACGCGGCGAAACACACCCCAAGTCTAATTGATTGATCATCAAATAAATAAACTAGTAACAAAGCATAGTGCAAGAGTTTCTATTCCGGACATCAATGAGAAGATTACTTCATATAGTTTCTGGTATCCAACAATGTTCATTAAATACAGATATCCATTGGGGTATCACACAACTTAAATTTATGTTCTAAACAGTTGAGTACAAAACCATTGCAGCGTAACAAGGTGTTTTTTTACAAGTTTCAGGTAATATTACACCCATCTATTACCAAGTTCAAACAACAGCTAGCTCAAACATATCATTAAGTATGTCTTATTTAAATTGTATATATATATATATATATATAGTAAACGGTTCACTTCAGTGTTAAATGAATTTTAAACCGTAAACTAACAATTCTCTATTTTGGAAAAGAAATTGGACCAAATTGTAGTAAAATTGAACCGAATCATTCTATCCGGTTCAGTTCGTACTAATTTATTAATTCTAATGTTTTTTTGTGCACCCTTATCACTCAATACCATATACACAATATACATGGCTTCACGCCATTAAAATGAGCATGCATAGAATATATTTTTGAAATGAAAGATTGAGGAGTACAAAGAGTTATTATATAGTTGGAGTTTTAAAATTTAGCATGATTTACGTGGCTATACAAATGTTTGAGACAATAATATTCATTTTACGTAGTCAATTATTTGTAGTATTCTCATTTTTCCTTTATTTATTCTAACTCTATGTCTTTGAGGAACATGTATTGGTTATTCTTTCCGTAACAAAAATATAATATATTATTATTTCTTATTATCAAGAAAAAATTAGAAATCTATATTGTACGGAGTACTAGTAGGTAGTAGGTAGTAGGTACCCGACGTATTAAAAAAAATAAATGTCCCGGATGAACAGAGATCACATTGGTCAATAACCCTTTAAATCTATACCTTAGAGCCCTTGAATTTAAAACTCGACCTTGTTGGTTAGTTTGGTAATTAATGCTTGACGAAGTGGAAGTTAAATTGAGAATTATAGCAAGTAGTTCGCAAACACAAATCGCAGGAAAAATTAAAATATGATTGACGAATGAATTAAAGATGCTCTGCACTACATGTATTTATACTCTATTAATAGAGAAATCTAGAAATATAAAAAATCATAAAAATAGTCAAACCAAAAAAATAACATGAGCCATAAGCAAGAGCTTGTGGGTATTTTATTTTTTCTGACACGTTCTTCTAATATTAATAGAAAGGTCTTAGTATCAAATATCAATATGCTAGAGCGATAATTCTTGTTGGGCTTGCAGGGCTCTCTACAAGCCCGCTAGTCATGTTGTTAAGTCCAGGCTTAGCCCAACATGTTGTAATGAACCATTTTGGGCCAACCCGGATCGGATTCTACCCGCCCAAGGTTGCATCCCTCGTTAGCCCGGTGGCCATTAGAGTACTGTGCATCATTTCTGTTGGTTCACTGACCAGACTTATTAGGGTTTATCATTTGCAGTGTAACTCTCTCTCCCTCTCTCTCTCTCTCTGTTATATATATATATATATATATATATATATATATATATATATACATCCACCATGACGAAGTTCAGGAAGCTCAATCGTCCCACGGGTCATCGGATTTCTATGCTAAGGTTTAAAATCACCCACTTCTAAACATAGGGTTTTGAAGCTTACTGTTATGTACGTATGTGTGTTTTTTGCATCTGAAATTGTGGGTTTTTCTGATGTTTGCTTGTATGTGCAGAACAATGGTGTCGCAGTTGGTGAAGCACGAGCGCATCGAAACCACTGTTGCTAAGGTAATTCATCCAATTTTAGCCAGATTTTTTCAGGGTTTTTCTCGGATCATGTAGCTCGTATTAATTATTTTGATTTATACTTAAAATGTATTAATTTTACTCATAGTTTCAGCTTATTGGATTTATTTTTACCCAAAAAAAAGGACAAAAGAAAGCTTATTTGGTTTATGTTTTTGCTTTTTTTTTTTTTTTATAAACAAAATTGTGGTTGATGGTTATTCATAATATTTAGCATTCTATCGAATTCCATTTAGTTATATTCTGGATTAGGATTTTCTATATATTTATGTATGTATTGTTCCATTTATTATCACCACTTGGGTGGTGTTTGTATGATTAGCTTTCGTTCAAAGTTTCTGTAACTCATGAACTTTGGATCGGGTTTGATGTGTGAATGAAGCAATGTTTATTTTCTATTACTTTTTATGAATTTGTAGGCAAAAGAAGTTCGGCGGCTTGCTGATAACATGGTACAGCTCGGAAAAGAGGTGTGTATAACTTGATGCTATTTGCAAAAAGTGGATAATTATATTAGGCCAGTTTTTCTTTATACTTGGAATACACAAGTCCTAAGGGATTGAGCTAAACTCTGATGATCTTATCCTTATTTATTTTGCAATGGAAATTTCTGATTTTTTTGTAAAAATGTCTACTCATAGAAAGACCATTACCCAGTCCCACCTTTATGGTGCTGGGAGGTTAGAGTGGGTCTGAATTAATCTAATTACTAGCGTATGCAGAAAGTTACAATCTCAATCTATGAAGAGATGTTGGAAGAGAGAGAGAGAATTGGGTGGGGGGATGTTCAGAGTAGATCGGAGTAGTGGAAATGACTATGACGTGTGAATGTGTCAAAAAATCTAATAGTGAGAGCACTGTGAGCGGATTATAAGTAACCCATCTGGAGTATTTGTAGAAATTATGGACTAGGATGCATTTAGAATCTTAAATTAAAAAGTGCATAACTAATTGGTAATATAATAGCAGAAGTGTTGTCAAAACATAAAGTACTATGAGAAAACTAATTAGACTGATTGCTACACTTTATACACTATTTATCTCTTTGTTAGCAGAAGAAACAAGCTTTTGCTGATCTTAGGCACAGAAAACTGAAATACTGGAACAGAATTGTATATTTCTCGAGGTGTGAACTTTGTAAAGAAAAGCTCCAAATCAATTGAAGAAATAATGCAGCTTCGGTTGACCTGTTTTTTTCCTTTCATTCTATTTTTTTAAAGCTCTAAAAGAGCAATGTGTTTTTCACCCATATAAGAATTTTCCGTTTATAGGTTAAGAGTTAGGGATATTGAGTTGCTATTGGACTGGTTAGAGTCTTTCTTGAGATCGCTTATGAGATAAATGACCCAAGTTTGATCGTATTTTGAAGCTCATCAGTTTTATTCAGTTTTCCTTGTGCTTGGATTGATGAGCTAATAAGCGTCCCACGACTAATAGAAGCAATATACTCAAGCCGAGCTCAAAACTAGAGTGGATAGATGCTCTTTTGTGTAATAAGAGCTTCATTTTGGAGCTTGTTAATTTTGTGATCCGAGCTTGAACAAACTACTTCGTTTAACTCAAGTCATTTACAGCACCAATGTTTTTTTTCTTCGTTTTTTCTTTTTCTTTTTGGTAACTAGAGGGTGTCTCCACTCTTTGGGTAGGACTAATCCGTTTCAGACAGGGAGACTCCAATACCACATGTCAATTTTAATTCAGGAAGAATCCCATGAGGCTGGCCTCTAGGGAGGGAAATTATTGCTGTCTAATACAACTTTCACTGATGATTTTGTTAGTTTAAGAATGAAATGAAATTGTTGAATGCTTAGACCCAAATTAGTATTAAACAATTCAATAAAACCTTTTCAAATTTTGCTAGACTGTTATTTCTTAAATAGCTAGCGTGGATTACAAAAATATATCAAAATTGTATGTTCACTTGTTTGTTTCTCATATCCAAAAAATGCCCTTATAAAAATATACCAGGGTAGTCTTTGTGCTGCAAGGCGTGCTGCTGCCTTTGTGCGAGGGGATGATGTCCTTCACAAGCTATTTACAGAACTGGCTTATCGATACAAGTGAATTTCAAACCCTTGTTTTTTGGGTTGGTATTGTTGTAATATTTATTGATAATTGTGTATTTGTGTGTAACAGAGATAGAGCAGGTGGTTACACAAGACTGCTCCGAACTCGAATACGGGTTGGTGATGCTGCACCAATGGCCTATATTGAGTATGATTCTTATTCATTTTATATTGCAATCATTTGAATTCATAAACTTGGCTTCCACATAAAGCTGTTTCGTTATTGCACAATCTTATGTGTTCCTTTATATCAAGTTGATACTGCTGATGATGCTTGTAGATCCAAGGGAAACCAACTTGGAAGAGGCATTTGACCTGATAATGAAAAGTGTTTGATAGAGCAAAGAAGAAAGACCATTTTAATAATATCTTATTTTCCTGGACAATCAAATGCTTCATTTTTATTACTTGGGGTTATCAACTACATCATGTCTCATGATTTTAATTACGTGTTCTCATTTATAACAGGTTTATAGATAGAGAGAATGAGCTTAGACAGTCGAAACCACCAGCACCTCAACCACCACAGAGAGCACCTTTGGACCCCTGGACAAAATCCCGGCTTAGCAGGAAGTTTGCACCGCCTAAAGAGGAAAAGGGCTCCGAGTCTGAGAATTAGAATATTTGGTTACTTAGAAATTATGGGTTGAATATTTTGTTTTTATTTTCTTCTGTTGTCAAGTTTATTCGAAGTTTCAAGCCTAAATTAAGTAATATAGTAACTGTGAAGCAGAAAAAACATTGAAGCAACAAAAATAATATTGGTGCAACAATTTTACTCATTGGTATTGAAAGTATTCTATTGCTATTTAAGCTTTTTCTGAATTGTCTCTAGGATTTGCAGCTTAATAGTTCAGATATTGTATTAATTGCATGTGGGTCCTTTAATACAGGGGATCCTATTCATCATATTAACAGATGTAATAACAGATGTTATGGTTCGTTCTCATTAAACTGCTCAAGAATAATTCAATTCTTTGTACCAATTCAATTAATTATCGTGATTCAATCAATAGTTATAGAATATATGAAAAATCAAAGCTCTTATGTTACGGTTTCTTATTAAACTACTCGAGAATAATTCAATTCTCTGTACCAATTCAATTAATTATTGTGATTCAACCAATGGTTATAGAATATATGAAAAATCAAAGCTATGATTTTACAATTCCTTCTTTTCTTGTACAGCATATCATTTTTTTACATGTATCAATGAAATTTTGAATATATTGGTAGGTCTATCCATGCTTGCTCGGGGCAGTGCAGTGTTGATCAGGCTTGCTAGGGGCAATGCAGTGTTGACCGTGGATAGACTTGCTCGAGCAATGCTTGGTAGCAAATGAGTCTCCTCTTTATTTATAGACATTCATCATGTCAACGGAGAGTTAGAATGCATCACAATGTTGTAAACTCTAAGCACAAAGCAATTCACAAAAAACAAGTTGTTGGCTTATATAAGCCTTACAAAGAGATAAAATTGGAAATAAACAACCCACATTTTACTTGTTCTAAAAACGTGGTAAATGGCTAAGGAAATAGTCAGACTCTACCTACATGTCCTCAATAATAGGATTTATTAACTGAATGAACTTTTGACTACTTCAACTATAACTCTAACAGCCCCAACAATTCCTCCCCTAAATTGATTGCAGTAATGCTTTCAGTTTACTCGTGGTACCACACACACCCATTAACTCACGCAGCTTCAAGAACACATCCAGCTTAAGTGGTTTTGTCATAATGTCTGCAACTTGTTCTTATGTGACACAATGCTTCAGCTCAACAACCCCATCTCTGGTCAAATCACGGAAGAAATGAAACCTTACATCAATGTGTTTGTTGCGTCCATGCATGACTGGGTTCTTGGATAGCTTAATGGTAGAACTATTGTCACATAACACAGTGGTACACTTGCCTTGAGAATGACCAAGCTTTTCCAATACCCTCCTCATCCACACCCCTTGACAAGCACAAGAGGCAGTTGCCACAAACTCTCATTCAGTAGTGGACAAAGCAACTACAGGCTGTTTTTTAGAGGATTGGGACACAGCTCTTTCACTGAGTAGAAACACATAACCAGAAGTGCTTTTCCTGTCACTACATCTCCTGCATAATCACTGTGTGTATATGCCATCAACTCTCCATTACCCTCCTTTCGATAAAAGACTCTCAAATCCATAGTACCTTTCAAGTATCTTAACACCCTTTTCGTAGCTTGCAAATGCAACTCAGTTGGACTTGCCATGAATCTGCTAATGAGACACACCACATACATCAAGTTTGGCCTTGTTGCAGTTAGATACATAAGACTTCCGACCAATTGTTTGTACATGGTAGCATTCACCTTGGCTCCTTCTTCATCCTTCATTAGTCTAACGCTAGGAACAATGGGATTCTTCACACTATTACTCTTCTTCATCCTAAACCTCTCCAAAACTTCTTTTGCATACTTTCTTTGACTAATATAAATGCCTTCAGGATTTTGTAAAACCTCCACACTGAGAAAATATTTCATCTTTCCCAAATCAGTCATATTAAATTCAAGTTTCATAGAATTCTTGAACTTAACAAACATACTCTCATCATTACCAGTAAAAATTAGATCATCAACATATAAGCTAACAATCAAAATTTTACCTCTATCTCCTGTTTTTATGAATAAGGTGTGTTCACAAATGCACCTCTCAAATCCTTCTTTGACAAAGTATGCTTCAATCCGGCTGTACCATGCACGAGGGGCTTGTTTAAGGCCATACAATGCCTTCTTCAATTTGTACACCTTATACTCTTCACCTTTCTTCTCATAACCCTGTGGTTGCTCAACAAACACTGCTTCATTTAGCTCTCCATGCAAGAAAGCACTTTTGATGTCAAGCTGATACACACTCCAACCATTTCGAGCTGCTAAAGCAATTACCATTCGAATTGTATCCCGCTTAGCCACAGGCGCAAACACCTCAATATAATCGATGCCATGCTGATGTGCATACCCTTTCGCCACCAACTAAGCCTTACACTTGTCAACCTCGCCATTTTCGTTGAGTTTAGTTTTGAAAACCCACTTTACTCCAATCTTCTTCATTCTTTTAGGCAATTCTGTCAGCT